>CM036239.1:21209762-21809762 GCA_020698575.1 Bostrychus sinensis | reverse complement strand
CCTCCAGCTGACTTTAGGCAGTGGGGGAGGGGTACCCCCGATGATGCCATGCCAGATGCAAACCCAGTAATCCCTGGATTATGAACTCTGGATTACAGACCATTTCTGCCAGTCCAGGGCCCAGTGAATCCTCACATTAGATACTAAACACACAGAGTCCAGGCTACACATCACACCACTGTACAGGCCTTTCTGTGAGAGATTTAACAGATCACAGAGTCTGTAGAAACAATGGAAATTTTGGAAAGTTTTTCTTGGTGGATTTTAGCAAAATAATAAGATCCTCACAAAATGTGACAAAATGATTAAGGAGAAAACATGATCCCTCCAAAGGATTTGTGTCTAAGTTCTTACTGAACACAGTCATGTCTGACACGCTTAAACTATTACAGCTGATCAGTTACAATAAGCATTGAATTGAGGTTTTAAAGGCTTTTGTTATGCAACTCAAATCACTACAAATTCAACTGGTCATGATAACCATAGTCACCTGCTGAAGTCATGCTGGTTGTGTTTTTGTGTTATCTGATATCATGTCTTCATAGAGTAATGGAATTTGTCCATATAGCCTTTTTCCTTTTATGTATTTTTTTAATCCTGCAACTAACTGGCCATTGTCCAGGGTGTACCCCACCTAATGCCCATGGAAAGAAAGAATGAGTGTGTTAAGGTAAAATTATCTTTGGCACTTGACACACATTGTGCTTTTCTGTGAGCTGCTGCAATAGGTACATTTTAAATGTGTGAAAAGGGAACAATAGCATTATCCTAAATCATCTTAGGTCAGTGTCTTCAACATAATCGAGGAGTCTTACTATGCACTGGGGAATAATAGTGACAGAAAATGTTTATAACAATAGTGACAACATTAATACTGCTGCCAATAAACTAGTGTATGGATGTCTAAAGATGGTGGCGGATGAGGGGGGTTTTTAGGGCCAGATTACACCGCGGCTGCGCGTGTACGGCTGCATCATCAGCGGGAGACCATCTGGACCACAGGGAGCGCTCAGTTCATTATGCCACAGTGCCACAAGACAAGTCCCACCTAATGAAAGGGCCCCGGCAGATCTGTATTAAATCACACTGAACAGTAATCTGCCTCCTGCTCTCGCCTCTGCAGTGGGTTAGTGGCACAACAGACAGAGCACACAGGTCAGGCACAGATAGATCACAATACAAACAAACATCTCTGCTGTGGAAATAAAGTGATGTGCATTCCTAATACTTCATCAGCATCTATGGGCATTTTCACAAAACACATGCTCATTATGTTACTACTAGTACTGTCTGATTTAACCAGAGGTGGAAAAACACTTTAAAGCTGTACTGGAGTTTTTAATAACACAACTACTACTAATCTAGACTACCACTTTACTACTATTATGGCTACGAGATACTAGTATTGCTACGACAACTACTATTTCACCTTGCCACACAAAATGCTTCTGCTCATTTAGAGAGAAAAATAATTTAATTAAAAGGTAAAGTATATATTACAAAATTAACTTGTAAAAATTGGACTTAACTAAATTACTGCAGGTATATCTACAGAGAAATGACCTTCAATTTGTGTTTTTGACCTGTGTAATTTTATCCCTAGCAGACAACCTGTAGACTTGAGGTTAACACTGCACAAAAACATTTGGGCGTACACACCAGCAATCCAACAATGAAGGTCATTGGACAAAAGGAGGAAATAGAGCAGATAAAGAAAGGCCTCCCAGGTTACCTGTGTTAGAGCTGAAATGCAGAGAAGCACTGCAGGCCCAGATTATAACATTCATTCATTTTAATTTGGTGCATTCACAAATGTAATATTTACAACATAATAGTTACAGTGACAAGGGTGGTGTTTTTTCTGGTCATTTCTGCACCTATACCTGCTGACACATTCCTATTAATATGGCTTCCATTTATGTCAAACGTCCAGAAAACACAACAACTCCTCTTGTAAACAAGCATTTGCTGACCATATAAAAAAAAAGGCTCACTTTAACTGCAGACTTGGGCTTAGGAGATGGGCTGCCTGTCAAGACCAGATGGACTTAGGGGACATATAAATAATGCACACACTCAGTTTTTAACCAAAATGATTAATATGCAGATGTTTATGATGCATGTTTGAAATAGGATCAAACGTTACAAATAGAAAACTTACTATGTGGAGCAACTTATGCGCTGGATTTTAAATTATCTGTTTTTAGGTTAAAGAGTCATTTCATCTCAAATCCATCACTGGTCCCATAAGGAGCTAATTCATCTCTTTATGGTTTGTTCATTTATCACACGCTCTGCCCTGGTTTCGCTGGTTTTGCACTGAGCTACCAATTAAGTAATGTCCTCTCTGCCCATCACATTAGCAGCCATTGATTTTACTCTCACTTTATAAAAAAACAATCCCAATGGGGTATTTTAAAGTTATGTTTAGGCTAAGCCCAAATGAGTGTCATGCAACAAATTGTGAGTCTTCTGTGTCCAGTGTAAACAGATTAAGGTTAATGATGAAGCCATTGCAAATACTGTCAATGCTTTTTAAAAATCATTACTGATATATAGACTATATGCTTTAGTATAGCACAATAATGGTAAGGAATATTGATAAAAATGTAGGATTTATATACAGGTTCTTGTCCAGTTTTTTCCCAGATGGGGGATCACGCATCACACTGGCCAGAGGCTCCTAATCCCATACTCCCAATCTGGTGTCATTTTCCAGTGCAAACATGCAAGGCTCTACAATACAGAGGAAAGTAGGGCAGATATGGCTACAGGGGTCAAAGTTCAGTAGACTAGCACTGAGCTGATGAGGTACAAGTCTTGGTTTAGTCAATAGTCAATAGTATCAAGGGGTGCACACTAGGAAATTAGGGTGCTTTAAGATCATGCCAATCCAAAAGTAATTTTGTGTGTGCTAGTTATACATTTTATTATCCGCACATGACTTTTAATGTTTAAGTAGTCTAATATAGCTTACATATAAAAATAACAAAATCTACTGCAAACAACATTTTGTGTAATGTGACAAGTGTGTTTTTGCAGTTGCAGTAGCAATGCTCACGCTAAAGGACAGTAACGATTTTGATTACGAGGGGCTTATCCCCTTAACTGTGCTTACCCTGAGTCCCCAGGGTGCATCGGGCACCCAGCCGGGCCGACAGAGTGAGCCAACCAGGTCAGAAGTGAGCCGCCCCTGCTGCATCTGGCAGCATCACTCACCCAGGAGACAGGCTGCAGGCTGCTCTCTAAACTGTGTGTGATGTGAAGGCGATGGGGCTTTAAAGCCTTCTGCTTCCAAATCTGTTTAACTTAGCCTACCACAAGGGCAGACGTTTACAAACTGTAAGAAAAAAATGTGTAGCCTATGTCTACATAAGATCCACTTGACTTGAGTAACTTTACGCTGCCTACTTACGTAAAGACGAAGAAGAGGGACGTGGTTCCAAACAGGAGACAGGCAGCGGTGCACACCGGGATAAAGGCGCTGGGTTTGAGCGACTCTGCGCCACTGGTGGGCATCTTGTCTTCCGCCACTCATCCGCGGCTCATGCTAAAAAACTAGTGCTCTAGTAGGCTACTAGTCTAAGTATGCTCCTGACAAAGCCATGTTTTGTCTCCAACCTGCAGGAAGAAGAAAACCATGTTGAGGTTTATCAAGAGAAAAAACCCTCCGGAGGAAACGCTAGCAGCTGTGCCCCGCGGTGCAGTTGCGCTTGTCCGGTTAGCAGCAGCAGGGCAGATGCCGCTCGCGATTCATCCTAAAGGTGGAGCTTTAATCACTAGTGACGCGATGCACAGCGCTAATACATCCACTCCCACGTTTTAGTGGCACTGATGAACTCTGTCAGCCAGCACTATCAAATCTAACACGAGTAGGCTTCTGTCACTCTATAAACTACTCCTAGCATTAGGTTAGGCTACAAGCTACAGGCAACATATTGTTTCAGACTTGACTGCAAATTAACCCATTAGGGGGCTTTTAATGGACAGTCTACAGCTCTTTTCATAAAGTAGCTATAAAAATCTAAAATATTATTTTAATCTACTTTCATTAAGCTTTTGCTCACTTATGCTCTATCTTACTGACACCTGACCTTATTATTGATAGGTACAGAAGCGCATAGTAGTCACCAAAAAAAAAAAAAAAACTATCTCGTAATTACGAGAAACTATCTCGTAATTACGAGAAAATAAGTCGTAATTACGAGATATTTTCTCGTAATTACGAGATAGTTTTCTCGTAACTACGAGATAAAGATCAACGTACCCTTTAGGACATTGAATGGCGCCCGTCACAGTAACCAGTATGAGACAAAGGTTTTTTAACAATAGGACAGTAAATACATGGAATGCCCTGCCAGCCTCTGTTGTAACTGCTCTAAGTCTGAACAGCTTCAAATCACGACTTGATAAACACTGGAAACACCACCCATGCTACTTTAACTGGGAAGATAACTCCTTTAGTTACCCCGAACCCAGTATGTAGCAAATCACAAACATTATGAAGTTCAGCTCAAGATCTGGTCATAGAGGCCACAGGGCCTGCGACCAGAAAGCACCTAAGTAACCTAAGTAAGTAAATCATCACAGCTTAAGTGGCCAGAGAGTTTTGCCCGAATCTCCAGGGGCCTCAGTAGGCTAATTGCGGTAATTATTCCTGTCAATTAATCAGTTATTTTGATATTTTTTTATTTGGGCTTTATAACAATGAAGCTTGGACATTAAATGGCTATCCACTTATCATCCACTATCCACTTAGCATGAGGGAAACTACCAGCTAGCTTACTATAGAAGCTCATAGTAGTCACCCAAAAAAAACAACTATCTCGTAATTACGAGAAACTATCTCGTAATTACGAGAAAAACTATCTCGTAATTACGACTTATTTTCTCGTAATTACGAGATAGTTTCTCGTAATTACGAGATAGTTTCTCGTAATTACGAGATAGTTTTTTTTTTTTTTGGTGACTACTATGCGCTTCCGTAGATAGGTCTATATAGGTCTATCAATTTCTTTTTTATTTTATTTTTTTTATTATTATTATTTTTTTTTTTAGATTTTAGCGTTTTAAATGTCAGGTTTTTGTGGTGATGACCATGTCTTCAGAAGAAAAAAGTAGCCTAATATTTTTTTTTCCTAAAGACGTACCATAATTTAAAGGGTTAAATGAATATTTGATGTCAATATTTAGGTCAGGGGTTCAAACCTAAATTTCGAAAATGGTGGGACATTTTTAAAATTTGTATAAAATGAAAACTACCTAAAAAAAAACTTTGAAATCACATGAGTCAATATTTCCAAAATAGTTGGAACAGGAGCAACAAATGGCTGAAAAAGCAAGACATTTTAAAAAGATTAAGCAGGGAGAACATCTAGCAGCTAAATAAGTTATTTAATATCAGGTCTGTAACATGATTAGCTATAAAAGTGATGTCTTAGAGAGGCAGAGTCTCTCAGAAGCAAAGATGGGCAGAGGCTCTCCAATCCGCGAAAGAGTGCGAAAAAGATGGTTAAATATTTTTTAAAACAATGTTCCTAAACATCAAATTGCAAATGCTTTGCAAACCTCATCAACTACAGAGCATAATATCAAAAGGTCAAAAGATTCAGAGAAACTAGAGAAATCTCTGAGTGTAAGGGTGAAGATTTATTGTATGGCCGTGGTCTTGGGGCCCTCAGACGACACTGCATCAGTCATCAGCATGATTGTGTCAATGAGTTTAAATGGGCCCAGGAATACTTCCAGAAACCACTGTCAGTAAACACAATCCGCTGTGCCAGTTGCAGAGGCCAACTAAATCGCTATCATGCAAAAAGGAAGCCAAATGTGAACATTGTCCAGAAGCACCAGTGTGTCCTGGGCCAAGGTTAATTTAAAATTGACTGTTTCAAAGTGGGACAGTGTTCTATGGTCAGATGATTCCAAATTTGACATAATTTTTTTGAAATCTCAGACGCCATGTCCTCCGGGCTAAAGAGGAGGGAGACCTCTCAGCGTGTTATCAATATTCATTTCAAAAACAGCATCTTTGATGGTATGGGGGGCATAAGTGCACACGGTATGGGAAGCTTGCGTGTTTTGGAAGGAACTATGAATGCTGAAAGGTCTATAAAGGTTTTAGAGCAACATATGCTCTAAAACCTATATCAGGCAATAATGGGACCAAATTCTAAAACCAAAACTCCATAAACTCATAACCTGGATGTTTTGAAAAGAAGAGGAGATGCTACACCATGGTAAACATGCCCCTGTCCCAACTATTTTA
Organism: Bostrychus sinensis; assembly: GCA_020698575.1. Taxonomy (NCBI): domain Eukaryota; kingdom Metazoa; phylum Chordata; class Actinopteri; order Gobiiformes; family Eleotridae; genus Bostrychus; species Bostrychus sinensis. The sequence continues at coordinate 21,803,494 of CM036239.1, read as the reverse complement.
GGACCTGTAGCAGGCAAACAAATTTGAAATTTAGCTCATTTTGTGCATAAACGTCTAAATTTTCTCAGTTTAAACATTTGTTAAGTTATCTATGTCTTATTGTGAATAAAATAATATAATCATAATTAATATTATTACCATGTATGTAAATATTCATATGTATGAACGTGTCAATGTTACTGTGTTTGGTTGTGGTTGGAATGGCAGCCACACTTTCAGTCTGCCCCAGGGCAGCTGTGGTTACACAAGTAACTCACCACCACTGAGTGTGACTGAGGAGTGAATGAATAATAGGCCAAATTGTAAAGCTCTTTCAGGAGCTTGACAAGCTTGTAAAGCGCAATATAAATCCAGTCCATTATTATTATTATTATTATTATTATTATTATTATTATTATTATTATTATTATTATTATTATTATTATTATTATTATTATTATTATTATTATTATTGCTGTGATTTTAATTTATTTAAATTTTCATTTTATTCAAATTTAAAAAACATCCCAACATTTTCAGAATTTGAGTTGTAGATGAATAGAATAGATTAGGCTATAATAACAATTTATTATTAATATTTTTCAAAGCTACATCTTAAGTGTTTAACGGCAGTGTGTAACAATTGTTTGTACACTGCGTATTTTAGACTTTAGACTGTAGGAGCTGAGCTGCAAACAAGATCAAATCTTACCAAAAATATAGGTCAAAAGATGAGGAATGAATGTCGCATAAAAATGTGCACAAAGGTTCAAGAGGGTTACTGATAAAAAGTTCCCTGGGACTCACATTTCCCGTCTGGCACATGCCTCATCAGTGATAAAGAAGGCCCAGCAGTGCTATGTACTACTTTGAAAACTTTTGGAGTAGAGCTGTTGATGTTGTCTGGTAGGACACAGGGAAGACCATGAGCATCCTCCTGCCCTCCCTGAGGACTGCTCCATCCCCCACTGCACCAGCAGAGGTGTGTGAACTGTTACCCACCATCCGGACATCACCTGTTTACACTGCTGCCCTCTGGGAAAAGTTATAGGAGCCTAAAAACAATTACTAATGCTCTAAAAAAAAAAACAGTTCACTCCCCTGGACTATCAGAACTGTTATACCAGGCATTAGAGGCCATCAGAAGATAACAACAAATACATTTTTTTACATTTCTGTGATATTTTAATGTGGTGAATGACATCTAGGCAGTTTAATACACCAACAACATCCACAGAGCCACAGGTTTCTGTTTGAGTAATCAGAGTTTAATCAAAATGATGTACTGGTGGTTTATGTACATACTTTTTAATAAAACTGGAATGTTTGAAGGGAAGACTGTGAATGAAAGTAATACTTTTTCTTTGAACATCTGTATCCCAGAGGTTACAAATGCTGCAAATTTTGATATATACAACCTATTAGCCATGTAATACAGATACAAATACAAGTAACAGTGACTAGGAGTTTTTCTGAAATATGTCCACAAAATTTAAAGAAATATATTTTTGTCTTGCACAATATGATCATGATTATTTGTCATGCATGCATAACCTATAGAATGGTAATGGTTTGATATGTGTTAGATATACAGTATATTACTTATGTCAGTCCTATACTTTCACACACCTCCTTCTGGTTTAGAAGAAACAAACCTACCGATTCCCCCAAGGTATATAAGTATATATCACATATATACTGTGCAATGGCTTACATATGGCTTCCATTTTTGAAAATAACCAACAGTATACCAGGAAACATAGCCCTATACACCTGGGGACTGTTACAAGCCAAGCAGAAGGCTCAAAAAGTAAATTATTGCAACTACAAGGGACACAGTAAAATATAGCAAACTGATGACATTACCATAACTACATAATTGAGAGTATAATTATTTCTTTCTCAGTGTTTTATCTTCCCCTGTGTGAGAGCACTTCCCAGTCTCCTCTACTGTGGTACCAAACTTAAACATCTTCATTGTTGGCATGGGTAATGTGATTAAGTGTGGGAAAGATTTTGATAATACTTTGTCTAAAATTATTTCTGTAAAGGAATAAATAATTTAACATGAATATTTAACATGCAACACTTACAAAACATAAAATGAGAGAATTACAAAGCCGGATAGCCCCTGTGTCCCTCTGGGAGTAGAAAACAAGCATCACTGGGCAGGGCTTGCTGTACGTCTTTATAAATGTCTCAAACCATCTGTACTGTGTCATTTCCTGGCTGCACCTGCCTACAGATCATTAGTGTTAAACTGAAACTATGGAAGTGGATGATCTGATTGAATCCCTTATCAGAGCTCTTATGTTTCTTGCAGGGGTCCTCGGGAACAACTGGCTGGCCATACGCTCCCTGCCGAGAACCAAATCTGCAATACGCACCAATGAGATCCTCTTCATCAACCTGGCCATCTCCAACCTCATCACTAACTACCTGGTGGACCTGCCTGACACTATGGCCGACTTCGCTGGCAGCTGGTTCTTGGGGGAGACCTACTGTGGTGTGTTTCGCTTCTGCTCTGACTTGTCTGAAACCAGCAGCATATTCACCACTTTCTTCATCAGCGCCTTTTGGCATCAGAAGCTGGTAGGGTCCTTAAAAAGAGGAGGGGGGCCCGTGCTCATGGACAGCCTGTGTTTGGTGGCCTGTCTGCTGGCTGGGAGCTGGACAGTGGCTGTGGCGTTCAGTGTGCCACACTTCTTCTTCGTCAAAGTGGAAGGGCTCAACAAGAGCGGCAAAGCAGACTGTGTGGATTTCTTCCCAGATGCTGTAGCTGGGAAAACATATGAAATTATTTATTTAACCCTGGCTAATGCTCTACCTCTTGCTGGGATTATAACTATCAGTGTCCAGATTGTTGTCACCCTCCTTCAAAACCACAGACGCATAAGAGGGCACAATGCTGATAACTCTAGGACAATTGCTAGAAAGAGAATCAATAAAAACGTAAATGTTGATGCCATTACAAAAGCGGGACCACCAACAGATACACAGGGTCTTGGATTAAATGATCAAGGGCCAACTGTGGATCAAAGTCAACCTGGAGAACACGTAAATGTCCCAATGCCCACTCAGATCTCAGCCAAACCCAGCTCCAGCATTCAGGTGAGGGCAGCTAAGAGTGTGGTGGCTGTGGCCAGTGTGTTCCTCGTCTGCTGGCTGACTCACTTGCTTCTGCGCATCACCAGCAAATTCCACGTGTCGCCAATAGTGGTGGAAGTGGCCAGCTACGTCGCGGCATCGTACACCTGCATCATCCCGTATATTTTTCTGCACGGAGTGAAAAAACTCTCCTGTTCGTGCAGTGTATAGGAAGACACTGGGAATAATGCAAGACTGGTTAGACAATAAGACAGTGCTTCATCAATCTTTTGCCCATCTAGAAATCAAATATGTAATTTTATAACTTGTCTAAATATGGGGTAGTTTGTAGAGGAGTGGCTCAAGCTTTTAATATTTGTATACAAGACAATGTTGTAACAGCAAAATGATCTAAGTGAAAAACTGAATTTTGATAATTAAAGGCTATGCTATATATGAACTCACTACTGTTTCCATGTTAAAAAAAATCTCCTTAAACGTGCCTCGGCGTTGTGGGTTGAAGTCCAGACTCAATTTGCCAAATATCTCTCCCCCCTCCCTCTCCCTCTTGATTTGCTGTCAGTACTCCACGAAACTCCAAGAAATATAATCTCAAATGACTTAAATAGTAGAAGTGTTTATCGATGAATCGGCATTATAATCGATTGAAAGAAATACTGACAATTAATCGTTATGCTGTACAGTAAAGCTACAGTACCATTTCACAGTTAGGGCAAATTAAACATAAAATTAAGCAACTGTTTCCTAAAATATACAACTGTATAACTTGTCTTTAGTTTTTAAAAAGGCACTTTTTTATTATGGTTCATGACTTTGAATTTAATAAAGAGCTGTTTTTTTATATACAGTGGCAAGCAAAATTATGTACCCCCCTTAGCATTTTTCCTTTATTGTTGTCTTACAACCTGGGATTTAAATGGATTTTTGAGAGGTTCATGTCACTCACTTTACATCACACGACAACAACTATGAAAAAGCAAAATAAATAAGTAAATAAATAAATAATGATTGTGAAGCAAATAAGAAATATGACAGAAAAACAGAAAACTTGAGTGTATAAAATTATGTACCCACTCAAGTTAGTCCTCTGTAGAACCACGTTCTGAAGGATTTTCAGCTCCAACTTTTCTAAGATAAGTGTTTATGAGCTTGGTTCATAAAATCACTGGGATTCGTGCTCATTCTTCATCTAAAAACAGCTCAAGCGCCTTCAGGTTGGATGCACTGTGCAGCACAGTTAGTTCCTTCAGTTCTGAGCAGTTTCCCAGTCCCTACCAATGACAAATATCCCCACAGCAGGACACTGCCATCACCAGGCTTCACTTTAGAGAGGGGGCACAGTCAGGTGCTAGGTTTGTGCTATCTTCTGTCCAGTCCTCCACACAGCCCATCTCTGTGGAGTGAATGGTTCAGAGTGGTCCTGTGGACAGATCCAACAGTCTCTGCTGGGGAGCTCTGCAGCTCTTTCAGGGTCACATTTATTGTTTCCTCTCTGATGAATGCACTCCTTGCCCAGTTTGTGAGTTTTAGATGGTCCTCTTTAGGCAGGTTTGGTGTGGTTCCTTATCTTTTACATGCTGTAATAATGAATTAAATTGTGTTTTGTGGCATAATGACAGTTGAATTGCAGTGAGGCCAACCTTATCTATTTCTGTGACTTCTGAGGGTGAGTAACACTGGGTCTCATTTAGGGGCCTCTTTAAAAAGGGGGTACATACTTTTGCACCCTCAAGTTTTCTGTTATATTTCTAATTTGCTTCACAATAATTTTTAGCATTTTATAGTTGTTGTCATGAGATGTAAAGTGACTGACGTGAATCTCTCAATGATCCATTTAAATTCCAGATTGTAAGGCAACAATAAAGGAAAAATGCTAAGGGGGTACATACTTTTTCTTGTCACTAACATGATCACAGGTGATGTTAAGCTGATGGTTAACAATTAATCAAGAATTGTTTGATATGACTACCAATTATTCGATTTAAGAAAATTAACCAAGTGTGCAACCTTATTAAAAAGCTAAATGGTGGCTTATTTTAATTGATTTTTCACTGTATCAAAGAATAAGCCGGCAAGATATGCAATTTGAAACGGTTTTACATAACCCCGACTTAGCTGATCTAAAATGGTATATTCTAAACAATCATTGAACAATCAACACATTGTACTGTATACTGATATTTCAGGAGAACCTAAATGCCACATGCATTGATATTTAATTGCTTTGCTTTTGCTTGATTGTCTTGCGCTCTACAGTGTTTACTTTACACAATTGTGCAGGTGCTCTGAACCAGCATCTTGCAAAAATTTACACGCAGCACAAAAAAAAATTAAACATAATTGTATACTACTGTGCACAACTAATTAGGAAAAGAAGACCTTAAGCAATTATAGCTTCAGTGATGACTGTAAGAAACCCAGAGTGGCACTTGCAATTAAACATAATTGCGTAAACAAACATTAAATAATTATTAGACTTTGCTAGCAGCATCTCATTTTAAGCACTCTGCAAATTCATCTTATAACAGTTTTATACTAAAGTTCTATCAAAGCATAAATAGTATTACATACACAAAAGCAATGACCACTTTATTTCTTTATAAAAGGTTTTATGCGGGCCACAGTTTGAGAGTGTAGCACCGTTTTCACAAAATGAAACACACAAAGTAGACTAAAGGTTTGTTTCAAATACAGAGCTGTGGCAAGGTGTGCAACGACCATTGGCATAAACTGCGTTATGGTTATGTTCTGTACATAATTTATATGTTGAGCACTGTATGGTTTAGAGTAAAAAGTAGAATCAAAAAAACTCCCCACTGATGCGGACCTTGTTTGGTAGATATCTCATCTGGTTTTGATGACATGTTCAGTGAATTGTAGAAAACATGTACATTTTAAATTTTTATGAAGACAACATTAACAAATACTTAAATTATGTAGCACACAGTGAAAATAGAGGCCAACCTGACATCTTGCTTTGTTTCTTTACATTTCAAAATCAGTTTCAGACCACTATCAAAATGTATTAAATAAGTTATAAAACTGCTGTTAGATTTCATAGTCCCCATTTGGCAGAATCACTGAACTCCTGCAGAAGGAGCTGCGGAGGATAAATCTATAGTGCCCCATGTTTATTTAGCTTTTAAGGCTGTGACAGAGGGTCACCGCTCAATGGAGTTTCTCCAGCTTGGCCTGCAGTGACTTAAAGTTGCTAATGGTTTGCTGAAGGGCTGAGTTTGGACTGAGAGACTGTAACTCCACAAGGTAGCCACAGATGTTGTCAAGACACACGTTAGTAAACCTCCGTCTGAAAAACAAAAACAAGAGAGGAACAGATTTACTACAAGCCGTCACATTGTCATGGTGCTGCTTCTTTTAAATAAAAAGCATCTTATGCAATGGTAAAGGCCACATATCTACAGTTTAAGATGATATATGGTGAAATCAAGTATTTAATGCAAACAAATTAAAGTTAATAAAAAGTTAAAAGGGTTTTCTGAAAAGCACAATTTCTTAAATGTAATATTTGTGTTCACAGGTAACACTGGAGTACTATCTACCAAGCAGAAGATGAACAGCGCTTACCTGTCATACGTTGGTACTCTACTTGGGTCATCCACATATCCAACCAAAAGTACATGAATACATTCCACCAAGTGAAGGGGTTTCCTCAGCCGCTGCCAACAGGGATCCTACAGAGACAGAAGTTCACAGTGAAACACATTAGTACTGCTCTTTAGCCTTTTGAACACAACCAAACCACATAATCAAATCAAATAAATGCATATAAGTTTATCACATGCCCGTGTTTTGAAGAGCTGGTCATAGACCTCCAGCAGGCGTGGCAGCTGCACTCCAATCTCCTGCATGGTGCAGGTGACAAAACCCACATCCCAGTTGAGCCGACACACCTCCTGCTCCAGAAACTTCACTAGGAACTCTGGAAAGACAATGTTTTTATTAGAATAGAACATATAAGCTCTAAAATAATTACCATCACCACAGAGGCAAGACCAGTGTTATCAAGTTCAAATAGAAAGTTATTTATGTATGTAATGATGGGCAGTCTCTGTTCAATTCTAAAGATAAACCTGTGAAACATGCTGATATAAATGAAAGAAAGGAGACTTTAGTGTTGGCAAATGGACTGTCTCACCTAAAGGAAAATATCTTGGTGTCCCAGCATACATCTTTCCCAGTGAAACTAGCTTCAAACTGAGGGACCTCATTCTGTCCACTGGGCTCATGACCACTGTGTCAGCCAGTTCTGAAATGAAATGCAAAACACATCACATAAATATTAGTGTTTTATTATTGTGTTAAATTATGTAAAAAGTTGGTAGCAAAAACAATTCTATTTACTAACCTTTCTCCATAATTTCTTGCCACAATGAATGAACCAGGATGGGGTCAGAGTGTCCTGCACAGTGAATGATGGCCAACTTGCACTCAGACAGTTTGTAGTGGTCAGCAAACTCCCCATAGAGCTACAATAACAACATTAAGTACTTAATTACTCAAACTGAACCACTTAAACCACGTAAAAAGAGCTGATCAATAGTGAGCCGTTTATTTTTACCTTGGTAATGTCCATAAGCTCTGAGTCCAACTGAGAGATGACGGTTTTCACTGAGGGGTGGTGGGAGTACTGTCTCATGAGGGTTTCCTGAATCTGAACTTGAATACGCACCAGCTATAAAAAGTAAAAGATGATAAGAAAATACTGACCAGTTGAAACTATCTGCATTGCACCATCATCATACCTCCATCTTTTCCTCCAACTCATGAAGAAACTCTCCATCAGCCGCCTGAGCAGAGATACACGAGGCACTCTTGGCGGACAGTATTGCCCGGGCAATATACTCCAAACGCTGTTTCAGAGAGATCTCAGTGCTGTGTGAATAGTTTAATAACAGTTGTTTTTAATCATAAGAGCATGAATTGAAGAGCTGCATTGAATTAGTGTCATTGTTACTGCACCTGTGCATGTCAGCAAGGCGAGCCAAGACGTGAGCTGCTTTGCCAAAATTGCGGTTCTTTTCATAGTAGCGCCATAGCAGGTCCATATTGTGTACCTTACTCTGGTCCTGCTTGATCATATGCATGAGGTGTTCCTCAAGGTGTGACGAATTCACCTGGACAGCAAAGCAAAAAAAACATTTAATGGGCTATTAACAAGTACATAAATGTGTACAAATATTGTACCTCTAGCAGCTTGTCAGTCAGGTCAGCCTGAATTAGCCAGTTGTACAGGGCAATGTGGAAAAGCTCATCTTGAGACCTCTGTGCCAGTCCGAGCATTTGTTCAAACTACAAAAGAGCAGCACATTTAAAATCTTTTGATAAGTTGCAGTGTTGTGGTAAAAAGCCCTGGTTACTCACATGTGCTGTAGCTTCTTCATTACTAAGCATGTTGGGGTCAGAGGTCATGACAGGGGGTCCTGGTTGCTTTGGGACACTGGGAGATTGTGGGGCTGCTTTGCTCTGGTTTACAAGCTCTTGCATTGTGTCTGTGATGCACTTGTAACATAAAAGTCTGCAAAAGTGAGTAAAGATATGAGTCAGTATTTAAGCCTTCACTTAAGCCTTTCTTAATATAAAAAGTTGTACCTTTCTTGAAAGGCTTGTTGGCCTGCTTTGTCTTCCTCTGGCTCACCATTCTTGTAGAAGTGAGGACCAAGTCTTTGAGGATCTTTCTTATCTGCTGCTGTGAGGCACAACTCAAGGACCCCCTCATAGAAACGCACTGAAAAAATAAACAGAATTAACGGGGGAAAAAAGCAACACCACAAACAAACATAAGTTGCAAAGGTTTAGTGCTCTTCTACCTTGTCTGTACTGGGAGCAGACAAGCGACAGATCTGTGTGCTGGCTGATCTGCTGGTAAAGCCGCAAAGACTCCCTGAGTGTTCTCTCTTTTTCTGCCTTGCTCTGGATCTGTTTTGAACTCTGGAGCAACTCATTAGCCTGAATGGGAAACCAAGCTATAAATGAAATCCTACAATACAGCATGCAGCAATAGTACTACAAATGTACGTACATATTTATATTGTAGAAAGTTAAGCCATCAAAAAGCTGACTATATTTTATTTTTATTTGTACCTTTGAGCATACACTGTCATCACTGCTGTACAACAGGGGACAGATGTCCCGCATATGATTACTGATGGCATCCACAGAGGCATTGTCTTTGATGTAGACATTAATGATAGCTGTGATAAGCGCTCCAGACAGCTCTTTCCCTCGGATCACCACATCTTTGAAACTCACTCCCTTCATTTGTTCTTGAATCTCCTAAACAGCCAAAAACATACAGTAGAGTGAGCAAAGGCCCCACAAAAACAAGGACCTGGTGCTGAAGTGTGCGCTCCACCTTGGGCAGCTCAGACATAATGAGACTGAACTGATGATCACAAAGGAGCTTCCAGAGGGCTAACGTCTGATAAGAGCGATGCACCAACTGTTGGATGCCCTGCAAGGACACCTTCTCATAAACCTGAGCCTTGGCTGGATGAACAGATGAAATGACAAGTTTCAATAATAAAACACAACAAAGCTGTTTACAAGTTTGTACAGGTGAAAAACAGAAATATGCCAATTAGGAGCTCACTAAAAAGAAGTTAAAAGTGACACAGTAACTTACTGTGATATTTCCTCTGGAGCTCCTGCTGAACCTGCTGCGTGTTTGCACCATCAGGTCGCATAAATCCCAGCAGCCTCTGCTGCAAATTGGCAGGGGAGCTAAAACTGACAAGGAAAAAAGATGTTACTCAAAAGCAAGATTCAAAATATTTCATACTGCTTAGGATACAGACATGCTCACACATTACAACGAGTGACACAATGCTGAGTAGTAAATCTTTCTCAACTTTAAGATAATTTGTCAGCATTTCTTACCTAACCGCATCAAGGGAGGATGGATTAAACTGAGAGTTTTTATCTAGAAATTCCCGAAGACTACACAGCTCCAACAGCACAGCCTCCAGATCAATGGAACTGACGCTGCTTTCCAACTGAAGAAGATAAAAAGAAATTAATCTTTAACAAACAATACCACTTCCAATACCCTTCACAATATCACTCCTAATCTTTGGTGCAAAGATGGACATTTTTGACAACCATGTTTACCACACTTACAATATTGAATTTCTGGCTTCCTTTACTTATTGTTTTCTCAACAGCAAGGCTTCCATCCCATATATTTCTGTTTAAATGAGCATGGAACAAGAGAAATACATTTAGCAAAATCCCTAAATAACATAAGACCATGATAAAGAAGAGTTATTACCTACCCAAGAATGCGAGCAAAGTAAATGCAGATGCCATTGTGTTTCCCTGAGAAAATCACCTCTGGTCCAGCTGACATGGGTGTCATGGGGGCAGCGCCAGATGGCATTGGTGTGAATGGAGCGGCCAGTGCTGGGGGTACAATACCTGAAAGGACATTGTAAATTTAAAATATTTTACCAATAAGTTAAACATGTGAATGCAAAGCAGTTTAATGTTATGACACCACTGATATTGTGTAAATGCAAACCCGGTGCTGGAGAACTCATGACTGGTCCAACAGTGCTGGGAGCTGTCATGGCTGCAGGGAACTTCATCTGTGCCTCTCCACCATACCTAATTAAAGTGATCACAATGTATAGGTTTATGTATACATAACATACTGAATCTTGAAAACCGCCTTCTCTTCTAACCTGAAGAAAGCTCTGGTGGCCCATTGTGAAACTTCTCGATCACATGCAGCAGTAGAGCAAGCAAGGATCAATGATGTTGCACAAGCTTGCTCTTCCTACGAAGAGTGTCAACATGTCAGTTTTATGTACCCTTAAAATAACTGCATTCAACTTTAAATCAGTAAAGAGCGAATCTTGCAAATATAACAAATATTTTACCCTGTGGAGCTTGAAAAATCGCTCTATCTCTTCACTTTCTCCTCCAGCACAGCTAACCAGCAGGTGACGTAGCTGGTCCACTGGACGGAGTTTTTGAAAGATGTGACTCCCCTACAAAGCAGAGGAAAGTCTCTAAGCATCCAATTTAAATGCATACTGATGATAGGAATGTAATCATTAACTACAGCAGTTTAACCTTGGCTGAAAGAAGGACAAATTTCTGAGGGGGGACATTGTGCTGCTGAACAACCACCGGAGAATCAGTGACAGGGATTTGTTCCTTGTTCAGAGGGGAATAAATCTTGGTTGGTCGTTCCTCATTAAGAGCACATAGAGCCCATGAGTGTCCATCAACATTAGACAACATCTGCAAAATATCACAAAAGTACTTGTTAAGAAGGACGTTTTAAGTGGTGCTAGACAGAGCAATCTGTTTATCATCCAATATGCAATCCTATTTGATTAATGATTTACCTGAGTCTCCATAAGTGGCTTTTTGAAGGGGAATGAGTCATGATTGATACACCACAAAATATCACTGTCCTCTGTTTCAGAAGCAGCCATTAGCAAAACTCCTGCAATAAACAAAACAGTAAGAGTGAAACAATGAGCTATAATGTGGCTTTAATAAGCTATAATGTGTCCTCCATGTTTTGTTACCTTTGCTATGTAGTGCCTTGTGGACCTTTGAGGGTTTCTGAATGGTTGAAGAAGCAGAAAACCCTGGTGGGAGACGCACATGGACCAGAGACAGCAGACTAGGTCTAACTGGAAGGTGCTTTTGGGGTGCAGGGGCAAATGGTGCTGTTGTAAAATATAGACGCACACCTATAGAACCAAACAGAAAAGTATCAGATGTAAAAGAAAATACAAAAATACAGCTCTTGATGCAATGATGTATGTGTTTATGCAAATCTCTTTACTAAAGTTTATCATTACCAGCATGTGTTACAGCCAGCAGGTGGCAGTCCGATGACTCAGATCTGTCAATCACAGAAATCTGAACAATAGGCTTGAAAACTGAGCGATCAATTGTTCTGAAAGAAAGCAAGGGAAGGATGGAGGGAAAAGATGAGATATTAATGCAGGTGTCAAGCTTAATAATAATAAAAAATGGGACAAACAAAGAACATATTTACAATTGCACAAGCATAATATTTCTTTATTAATTGTAAACTAAGGAAAGATTATGATATTGTCATACTTTTTATACATGTTTTGAACTGTGAAAAACAAACAAAAAGATAAAGTTACCAAAATAGTACCTGGCAATATTTCCAGCTGCTGCCACAATGGAGTTCAGGGACATAGTTGCCACACGGCTCATACCATGCCCATCAGTGCCGAGGTCATACACCTAGATGAATCAAGTTCCAAACAGTCAGTAACACTTTATCAGCAACACTGGATTTAGTAAATACATACCTGAAGGACTCCTTTCTCAGATCGAGTGAAAAGGATGTTTCGGGAGTTATCAATTGCAATCTGCACAATAGGGTCTTGAGGAAAGAAAAAAATAATAATAATAATAATTTAAAACTATAACCACATTTTGATTAAAAATAAAAACCATAGGTGTGGTTTCTTGTTATACCATCTTCAGAAAAGGAGAACTGGAGAACAGAGGGAACGAGAAAAGACAGAGCACTCTTGGAATGGTTTATCTTTCTGCAGCGTTGGGTCAACCATCCTGCTTCTGCTTGGTAAGCAATCTCATAAAGGCAGCCATCTTTTCCTGCCATAAAAATGCGTCCCAGGTCTGTGGAAGTGATGGAAAGGATGTAGATGTTGTCTGTCGGGATGGAAAACAGCGGTTCTGGAAGTAACTGCATCCCACCCGACATGCTGTCATTCAAGCCTTTGACAAAAACAGATAAAAACAGGTTAGTACTTTTGTAGTTTAAAATATTGCATCAGTATGTAGACTAGGTAGATCAAGTCAAAATGCAAGCTTATATGTGGAAATGCTAATTTTAGCATCCACTTCCTATAATACATTTCTTTTTTTTCTTTTTTTGCTTCAATTAATAGCATGTTTGCAGTTGGATATTTAATTATATATTACCTTATCACAGAATATATTTAATTATTTACTGTTTGTATAATATTACATAAAATGTTGTGTTAACCTAATAGAAACAAAAAAACAAAACAAAAACACAGCACCACCCTTCATCAAATAAGTGTCAATTACTCACCAGCCTGGTATTTGGGAAAACTGAGGCCCAGGATAACTACATCCACAGATGTGGCCAACACTAAGAGGTAGTGAATGTGTGGCTGTAAAATCCCTAGAAAAAAAACAACAATGGTATTATACATTAATAAGTACATGTAGTATTATGTGAACATGAAGCTCCAGAGCTTGTACCTGGTTTTGGTTTCACTAGACCCACTGCCAAAATTGTTTCAATAAGGCCGTCAAAATAGGCGACATCTCCACTGCAGAAAAGATAATACATTTAGCATGGCATGCCATTAAGAAAACAGTGTTGTATTAATGTACTTTCAATAATAAAATATATCTACCCATCTTCATAGCTCCACATAAAGATGTCATTGTCAATGGTAAGCCATGCTCTTGAGATTTCAGGGAAAACTCCCATCATACAGTTACATTGCATATCTATTGAATAGTTAAGAATCTGTGAACTTTTGACAAAGATAATATCAAATAGTCTTATCATCAATTCAAAAGAATACGGCTGAACTGCTCCACAAGTTCTGGTGGCAGTGGGACGCGGCGGACTGCACTGAGCTCTGGCAGATTTGGCACACTCAGCAAACCTGGCCCCTGCAGTGGGTAATCCATGTCAGATACACCAGAGAGAGAAGCCATATCTAAGAGAAGACAAAACACAATCACAACTTCTTTCTACCAACTCTGACCATACTTATTCAAATATAAATCAGACAGGATAGATCTTAAAACATAAATAAAATCTTGTGTTGTTCAGACGATTAAAACAAAAGTGATCAAGAGGTTATGTTGGCTGTATTACATCTTATCTTAAGCAGGTGTGTTTACATACTGTGTGAGGGGACGGCGAGCAGCTCGGACAGGTCAGGGAAGCAGCGGTCATCCAGCAGGTGTCTGTCGATCAGCCGGGCAGAGTTTTCCAGCGCCTCGGCGATGACTGCGGTGGGGCTGCTGGGTCCAGCGATGGCCGGCATAGCTGAGATACCGTTTATTTTTTCACTGAGCATTAAAAACAAATGACAACATGGGCCATTGGCAAGGCAGGGCAAAGGTCTCTGTCTAAAAGGTATTAACTAACAGCCTATAAGTTTTAAAATATTAGATTAAGGGCTTGCAGCCAACCAGTGCAACACTGTCTACGCAGGCTAACTAAAAGCTAGCTAAAACTCTTTTGTCTCACTTATAGAATAATTTAGAGGCAAATTTACCTCAATGAAAGATCTCCTGTTATCAATGCTTATGAGAAGTTTTTTTCGCCTTTCCAGAGAGGCGAAAAGTTGGAAAAACACTTTAATTCAGTAGCCCGCCAACCTCATGCACAAAGCGTTGAAAAGGCTTTTCCGGTTGATTTCTTCTTCGCAGCTTTTATTTTACAAAAGGTAGTGTGCTCAATGTGCTGCCACCAACTGGCCACTGAGCGCCCGCCTTGACCACAAACCAGCGATGGGTTGTAAAATAATTATGATTTAGGCCACGGAAAAATGAGTAAATGATAAATGATAAAAACATATTGAATAAAATTTTAAATGAGGTATTAGTTGTCATGACGCATAAATCAACAAAGTAGGTCCACCAGTTATTGTGTTAATTAGTAAAAAATAGGTCTGGCATGTGAGGATTTTTTAAAATTTGAATGTGATGTGGTAATTTCCAAACAATGTTATTCCTATTGTAAGAACAAAAACAACAAACAAATAACAAAGACATAAGAAGGATTTATTGCAGTATTGACTTCAGAGTTTACAGGGGAGCATTCTTTTCTGCCTTTTCTATATAACGTTGAAATATTTAAACATTTAAAAACAGTAAATTCCCCTGTGAATAGGCACATACTGCTTTGTTTTTAATAATAACAAATCTTATGAAATGTACTACATTTTGCAGTTTTGGTGTTTAAAAACTAAATCCTGAAACAAAAGCAAAATAACAAAAACAGGTAAATAAATGATCTGCTGCTAGTTTAAACTCCAAAAACACTTTATTAAGAACAGCATGAATACACTAACTTCCAACATTCACTTATTTTTACAGAATTATGTTCAGATATAAACATGTGTTTTAAACTATGATACAGTGGGAGTAAAAATCAAATGACAGAGTTGCTGCACAACAGCGAAGGAACTCCCATACAATGTTTTCCTAAACATTTCCTTCTTACAGTATGCTTCTCATCTTTAACATTAAAATCTCTGTTTTTGAACAGGTTAATGTTAATACTGTTCACCATTTCCTACATTTTCTCTTTAGCGTTTTTAACATTGTTGGGTTTTATTTCTTGGTCCCATCCTTGGAAGCATAAAGCGCTCGTAGTGTCTGTACCACTTTGTTTGAGAGCTTCTGTCCACTTGTCAAATTGATTTTCTTGTAAATAATGTCTGATTCTTTGACAGTGTCAACCCAAGGCACCTTTTTGCGACCGTCCCTTTTCTTTGCAACTGACCAGGGCCCAGAGTATGTTCCTGTCATCCAGTGTATACTGTAGCCAGTTCTGTTTTTCTCAACAACTTTGGCAATCTGTGGTCTGTCTTTGTATTTGGGACAGAAAGTGGCAATGATGTCCATAACCTCCACTGGTTCATTCTTTTGACCTGAATCCTCAGCTGAATCCCCGCCTTTTCTTGGCTTCCTCTGTGAAGTAAAATGTCCTTTGTAATAGTGGCAAAATTGTTTTGATGACTCAAGTAAAAACAATGACAAATTCTTACCGCTGGAGGACTCTCATCCTCGCTGTCTTCATCACTTGTCTCTATTGGAGCAGCATTATTGTGATGGTTGTTACTTTGTAGCTTTGGACCTTTGAGCAGAGCAGTAATGACTTTGTTTTTGGCATTGGCATTAGCTTCACCATCCTCATCCTCCTCTTCACGGTCCAGGTGCTCCATCAGTAACTTAAACTAGAAGATATAACAAGATAAGTCAGATAATGTAAGTCCTCACAACATCTTCATGTAAATGTGTATAATATGTTTTAAATCCTCTATTGATATTATTAGGGTTTGCATATTTTAAAAGTAATATCATAATAATTACAAAAAAATATAATACAAGTATATACTGTATGTAATGCTTACATCCAAGAACTGCTTCACAATATTCTTCTTGGTTTCATAGTTGAGACCTGTGTTGGCTAAATCAGTCTTCAGGAAATCCAGTGTTTGACGAGGGTTAAAATGTACATTGGATTTTCTGTTCACTGCTTTGTCGTAGACTTTGGCTGACTCTGTTGGCGAGTACTTCTGAATTTTGCTGTAATGACAGAAAAGTAAATTCTGTAAGTGCCATGTGCGTATAGAAAGAAAAATAAAAGCTTAATGTAGTTTTGTTTACCTGTCTGAGAAGCCATATAGATTCTTTAAATGCTGTTTTAGCATCAGTAGCAGCAGCACACCCTGCGAGGCACTGGCAAAGTCAAGCAGAGGACTAGGATTGTCAGGTAAGCGGTCTAAAACAGCATCCTCGTCGTCCAAATCGGAGTCTGAATCCATGGACTTTGTTTTTTTGCGGATGACTTCCTCCTCCTCACTGCTACTGCTGGAGCTGCTGCTACTGTTCTCCTCGCTGCTGTCATCTTCATCTTCAGAGTTGTACTTTCTCCTTTTGTGTTTCTTTTTCTTCTTTTCCTTCTTCTTTGTATTTTTCTGGCGTGGCACAGGCTCCTTTCGTAAAGACTGTACAAATAATTGATACATTTGGATTACGTGCCCCTTTAATATTTGTGGCAATATTGTGGAAACATATTTAAAATTTCTATTTCATATTCTAATGTTGTTTCATACCTCTTTAAAAGACTGGAGCAGGTTGCTACCAGACACAGAAAGAGTAATATCAATATGGTGCATGATAAACAAGGGCTCATCCTGGGTCTGGTATGGAAAGCAGGCCAAGTTGTCGGCTACAAAGAGCAGCATATTTACTTCTGTTTTCTGTGAAGGAAAGAAATCACTGAATCATGTTCACTGTCTTAAAGAACAAGGTATTAAGTAATTAAAAAATCTGAAACTTACAGTGCTGTCATCAAATAAATTGAGCAGTGAAATGAGGAAAGCCCGTCTGTGTTGTCGGTTTCCACGGACCATCGTGTAGAGATGAGAGCAGAGAGCAGAGTCTTTGTCATCATGGCGAAATCCTCGAACCACAGCAGTTTTGGATCCATTAATGGCCTGTTGCACTTGATAAGACATCTTCAAACCTGCAACAGCTTTCATCTGGAAGGTCACAGAGAAAAGCAAGCAAGCATTAAATAATTATACAGTAATTTATAGAGCTAGGTTAGATTTTCCTTCAAGCAGTCACTTACATGAATAAAACCTGAATATTTCTTGTCTATCTCAACCAGCTGGTTATCCGCCTTGTTCTTCATGGTTGGTTCTGGGTCTGTTCCCATAGCAATCAAGTACGGCACACACTAAAAAATATCATATCTATTAGCAGCTGAAAAAGTTACAACTGTGATCATGATGCAGGAGAGAGTACATACCTGTACAGGGTGTATGAGCCCCTGGCCAAGAGTCAGTGTGATCACATTTAGGGCAAAATGCCGCACGGTAGACTGCGTGTGGAAGAAAGACTCCAGCACCTGTTTCAGGTAAATCTGCATTATAGAGCTGCTCATGCCTGAAGAGACATCCCCCATTTCCTTCAGATCCTCCTCTTTGGCTGTTTTCTTCCCTGGAAAAACAAAACAGTGTTTTGAGGGTTACATTATGAACTTTCTTACAAGAGGTGGCATACCTAAATTAAATATGTTTGATAAGATGACTTATGAAACATACATTCACGGTCAGCCTCCTGCATTCGTGAGTCTTCTTCCTGAAGGTATGTCTGTAGGTTCTTTAATACCTGTATCTTTAAACTGACTAAGGAACTCTCATCTGACAGTGTGTTGTTATACAACACCTTAACATCTTGCACAAACATCAACTCTGGGTGCATGATAAACTGGAAGCCTGGAAAAAAAATAGATTACTTGATTAAATTCAGAACCAAATTTGCATGTAATTAAATTATTTTTAAAAATGTTTAATATCTACCTAGTCCTATGAGAGCCTTGATCTGCACTTCTTCATCTTGATGATTGGTGAAATACATCAGCAGCTCCAGCACCTTGTCTTTAATTACAATCTACAAGAAGTGAGACAGAAGCAATCCATATATAAACTACACCAAGAATGCCGTGAATGGACAACAAAAAAAGATAGTGGTAAGGTTTACCTTGGTGGCACCTTTGAACTCCTCCAGGTCAAAGTCAAAGTGTCGACAAAGAGCCCCAACGGTGAACAGTGAGCGCAGGAGAGTGGGTTTGTTGGCAACTAGAGTAGGACTGGTGGGATCTTCCTGATGTTGGGTCTTCAGTTTTGCCAAGGCCCCTACAAAAAGATACAAAGCAGAAGCAATATTGTTATTTATGAAAAAATAAATGTACTGTTTGAAAAAGGTTAGTAAAGGCTTCTTACCATAGTAGCGATTAAAACAAGCCCAAACAAACTTGTAGTTGTGTGTGACCTTATTCACAATAGCACCAAGACAGCTTACACAGTGTTGGACAACCTGGCAAGCACAGACAAATACATCATATGATGACAATGAGATACAAAGCATCTTCTTGAGAAGGAGGCTACAATTAAATCAGGCTCACCGTCATGCCATATTTGATGATGAGCTTCATCAAATCTTCTTCAATAGTAGTAAGGAAGCCCTCACTGGGGTGCTCCATCAGAGGCACAACCAGCTCCAGGATCTTAGCCACATTGCAAATGACCATGAAATCATTCTGGGTCTGAAAAAGAACAATTATGTTGTGAAGAAATGGGTTGGTTCATACTGTATTCTACAGTAAGACAGACATCACTAAAATGTATTAATGTTTGTGACAGTATGATTATATAATACTCACATTGCACTTGGTGGTCAAGTATGGCTGCATTGTCATGGCGTGTTTAACCATTAACTGTGCTCGAATCTTGCTGAACAAGTAGAGCGTGGTGATACATGACACTAAGCGACCTGAGCTGATCCCTTTGTCCTCACAGTCTGAAAAAAACAAAATTAGTAATTTACAATGACATCACATATGTTTGTCAAAAATAAAAATAAAAAAATTGACATACCTGCCAGAGACTCCTCATACTTCAGTATGTGTTCAACCAAATTGTCCACAAGCTGAACACAGGCCTTTTTGGCAGGTTTATAGGATGCATTTTCCTCTGACTTCAAAAGCTAAATAAAAACAAAATTCAATTATTAAAAACAGAATTGGATAAGATATAACACATAACAGGCAACAATCTCTAGAGGGTAAGATTTTTAAACAAACAACACACAAAAACATACATTTTGAAGAAGTTGTTCAAACCAGTCATAGCCAGTGTCCTTACACGCCAACACCTGAAATCCAGAGATAATGTCATGTATGCTCATTTTAGTTTAAACAGTAAATAAATAAATAAATTACTATGCATTTACCACATCTGTAATGTTGAGGATCTTGCGAGTCATTGCTTCTTTATCATGGCTTGGTGTTGGTGTAAACCAGAGTTTCTGAAATGTCTCATTTACCAGTTTCTGTTCAAATCAAAATGATCATTGAAGTGGTCAGTTATTAGCCAAAAGTACACAGCAGCATGATAATAATAAAACAAAAACAAAAACCTTGATGCCCTCTTCATCATTCACTCTGCGAATCATCTTCACGCACATCTCAGTGATCTTGTGGAAGTCTGGAAGTTCCAGGCAAATATCTCTCAGGATTTTTATAACCCTCTTTCTGACACTTATGCCTGTGTCCTGTTAAAATATAAAAATTGTAGTCAACTACTGAGATTTGCAACCAAACAAAATAATAAGCAAGCAAAAAACTGTGGTTACTGAAACACTTTGATTATATTAGCCAATCTTTAGGTGGCAGTGTGGAGGCAAGGCAATTTAACCTCGGCTGAACTTTTGCACTCTGAGTGAACTATTTAGTGTCAAATTAGTCATTGTTAATAGGTTTAAGTGCCCCACTGAATGAAATGGCCTCAGATTTTGGCCAAAATTTTACAACAATATGTAGGAGTCTTACCAATATTCTTTCAATGAGCATATCATAGTACTGCTCAATAAGCTCTGGACGACTCAGCACAAAGCGACCGAGTAACTCCACAGCCGCCTCTCGCACACTGGTGGAGTTGTCCATAAGGCGACAGTGGACCCCACGCTGCATATCCAACTAAAATAACAGCAAGGACATTCATCAAAATAAAGAGACCCACCATTTGTTTCACTGACTTCAGTCTAATCATTAACATACTCGGCCCAAAATGCTTGGATCGACAGCCACTACTTCAGAGAGACACTTCATAGCTTTCGTTCTGACTGCAATCGCACTCTCACCCAACACTCTTAAAATCTACAAAAAAATAAGAAGAGATAATAGTGTCAGCAGTTCACTGTCCTTATTTGTCAGGATGTTCATTGACTTTCTCTTACCTGTGATAAATAAATATCAAAGCTCTGTGCAAAAGGCCTCATGGAGGCCAGATATCTGACAATGAGACAGCAGTCCTCATAGTCCACTACATCTGAATTTATCCTGAAAAATGTTCAACACACACACTTTACTGAAGGACAATTTTACTGAAATATTAAACAAGTTACTGAAAACGTGTAACTTACTTTAAAGAACTAAAATGGGACAGTGAAGTCTTTATAACCTTCCGAAGAAATTTCTTTCTTGTCTCTGCTTTTTGCATTATCTCCCCTGTTGATTCAACCTCCTTCAAATAATATTTTGAATCCTCATCCCTCTCGTTTTGAGATTTGATGGCTTTCTCTGCTTCACTTGTTGTGTCCCTATACCACTGAGCAATGTAAAAGTTCCTGGCAAACTGTAGCAAATTAATACACACAATTATATAATTTCTTCAATACAGAGTTTCAGAAAATGTACTGTTTATAAAATGAAAAATGTCTTTAGTGGGAAACACAAACTTACCACTAAAGATGTGTCTGTCTCAACGTTGTCATCAATATAGTCAAGCAAGGCCTTCTGGAGCTGCTGGACCTCATCACTGCCTGGCGTCTAAAGAAATCCATTCAGTCAATAGCATTTAATGTACAGTTAAACCTTAGAGCTACTTAAAATGCACAGATTGTGTAAATGATTTGCAGAGTTGGCTTGTATACCTCCTTCAAGATGCGGTCAATGACTTTTTGATCCATTTTGCTAGTGACAGCATCTTTGCGTAGACGAGACGCCACAGTGCCTAAGTAGTCCAGTGATGCCACCCTAAGTGCCATTTCTGTTTGCTTGTTACTAAATTGATGAACCTGATAAATACAATGTTAAAAAGACAGAAGCAGAGTTAGATTTATGTCTAATAACAAACTCACCCCTTGGAAATATGCTACTGACCAGCAATCGTCCCAGTAAACTGAGCAGCAGTTCTGCTGCAGGCCATTCAGGCCTGTTCACTGTGGAGAGCAAGTCATGCACAAAGTTCTCAAACAGAGGCCTGTAGTCTTCCTCACCCTGCTTACTTCCACACCTGAAACAAACAAACAGCTAAAGCAATACTCCAAATGTAAAACACCTGGGGTTGCTTCAACAGAAAATTACTTACTTTTTGAGAAAGACTGACAGAAAATTCTGAGCAGTCCTCATGGCTGTTTCATAAGCATTAGTGACAAGGACATCTTTATCAACCTATCAAAGTATGATAAACACCTTTTAAATCATGTGTTTCAACAGAAAATAATCATTTGGTATCGTATCCATGGCGATCTGGGGACATACCTTCTTATTATTTTCTTCCTCTCCATCTCTTTCAGACGGTATTTGTACCACACACTGGATGAGCTGAAGGACAAGGGCAGAGACCATCTGGATATAAACATATTCTCCATCACTGTCACTGCAGCTTAACCTGGGAGGAACATGGAAAATGTGTTTACATAAAAATAAAAACATGATTTACTTTGACAAAAAACAAACAAACAAACAAATCTAAAGGTCAAATACCTGAAATTCCTGAGGCTGCGTTTACTGGTAGGCAATCTTGCCAGGGAGGTGAAAATCTCTTCAAGAATAAGCTGTCTATGCTTCTCATAACGAGAAAAGACCTAAAATATAAAATACAAAAACTTTAAAATAATGAAAAATATGCCAGTGTTGTATTTTAGAAACAACAAAAATACAGGATAAGGCAATAACACAAATCACACAAATGACTTACCGCTGTCACAAGTGTGATGGCACATAACTGCAGTTCACTGACATTCTCCACAAAGAATGGTGTAATGCCCAAAGTGGACACCTTATCAGAATAACAAATACTTAAAGTCAGTTAAAGTGTCAAGCATGAAGAGTATTTTACAGGGATTAAAAACAAATGTAAAGTCCTACCTGAAGAATAGTGGTGTCAGTTAGCAGCTGGATCTCAAGCAGCTCTGAAAAATTGCTCACTATATCACAAATTTTGTTGTAGAGCATGACTACCGCCTTCTGTTTATTGTTGGAACACTTTGCTCTTTTGGCTTTTGAACTGTGGATGCCACCTGAACCAGATATTAGAAAAATCAATTAAAATAATATATATATATATATATAATATATATATATTAAAATGGAATTTCCTTTATATACAAGTAATCAACAATTTTACTATGATTTTCAACAAGATAATGTATTATTTTAAAGATGATGGGCTGACCTCCATGAGGATCCACCCTGTAGACTGGGTCATATTGAGGGTAAAGAGTGTTCAGCAAGTGGAACTTGGTGTACTGCAGCACCCTTTCAATGACATCCTCTATATAAACAGCTTTGGGCATGTGTGGAGATGTCATAATGTTGAGAGCAGTCAGACAGGCATCAGCAGATCTGGTCACTCTCTCCATGATAAGGTCACGCCACAATTTCTCCTCATCCATCGAATCGTTATCCTAAAATATAAACAGAACATGAAATGGGTTTTATACTCCAAAACTGTGGCAAAATGTAACAACACAATAATAACTAAAGGACTGACAAACTTCACAAGGAAATACTGAAAAAGAAGGTAAAAGTTGATCACTTACATAATTCATTAATGTTGAAAGTTTAACACTGTCCTGAATGTTCTTCTCCAGGATATTCAAAACTTTTATCAATTTTTCAGAGGGAAGCTGTAAATCAAACAGAGCTTTCTTTATTATCTCAGAAATATTGGTGAAACTTTAGTGGTTCTGACTGCAAAGGTAAACATGTGACTGCTAACTTTTCTCTTACCTTGTTGAAAATGCCCATAGCTTTAATCTTAGCAGAATCACTGCTAAGTTCACTCAACTGGTGCTTTCCAAGCAAGAGTTCCTGAGGTATTTCATCATCATCATCATCTATGTAAAATAGACAGTTATGAAGAGACAGTTATAAAGAGACAGTTTCTACTTTTAATAAGTTAGCTAAAACACAAGCTCAGTTTACCTGTGGCAGTGAAGTCCACATCTTCAAGGGTCTCTAGTATATTGTCCAGACTGGCTGTAAACCGCTTGAATGTGGATGAATCCATCATTTCTATTAAAATAATAATGCAAGCGCTTTGGAAAATCTGATTTAAGAAAATTAATTTTCACTAAAGTAAGAATTGTTACCCTCAGCTGTCAACTTGGGCTCATATGACTTTCTATTTTTCTGCTTCTCCTTTTTCTTCAGTTTTCTGGCAACTTGATAAAAGAAAAACAATTTAGTTCACAAGTGCATTTGCCAAAATCTAGAAAACGTGATAAATAAAACCTTCATGGACAATAAGTGTTATGTGAGTTACCATCACTTAGGCTCGGGGGTGGAGAACTTTCATCTGAATCCTCTAGGGATCTATCACGATGGCGACCACTTGAAGACCGACCTCTTTTCTCCTCACATTTCCAGGTTTTGTCATTGTCCTTCTTAGATTTTTTTCTCACTACTGTGACATCAAGTAAAGCAACATTTAAAACCTTAAATATATAACCATATACCTGTATGCAGTGCACATAATATAATCCTCGCCCTCATTATCAGAGCCATCTTCACTGTCTTCTCCTGAGTCGGACACCACATACTTGGGTTTCTTACTGATTGCGCTGTGTCGACGCTTGTTTGATGACGTTTCTGTGAGCACAAAAGTGACAGTTGAGCAGGAATATCCAAACACACAATAACTCTACATGGGTATTTTACAAACATACTTTACCTGATCTGAAAGACCAGTCTCTGGATAAACGTGCATTCCTGCTCTCTCTGATGACTTGTTTTATCTCATCAATACTGAGTCTCTTGAGCGCAACTATCGGCTTAGTTGCTTTGGCCAGATTCTTAATCAGTGAAACTCTCTCCAGCCTAACTCTGGGTTCACTCAGCCCATCAATCAATTTACCTTCATCTCGCTTCAGTTTAGGAATGACAAAATTTTTTAAACTTCCTCCCGTCCCACCCAGGAGGTATGAGGGAAACTCACTAGATTTAGTCTCCAAAGTCTGTTTATGTGCAGTCTGACCACTAGAACTGCCATCCACAGCCTTTCTGTCTTCCTTCTTTACTGCAGAGGAACTTTCTGTCCTTGGACGTCCATTGAGGTCAGTGGATTTTTTGTTTCCATCATGCTTCATTCTGGGGCGATCAGGTTTAGTATGCTGGTCAGCAGATTGTCTATTACAGCTTTCCCTAGATTGTGTCTTCTGCTTCTTTTCCCTCTCTCCCTCAAGATCTTCTTCATGGTCTTTGTGGCGCTCTCTGTCCTTTTCCCGAAGTTTGTCTTGATCCCGCTCTTTATCCTTACTGCGTCTCCTGTCTTTATTGGGGTCCTGGTTCTTTTCTTGAATTTTGTCCTGGTCTCTGTCCTTATTTCGATTTCTGACTTTTTTATGATCTTGGTCCTTGTCTTGGAATTTGTCCTTGGCCCGCTCTTTATCCTTACTGTACTTGCGGTCTTTTACCTGGTCTTGGTCTTTCTCTTGGATTTTGTCCTTGGCCCGCTCTTTATCCTTACTGTGCTTCCGGTCTTTTTCCTGGTCTTGGTCCTTCTCTTGGATTTTGTCCTTGCCCCGCTCTTTATCCTTACTGTGCTTCCGGTCTTTTTCCTGGTCTTGGTCCTTCTCTTGGATTTTGTCCTTGCCCCGCTCTTTATCCTTACTGTGCTTCCGGTCTTTCTCCTGGTCTTGGTCCTTCTCTTGGATTTTGTCTTTGGCCCGCTCTTTATCCTTATTGCGATTCCCGTCTTTACCAGGGTCCTGGTCTTTTTCTTGGATTTTGTCTTTGTCCCGGTCTCTGTCCTTATTCCTAGTCCTGTTTTTGTCCAGGTCCTGGTTCTTTTCTTGGATTTTGTCCCTGTCCACCTCTTTAACCTTATTCTGATTCCGGTCTTTATCTGTGTCATGGTCTTTTTCTTGGATCTTGCCCCTGTCTCGGTCTCTGTCCTTATTCCGACTCCTGTCCTTGTCCTGCTCTCTAGTTTTATCCCGGTCATTGTTTGTATTCCAATCTCCCCTGTCCTTACTCTGATCCCTGTTTTTATTTTTGAGTTCGTCCTTTTCACTCTCAATATATTTTTCAACATTTTTACTCCGGTCTTTGACTTTTTCTCGGTGTCTGTCCTTTTCCTTGTCAGTTTCAGAACTGGTAATAACCTCTGTCCTGTTTATTATTTTTGAACTATCAGGAATCCTGGCAATGGAACGACGACTGCTGTGGTTTCTTTCCTCTTTGTGGGCTTCTGAGTGTTGTTCATCTTTATGTTGAAGTGTGTCCATCTCACTGTGTTCTTTGCTGCTGTCTTTTGTAACATCTTGTTGTCGCTTAGATTCTTTACGGCTTTCCTGATTATGTTTATGGGTTTCTGACTTCCTAGAGATTACTGTATTCTGTTTATTGAAAGCTTGGTTTTCAACTAATTTGTCTCCCTTTTCGTCTGTCTTGGATTTGAGGCGTTTTAGGTGATCTTCACAAATCTCCCGTGGTTCCAAGACCACTACAGGCTGTGCTTTTCCTAGGCCAGCTTGCTCAAGATCAATACTGACCATCAGAGCAGGCCGACCAGTACCATTATTGGTAGCAAAATTCTTTCGGGGTGTCAACTTGCTGCTACGGTTTCCCTTTTGAAGGTAAGGGCTATCCCCGGCATCAGAGGTGCCCCCAACTCCAGGTTCCTGAGGATATGAGTCCTGCTTTCGCTTCTTCAGTGGTTTGTCTAAAATGAAAAATAAATGTATTACTTTTAGCTGCAAATACTGACATAACACTTTAAATAGTAAGAATTATATATTGACCTTTATCCTGAACATCTTTATTCCACCGTTCCTTCTCGCATGACGACTCGTGTTCCACTCTTTCTGATTCCGAAAGTGCATCTGTCTCAGCATCATCACCACACAAAGCCACAGTAACAACACCGCCATCCTTTGCATTGTGCTGGACAGGAGGCTGCTGACAGTTTGCCTGCTCATCAGCACCTGCCTTCTGTGAAACATCTTGGGTGGGCCTTGACAACCGAGTATCCTTCATTAAACTAGTATCCAAGTGGTTAGCATTTTCTATGGAAGGCATTTCCCCAGACTGATCCGTGTCTGAAGATCTTACTCTGGTCAGTTTTAAAGTTAGCCTTGAGGAGTCCTTCACTGGCGAGCTTACTATGTCATACAAAGCATTTTTGTCAATTTGTTCATATTCCTCTTTGTTCCTTTCCTTCTGTTTCTTTTTGTACTCCGTTGAAGTTACACGCTTGTCAGGTGCCCCTGGATGCTCACTGGGTGACTGCATGATGACCCTTGACCCTATTGAAATACAAAGGAATTGCAAAAATAAATTAACATCATTTGACAGCTTTTTCATAATAAGTACATATTAAGTATAGTTTTTTTTAGATAAAGCATACGTTTTGTGGTCTCTTCATGTCCAGCAGGAGAACAGGCAGAATGAGGAGATCTCACAGAAAATGCAGCACCTTTGATGGAGGAGCCATTTGCCTGTTGATTACAAGATATTTCTTATGTATTTAACAGTGATTTATGAGAACTGAGGTCTGGTTCAGGTGCACGGTTTTCTATATTACCTCATTTCCCAATCTCTGAGTCATGTTCATGTAGTTGTCATTGGAGCCAGCTCGCACATTGTGATTTGAGTTATTTGATAGTTGTCCAGAGACCTTGTTGTCATGGATATTTCTCATACCGGCAGCAACTAAAACAAATATCAGAAAACATTTTTAAAAATCTGATCAGATAGAGAAAGTGAAGCTTTATTTTAAATTGGGAAAGGTATGTACTAACAATATTCAACACGGCTCATAACTCCAATAGTGTAGGCGTAGGGTATAACTCACCTTGCTGAGCTTGTTGGTGTTGAGAATAACTTGGAGGATTGTACTGCAAGTAGTCATCAGGACTCTGAGGTGTGTAGGGACTTGGTATGGGGCTGCTCTGCTTGGGTATGAATCTCGTACCCGACCCTGATTGCTGAGGAGTAAAACATCTAAAACGGGAAAATGAAAACGTTTTTTAAACAGACTTAAACTGACAATATGTGACAACACTTTAAACACCATGTTGTCAGTGCCTTACCCAGAAGGACTTTGGGGAACAGAAGTTTGTTGATAGTTGGAGGCAGGACTGCCGTGCACCTGATTTTGAGACACTTTGTACTGCTGAATCAAGGACTGTTGCCTAACATCTGAGAAAATAAAAGACAAAAGGTACTGTAAACAACATAAAAGTATACATGTCTGTGTGTCTGCAACATCCCACATCATGTCAACATGCTTACTACTTTTTGTTGCAGGGCAATACTCCCAGTGGTGTAACAAAATAAACTATATATAGTTTATATATAGTTATATATAGTTATATATATATATATATATATATCACTATTTCAAAAAAATAAATAAAAGGCATTGCTTTTGAAAAAGTGGAGGAGATATTTATCACACTAATACTGGTATTAAGAGAAACATTTAGTAAGTATATATGACAACACTTATTGTATTTTAAGTACATTAACTACATTTCTCATGCTGTTCTGTTACACCATATTTGCTAGTTAAAAAGACAGTATTACTGTTTGCCAAAAAATAATCAACACCACCAAGGATTCAAACTGTTGGCAGCTATTCTGAAACATAATTAGAGCTTCATTAGATTTTCATCAGAATATTACTTTTGCCAAAAAGTAATTTAAAGTATCTCTTTTAAACTACCCCTACTGTTAATTTGTTAATTCGAATGTTATGCAATGCATGCTCATGTCAAGTAACAGAACATGCAGTGGCTCAACAGCAGAGCAACAACTTAATGTCTCCTCCTTACCACCCCAAACCTCGTTCTGGGAAGGCATACTTTTATCCCTGAAGATTTTGGGGTTCCTCGACAACAAGGTTTGCAGCAGCAATGGCATTTCCCCTTCTGGCTCATCATTGCCCAAATTGTCCTTCAACTCACTAAAAAAATAAAACAACACAAAGGTAGTGAGTACAGCAGAGAGAGATCAGATTTTATGTCTTGCCTTAAATAATGTGGTTCTCTAGCAAGCAAAACATACATATTTCTATAAATGTAAAAATGTAACTCACACAGTTTACTTACATATGTTCAGTAGAGACCTGGTTAAGACCATGGACCAGCTGAGTCACCAAATTTTCGTCTCGACACACCAGCAAATTGTTCACTTCTTCAGAGATCCTACTACTGTACAGCAAACCTTTAGCAGTTGTGGCGGGCAGAGGAGAAGGCAAAGGAAGCTGGTTCAACACTAAAAGGAAGATTAAATACAGGAATGTAAGATTGGGTGTTGGAAGAACAGAATCATTGATATCTTAATTTAAAAGGTATATGTGAATAATTGAAAAAGGTTAAACTTACAGTCTGTCAAGCTAGCAATTCCAGCAAGAGTAGTGATGGGAACATGAGGCATATCACCATTCATGCTGAAGATGAGGTCAAGAGGTCGTGTCAATACCCAAGCTGTTCAGTAACACTCTTCCTATTCCTCACATCTCCAAAATCCTAGAAAACAAAACAAAAAGCAGTCATTGGTGTGAACATTATTTAAAAGCCACAAATTACAAATACTAAGGCCATATCTATTTATAAGAGAGGTCAGGTCAAGACAAGATAAAGACTGCCTTACCATCAACCTAGCTGAAGTAAAATTGTTTGCGGCTGAAGTTATCTATTAGATCAGCCTTATAGAATAGTGATACAAAAATGGGTATCCATGCCCAGGCTGCTTTGTCTGGGCATGTCTTTGAAATGTATCGATTTCAATTAGATTCTGCCCAGGCACCGTGTCTCTCTGTGCATCACTGCTTGATTACTATCTTCATGTGTAAATAAGTATCCCTAACTAAGCTAGTTGTGCCTCCACCAGAACATACAAAAGCTAACACTGTTGGTGGTCCTCTGCAATACAATTACTTGGCTTATAACTACTGCACTACAATGTAAACTTAGTATCGTGAAAATCAGTTTTATATATTTCAACCCTTTACAAGAGGAAATCGCACAGTCAAACTGCTTTATTAGCTTTACTAGCTTCATTAAACAGAGAAAACAAACAAGAACCGAGAAGAATGCAACACAATATCCAAATCAATGTCATTACCATTGCTATATGTGTTTATGTTTCGGTGGTTTCCAAAAATGCATTATCTTATCATACCACCAGATTTCGCACATTATTACTAAGGTATTACTAGTTTGCTAACGCTCAAGATACGATCAGGACGCAAAATATCCTGAGTGAAGGTAACCACAATCAGCTCGTTGTTAGCCGGCTAGCAACAACTGGAGATAAAGCTATGCTAACTGGCTAGGTATCTGTTTAAGTTGCCCTAGCTAGCATCATTTGCGATTGTATCAAACCCAATCGTTCACACCGAACCGCTTCTCTCAAACACACAGGAAAATATATACTGTTGCATTATATTTTTACATCCGCTATGGCCTTCATAACCTCATCTTTAGCTGACAAAGTAGACCTCGGACTTGCCTAAGGAAGCGTAACCCCGACCCGACGCCAGGAAAAGCAGGGGTACAAAGCAAAGACCCCATCACAAATGATAACTATCGCTCTGTGTGCTCTCCAAGTGCGAGGTAATGTCCCGGAGAAAACGGGAAAAGGTCTCGGTAAAAACCACACGGACACAAAAGCGATTGTTATTGTTGAATGTGTCTTATTTACCTCGGGATGTGATGAGAAAGAGAAGTGGCTCTGGAGGAGGAGAGGGGGAGGAGCAGGAGTAGGATGGCAGCTGGAGAAGAAGAGCTCCCTCTCCGTCCCTCCGTCCGCACAGCTCCGGAGAGGAGGCTAATGCTACTGCGCTACTACGAGGCTCTGCAGTTTTCTCATTGAGGAAGGGACTATACTAAATTAGACTGGAAAATATAGCTCCTCCGTAAAAGGGCATTGTGGTTTTATATTTGACAGTGGGCTCGATTGAAATGTTTTTAAGTTTTATGAAAATTCACAAGGTAGGATAAATAAAATGGAAATCAATATAGGGCCAGGCTTTAAAGGCACACTGTGTTGGATCAGAAAGTGCTAATTTGTAAACAAACTCCTTGGGGCCCATTCCACACCGTCTGCTTTGAATGGATTTTACTTGTCTTTCAGTTTAATGTCTTTTCTTGTTTTTTTTCTTAGAGGTATACATAGGCTAACATACTCCAAACATATTATTTCCATGTAAAGTAAGATAATAGGCAAAAGAAAGTGTGTTTCTGGATAGCCACACCTCCATATGGTTTCAGAGTGCAGTAGGCCTAAGTAAGTAATGTTGTGAAGTGAAAAACTGGACATAGGTTTAAAGGTGCTATGAGAAATATATTTTATAAAAATTACCTACATGTTTGCCAAATACAAACTTGCATGTTTAAATCAAATGTTAATTTTACTGATATCAATGGTACAGCGGAGTTATTAACATTAAAAAATATATTTTACATAATGGTCAAGTTGTTTTTGTTTACATTTTTTGTTTTGGTTCTAAAACCCAGCATTGCCAATCGTCCAATCAGAAAAGCAGAAAGACTGACAACACACAGGCCATTGTTTTAATTTAGACAACAGTACATTTTTTAAACCAATACGAGCCATGCTGTCTACTGTACCTTTAAGCTAAGATTTACTTACTTTCTCAGAAGATCTGGAAGAGGACTGAGTAGCCCATGGTCTAAGTGATTGTGAGATCCTGATCATTTCATTGTGAGCCTCTTTTTATAGAAACACTTATAAATTATTTTACTACAACCTTCACGGTAATCCGTCCTAACGTGTAATGTAAATAAAACAATAAATTAGGCTTTATATATATATAAGCAGAACAGTCAATATTCAACCACACCTTGCCTATTTTGGTTCCCGGCCCATTGTTTGGAAACCACTGCTGTAGTCCCATCATTGGTTTAGAAATGAGCACATTTACACCTGCCTTACTTTTATGCTTGCACTGCTGTGATTTTCAGATTTAGACAGAAACGTACTTAACACACAAACCTTTTCATACTGCCTGCTGTGTTCATTTTTGGTGAGGAGAGAGTAGCACTTCCACTACACCCTAGTCAGGTTTAACAAGTAGGTCAGACAACAACATAATGAAGGTTGTAACAAAAAAGCAGAAAATAATTGCATGTGTACATGTGACTTTTGTACAGAGAGGAGACTTTTATGATATACCAATTACAAGGTTATGTCTCCCTCTAGTGGACACCCTGAAAGACAACACTGCCCGCCTTCATTCATAGATTCCTTCCAAAAAAAGTTGGCTCAGCTAAAGCAGCAGCTCCAGTTCTCATCGGGTGCTAATAAATGTGATACTATTTCAAAACGTAAAAAAATGAAACATCTCATCAGTTTTGTGTTTTTTTTTTTAACGATCCACAGAAGGTAGGCCATTTATCCACGGGACAGGTGCTCCCACATACAGCATGCCGGGCTGATAGTGGCTTTCGTTTTTTCACTTTATTGATAATATAGACTTTTACATCCTCACTAAATTATAAGCACTGGAGAGTTAGTGTAAACAGAAGACCAGTTTCATGTGAACATTCAAGCAGCTGACTCACGTAGACCCACGAGTCGACTGGAGTGTTGGGTTCAGGGCCCCGGGGTTTCACGGTATTTACGCCGCTTCAATGGGTTTAACCATGAGCCCCTAACCCGTGACGGTCATGAGTAGTGTTTTTTTTTTCTCTCTCTCTCTCTCTCTTTCTCATTCTTCACAGACACCGAGGCAAGATATTTGACCACCGGACCAGCACAGTGCTCCCTGGGTCTTTTTTACAGAAACCCTCAAAGCAAGAAGATCTGTGCAACTGAATCTTTCTCTCTTGGTAAGCCGTCTTCATGTTTGTTTGTTTTTATCTTTGGTACACGAGAGTTAGTTCTGCAATAAGTGTGCTATAGGCTTGAAATAGTGTAGCGTGGTATAACCTAATTAATGTTACTTAGCCTACTTGTTATCAAATACTTAAAATTGTAGATGCAATCAGACAGACCAGACATCAGTGCTGTAGGGCTATTATCCCCATTTAAAAATCCTTGCAGCAGGTGCCAGTAAACCCCAGAACAACTGATCTGCTATGCTGACTGTAACCTATAGAATAAGCAGAGTAAATTTAGCATTTTCTAGTTATCTTTATCAAGGGGCACATTCATAAGATGCACGAATAACTAGTATCTATCTATCTAGGAGAACATTTATTTGTAGTACACCTGTCCAAGAGAAAATATTAAATTTAAATTCATATAGTTACAACATGTAAAGCTTATTTCTGCTGTGTTCAGTTATTTTCTTTCAAAACCTAACTTTAGAGACAGTGTAAGAGGTACAGCATTATCTGTTTCTCCAATAACATAAGCAGATTTTTGTTCATTGTAAAATGTATTGTAATACTCAGAATTTTATTTGTCCAGCTTAATGCGGTGTAACCGGACAGACGGGATGCCTCGTGGAGACTTCAATATCTATTTTGCCAGCGGCAGGGGTGGATATGTCCGAGCTGAGGAGTATGTCCTTTTGCCATACACATTTTAGCACAAGCTTCTGATGCAGTATTTATTTATTTATTTTTGTAATTGTTTACATGTTTGTAATATGTTTTACATTGTGTTAATGCATTATTATTATCAGGGCTATAGGCATTGCTCTGCTGGTCATCATTCTGGCTGCTCTTCTTATCCTGGGATGCTGGTACTTTAAAAAAAGGAGCGGGTACAAAATTCTCAGGGTGAGACTGCATTTCTTTCTTTTATAGTTTTTTTTAATATAAATTACTACGTTCTAGATCTATATGCTAAACCTTTTAAATGTTAATAATGTTCAGAATTACATTTTTTACCAACAGAGTACAAGATCAGGGTCGCAGAGCTTCACGAGAGAGTACTCAGAACCAGGAACATCAGGAGAAAACAAGATGGCCCTCACTGATTTTGGCAGCTTCAGAAATGTGGTGAGATCTTGGCATTATATATTTTGCGTTTAGTGACATTTA
The DNA here is from genome assembly GCA_020698575.1 of Bostrychus sinensis. Taxonomy (NCBI): domain Eukaryota; kingdom Metazoa; phylum Chordata; class Actinopteri; order Gobiiformes; family Eleotridae; genus Bostrychus; species Bostrychus sinensis. Next base: position 21,769,831 of record CM036239.1, on the reverse strand, counting down.
GTAAATAATGTAGGCAGGGTAATCTGCAATGCCAGTAACAGAGACAGCTTTTCAGTACAAAGCCCCAAGGCACCTCAACACTATAAGGCACGTGAGTCTGATGTAATAAAAAAGAGATTATTATGTCAGCAGACAAGGAAAGAATGAAAAGGGTCTTAGCACAATGAGAGGTATTGGTCTGAGCAAAGAGCTGGCATGCAGCTCTTGTTCCACTCTCCAAAAAATGCTTACCATAGTTTCCTAAATATAGTAAAATAAATTGCTTAAACAAAACATTTTATATCACTTATGGTACAATAATCCAGCCACAATAAGTCAAAGTCACAAGCCAGTGTACTCCCTGTTCTGGTCCCAAGCCTGGATAAATGGAGAGTTGCACCAGGAAGAATGGCATAAAAACATATGCCAAATAAATATAAAATAAACTGGTGGCACATGAGATTTGCTGTGGCTATCTGGGAAAGTAATGCAGAAAAGAAAGAAAATATAACTTACAGTACAATAATAAAAAATTATAATGCCAAATAAAACGATGTTGCCCTGCGTAAATAAAACATTATCGCTATAGAGTTATGACTGCTTTCTATATTCTATAAACACTTTCAGTAAAAAGATACCAGTTCATTGCTTAAATTGTCTAAATCTTTATCTTTGAGTAGGATTGTTTGCAAAGTGTGATAATTATTTCTGACTTTCTGTAGGTTCCTAATGCACCCCCGGCTTATGAAAAGATCTCCTCTGGACCGCTGCCTCCTCCATACTCCCCTTAAAGGACTCCCCCTACAGGAAAATAAACTTGGAACGAAAGCATGAACAAATGGACAAACTACATGAGCTGTGGTTGCTTACTTTTCAAAAAGTCAATCTATGTGTCTATATCCCTTTATTCAGTAGTTAATCTAATGTTATTTCTATAAATTATTTTACCAACATGAAAAGTTTGACTGGAAAAAAATTGTAACACACTTTTAGGGGACAGCTGCATTGTTTTATTTTCATGCAAAAATGTCCACATTAGTTCAATGAAAATGTATCTAGTAAATATTCCTAAAAAAAAAAAAACATGGTAAAAAATAAATAAATCAAAACAATTCATATGGACTCAAACATGTAGTACAAATTGAGCTACTTTATATTTCTAAAAAGTGAAAGCAGTTCAAACAGTTACTATCTGTAAAGTCTCAAAGTGTCTCAAAGCAGATAAAGACAATTGTATTGTCATATTATTTCATTTAAATATGTCAACAATTACCTTATGACGCAGTATGTAATAGTAGTGACAATTATTAAAAACCTACAATGAAATCTGTGTATTCTACATACTGATTTGAAGGTACAGACGTCACATTACCGGCCATAAAATGAAAGGGAAACAAAATGTGAAATGATGAATATGAAAATAATCACAGTATACATTTCCAGTCTGTCTGAGCATACTGTTCACATACTCACCATTATGAAAAAAATTGTCATCAAAAATCCAATCAAGTTTAAACTAAGGCAGAATAGCTCTTTGACTGAATCACATCAAGCAAAGGATGGCACCCCTGGCTGAGTAAGTAGTAAGCATAAGGTGCAAAGCCAGCACAGTTAATTGACAGACTTAGTGTCCATCTGTGAACGCGGTTTGGATAAATCCTGTGTATGAAGTGCTCCAGTTGAACCGATGGGTGAGATCAAGAATCCAGCTGGTGTTTCTGGCAAAGTGGACTTGACCTTGCACTGAAGAGTACTCAAAACAGCACCATCGGGGCTAATGAGAAGCTTAGACGCAACAGCGCTATGCATACCTAAGGCTGAGGTCTGCAGGAAGTGCTTTTCCGTTGCTGGATTGGTCACAATGTCCAGACAATGGGTTGCAGATGTTGTGTTACGCGTTGTATCGGACGGAGCTACAGTGTCATGTGCAGTGTTTCTGGATGGAGATGTTGATTCAACACTTTTCACAGTGCTACCAGTAAGAGGACATGGCAGTGTCTGCATCCTAGACACTTTGCTAACAACTGGTGTGACAGCTGGAGTTGGTAATGCACTGTTAGCAGGCCCCTGTTTTTGGACTGATGTACTGTTGAGTCCCAAATGCAATAAAGCGGTAGATGGAGAACTGGAAATGGAAGCAATTCTGATTGCTGGATGCTGGGATGGTAATCGTGGGGCTAGAGTTGTTCCTGACAAACCTGGCATTGAATAAGTGGGAGACAGCAAACCTTGTGGACATGGACTGGCTGTTACTGTTATTAGGGGAACAGGATCAGCTGTAATAGGACTCAGTAAGGTAACAGTGGATGGTCTGTGTAAAACAGTAGAAGATAATGGTGATGCTGACAAATTGGACAAAGAGGAGGCTAATGTAGCTGTAGTGGTAGTCAAAGATTCAGATCTGATGAATGAGCCAACAGTTGAGGAACTGGTCAATACGGCTGAAACCAGAGGCAATATACTGTCCATTTTTTGAAGGGCTGAGACAATGGAGGCTCCTTCAGCAGGTTTTCCTATGTTAGCAGTCTGCAATGATGGCAACCTTGCTACTGCATTTGTTTTACTAGTTAGCAATGTGGAGTTTGGACCAGTTAGTCTGGCTGCTGTAACACTGGGACTATTTTCTTGTACTGGGGGAGCTACAGCTGGTGTGCATGCTACAAAAGGAGATCTAATAGCTGGCACACTAGGCAGCCTCGTTGAGGACTGCAGGAGAACTGGGGCTTGGGGGGCTACTGTAACATGGTTCACCCCTTGATACTGAGGTGCTGTTGCTCCTCTTGTGGTAGCATTTGTACTAGGCACTTGTTGTGGTGCATGACTTGAAATGACGAGGACATGAGTGCCAGGACCCAAACCTTGGGGTGGGACCACAAAGTGAGCATTGTTAAGAACAATATGCGTCCCACCTGCAAGTGGAGTAGACGTGTTGATTACTATTCGCTGCTGGATTGTGCCTGTAGTAGATGTGGTGAATGTATTAGTGGTAGTTGTTGATGATAAACCCTTGGTGCTCCCAGTGATTTCAGTAGACTTCATCATCACTAAAGAATCTTGAGATTTAGTGAAAGAAAGTTGTGGCGATAGAGAGGCTTTGTCAACACAGCCACTTGTGTTTGCTATAACTCTGTTATTTAAAGCCTGATGATTCATTCTAGGAGCTGAAATTGGATTTGGGATGCTTTGTGATGTTGCCGTATGAACATCCGAGTTACTGGAAAACATGATGTTTGACAACCCATGGTTTTTCTTTGAGTTTACAACTGAGAAACACTTAGTGCTAGGACATGTTGTAAAGGTCCCTGGTTGAGAAATCATAGTAACAGAAGAAATGCCAAGGTGCTTTAAGCTAGTGAGAGATGAAGCAGAGGCAGGTAGGCTAGTACAACTTGAGATGGCATTTGAATTTGTGACTGGGAGTTGTGCTACGGCGGTGGATATCATTTGTTTTGTATCTCTGCTTTTGGTAGAAGATTGTGGTTGAACAGCAGTGCTCTGTCTGATGGTACCAATCAACTCTGGGAACTGGATTGTAGTAAGTGCAGTAGCACCTGTAAGATAAAACAATGTATCAAATGATGCCAATGTGTGTTTTTGAAATACCTTAGAACAATAGAATTATTGTTTTTTTAATGTAATATTTTTAAAGAGAAGGAAACCCACCTGAAGATGAAGAAACATCCTTGTTCTTGGGAAATGCCACGGAATTGACAGTGGCAATAGTGTGGCCAACCATCTTTTGACTGGATGGAGTTGTCATCTGTTGCTGTCCGCAAGCCCCCGTGGTTATAGCCTGCTTCAGGACTGTATTAGAACCATGTAGAGGCATCAAAGATGACTTTCCAGTAGGGTGGCTGATAAGCATGGTAGGTAGTGTTTTTGTGCAAGAAACATTGACATTATGGGGGGAGGATGAAGTGGGGCTTACTAAGATGAACTTAGCAACTTGAGATCTGTCATCTCCATTTGTGTGATTCAAATGAGGCTTGCTGATGAGTTCTGTAGGACTTGAGGCTGTACTGAGCGCCGAAATTGTATTTTTTAATAAAGCTGGTGAACCTGCTGTTAGTATTGGCTGGCCATTGTTTGTTGTTAATGTATAGCCAGCTGAACATTTGACACCTTGACATAAGGTGCTTGAAGACTGGCTCATGGAAATGCTGACTGCTGCAGGGGATTTTATTGATGGAATCTGCATTTGTGTTTGGACTGTGGATCTACTTGTTGCTGTTGACGTAGTAGACTGAGAAGTAGACGAAAAAAGAGGGGAAGTTTTGGAAATAAGAAATGCTTGAAATTGAGGTGAAATTGTTATGACTGGACTATTGGACAAAGAACCAGTATGAGCTGAAGATTTTTGGACTTTGACAATCCCCGTGTTCCCTCCTCTAGTTGTAACAAGAATTGACTGTGATTCTCGGATACATACGGTCTTGAGTTCTTGTTTAGAGTCCGTGGACTTTGAAAGACCAGAAGGTGTGGAAGCAATAGGTGAATTATTTAGCACACACTGTAGTGTGCTAGTTTGAACGTCACAAGGTTGTGTTCCCCTGGACATTGCAGTGTTAATTGCACTCTGTTGTGGCCTAGGATAACTAGAAATTTTACTGGGAGCCAGGCTTGTAGCCATTTTGCCAGCATCTTTTAAGGGAGCCACTTGCTGAACAAGGATCCTGTTTTCAGGAATAGTAAATCCGGGCACATTGGTGAACATGCATAAAGGGGTGTCCATTTTTGTATTAGGATCAAGGATACTTTTAGATTGTTGTTGTAACAAAGTCCCTTTTTCATCAGTTTTCTGGACAAGATTAGGAGGCAAGATGACAACTTGCTGCTGTCTTTTTTCCTCAGAGCTCTGATTTGTATTGGAGCTGCCAACAAGATGATTCAGTTCTTTATGAACTTTATATAACACTTGGATATGTTTTTTCGGTAAAGCCTCAGTAGTTTTGGATTGAGGGAGAGCAGATACTCGAGTATCCATTACTGATTGTTCCAATGTTTGGATCTGGTGTGAGTTTTGGTCATGCTTTTGCTGAGAGATTTGTGGAGGATCAAATGAAGAGGTGTTTGTCTTTGACAGTTTGGTGGCAGCCACAACAGGGACATCTTCAGTGGAGACCACAGGACTTTTACTTTCCCCATTTACATTGTTGATTTCTGGGTAATTTGGCTGTTTCATTAAGGTCACTTTGTTTCCAACACTCTTGGCCAGCAGGGTAGGGATAGGTGTGTAGCCTTTGGGTTGTCCACTTGCAATATGGAAGAAGGTAGGTTTAGATGACAGAACAGTATGCAGTGGCACGCATGGTGCCTGTGAAGAGTTTGAATCAGTGGGTTTCAGTGACTGATGATTCAGTTCAGATTTACATGTCTTGTTAAGGGTGTCCGTGTGAGCTAAACTGTCACCTGTGATAGACAAGGATTGCTTCTGGTGATTGTGACTGATCATAAGTCTATCTCCTACTAGCTCAGTTGACAACTCCTTAGCAGCTGCTGAAAAAATAAGATTCTGTTTATAGATTCAGTCCCACAAAGATGATAACACCAAACTCTAACCACAATTAAATATGAGCTTCATGCATTACCTCCAATCCAAAGCCCCCGGGGAACCACATGTTCTGGGTCTTCCTGTCCTGATTGTCTGTATTGTTCAGACAGAAAATCTCCACCTTCTTCATCATCTGACGACGACGATGATGAAATACACTCCTCACGCACAAAGTTGTTGTATTCTGGATGATTTCTGAAGACCTCAAATTCCTTCTTTAAACGTAGCCTGAATGTGATAAGTAACACAAAATGCGTAACAACAACTACAAGGTTTTGCCTGTTCTGTAGAAAAATCTCATTTTTTTCTGACCACAAAAAATTAAATTAATTTCTACCTATTTCTTTGATATGCTCTGATCAGTTTAGGTTCCCAGGGAGCGAGCTCATTCAGTAATCTGATCAAAGTGCTGTGGAGGTCTTTGACTGCTTCTCTTCTGTAGTACCACCGACTCTGTTGGATGAAACTTATTAATCATTTATTTTAGTTTTACAAAACAGGCAATTTTTACATACATAGGACAGAAAAATATCCGTACCAATCTCTTTTTAGTGCTCTCCAGGTCATCAAGCTCATCTTCAGTCTTATTAATTAACTCTCGCAGATCGTCAACATTGGTGCACACCAACTGAAGAAGAAAAAAATAATTGTGACTCAAAGAACAAGTTAAGTTAATTATCTAATAACTACTTACCTTAAAAGACGGCTCAGCTTGTGGTTCATATTTAATTTTTTTTGAAAGATCAACCTTTTTACCTGTCATAAATGGAATCATCATGATCAGCAATATGAATGCAAAATTACGACACCATAGCAATTAGCTGATATATACCTTCACATACCTTTATGTTTTTTATTCTTATCTTTCTTCTTGATAGCTGTGGACTTATTTTGCACTGAAGGCTTGGCCGCTGTAACTCGGGATAGCCTCCTGTCTGTAGGCTGCAGCTGCTTGTGCTCTCGTTTCATGTGCAGCAGCTGCTCTTTTCCTCGCTTTTTCTTCCGCTTTTTTTTCTTAGTCCAGATTTTGTCATTCACTGTCTCCCCAGAAGCGTAAGCGTTTTCTGAGGACAAATGTGTTGCAACTCCTGAGGATCCACAGCAGCACTGACAACCCTCAGACCTAACTTTATTGATTTTGTTTTGACAACAGGAAGGCTTTTGGTCCCCCTGTGTGGTGCCCTCAGTTTTGATCCTCAATTCTTGCGGAGGTGAAACAGTAACTGAGCAAGCAGGCGATCTTCCCGTATAGCAATGCTCCCCAACACTGAGGCAGGGTTCGTGTATGACTGTCTCATTTCTGTGTATTGATCCCAATGAAATACCAATTTCTTCTTTTATTTTGAATCTTTTAGATTTAACCTCAGCTGTTTCCTCTTTCAATTTGTGTTTCAGAAAACATTTCCTAATCGGTCCTGTGATTGGGGCAGAAAAAGCGTTATTGTGTATATTTGGTTCCACTTTAGATTTCTCTTCATCAGTTGAGCTTAAGTAAATCTGCTCTTTTGTTTTCCGTTTCCACATATAGCATCTTTCATCATCCTCTCCATCAATAGTTTCCCTTTTACAATTGTCATACATTTCTGCTTTAAGTGATTTACAATCAAAACTACTTGCTGACTCATCACACTGCTTAGTCCCAAAACCTTCATATGTGTCTTTAACAATATGAGACACCTCTTCCTCTAATTTGTTTAATACTTTTTCCTTTTTCACCAAAACAGACGGAAAAGGAAAAGTTGGAGGTGTGCAGGGACTTTGCCAGTATATCCTCAGATCTGCGCCACAAAAATGTGGAAAGTGTATATATGCATTCTCTTTGCTGTCATAACCCAAAATAGACTCCCTACATTCATGAATGGGCTGTGCCAAAACAGAATCCTGTACATCCTTCTGTGTCTCATACACATTGTCACAGAGGCCTTTCAGAAGCCATACACGCTGGTAAAAGGGCAGCATGTGAAAGGCTTTTGCCTCCAAAGGACTGACCTCCCCAAGGACACTGAAAAACTGGTGGCAAAGACCGAGCTGCTCAGCCCGAGCTGCCTGATCATGAGATGCACTAACAGACTGATACCAGCCCTTAACCCGTTGTCTGAGCTCAAACTCCCAGCGTCGGTAAGGCAGCACTGGGCGGCGGTGCAAAGAAGACCTCCTCTGTGGTGGACAAAGCAGTGAAGACATGATTTTGGACAGGAGAATGCTGCAACGTGGCATTAGGAGACACCGCTCTAGCTCAAAAAAGATAATCTCCGGGAGGTTAAGAGCAGTCTGAGCCAAACAGAGGAAGTGTCCTATAGCTGGGAGCTCCCAAAGGGTTTCCACACTGTGAGGGGAAGCCTGTGACAACAAGCTCTGCTCCCACTCGTCCATCTCTTTGGCTGACATTTCTTCTGCCTCTTTCTTTTCAAGCTCACGCTGTCTGTAAAGTCATATACATATAGATAATGTAATCTTGTTTTTGCAAGACTAAGTTAACAATAATTCCATATTTCTAATAATTACTAACCTTTTCTCTTCCTTAGCCCTTTGTTGCTCTTCCACCCTCAGAGTTTGTACCATGACAGACTCATGCCCACCAACCGTCATTGTTTTTAAACTACGAGGAGCCTGCCTCCTCCTGGTGGAAGTTGTAGAAACCCGTTCCTCTTCAACACCAAAACGTCCTTTGGATGTCACACCTAGAGTTGTTTTTTCACGCAACGTCCTAAGCATTAGAAAAATCATAATTTTCTTGAGTAAATAAAGAAAAGTGTTAACATATGTAAGTAAACTGGATAACGCACACACACGTGTAAATTTTACTAAAAACAAAGCAATGGTTTGCAAAAATTCTCCAAAATTATACTTAAGTCACAGTTGACCATAAAGTAAATATCAGGTGTTGAAATACAAGGCATTATATTATTTCATAAATCTCACAGAAGTTGGGACAGAACAGGCTTAAAAAAGAAGTTTAATTTTGCAACAAATTAGTATAAATTGGCAATAGATCACTAAAATGTCTGGGTATAAAAGGAGGATAGACAGGATAAGTCTGTATTATTTGTATTAAATGTATTGGGTGCTTGTGATCTTCAGGCCCTTCACTGCAATTAAAACAGTGATGATTCTGTACTGAAAAACACTGTTTGGATCAGTAATACTTACAAAAGTTACTGTTTGTGAGCACATTTGATCATAGTTTAAGCTATATCATGGAGCTAACAAGTCATATGTGAACATAATCCCCTGACACTACCGTCCTCTGAGCAAACTGGGGTGGTATTTTACAAATTTTTGAATTTTAAATTTTGCCATTTAACTGTAATTAGTTGCAAAATGCTCCTCAAGCTGTTTTTTATTAGAACCACTTTAATTTGGCACCGTTTTGTCTGAACTTTTTTGAGATGTGTTTCCAACATCAAATTTAAAATTTGATTTTATTTCTTCATGAAATGGGAAAATATAATTTAACATATATCGTTTATGTTTTTCTACTGGAAATAAAAAATATTTTATGAGATTTGCAAACTATTGCATTTTCAATCTTTATTTACCTTTTACATAGTGTCCCAACATTTTGGGACGTGTGTGTGTGTTTTAAAGTGAACCAGTGAAATATTATAAAATGAATGCTAAAAAAACACTAGGTGAGGCAGTCACAAAGAGTCACATATGTGTCTTTTTCTAACCTGGATAATAGTGTTAGCTTCTGCTCTAGTATAATTTCCAACTTCTGGGCCTGTTTGGAGAGCCAATGGTCCACTCCATGGTAGCGATAACAGTTCTCCAACATCAGCCTGAAGTCAGCAACAAACTCTGTTATGGTCTCATACTCCTGATTGATGAACTTTTCTTCCATTCTGTGTAAGCACATGGACTGCCTGAGATGAGCCTGACCCCTGCTACGAACCCCTCCAATGCCATACTGCGTTTCTTGATTTCCAATCGGATGTAAGAATGGACTGGTTATGACTTTGTGTTTTTCTGAGAGGAATTCGCTGAATATCCTATAAGCTTGCTGAACCTCATAGTTCATTTCTTCTTCAAGGCTTTTGTTTTTTGAAGATATGCAGACCTCTGGCAGTGAGATGTCACTGTTGGAAAATTCTGACATGCCATCATTGCTCAGTGCAAGGTGATCATCCTCAGTAATTACACCTTCACTCTCATCAGGACAGTGTAAGGCTACAGTAGTTTCAACTCCATGGCTCCCATTACTGAGTTCCTCAGGTAGTAGTGAACAACTTGTTATCCATTTGGGATGTATGTTGTCTAAGACTGGCTCTTGAGCTTGGTTTGTAAAGACTGAAGATATTTCATTTGTCACTGGCTCTTGATCCATGTTGCAGGAACCTAAATTAGCAAAGACGATGCAATCAGTGCTATATTCTGGTGTCCTATCAATATACTAATAGTTAACATAAAGTGCTGTGTTATTTCCTTATATTATAGCCATATGTATCTACATACAGTAAATAGAAAATATTCAGAGTGATTGCATAACAGTGTGTAAAGTAAGCAAAATTTCCTTACAAAAAGTAAGGAAATTTGTGTTTGGTAGATTATTTTTTTGTTGTAACAATGCTTCTTGGCAATAAATCTTATACTGTTGGAAAGCCTGTTTATTTCCCTTTCACAAAGTGACACATTTCTAGGGAACATGCATTTGTGGGATGAGCAGAGAGACTGAGAAGAAATTTTGCCACCAGTGGCAGTCCCATATCTCAACAGTCTGAGACCACATTCCATCCTCCAATATGACAGTGCTCGCCCCCACAGAGCCATGAGTCCGGACCGCAACCCCATTGAACACTTGGGATCACGTTGGGCATGCTGTTAATGCCAGCGTGACCAACAAAACCATTTTGGCAGACTTACAACAAATGCTTGTTGCAGAATGGGATGCCATCTCACAGCAGTGTGAGACCAGGCTGGGCAAAAACATGAGGAGGAAGTACCAGTCTAGTGTGGCTGTGTACGGTTCTTCCACATGCTACTGAGGCTCCTGTTTGTTAAATGAACAAATTGTTATAATGCCAATATGTCTTGTTTCTTCAGACAACTCATATACTCAGCTCTGCTGCTCATCCCACGAATGTATGTTCCTTACAAATGTGACAGAATTTAAAATGGAAAGAATCAGACTTTCCAATGGTTTTACATTTATTACCAAGAAGCACTGTTTCAACAAAGAAAATCTATCAAAACAAAAATGTCCATACTTTTTGTGCTTAGTTTAGTTGTTTGCTTTGATGTGTTTGAAGTGACTTGTGTAAACCAGTCGTTTTACTTAGAAAAAGACCTGTTAGCTTCAAGTTAGCTATTAGCGAGATGGCTAACAGTGCAGAAAACAAAGTTTTTTGTTTAATGCAAACAACATTTGAACTTCATTGTTATGTTCTGTCTCCAGGTCACGTGCAAAATAAGAACAAAACACAGTGACCAGGAGGCGAGTGTGGCTGGTAAAACAACGTAACCTACCTTGTCCTCAGTGCGGCTGTAGACACGCACCAAGCAGGATAGCTCTTAGCGAGCTTAGCATCCACGGCAGCCAGCTAGTCGGGCTAGCTTGCTATTGTTTCCAACCTGGGGCCTCCAACCACTGCCTTGGCTATCCATGGCGAAAAGATTGTGGCAGTACAATGCCCAGCAGACAATAATGGAGACATCTCATGTCGCCAGTTTACGCAGTGATGCCATTGGCAGCAAAATAGAATAACACTGAAGGTGCGCCCGACAATGCATTTTACTCGCCTTGCAGCTAATCAGTTAGCTTTTGTGAGTTGACAGCTACTTTTAAAGTCGCAAACATAGCAGGTTTTATTTTGGACAGTATTTAGTGCCTAGCAGTATAAACGCTCCAAACGCAGTAGGGATCACAAAAGCTTGAGACCAATAAAATGTTCGCCTGCGGAACAGAGTCGGTCCGCTTTCAGCCTGCGCGCTCCCGACGCAATGTGCCCAGGTGACGTCCCACGAGCTGATGCCTTTCACTGTCTTGTTTTGATTTTCAGGTTTACTCCTTTTCTTAGAACTACCACTGTGTCACTTACGGCAATAACCTATGAGTCACTGTATGATTATTGTTTTGATAAAGCCATAAAAAAGAGAAATTTGTTGCTTATTTTTTTTAAATAAAACAACTCAGTGACACAATGTACACCTGTAAAATATTTTTTTAATAGCAACATTATTTTTTAAACATTTCACAAACATACTTTTTGCGCGTCTAAGCTTGACAGAGTTTAGAACAATTTTGGGCACAAGATGGCACTAGAGGCCATTGTTTTAGTAGTAGTGGTAGTAGTAGTAGTAGTAGTAGTAGTAGTAGTAGTAGTAGTAGTAGTAGCAGTAGTTCAGCTTAACCAGGAAACTTGGTTCCTATTAAAACAGCTGTTCCATCGTTTTCTCTTTAAAATACTCAATTATGGCGCATACTTAACGCATGCGGTTTAGGCGACCATTTGTAGCCAAACTTTGCTAAATGATCTATATGATGATTATAGGACATTTTTTAATTCATTAACATATTGCTTCAACAATGTGTTGTTCTGGTTCCACCAGTTTATGACTCTCTGTGTGAAGAAGTTTTGCCGTAAAATAGAAATATTTCTTGCTTTAAAAATTTTATATCGATATCCCCGTGTTACTGATTCTGAATTATTATTTGCTTCGAATATACCAGTATTTACAAAGTGTTTAATGATTGTATATGTATAAATCAGGTCTCCGCGTACTCTTATATGCCAAAGTTTGTATATCGAATATTTTTAGACGATCTTTATAATCCAAGTCACTCAGTTGAGGTATCATTTTCGTTGCTCTTCTTCGTATTTTCTCCAATTCGTCAGCCTGTTTCCATGTGTTTTGTACACAAACATAAACTGTACACAAACATAAACATAAACTTTTTTTTTTGTAAACCACCCTCACGACCTACAGCCACTCTCAGCCTTATTTGTACTTCCTTCTGTACTGCCTCTAGATACAGTTGTTTATTTTTGGATGATAATTAAACCATGGCACCTGACTCCAGCTCACAATCACTTTATGGTAAATCATTCATCATAAAAACACAGGCTTTCCAACAAAATGTATTTCTGTTTTTATTTGTGGGACCATAGCCTATAACCATAATATAATATTGTAAGAAGCCTTGCTGTTCAATACTTTCAAAACATTACTGAAACCAACAAAATCTCATGAAATCCCAATCCCAATAAATTAATCAAAGACTAAAACATAAAGCAAACATCAAAGCCTAAATATATATATCAAAATAAAGCATATTACTATATTATCTTTATACTTGTAAAACAGGTAACAACAGTAACTAATAGCAGACATCAACATTACCCACATTATTACAATATGTGTAACAATAGCCTAAACAGAAATAGGCTATTCCACAACTGAAAATTATACACACAATGGTAAAATATTAACATAGTGGTGCTGATTGACTTGGAGCAATGGCACCATCCTGTTTGTTGGAAACAACAGTGGCAACAAGTATTAGCATATGTTGCTGGTTTAACAGCCTCGCAGTAAAATGAAGGGTAGACAAATATCATATCTTCCTCCAATACTGCAACATAAACAAATACAAAACCTTCTTCACATATTTTTTCCATTCTGGATTATACCAGATTCCCAGCAAAAATATTCTAAACAAACCTGCCCCAGCCTCATCCTTGAGAGCTCTGTCTTGAATGAAATAACTACAGGCCTATATAGTTTTTTTTCTTTGTTTCTGTGAGTTGTGATTGGCTGAGAGCAACATCTAAAACACTCCTGCCACAAACAAAACAGAAATTGTATTGGTGAGATGAACGTATTAGGAAAAATGTACATTTGTATTGTATTTGTATGAAAATTCATGATATAAAAAGCAGTGGTGGAATGTAACAAAATAAAAGTACTTTGTTACTTTACTTAAGCACAATTTTTATGTATGCTTTACTTGAGTAAATTTTACAAGGGGTACTTTTACTTCACTACATTTTAGAGCAGGTATCTGTACTTTTTACTCATTTATGAGTTGGTTTGAAGTTTTGGTTTAAAATCATGTGTTTTTGTCATGCTATCATTGTAGACACACAGTACTTAAAAATAGCAGATGCAATAAAGTAGTGCTCCTTTAGAAACATCGAAATGCGACCCTTGCAAGAACATTTTAAAGTAAGTAGTTTTATACTTTAACTTAGGTAGAAATTTTAACGTGATACTTTTATTTTTGCTCTGTACTTTTACTTAAAAAACTGAGTACTTCTTCCTCCACTGATAAAACGTATGGTAGGTTTTTTTTATTGTGTTGTGTTTTTTATTGTGTGTACAGCTATTTTGTCTCACTATTGCAGAACTGGAAGTAGCTTATGTTTTTATTGATACATACTTTTAAGTGAACAAATGTGGATTTTTAACCCTCTCAGGCTCAAATAAAGTTTTTTTTTTTTTTTTTTTTTTGTAATTAGGTAATGAGCATTTAGCTGTTGCAAATCTGCAACGCCCACCTGGAGAGGGTTAATGGCCAGTGCCAATCTGTTGGTTACATAGGCCTACAAAATTTTGAAAAGAAGTATTGGTAACGACTTATGTAGAGTATACTGTGCCTTTAACTACTGACTGCTTGGTTGACCACACAACTGTTTTATCGCGAGACTTGCTTGGCGCCGCGACCTCCATGTGAGACACCTCCTGCGTGAAGCAGTCCTACGCTACCTCTGCAGAGAAAGCGCTATGGACCTGTAAACGCCTGTGTACCTTCTTCTTGCACCCTAGAAACAAACGATCACGTGCAAATAACTGTTTCGTCGTTTTTATTTTTGAGCGTAAGAGGGCTGCGCAACTATGTGGATCCAGGTTCGTACTATAGACGGGAAGGAGACGCGAACCGTGGAGGATCTTTCTCGGTTGACAAAAATTGAGTCTTTACGCTTAAAAATACAGGATATCTTCAATGTATCCCCACAACAACAACGTCTGTTCTACAGGGGGAAGCAGGTAAGGTGTTTTTGTCTTAGTTTCCTCATGCTGACTGAGTAGTTGATTGTTTTGACAGCTTTTGGACCACAGGGAGTGTGTGAGTGGTCCTCCTCTCTCTGGTGCTCTCACCGTTTCTGACCCATGCGAGCTTCCTGTTTTCAAAGGAATTCTCCAATAGTTCTTGCGCAAGAACCCGGGTTATACAGTGTGCCACCCCCTCAACAATCACCAGTATTATTACATGAATGGATAAATGCTTTGTAAAAAGCAACAGCACACCGCTTGGGTTTGCACTGATGAGAACGCGTGCAACAAATGTTACCGCGCCGTAGACATGTTTGTTTACATTGGCGAGAGTGAAACTACAACCTCAACCACAGACCAGTGCAATCAGCCATTTAATCTTTTACAATGATGCCAATATGGATGTTGGACCAGACTATAGTGAATGGTACATTTGCTTCATATGTTGGTCCACCTTTTGGAAACTGCAAGAGTAAACATGTTTCACTGAACAGCATGGTTATTATAGGCTAGTTCCCACTGCATCCTTGCTTTCAGCCTGTAATGTTATGATGACGATGTTAATGATATTTTGAAAGAGGAGGGGATTTATAGCTCCACGTGCCTTGACACAGTATGTGAATTTGTAGGTGTGTATAACTGAAACATCCTACCATGTTTGCCCCTGTGATAACATGTTCAGCATTTTATAATAATAATACAATATTATAATATCGAATGTTGAGTTGTAATTCTGTAAAATTGTGACATTCACATGGCCATTCTTAAAGTATGTTTAATAGTATTTACTCTATATAATTCATCATTACATTTTTGAGATGTGTTTTTTTTATTTATATTTATTGTATGCATTTACCAAATTAGAAAAATAATTTTTATTTTTATGCATGATTACAATTTGATCTGAGCAATTTCTGCCTAAGCATTAATACAACTTCCAGGTGAACCAATCAAAGGAATGAAATGCAGACTGTAAATGCCAAATTTGACCAAGTCTTTTGACCAAAACATTGAGGCCCAATAGACCAGGCCTTCCACACCATACCTCAATAACAGTTTGGAGACATGGATTGACAATGACAGTGACAGTGCATTCACCATAAGCACCAGTTTACCTATACATGCAGTGAGTAGGACAGTGGGAGAAAGCCAGAGTACTGAGAACTCACAGTAACACAAGAAACCAGAGGACATATAGACTTCACTCAGACAGATTGTTGGTGGTTGGTAAGGGGATTAAATGCCACAGTCTCATATGAGGCAAGAGTGCTAATCACTCTGTCAACGTGTACCCCCTTATTTATCAGTTCATAAAATAATTACATTTTCTGTAACATTAGTAGTCCATTTTTATTGCTTGAGGGTAAAAGTCTTTGGCATTAAAAGCAGCCTGCTTCAAATGGTCTAATATCCTAAACAGTCATAGATTGGTTCTGTGAGGTATGGTCAATACACACAGCGTTAATGGGAATGGCACAGAGCTAGAAGCTGCAAGTCCTTGAGTGTGTCTCATGTGTGGCTCGGTGCTTTGTGTGCAGCCGCTTGGTTTGCTGATTATATGCACAGGCTTCTTTTTTAATAGCTTTGATGGTGTAGCAACAAAAAACGGGTTTGTCAGAAGGTACAGCACCCAATAGCCAAGAAGAGACTATAGCTTGGCCAATCATCTTTATTCAATTGTATAAAAAATAGTCTGGCCCCTGTTGATTTGTGTTGGATTTTCAGGGGCCAAACAGTCAGAAACCATTTTATTTGATCAGATAAGATTTATCTTGAAAGAAACTGATGATGGGAGTTTTTTCATAGTGCAAGTGAATGGGTCTGGCTGGGCAGGCCATCTCTCATGTTCCTCTGTTGAAATGTGCAATGGAGTTTTCATCTAAAATGTTTAATGAATGGTGTTTGACAATTAGCATAACATTACAAAGCTCATAGTTTGGACAGAAGATACATAGAGTGGACAGGCCGATACAATAAACCTTCAGGGAGAAAACATTAGCCTGATTTCATAATGTTTACATGATGTGGCCTTATGATCCATGGGCTTTGAGTTTGACAATCTCACTGTTTGTGCTGTTTTCATAGAGCACTTATTTTGAAAGAAGCCCTGTATTGTAATAAAAAAAAATCTCCCAGACTTCATTCACAGGCATCTGCTGCTAGTAGTCACCTAACTAGTTATATAGTCTTAGAAATAGCTCATTATATTGGATTCTCATGTTCGGACACCGGAGGCGTTTGGTTAGGCCCCTTTACAATATCCTCTCCTCCTATCTCTTTAGAATATGAGTGAGAGCTGGGGGGTGATTAGGGGATTTCCATGTGTTAAGTAACACATACAACAAGTCAGTGACAAGCTGCGTACACTAGCTGGTGCCCGTGCATGCACGCACCATTAGAGTTTAGACTCATAGTAGGAGGAGTAAGACGAATTCCTTTTCAAAATGGCGTCTCGGTTCTCCCTCTGGCCTGCTGCGCTTGCTGCCTCTTTAAAATTGAGCGTGCCTTTGACTTGGATTGGTCTCAAGCCAGAAGCACTTTGCCTCAATAATATCTTGTTTTTTGGTATGGTTGACTAAATTTGCTTTTTAATTGGCCACTGTGTCTCACTTTACACGTCTACATATTATTCACTTGCGCGAGTAGACACACAAACGATGCGGCCTCTCTGCTCATCCACATTCTCCCTACAGTAGACCTGCCACAAGGTTTAAAAAATGTTCTCCGCTTTAAAGCATTAATGAATACTGTGTCCATTCAACAAGTCAACAACCTGTTTGTTTAAATATTTTAGCTTTGATCCAGGCTGTTGCCCATTGGTTCGCATAATTATTGGCACACTCTTCTGGGCTGACAGTTGCCGTGACCTAGATTTCACAACAATTTGATTATACATGCATTTATGTTGTGGCCCTTGGACTGATGCGTATTTATTGTATTTTGCTGTGCTGTAGACTCCTTGAGATATTTTCCGGGGAGGCAGAGCTGGCAGTCATGCATTTACACGGTCACACCCTTCTACAAAACATAGGCCAAACAAAGAGCAAGCACAAAGCCGGGCACTAAACCTGGACTACTGTGGGCTTCCTAAATTACTCAAATGTTTTTATATATTTTCCACTCATCCATAGTCTATTTGTTAACTATCAGATTGTACAGCTGCATTGTTGGGAGGAGGTTTTCCCATACTCTTCTCTATCTCCGATTACAAGAGAAATGCAAAGGCTTTATAACGCCCAACTTTTCTTATGTCTCCTGCTGCAAGATTTATGCAATAAAAACAGCAGTTTGCCAATAAAGTAATTCAGTGAAATCACTTAACCTAGTACATAATTTAAATGGGTCATTGTAGTTATATTTGTCATACTCTTACGCTGGCTTAGTGTAAATGCTGCAATGTGTTTTTTGGAAGATTGAATGTATAAGACATTTTTGGAGATCAACAGATCAACTTGGCTCATCCATTATTTCTAGAAATGGGACCTATTTTACTCAGTTTAGGTAGAGGCTTTGGGTAGAGGCATGGACAATAAAGATCCATGTAGCTGTCATCTTTTGATAAAATTTTGTAAAAAAAAAAAAAAAAAGATCCATGATCAAACTGGTCTTTGAGACCTTCAGTTATTAGGTTGTTGTGAAAAAGCTGGGTATTCCAGTAACTAAAACATGTACAACATTGACATGCTAAGAGTTTACAGTCATTTGCTTCAACCTTTCAAATGCCTTAGGTTTATGTAAAGAAATGTTTGTGTGTTCATCTAGTATCTATTAAAGATACCAGAACCAATGTTTGGTGATCATGCTGCATTACTAATTATTGAAATGTCCCCAAATGTCCCCAATTTTCCACTCTACAGATGGTGTGCGTATTTAACAAAAGAATACTTTACGTAGATCCTCTTTGCCTGTTTAGATGATTATTTGTTCTCTTTATGGTTTTTTGTCATGATGCTGTCAGAGGTTTATCAATCTGAGTGTAATGAAGTTTCCAAGTAAATGCTCATACAGTTTAGACATGGTTTAGGAAGTGATTTGTCAAATAATACTGAAGCTATTTGCAGATTCTCAGCTGATTTCTTCTTTACATCTATTGCAGAAGAGATGGAAAGACATCATGATTAAGACCAATAGTTACCACGCTTATGTAACCTAGACAAAGACAGACACACTGACACAGACAGACAGGTGAGTGTAACAACCAGTCTATGGCCGTGTTTGCATCGCTGCTCATCTGATCTAAATTTCATGAGACTTTTAAAAATGAGGAGGGATGAATAGATGGGGAAATTGCGCCCGCTCCTTCCACTGCTACACCACCAACTGCTCTGCTCCCCGCTGTCAAATAACGAAGAAGAGAAGTGTGAGCGGCGGCCATGCTTGTCCCTGCAGCACAATGGGCTAAAGGGCTCAAATGTAAAGCAGTAATGAGTTGGTGTGTCTAAGCACAAACTGTATATTGTTTATCATACAGTGCACTGGTGTAAAATATAAATGAATGGTAGTGGGCCCAAATTGCGTTCAGAGAAGACCAAAGCATTTTTGACGCCCGTACACCTCGCAGCCTGCATGGGTCATGCTGATGCTGATGGTTTTGGTGGTGTGCTGGTGTTCAGATTGTGTACATGATTCAGGTTTATGGGGGTTGGGGGGGGGGGGTGCTCTATTTTGGTTGTCATAGCAACGCAGTCATTTCTTTCACCTAGCGAGATCATCTTTTTGTTTAGATCAAGTTTTTTTTTTACTTTATTATTAACTTTTCACCCTTTTCTCAAAGCAAGGTTACATTTTGTAGCTCCATCATACACATTCTGTTAATCTATATCAAATTTATAATTTTTAAGTGTCGCCAACATCTCTGGTATCCCAAATTTTGGTCATTGTCTTGAATAGTCAAACATCTGCTAAGCTGTTTTTCTTTTATATATATATATATATATATATATATATATATATATATATATATATATATATAATATATATATATTTATATATATATATATATATATATATATATATATAATATATATATATTTATATATATATATATATATATATATATATATATAATATATATATATTTATATATATATATATATATATATATATATATATATATATAATATATAATATATATTATATAATATATATATATTATATATAATATATATATTAACACTGATTCGTATGAGAAAAATAAATGTTGCTATGTAGTTCATACTTTACGTGTCCAGTGCCTACATTGAAATCACTGGTGTGCGCAGCAGTGAAGACAATTATTTTAAATTATTGAGAGCAGCAACCAAACATTTACTCCCGCTGTCTCAGCGTTGCCTTTCTCCAACATGCTCTTTGTTTATCCTTGACAAACGGTGTGTTTGTTTTCTGTCACAACACATTTTTTATCATAGTGAAAATGTTATTATATAAAACGTAATATAATTATTGTGTTTTACATAATGTATAATCACAAAGGCATGGATATGAATAAATTACAGTATTTCACAGATTACTGCTTTTTAAAAATTATTATGTATATGTTTTTCTTTTGTAGATGGAAGATGGGCAGACACTGTTTGACTACAATGTCGGTCTAAATGACATTGTCCAGCTTCTGATTCGGGCACAGTCAGACGCTGCTGACAGCCCTGATGTCAAGAACTCGCTGGGAGACTGCAGGCCTGAAAGCCACAACATCACAGCTTCTTCCTCTCCCATTGCTCTGAAAACCAGTAAAGACAATAACATTGAAGCCAACCCGAACACCAGTGACCAAGGAAGTACCAAAAATGGATTCAAGACATCAAGCCAAGCACAGGACCTGCAGCCACCTACTTCTAGTCGGTGCATGCTCATTAACGCAGGAATTGGTTGTTATAAGGTGAGCATGAATAGGGGTTGAAACAGTTTCTGCATGTAGGTAATAGCAGAGTGATATACTTTTTATTTACAGCCCAGACCTCATATAGCTGTCCAAAGAAGTCATGTTTCATATTATACTGGGACAGTACAAAATAGAATATAACTATTTATTTTAATAAATTAAATGTTTACATTATTGGAGTTAGTTAGTTTAAATTTTAGTTTAAATTATGACCAGATATCACTTCTTATCAACTGCCCTCAATTGCAAAAATGTAATTGAATTTTTAGGTTGTTGAAAAATATAAACCTAATGATTTTTTTAAATTTGTGTTTCCTCAGATTAATGAACTTGTGGATTGCAGAGATGTAAGCATCGGTGCCTGGTTTGAAGCTTGCATCGAAAATGTGACACTCGCTCCCAGAGAAGTGCCAGCCAGAGCAAGGGTGGGCCGGCCCCCAAAAAGGACTAATGGAAAGCTGGAGGCAGAGCAGGGCCAAACCACTGACACTAACAGGAATAATAATGTGTTAAACACAGAAAGCAATGGAGCCACTACTTCTCAGACTGATTCTGCAGCAGCCACAGAGACCAAGGAAATAGAGGAGGATGTCATATACCACATTAAATATGAGGAGTAAGTGAGAACTCAACACATGAGCGAGACTGCAAAGACAATTTGGTTGTGACATTTCTGCTTCCATTACTTTTATGAAAACACTCTGTAGGGGCTTGAAAAGCACAAAAATCACCTATCCTCTTGCAATGTGATGTGGATTAATATTAGCAGTCCTGAGAAGAACGGAAAGGCTTCCTCTTTGCATATCCTCTCACTCTTCCAATGATTAGGTTTGGTCTTTATAGTTAAAATGTATGTTTACTGGCTGTAAGCACCAGTGTTGCATGTTGGGAATTGCACCCCTGTTTCTCCTGATGGTTGAGCGGATGGTGAGTGCAGCGAGAGGGGGTTTGTGTACTTGATGCTACAATTTGGACTGTATCTCTATCGCGCCCTTCTCTGGCAAATTCATTCAAAAGCCGACGTTTCCATGGCAACTCATGAGTTCTCTGGAGCTTTAGTTCTTTGCTTTCCTTCCTCAGCTTTGTCTGTAATTGCTGCGAACATGCCACCAGTGAGACACAGCTGCATCGCTGTCCTCACCGTGTGCAGTGTAGTGTGTGTTTCTGTCATCTGAAGTTGATGCAGGAAGATTATTCGTAAATGTGTATTTTTAATTTCTTTTGGATATGCTCAGTCAGTTACACCTTTTTATTGATCCTTGCCTAGGTACTTCAGTAGTTTGTGGAGTCTATAAAGATAAGACAGTGAGTCATCCTAGGTTTTCCCAAAATAATAATTATTAAAAGTTTGAATACACAAACAATTAAAAGGCTGAATACATTATTATAAAATTATAATTGAGCTTAATAAAATAAATAATATAATTAGGGCTGGGCACGTTAACGTGTTATTATCACATTAATGCAGTTATTAATTAACGGCGATAGTTATTTTAACACGCGTTAACGCAAGTTATGGGTCAGTCACGAAAGAGCCGGTTCACAGAGCCGGGTCCCATCCGCAGCTGTGTGTTTGTCTCTTTTTATCTCTCTCCAACGCAAAGTGCAGCTGTAACACCAGGCAGGGCGCGGCGATGCATTCGTAAACAAGAGTACATAGACCCGATGATCTTGACAGAGCAGACTTTTAGCTTCCTAACAGTGTTTTTTCATGTAGATCGGCCCAGGACTCACTGAGCTAGAGAACAGGATTGTGATGTCACATCGGTGGTCACACAAGATAGTTTCAATAGCAAAACAATGGAGCTATTTATGATGTAAATTACTCGAGTTAGCATTAACACAAAAGTATTTTAGTGTGTGATAAATTTTCACCAAGAGTGACAAAGCAGTGAAAAGAGTTGTTTCAAGGCTCGTTTATTTACTTTTTTATGCCTCTGTTTCTAATGCAACTCTGTGGCATTTATGTCTGTGACCACCATGGCAGATTCATCATTCCAAGGGTTGTTTTATGACGTAAGTCCCCGATCTCTATACTAAGGTCTTACAACCATTAATGATGTTAAATATAGCCTGTTAAATATACGCGCAGCTAATTAATGCTATCAGCAACAACACGCAGTGTTTTCAGATCCTATCAATGTTGTTTTACTTAAAAAATGACCAAAAACTAGTTATTTACTTACCATATCTTCTTTGATAGTCATATAAGGGAGAGTGAGTAGCAGCAGCAGCAGCAGGGGGGCAGCAGGAGAGGCAGGAAGGGAGACTTTGGAATTGGAAAAAAAATAAGTCCAGCTCCAAAGGTAAAAAAAAAACATGAAAATATATGCCTAGCTGTATGTGCTGTAGTGCTCTTTGTCTGCAAAGTAATTTTCATTATTATTATTATTATTTTGGTGTCAAGCATGTTTGAAATGGTGCTATACA
The DNA here is from genome assembly GCA_020698575.1 of Bostrychus sinensis. Classification (NCBI taxonomy): domain Eukaryota; kingdom Metazoa; phylum Chordata; class Actinopteri; order Gobiiformes; family Eleotridae; genus Bostrychus; species Bostrychus sinensis. Next base: position 21,746,996 of record CM036239.1, on the reverse strand, counting down.
CACTATAGGCAACCAAGTCAGAACTGCAAATATTGGCTGAATTGTAAAAGCTACAAGTTATCAAATAAAGAGTCATTCAGGAGCTTGACGAGCCCAAATACATTATTGATAGAATTTTATTGCAAAAAAATCATTTGATTAATCTTGAATCGTTGCCCAGCACTAAATGTAATATATAATAAAAAATAAATCAGCTCTCATAGGCAAGCAAGTTCACATTACTAATTCTCGCTGCCCAAAGAAAGAAAATATCATCAAATTTTCATTACTTGAGATGTTAACAAGATGTTTATTAACTTGTATGATAATTAACAAAATGCTAATATTCTTATAATCAATCAGGCCAGATCCAAACACAGTAATGAGTGCAAAATCAAAGAGGGCAATGTGTTGGAAGAATCTTTGCCGCTTCCATGGACTAAGCTGCTGTGTGTGTGTGTGTGTGTGTGTGTGTGTGTGTGTGTATTGATGTAATGGGCATTGCTTCCTAACACTGTTCAGATATGGTTTTATGGTTAAATTGCAGCTGAGCTCAGCATATGTTTAAGATTCCCTCTGGGCACACATATAGACATAAATATACAGCATGTGCAGATGGATGCATGCAGGTTGTTTTAAAGGGAACGTGCACTTTTCAAGTTATTTGAAATAAATTTGGACATATTTGCAGTGACATTTCAAGTTTTATAACTTAAAATAATGTATAATTTCTGAAAATGTCTATGTTTAGGGAGCTGTTACTTTCACTTTGCAGCTTGGATTAGGCACCTGTAGCTTTAAAGCCCTACCAGCCCCGCCCACTGGCTTTATAAGCTCTGCCAACACTATAGTTTATATTGGCTCTGCTGCAGTGAAAAACGGCAGAGGCCTTTTTCTTACAAAAGCACTCTACAGACACAAACTGCTTCTGATCTTCTTTTAAGTTCACACTTGAATAACGTTTGGGGGATTTGAGTTCAGACATGAGAGAAGAATCTTAGTGCTTGTCCTGAATGGTGTGGGGATAGACAGAGCATCATATAATGGCTAATTAGCATGGCTTTGAGCAACATGAAGCTAACAGATCGGAGTGTGTCCGGGGACTATGTATATGCTTTAGAAACAGTGCAGGAGCACTTCATGGGGAAGGCGGGATTGTCTGTAGAACTCAGCTCTTGAGAAGGACAGCGCCTTAACATACAGGATCACTCAAACATTTGTGAATGAAACAAAATACAACACCAGGTATGTTTTTGAGGTAGAAACATTATAACATGGTAAAAAGCTCAGAAAAGTCAATTTAGTATAATAGGGGACATTGTAGATTGGTGTGGGGAATATTATTATGTATTTTATGTATTATATTTATTTATTTTATTTAGCTTTAACTAAATTTGTTTAACTTAAATTTCATTTAAACTTGCTCTGCAAGTAGAGCATCGGGAGAACTACGGAGAACTACAAAATGCATTTTGAATTTTTGTTCTCTGAGGTTTTATGGCAGAGAAATTAGCAAAATATTTTTATTGCCTTTTTGAGCTTTTCAGGCCATGAGAAGGCGATTTGGGCTGTTTTCTATGAACCGCAATGTAAAAGCCCAACTGTTTGGAAACACCAGTACGCCCTCTGCTGCACAAATAGCAGAAGGCCATCATTTGCATGTAAACAGGTCTTATTTGGCCGATAACCGACAGTTTTTCTAATGGACTATATCGGCTGGTAATATTGGTTGGCCGATATATCGGCCGGGCTCTAGTTTACACTGAGAAATTTTACACTTTTATGCACAAAATGAGCTAATTTCAAATTTGATGCCTGCTACAGGTCCTAAAATATTTGGGACGGGACATGTTTACCATGGTGTAGCATCTCCTCTTCTTTTCAAAACATCCAGGTTATAAATTTCTGAAGTTTTGGTTTTAGAATTTGGTCCCATTATTGCCTGATATAGGTTTCCAGCTGCTGAGGAGCAGCTGGGTTTTAGCGCATATGTTGCTCTAAAATCTTTATATACCTTTCAGCATTCATAGTTCCTTCCAAAACACGCAAGCTGCCCATACCATATGCACTCATGCACCCCCATACCATCAGAGATGCTGCTTTTGAGTGCTGATAACACACTGGAAGGTCTCCTCCTCTTTAGCCCAGAGGACATGGCGTCCATGATTTTCAAAAAGAATGTCAAATTTGGACTCATCTGACCATAGAACACTGTCCCACTTTGAAACAGTCCATTTTAAATGAGCCTTGGTCCAGGACACAATGGCACTTCTAGTCTATGTTTACATTTGGCTTCCTTTTTGCATGACAGAGCTTTAGTTGGCCTCTGCAGATGGTGGATTGTGTTTACTGACAGTGGTTTCTGGAAGTACTCCTGGGCCCATTTAGTAAACTCATTGACACAATCATGGCAAGCTGTGGGCCACATAAAATGATACTATTTTCTTGTAAACTTATTTTTTGTTTCATAAAGTTACATTTTTGTCTCTCAAGCTATCCAGAAAATGGTGTGGTTGAAATGCTGCCATGCAATGTGCGACCTCGTGCGCGGACTACACTACGGTGGGACCAGCTCCAAGAAGGCATGCTTGTGATGGTCAACTACAACATGGAGACTCCAGAGGAGAGGGGCTTCTGGTTTGATGCTGAAATTCAGACGCTCAACCAAACGTCTCGAACAAACAAAGAGCTGAGAGTCAAGATCCTCATCGGGTGAAGACCTACCTTCTTGAGTGTTATTTTAAATTTATTTTTAAATACTGTAAAACAATTATTTGAAAACCTTCAGGTATTGCAATCATAGATCATATTATATACATCAATTAGGCATAATAATATGACCACCTACCTGTTAAAGGTGGTCATGTTGTTATGTTATATTACCAGCTGCTTCAGTGGACCAAACTGAAATGCACCGTGTTTTGGGACAGCTTTCTGTCTTCAGCAGTTTGACCTACAGTAGCCTATCTGCTGAATTGTACCACATGGAACAGCCTTCTCTCCCCACAATATTCACATGTCACTGGTTCACCACTGTTCCTTCTGGGGACACACAAGAGCTGCATTTTTGGAGATGATCTGACCTAGTCATCCTGCCCCTTACAATTTGGCCCCTGTCAAACTTTCTCAAGTCTTTCCCCATTTTTCCTGCTTCTAACACATAATCTCTGAGGACAAAATGTTCACTTGCTGCCTAACATATCCCACCGACTAACAGGGGCCATAATGAAAAGATAATCCGTCTTATTCAGTTCACCTGTCAGCGGTCATAATGTTATGCCTGATTGCTGTATAATGGTAGTGCTAATGTTTTGTCATTTGTAGCAAACCACAGATAAATGCCTCAGTAATTTGTAATGCTGCAGCATGCTAGATTGGCACATATTAATTTGTATTAATGCACCACAGTGTTAATAAATAGACAGAAAGAAACAGTTCACCAATGTTTCTTTTTTTAACCTCTTTGGTGCGTGTTATGTCATCCTCTAGTGGCCCGGGAGATTTGGTTGAGGACTGTAAGATTCAGTTCTTGGATGAAATTTACCAGGTGGAGAAACCAGGAGTTCATGCACTTTCAGCTGCCGATGGACAATTTAAACGTAGGTTTTGTCCTACTGGAATGTCTTTATTTGTTTTATTGGTACATATGTGTCCTAATACTTTTTTTCTCTGGCTCAAGGTAAGAGTGGACCCGAGTGTAAGCACTGCAAGGCCGACCCTGATGCAGAGTGCCGGTTCTGTTCCTGCTGCGTGTGTGGTGGGAAGCAGGATGCTCACATGCAGCTCCTGTGTGATGAGTGCAACATGGCATTTCATATCTACTGCTTAAACCCACCACTGTCCACTATCCCTGATGATGAGGACTGGTGAGAGAGAGTTGGAGAGAGAGAACCCTGGGGAAAAGATGTCCTCCTCAGTCAATTATAGACAATTTGTTTTTCAATATTATAATTATAATGTTAATCCAAACTACTTTGTACCCTCTCTTCACTCCAACTTTTCTGTAAGAACAAGATTTTTTGTGTGTGTGTGTTGGGTGCTAGGTACTGTCCCACATGTAAGAACGACACAGATGAGGTTGTAAAGGCAGGGGAGAAGCTGAAAGCCAGCAAGAAGAAGGCCAAGATGCCCTCAGCAACTACAGAGAGTCAAAGGGACTGGGGAAAGGTGAGATGTGTGCCATCACAGGAATTATTTAAGTAATTATAATCTATATATCAAAGAAACAAAGTAGTTTTTTTTTTCTACTGTGTGGAAACCCAAAATCTCTTCCACTTTCTGGCCTCTCATGGTAATACACACAGGATGCAGAAGAGTCACTCAAATCTCAGTCTCTCTCTCTTGCTGCTGCTTAGTAAAATATGCACAATGCCATTAAGTGAGATCTGGCCTCTCTCCTGGAACTGCCAGTGGAAAATATCTCCTTTCTTTACCAGAATGCTGCCTTTCTCTTTAGACTTAATTAAAAACAGTCTAGCTTGTGTGTTTGGGCACATGTAAGTTATGTGAGTCACACATTATTTATATGACCTTACTCACATTATCACAGTTTATACTGCACAATAAAAGTGCAGTTACTTTTGTTGTTGTTTTCAAATTGGTTTCAACATAATGAGTAATTTGTCTGATTGATTAATTCTTTTGTATGGCACGTTTTGCAATTTTAGGGTATGGCTTGTGTGGGCCGTACCAAGGAGTGCACAATTGTTCCTCCAACCCACTATGGACCTATACCGGGCATTCCTGTTGGAACAACATGGAAATTCAGAGTTCAGGTCTACTGCTTTTGTAATACTGTTTCATCTCTAAAAGTTAAAAATTGTACAGTAATTAGAACAAATATAAATAAATTGCTAAGGTTGATGTGGTCTTTTATGGTTTGTCAGGTAAGCGAAGCAGGCGTTCACAGACCCCATGTTGGTGGTATTCATGGGCGCAGCAACGATGGCTCCTACTCATTGGTACTAGCTGGGGGCTTTGAAGATGAAGTGGTGAGTTTCTTCAATGTAAAACACATATCAGAAGTATATTACAACCCCAATTCAGGTGTTTGTATTCATTGTTAGTATTGGATGTATTGGGTGCTCATAATCCTTAGGCCTTCAAAACTGGTAGGATTCTGTACTTGAAATTACTACATGGGCTCACAAACACTTCCAGAAGTTATTGCTTGTGAACACAGCTTGCACAAAAAGGGAAAGCTGTAAAATACAAAGAAGAAGCCATAATACAGTATATGATCCAGAAATGCCACCATCCTCTCTGGGACAAACATTTGTTTAAAATGGACTGAGGCAAAATGGAAAACTGATTGTTCACTGATAAGATGAATCAAAATCAGAAAAATCCAAACATAATGGGTGAAGACAGCTATTTTTCAGTTAAAATGTATAATATCTGTTTTAACACCTGACATCGTGTTTATGTTTTATTGTTCACAAAATATAGTTTTATGAGGTTTGCAAATCAGTGCATTATGTTTTTGTTTACATTTGATTCTGTGTCCCAACTTTCAGAATTGGGGTTGTACATATTCCATAATCCATTTCTAAAAAAAAATATCATTTGGGGGTAAAACTGTGTCATTTGCTATATCCTGCTGTAGGACCGGGGTGATGAGTTCACGTACACAGGCAGTGGTGGTCGTGACTTGTCAGGAAACAAGAGAATTGGCGAGCATTCATTTGACCAGACCCTTACACACATGAACAGGTAAACCTGTCAGTCCTCTGTGATTAATAACTGCAAATGTTCCTTATTTTGAAAAAAAACTTTACAGCGGGTAAAATTAGTCAACATTTTTCTCAACAAATATATTTCTGACATGGCTGGTTTATGGTAAAATTATGTTCTTTTCACTTCCGCATTATGGCCTCTAAAGAGCTCACTGGGACATTCAAGTTTAGAAATCCTCCTGTAACCAATGCCATCAACATGTCAACAATAGGTTTAAAGCAAAGGTCTTGAGACAGCTGTTTGCTTTCACACATCATGAGATGTTTCCTGTGGGACACCTTTTTATAGGTCAGACAAGAGGCAGGATTGCTTTCTGATCACTCAGAGATTTCAGATGATGTCTTGGGTTGCCACACTTTTTAGACCTCCCATTGTTCATGTGTTCAATACTTGTTCCCTGTGTCATTCCTTTTTCTTACACATAAATGAATTTCTGAATTTATTCATTTTGCTTACTTTGTATGTATGGATTACTTGGGCTATTTCCAACATCTGTTGAAAATTTCATGTCAGCAGCTGCTGTATTTGTTTATAGGGCTTTGGCTTTGAACTGTGATGCCCCTCTGAATGACAAAGTTGGGGCAGAGTCTAGGAACTGGCGAGCTGGAAAGCCAGTGCGAGTTGTACGCAGCTCAAAGGGCAGGCGCATCAGCCAATATGCTCCTGAAGAAGGCAACCGTTATGATGGTATTTATAAGGTAGACAATTTTGTTTATTAGTTATCTCTAGTTATCTTTTAGTGTCTTATAAAAGGATACTATAGTGTCTTAGCAAAATACTCTTGTGAATTTACTTCATGTACTAATATTGTGATGGTTTTAGGTGGTAAAGTATTGGCCTGAAGTTGGGAAGTGTGGTTATCTTGTGTGGCGGTACCTGCTAAGACGTGATGATCAGGAGCCAGCCCCATGGACACCAGAAGGTATTGAGAGGATCAAGAAACTTGGACTGACAGTGCAGGTTAGTTCTACCTCATCCTTTATATATCCTTCCACCACCAAGAAAACACATTTATTTAGATGATAACATTATATTATTATTTCTCAGATCCAATAACTTGTAACTTTAATAAACTTGTGTTTTTGAATCTTTACTCTTGAATCCACAGTATCCACCTGGATACTCTGCAGCCATGGCAAACAAAACCAGGAAAGAGGCTATTGCCAGACCTGGTCAGGGTGGTAATCGACATAGACGCTATTCTGGAAGGGGCCGACCAAGGAGACGACGCACTTTTAAGAAAAAAGAGGAGAATGAGGATGAAGATGATGAGGAACAACTGATGGCATGTTTGGATGATGATGAATTGCAAAGCAATGGAGATGAGCAGGCACCAGAAGATGGTGGTAGGACCACTCACAGTGAATTAATACACATCTCTGTTTTTGTGTTTCTTCTTACTAATTAAAATCCAAATCCACTTTATTTGTATAGCAAGTTTTACAAACAAGACAGTTTCCAAAGAGCTGCACATAAAACAATAAGTAACTATTCCTCTATTTAGCTCCACTAGTCCCCATTAAAATAATAAGAACCAGTGAAACCAAATAAGAGTACAATAAAATAACAATAAATAAGACAAACAAAAACAAAACAATAAAAGGCAACAGAGAACCACACAATTCATGCCAAGTTAAAATCCAGAGAATAAAAGTGGGTCTTAAGACAAGACTTAAAACATGCGACTGTGGGGGCCGTTCTGACATGAGGGGACAGGGCGGTCCACAGTCTGAGGCCGACCGCATTGAAAGCACCGTCCCCCCTGGTTTTAACTCTCGTCTTAGGAATCACAAGCTAGAGCTGGCCCTCGGACCTCAGAGAAAAATCTTAAAATCTATTCTAAAACGAACAGGAAGCCAGTGCAGGGAGGCGAGGATGGGGGTGATGTTTTTTACTTCCTGTTAAAAGATGCGCAGCAGCGTTCTGGACTAACTGTAGTTGATAAAGTGCATTATGATTAATTCCAAAGTAAAGTGTGTTACAGTAGTCCAGACATGATGAAATAAAAGCATGCATTTATAGCGCTCAAAATCTGTAAAAGATAAAATGGATTTAATTTTAGCTAAAATGTCAAAGATTACTAATGGCTTTTATATCTAATTTGCATTAGACTTGTCTTCATCAGAAGAGCCTCCTTCAAAACAAGTGAAGATAGAGGAGGCTTTCCAGTTGTCTGGACAGCAGAAACAATTAATTCAGGAGGACACCTCTAACAAAAAACTCTGGGATGAAGCCATGGAGCATCTCAAAGAGGGGCCAGTATGTGACCTGCTAACCCTGGAGCACTATCTGAATAATCCTGATACGTAATGACACACAAGTAATTGTTTTGTCTTTGTTTTTTATGCATAATAAGAACTTTCTGCGTAAACTGGAGCAGACCTTCATGTGTGTGTGCTGCCAAGAGCTGGCCTTTCAGCCAATTACCACAGTCTGCTCACACAATGTTTGTAAGGTGTGTACTAAGCAGTCTGCCGTTCAGGCTCATCACTAGTTTTTCACATTAATGTTAATGTCTCTGTGCCTTTTTCAGGCCTGCTTGCAGCGGTCGTTCCGAGCACAGGTGTACACTTGTCCTGCTTGCCGTCATGATTTGGGGAAAGATTATGCCATGTCCCAAAATCAGACACTTCAGACTCTGCTTGACCAATTCTTCCCTGGCTATAGCAAGGGCCGATGAGGTTGAACCACCATAATAGTAGAATTATGTACATAGCACTTACATAAGCATCCCTCTGTGCACCCTTGTATACTGTCAGTTACCTAGAGCTCCACTTTAAATGCGTTGCACATATACACTGTACTTATCTGACCGCAATTGTACATATACAGCCATTTATGTATACAATCATTCATACACAAACAACCTCATGAGGGAGTAACCTCATCCAATAACTTGGACTGTCTTCATCAACATCACCAGCCTGAAATTCAACCAAGGACACTTTAAAGCTCCCCGCTTCTGCCGATCAAATGCACATAAACGTAAACGCACAAAAACTCAGAACAGTCCCACCACAATAGATTTGACAGGTTTTAGTGAATGTTACTTATCCCTTTATGTTTAAATTGACAAGTTGTGTATTCTTGCACTTTGCCTGCCAAATGTAGATTAGCTACCTGTCAGCCTAAATGCATTAAATGTACCATTATGTTGGCAGTTATATACAAAATTTAATTCATTTTGTTTAATTAGTCTAAATCCTCTTACAGTCCTAAAGTATGAATGCATGGAATGTATTTTTGTAACGCCAGCAGTGAATACAAAGCTGAACATGATCATGTTTTGTGTAAAATAACTTCTGTCTGGCATCACTGTATCACACTCAGGAGCTACACTTTGATAGAGATACTGTGGTTGTCCCTGGTGTTTCCAGGCAACCAATTTTAAGCAGAACTTGTTCTGAAGATGGCTTACCTTAAAGTCTGTTTTCTCCATTTAATGTGTCCTCTGTCTGGTGGCACCCATTTGTCACACAGGTCTACAAAAATCCTATACTACTTCAAATTCAATTTCTGCACATTTACAGTAAGTTCAAGTCTAAACCTGATGGTTCGTTAAAGGGTAATTTTATTCTGCATCCTACAATCAAATAATTACATTTACAGCAACCCAAAGTTTGTATTTGACATTAATTAAAGAGTACGAGTATGGTCAAAATGATATATTCTAATTGATAAAAGTATCTCGATGAACTTTCATTTATAACTGCACAAATATGGTATATTAAAATGCGTAGGGTTGGAAGGTAAAAGTTAGAAAAGATGAAATACACGTAGCTGATTGGTCCTTGGGACAAAACCTGCCTGTAGTGGACACAATCATTGAAACTAAATGAAGCAATTTTATGTGAATTATCCAAATTATTTTGGACAAAAGGTTAATTATTATGGTTTTTTGTAGCAGTCTTGAAACACTTCACACAATATCTAAAACCCGTTGGTTACACAAATATTTGCTAAAGACTTTTGTTGGTGGGCTGTTTATAGTGATAATCTCATATCATTTTTTTTTTTTACTCAAAACATGCAAGTTCAAATGCTACTATGATCTATAAAACTGTGATGTGCATTATTTTTGCTTTTAAATCTTGTTCAAAGATTGTTCTTTTGCATTGACTGACAAGCTACGATCTGTGCTCTGCCTTCAGTGAACCTACTGTGCTAACAATCCTAGATGTCTTGTAAATCCTTGGCTTCAGTGCTGTGTTTTAAATTGCACAAATGTATTTGAAAAGTCATTTATTTTTAGAATGCTTAATCTTCTCTGTCTTTATACCATTTCACTTTAGTTGTGTTATTTTAACCATTAGTTATTTTTCTGTGGAGTTCTCTCACGTTTGCAGCTAATGTTGGAGGAGTTCAGCTTCATATTGTGATCTCAAATTTTATACATGTCCTAATACTTGATATGTATCGAATAAATATTTGGATTCACATGTTGCGTTATTTACTTTACATACACATTTAACTACTGTAAGCTTACACCTTTTTTGATTATTAAAATATTTTAAATTCTTAAAAAGAATACATGAAATAAAAAATAAATACTGTATTTGTACATGATGGTTACCTTTTCATTTATTTATTTATATATATATATATATATATATATATATATATATAAAATATATATATATAATATATATATTTTATATATATATATATTATATATATTTAATATATATATTATATATATATATATATATAGATTTTATATATATATATATAGATTCTGTATCGATGTGTACGTTGACAATAGCTTTAATTTGCTGTCCCACAAATTGTCCAACTAATGTTGGAGTCTATGATCAGCAAAGCATTGATGGAGTATTCAACCTGCAGCTCTAACTAGAGTTCAGCTGTTCTGTAGTGCCTCCTGGTGGTGCTCAGAAGGAAATCTCAAGACAGATTTAGTTGGCAATATTATCATTGCATCGAAACTAATGTATGTTTACTTGTCTAGCGTGAAATACGTGAATCAACACAAATAGATGGCGTCACATTGTTCTTTTGTTTGTTTTATTATTACAGAAGCACAAAGTACCACTATGCGGATGAACAACAAACTTTATGATCAAATATTAAAAGGAATGGTAAACCCCACCTCAAAATCAGGGAAAACAATACATCTAAGCATTTCAAAGTTTTGAAAGAAAATATTAGGATAGTGCCATATATAAGTGGCAAACATAAAAAGCACTTTAGATTTTTCTCATTTACTAAAAGAGCAATTGGCTCACTGTATGTTTATAATTACTGTAGACTGAAGGGCCTAAATTAGCTAAAACAATCTTTAACCTTCAGACTAAATTCTGAGTGCTATAAATTACCAGTTACTGGGGTTGTTACTAAATTACATAATTTTTAAGATAATAGTGCTACAAAATCAGTGGTCCCACTGGAATTTGTTATTTTGCTCAGAAAAAATGACAATTCAGCAACATTTATAAGCCAATCAAAGCAAAGCTCGAGTACCTATGTAAACCTGATGACCTTTTGTTGTACATTCAAGAAATGAATAATCCTTTGCCTTATTTGATCAGTAAAGAAATGAAAATGTTATCAGATGTTTACTTAATGAGACACTGTGCATTGTGAACAAACAAGATTTCCTCAGGTGACAACACCAAAGTATCTTTAATTATAATGTTACGATAAAACTTAACAGGGTTTAACAGAAGATGCACATATGTTTTCCCTTAAACACAGAAGCCTGGGGAAGTAAATGCCATACACAGAACTACTGCCACAAGTGACAAAAACATATTATCAAGGTGAATAAGTAGGGTTGACATGAAAAAAAAAAAATGGGAGTAGGGTTTAACCAGGACTGGAGATCCAATGGGTTACTCCTCATCCGAGGAGTCCCTGTCAAAGTTGTAGGCCATGAAGAAAACATCAGGTCGTGGTGGGACGAGGGCATGGCCTGGTTTCACAATCTCAAAACCCAGAAAACTGAATGTACGCACAAGTTTAGCTGCATAGATAGAAACAAAATAACATGTTATAGTTTCAATCATTACCTTGTTTAGAGACTAATGGAAACAACATTGGCACATACCACGATCATCTCTGTTCTTGTAAAAGCAGACAAACACGCTAATGACTTTCAGATGTTCTTCGGCATATTCCAGGAGAGCCGCAAAACTGAAGAAAGAGCAAAATGCAGGTTAGGCAAAGATAAATAGGCCACTTTACACCTGTTAAAAATTAAAAATAATACTTTTAATAAAGACCTACCATATTCTTCATAAGGTAAGCATAATCACAAACAAAACTTTACTAACAATGGAATAGACCTCACCTCTCCTTGCTGCCTTCAGGAAGAGGGTCAGGAGGTATCTCCACATAGAGTGCACTGCTGCTCAGGACAGCATCCCACTGTATTACCTTGGTAACGATGGGCCGGCTTTGGAAGTGGAGTATCCTTGGGCGACCGTTCCCTGCTGGCTCCTCAGTAACAGTCAACTTTCGATCCTAGGAATGAAGCAAGAGATTTTACAATAGCAATGACAATTCTAGCACTACATCACTGAAATATAAGAGCAGACTAAATATTAGATCACATGACAGGCTTCTACAGTAGATACTTACTGAGTAGAGTGGCCGAGCTGAAGGAGTGTGATCCCATGTGCCATTCCCTCGCCCACCTGGGATCTTCAGGGGTGGGAGAGGGGCATCAGGAGCACCACAGAGGCCCTGGGCCACGGGTACTACTACAGTGCAGGGACAGGCTGGTGGAGAGAAATCAGACATTAGGCCCACAAGGTTGTAGAAACCCAACAGCGCATCTATACTAGCTAATATTAATGATATAAAATGTTCTATTATTATTAATAATTAATATTTAAATGAGGTTGGTCTAGTTAGTTTAGCTAATGATTACTGTTGATTAATCGAAATAACCATAACTTTGAGGCATTTGGCCATCCACCACGTTACGTAACGTTAACTCAACGGTGTCATCAGCACAAGACCAAGAACATGTCTGGGCAGGTTTTAGATCGGTTAAAAATACGATATTATTCCATTGACTCGTTAGCTAAGGTTGGATAACCTTAGCTTAGACAAAGCGATTCTTTAACAATAAAACGTAATAAAAAATATTTTTACTCAAGAAGGCCTTTAAGATCATTTCCACCACAATTCTTAATAAACATCCGCCTTTATAAACGACGTATACAGTAAAATCTGCACCTTTAACAGATTGCCACAAGTCTGTCTATCGAGACTACAGTGCGTGGACTCTGGCGAACTACAACCTCGTTGCATTACATTTTAGGATCTGACTGCAGGGCGTGTTAATTCAGCCGTCATTTTTTTTTATTGCGACGTCCTACGAGTTTTTTAGATTTTAGCTGACGTCGTTACCTAGCTTAGCAAGCGTTAGTAGAGCTGCACGAAAAGAAAATTCAAGCTTACACGTAACCATTTTTCCAAGTAGAGACGTGTGGTGTATGTTAACTTATAAGTTGTGTTTATATATACATTAAATTAAATTCCGACCTTTAAAAGCTCACAAGTAAACAAAACTAGAAAACACGTCAAACTTCCGCTCCCCCTGTGTTTGCTGGTAAGGTTACAGTCACCCCTCCCCCACGCCAGGTTAGCAGTTAGCTCGAAAATCGTTCACTTACTTCCCAATCATGTCACAGATATTACTACTAAGATCGGCCATCGTAGTAATGGGCTGTTTTTTTCCTTCTTTCTCACGAGCAAAACAATGACTATTTAGGATTCGCTGGAGGTTGGATTTTATCATCCGGCCTCGGGTAGAGACACCACGAACGGACTTGTCCCTGCTTTGCTCAGCTGCGCAGTGACGGATGGCTGAGGACTTGGCTGTAAACAGACAAGTGTCCCAGCGAGCAGCGAGGACTTCCGGTAGGCCCCGCGTTTTGATTTCAAAATAAGGTTATATTGACCACTACCACAGTTTCTCCATTGTACTTTTACAGCAGGGGTGTCCAAACTTTTTTCCTTGGGGGCCACATACTGAAAAATGTATGTGCAGGAGGGCCACTCAGTCGAGGCGCCATATTTTGCATCACCACAAAACAAGATCTCACTTTCCTTCAGAGGTCTTCGCAGTGAATCATTCTTATGGATATTTTTATTGATTTGTTTTACTCTTGACCCCCTTCGACAACCCCACATTTGGGCACCAGCACATAGTATGGCTTTTTTTTTTTTTTTTTTTTTGGTGCCACCAACCGCAATTTTTTTATTTATTTATTTATTTTTCTTAATGCCAGGTACATCTCACACAAATCAAGTTTTTTTTACCTGCGCTTCAACCCTGCAGTGAACAGTGCTACCTGTGGCAATTTGGGCCAATTGTGAATGAAGCCCAAGGGCCGATAAAAAATAGTCTGCGGACCACATATGGCCCCCGGGCCATAGTTTGGACACCCCTGTTTTACAGGTTTGCTCCTAAATTGGCACCTTTCAGTGTCAGCTATGTTTAAGTTCATTTAAAACTCCTTTCTCTTTGACAGGACTTTTGACAGACTTGCTGGAGCCTGGGGCAAGAAGGCTTCATTTGGTCCCCCTTTCCCCATAAGATAAATTAAGAGGACCCATTTCTGGGCCCCTCGGACCTTGCGAACCCAGACAACAGACCTGGTTACAGACTGAATGTAGAGGGGCGGTTTGATGGTCAGTGCTTGTTGGAGTGAGCAAGGGTTCGTGGGAGAGGCATATCAAGGTTTGTGGAACTGAGAAATTTGCAGACTCAGAAATGCTATGCCAGTAAATAAAGGATTGCATACACAGGTGTGAATGGAAGGCGAAATAACTCCAGGTTTGTTTTTGATGATTATTTATAACATGGTAGAAAGCTAAACAAAAAAAAAATAAAAAAAAATGTGATGTTAAAATTACGAATGTTTCCTCTTATATTGTATTACTTATAACAGCAATAATTTCCTAACTACAACTGTCATACAAATCAGCTTTTAATAGCATAAATTTCACTTTAATTGTTTGCCAAATTTTAAGTTGAAATCAGGCGGAAGTTCGAACCCTATATAGCAATTGTAACTTCAAGGCTGACAAAGCTAACGCTAGCATGACTGCTAAGTCACAAGCTAACGAGGATTGTGACCGAAACTCCACCCAAAAATATACATGTCAGAGACTTGCGAATGTTCAAAGAACACATTGCAATAAACAACAAGTCTGTAAAATTCTTAAACACTTCCTGTCAAAACACAAGTGTTGTAATATTTTTCATCATTCCAGTACAAGAGGTCTTAGTTTGCATTAGCACCACCGCAAGGCCTGTGGCTGTTTACAGAAAGCTGTTGAATGGAAAAGTACCATGACAAAATCAAACTTCGAACAACACTGACAAGCTGACAATTGCTTTCTGTCTTAATATTGTCAGAAAAAAATTTAATAAATAAAATAAATAAAAAAATTAACAACAACTATAATATAATAATAATAATTGTATAAAATATAGGTTAAAATAATTTCCCACAGCTTATATCTTATAAAATTTATTTGTTTGTTTATTTCTGCAGTAGGCTATCTTGAAAAAGATTATACATTTATAGGCCTAAAGATTATAAAGATTGACATGAGGTTGCAAAAATTCTCTGGTCGTGGTGCTATCTCGTACAGAAACATTTAACTGCAGTGGGTCTGGACTCTGGCCTAAATATATGAGAGCATTTGGCACAGATCTGTTATAACCTACAGGTCTGCATCGGTGTCTGTCTGTTTCCAAAGGTCCAGTACCAGCTCAGATTTGGATTACAGATCTAGAACAGGCTTTGGCCAAACCTGACCCAGATTGATCACTGATACAATAGCTGTTTTACATTTTGGTAGATTTGGAATAGATTTGGAATAATTTTCATAATAGCTGTTACAGACACTATTTGCCTGGACCAAAGCACATTTAAAATTCCTTTCCTTTATTATTGCCTTACATCCAGGATTTTAAAGGGGTCATGGGAAGGTTTATGTCAGTCACTTTACATCACATGCCAACAACTGTGAAGATGCAAAATAATTTTTATTGTGAAGCAAATAATATTACAGAAAAACAGAAAACTAGAGTGTGCATAAGTATTCATCTCCTGAAGTCAGTACTTTGTAGAACAACCTTTTGAAGGACTTCCAGCTCCAAGTCTTTTAGGATGAGTTTTTATGAGCTTGGTCCATAAAATCACAAGGACTTGTGCTCACTCTTCATCTAAAAACAGCTTGAGCTCCTTCCATTTGTGAGTTTCTCTAGTGTTCTGTGGCACTATGACTATGTTGAATTGCAGAGAGGCAGACTTTTAAAAGGGGGTGAATACTTTGGCACACTCAGTGTTCTTCAGCCCATGCAGTCATTTCTAGACACAATCAGTCCCTCAGCAGTGCAATAAAACACAATCTGTTTTAATGCACTGCAGCTTGAGGGCCTAAAGATCACAATCATCCCCTTCAATAATAAATACTTTACTTTTCTAAAAAAAATATTCAGTCTGTTACTGACCTGTTGTGAATTCCAATAAATTGTTGCAAAGTGGTCCTTAATGTTGTGTGTTTGTGTGTGTTTTTATTTTATTTTTTTGAGTAAAGATTTCTTTTACAAACCTTTTTTTTGTCCCGTCTAAACTTTTTTTAGGCATTGCTGCCATCAAATTCCATGGGCTATAATTTTTCATAACACAGTAAAACATTTTATATCCCAGTTTCAACACCTGATTGTGTTCTATTTGTTTATGTTCTGATTTATGTTTTATGAGGTTTACATTTTATACTTTCAACTAATATATGGGTCAATGACAAAACATCAAATTTTTAGTGTCAGTAGCGTCAAACATTACTAGTGTGTATTTATTTAAAGACCTAAAGTAGTTGAAGATGTTCTTCTAACATGGATCTATTAAGACATAATAAGGATGCACTTAGTTTTTTTAGACTTGTACTTTATATTTAGATTCAAAAATTAAAAATGTCATATGGTGTGACTGTCTGTCTTTAATAATAACAGCATATATGCAAATAAAGTGTAAATAAAATTCTAATTTGTAGATCCAAAAATATGTATAAGTGTTTATAACTGATAGAGAAAGTCTTAAAGTCTTTAACAAGTCTTAAAGTCTTTAAGACTTGTTAAGCAAGTTCTGGTCCAAAACATTTTGTCTGTAAAAAGGGTATCATATAGAGGGATTCTAGTATTTCAATTTTTGAATGAGTTATAGTTTTACTATTATTATGATATAGAAACATTAATCAGTCAGAAAGCTGCAAAAATGTCTCTAAAATAATCTACAATGTCAATAAGTGAGTTTAGTTTTTTTAAATAAAAAAAATGCAGTGACATCATGTCTTCTGGTGTGATGAACTTTTACTGAAAAATGATGTTGCATGAATAATTCTAATGAATTCTTAATATGCAATGCTTCCCTGAGTCTGGTGACATTTTTTTTTTTTTTTTTTTTTTTTTTTTTTTTTTTAACAAGCCAAAAGTGAGCTTTGAGGGCAGAGAATCGTACAGTGTGACCACTATTATCATATGGAGTGACCTCACAGTATATGACATCACTGTCACACCATATGACCTAAACATAGATTTTCAACAGATATTTATAAATACATTTTTATTTTATACCGTTAATTTATGTTAATCTTTATTTTTGATATTTTCCCTGAGTCTCAGAAAAAAATCTGCTTCCTTTGTGTGAATACACTCGTTTTATGGGGGTCTTTTTTGCTGAACCTTTGGTGTTTGCTGTTTCAGAAAAGGCCCAAAACAGTTTTCTCAGAAGAGGTCCAAATTGAAGCTCACACAGGAGAAAGTCCTGGTCACACTGTGGATACAGCTGCACAGTGCTGCAGTACTCAATGATATAAATAACAGGTTGCTTTTACTGTTTTATGATAAAAAATAAAAAAAATCAAACAAACAAACAAACAAACAAAAAAACTATCAAATAAAAGGTTGTGTAGTTTAATTCAAGTATTTTTGGTTTCCAAATAAGTAAAAATACACATTGAGGCTTTGTGAACTGTATCAAATCAGACTGATTTTGAGGTAAGGCAAATATAATGACCATGATATGAAATATGCCCATAATGAGTCTTCTGGGTGTATTTACTTTAACAGATTCATTAGCAAAATGTTAAATGCATTTTATAGGCCTGTTTTACACTGTAGTGTGATGGAGCTGGCCATACGGTATGACTTTCAAAATTGTGGGGGAAAAAAAACCATAAAAAAATCTCTAAAAATATTGGTGGAACAGAAAGGGAATACCTTCAGCAAGTATCTCAAGCATTTTATTCAAATTCTATCCAGATTTGTCAAAAAAAAAAAAAAAAAAAATTATCATGTGACGCTAGGATACATGGGTAATGTTCATGTTCAGCTAAATAAGCTTTAAGTGTTATAGCTGCTGGTTTAAATGTTTGGATTGGCATACAACTACATTAGTTAATGTTCTTGTGCTATTCCTGCCTTTTTGAGATGTTACTGTTGTTATAGTGGCAAGTGGTGTCACCATGACTGAGTTGTCAGTGTCGATTAATGACCTGCTGTACTGTTCAAACTTTGTACTGAGTTGTACACTCAACAATAAAAAGATTTTTCGTGGTCGCGCGGTGTATGTGGCGCGGGGAATGCAACTGAAACCTTCTGACGAGACTTTGTTCACCCACAAACGTCATAATACATTTATTAAGATCCTTTTGACTAACAGAAAAACAATATTAATCAAAATCCTCAATGTACTGTAGTAATAGTAAAAGACTGTTTTTTGGGGGTTCACTGGGTTTATGTCTGCTTTATATGATTGGTTAATGTGTTCGCTGCAGCCTCTTTCTCTGATGAAGTTTGTCCCTCAATACTCTCCGTCGGTTGCTCAGCGAAAACGCGAAGCCCGTGAAAGGGACGTCTGCAGACAGTCCCCAGTACCGCTGGCTTAAAAATGGAGAGCGATACCACTGTCCGGAGAATAAAACCTTTTGGGACAAACAATTATGTGTCGCAGGATAACAGCGTCTCCCAAGATCGATACGGGGATAATGGCTACAGCGGAGACCCAAAAAGAAAGCCTGAAGTCAGCTTGTACTTGCTGCGGGAAGGGCTGGCAGCTTCCCTGGTCTGTGTGTTTATTTTGGGGCTGTGGGGACTTGTTCATTTTTCGTTACAGCAGCTTGTCATCGGGAAACCAAGCGGCGACTTTAACGCACTAAGAGCCAGGTGAGTTTTGAAAGCGGTTACAGTGTTTCCGTTATGACTAACAGAGTAGAAGTAGAGGAACCCAGGCTAACCTTTCCTCTAGTTTTAGCGTAAGACCCGCCTAGAAACACTCGGCAAGCGTCTCCAACACCAAGGTAACATGCAACATATACAGCACAGGTGTTAAGCGGTTAGTCACAGTTGGACCCACATAAAAGATGCACAGCCTAACGCTTCCCATAAAAAAAAAAATCACTCGGAGAACTGAAACTTACCAAGTAATGAATCTAGAAACTACCTTACAATAGTTTAAAAGTAGCTTTAAAGTTTACAGGAAGGTCATTTTGATGTATGCATTTAGCTTTCTTCTTACATGCTCTATGCATTTATGATAATCTATGTAGTTAGATG
This sequence comes from Bostrychus sinensis, assembly GCA_020698575.1. Taxonomy (NCBI): domain Eukaryota; kingdom Metazoa; phylum Chordata; class Actinopteri; order Gobiiformes; family Eleotridae; genus Bostrychus; species Bostrychus sinensis. The sequence goes on along the minus strand of CM036239.1, from coordinate 21,727,684 downwards.
TGAATATACCCTTAGGAGTAATAAAAATCACGTAACATCATACTCCTATCAGAGTTCAGATTTTAACGCATTATCAGTCCATTTGAGAACTAGTCTGGGATTAAGGCACAGAATGGAAGGTCAGCTCTAGTGGTCAAGCTCTTAAAAGTTGATGGGATTTGCCTTCATTTGGCCAGTTGCTCCATTAATGCTGCAACATGTGATCTGATCAGAGGCCCAAGCTTCTCTGGTCACTTTCACAGCTGTAACAAGTCAGGGATTTTCTGCATAAAATATCAGGAACTCATCCAATCCTGTTGTATTGACAGATGTTATAGTTCTTGAATGATTTTGGCCCTTAATACAAGACAGCACAGCAGTGCTTGTTCTGGATGAACACCTATATCAAACAACAATAGCTGCTTTTTAACAGCATCTAGTTTCCTCCATCTAAACATAATTATTTTCCTCCTTGACTCTTCAGTGATGCTTGTTGGCACAAAATGCAACATTCACTGCTCTATCCCAGAAAAGGCAGCCAATGATGAGATTTCTCTGAGATGTTACTATGAACACATGCCTTTGGTGGTTCTAGTTTTAAAGCCAGAAACAATGCCATTGTTACCAGATATTACTTATGACCTGTGTCTTACACAAGACATATGTGTTGTAATTGTCATATAAATGATCTAATTTAAATTGACAATGAAATTACAGTATCACTGAAAAATTTGAATATATTTCTTTTTAAGACAGCCCATGCAAAATAAACACATACTTTAATGAAATGGCTATTTATCTAGCTTTAACAGCTCTTTCTTCTCTGTCATTTGCTTCCCACCTCACAATCTAGACGGCACTTAGAGCAGATCACCAGCGTTGGCCCAAGGCCAGTGGGCAGCCCAGAGAATGAGGTTCTGACAGTGGGCTACTTGTTAAAGCAGATTGAGAAGATCCGTGAAGAGACAGCAGCAGGCCCCCACCAGCTCACAGTGGATGTGCAACGACCCACTGGCTCTTTCTCTATTGACTTTCTTGGGGGCTTTACCAGCTTCTACGACCGTGTCACTAACATCGCTGTGAGACTGGAACCAAAGGGTGGGACGCAGCATCTGATGCTGGCTAATTGTCACTTTGACACAGTGGCTAATAGCCCAGGTATAAAGGATATTTCTTGTACTTCTTACTTCTGTTCCTCTTCTGATCTGTATCAAATAATTTTCACATTGAAAGATAATACACACATGAAACCTCTGGGTATTATAAATCATTAATTAAACATGTGGTTAATTTAGGTTTTGATTAATTTAATATATCAACTATTCACTTTTTAAAATCTTGTTTTCGTATTTGTTTTACTTTACTAAACTTTTTTTATTACATAGGAAGCTGGGTATAAATGGGCAGGGTGGCTTCAAGGGCATAATATGCAGGACTTCCTGCCAATTTTATATAAACAAACCTGCCCTTGAGTCCCACCTTCTATTTTAGAGTTTATCAGTGAGTTAAAGTAATTTCCATGTCAAACATAGGCAGATTATAGAAACATTTTTCTCCACATTGTTCTGGGATGTTGCCAGTGTGTAATAAAGGGAGTTCTATTGTTTTTATTAAACTTTGAAACTATATTTAACTTAATTTAACCATAACACAGGTACACAGTCATCAGATTCCCCTAATATTTTAACAATACCAACAATACCTTCAGTGTGCCCTATGCTGTTTACTGTACTCATGCGAACAGTTAACTTTCAACCTGTTCTTCATTTGCTATATGTTTACTTTGTTTTATCTGGACTTAATATATAACTTATTTCACTTTTAAACTTCCCACACAGCAGGATAATAAATCTAAAGGAAATTGATCAAAGAGGTGTGGATCAGGAAGCATGTCCGCTGCTGCCTGCGGTGCTTTGAATCACTGGAATTCAAAATATTTTAAATTTGAAAATATAAAAAACTAGATATTTGAATTACTTACCAGAGTGATTGTGCAGGCAAATATTAATGTGGAAAATAAGGAGTCAGCATAGATGAAAAATTCAGGCTAATTTTGTTTGCACAAGATCGATCTCTGTGGAAGGTTTAAGGGGACAAGGATTAATATGTGGCTTACATAAGAGGCATGAATTTAACCCAGACAATGAACATGGCTCCAATCACATGAACAGAATCCAGAAAGCCAGAGCACATGATTTCTCTGTGTTTTTTTCTGGCACTTCTTCTTTCACTAAATTACATTTGTAACAATTAACCTGTCTGAGCCTTTTCTGCATCACATGCGCTTTTTATTCTCCACCATGTCACAATGTATTCAGCAATAGCTGGGTTTTTACCGAGTCTTAGCATTCCTGAAATTCTTCATTGTCCGAATGAGCCACTGTTCATTGATGCTATCACACAACATATGTGTCTGGAGGTTAGATTTAAACCTTTTAAAAGGTTTGCATGGTTACAAACTTGATAGGATTCACAAAAAAGAAGTGAATTGGAACACTTACCTTCCACATCTCTTTTATAATAATAAAGTAAAGTATTTATAAAGCCAGTCAGAGTTCACAAAATGTAGGATGAAGACAATTCAAATGACAAAATCTTTGAATGTTTATATAGTTGCATTTAAACCCAACACTGAAAGGTATGTGCAATCCACCTGGGACATAGAAGGTAATGTTATCCAGCGGTTTTGTGAATATAGAACAAACCACAGCAGTCACAACAAAGAGCAACACTTTACCAGCAAATGGTTTTCCTTATGTCTAATAAACTGATGGCTAGCCTTTGCTGTTGTTGTTTTAGTCCTAAAAGGAAAATGGGTTGTGTCAAACATAGTATTAGTTTGTAGCATCTTTTAATTTGTAAATACATTGTTTATTTTGTGCTTGGAATAATTAATGCAAAAAAGCAGTTTATTAACTTGCAAATACAATTTAGCCACCTTTTATTTGAGACTTTAGTAAATTATGTCCTATGTGTTTATGTTGTGTGTATTTAAACTATAAATATTAAAGGTCATGAGAACATCACATCACATCCACATCAAGGAGCCAGCTGAGGTGGCTCGGACATTTGGATGACCCCTGGATGCCTCCGTGGGGAGGTGTTCTGGGCATGTCCCACCAGGTGGAGGCCCAGGGAAGACCTAGGACACACTGTAGGGACTTTGTCTATTGGCTGCCCTGGGAATACCTCAAGAGTTGCTGGAAAGAGCTATAGGTTGTGTTTGGGGAGAGGGAAGTCTAGACTGCTGCCTCCGCGACCTGCCCCCGGATAAGCGGCAGAAGAAGGGTGGATGGGTGAATAATTTATGTCATCCTTTCAGGTGCCAGTGATGATGCAGTGAGTTGTGCAGTAATGCTGGAAGTCCTGCATTCCTTGGCCAACCTCTCAACTCCTCTTCTTCATGGAGTTATTTTCTTATTTAATGGGGCAGAGGAAAATATTCTGCAGGTAATATGAGATGACAGGATCAAACATCTTCTTGGATCACCTCTGGATCTTCTTACAACTTTGTATCGCCTTATTTTTTGTCCTATCATTTTTTTTGCTCCTCTCACTTTTAGGCTAGTCATGGTTTTATAACTCAGCACCCGTGGGCCAAACAGGTGCGAGCCTTCATTAACCTGGAGGCAGCTGGTGTTGGGGGTAAAGAAGTTGTTTTTCAGACAGGTACTCCTCATTGGATGCTATTTTACTGAGTCCTGGGTTGGAGTAGTACTGTATGTGTGGCATAATAAATCTCATACATATAGCCCCACCACCATTAGGATGTACAACATTTCAGCTAGTAGCAGATAATTGGTTTTAATTGTGTCCTGTATTTTCATAAAGTGGAAGAAAATGTATCAATGAATTTAAATTTGTATATATACAGTATTTCTGCTTATAATATATGTATTGCTTATAGTATATGTATTGTTTATGTTTATATCAAAAGACAAGTTTTATGATTACAGTATATTAAGTTAATGTCAAAGGCAAAGTAGCTGGGATAGGCTCACAACAGCAGATAAGCAACACAAAATAAATTCATTTAACAAGGTAGTTAAACAGCTCTGCCATATAACAATAATATATTTTATCAGTATTTTATATTTTTTCTGTTTAAAGGTCCTGAAAACCCATGGCTGGTCCAGGCTTATGTTCATGCAGCCAAACACCCCTTTGCCTCTGTAGTGGGACAAGAAGTATTTCAAAGTGGCATTATTCCCTCGGACACTGACTTCCGAATTTACAGGGACTTTGGTAACATCCCAGGTATGGAGTGACTCATCTATTATAAAAACAGTTTGCTTTGATTGAACAGTTTAATGCAAATTATAACTGACTACACCAAAGAATTACTAACCTGTACATCAGTAGCCTTTTCATTTGTGTAAAGTATGCATTTTTATAGGCATTGACCTTGCTTTCATCGAGAATGGTTTTATCTATCACACAAAGTATGACACCGCTGACAGGATTCTGACAGACTCAATCCAGAGAGCTGGTAAGTGCAGCCACGCATGCATCTGTACTAAATGACTTATCGTTTATCAGATTATTTTTACATCATCAGGTTTTTCTGTTATTTATATAAATGCATCTTAAATGTATGTAAGCACACACCCCTCCCCCACCCAATGATTCAAATCAGTCAGCTCTATGCAGACTGTGTTATTGCTGTGAGGAGAGGACAGCAGATGCAAACACAAGCATGATGAATTTGCATTTAACTTACATCCTACCTCTGTGTTGCAGAGTGATTTTGCTTTACTTAGCAGAGAATCTAGTCTGTCAGCACTAAAACCCAGGACAGTTGGCATCTTTTCTTTCTCCCTTAGCAAATACTGGACACTCCCCCTCCCATTTTCTGTGCTCAGTACCTCACTGTGAAAGGCATGAATTATTAGGGAGAGAAAGTGAGATTTCAAGGGGATGAAGCAGATATTTTTAGTATGTGAAGCGGGATGCATGTTTGAAAGGTGAAGGGTAGCTGGAAATTTGAAAGGGAAAGTATAACTGTAGATCTACTTTTTGAGAGCTATAAAATAATGCCATAGCTGTATGTTAGAGTATGGGGCACGGCTAATTTTATAACTTAACTATTTGGAGTCCAATAAATAAATAAAAAAAACACAAATATACAACAAATACAAATATAATGTGTTGGGAAATTTGCAAACCGTAGTGCAGAGCTAAAACACTACTAGGACAATTAGTTATTGTACACTCAGTTGTTTATACTTCAGCCCCAGTAAAACCCACCAGGCGGAAGAACAATTGTGCTTTGTCTCATGCGTCTGTGTGCTGCTACTGAATACACAAAATGGAGAACTTTGCTGTAGGCCGCAGTCACCCATATTCACATTCTGTGATAATTTATCTAGCCACAGTTTTAGCTCATACGCTGTCGTGAGTGTCATATGCAAAATTTTAGTCTGAGTTGTATTCAAGTAAAGATGATGTATATTGAATAAGAGCTCTAAAGTAGGTACACAAGTTAGGTTATACGGCTATTTATAATAATAATAATAATAATAATAAAAATAATAAGGCATTAGTCTTATATAGCACTTTTCTAGGCACTCAAAATCCCTTTACAATTTGGTGCATTATTCATTCACTCCTCAGTCACACTCGGTAGTGGTGAGCTACTTCTGTAGCCACAGCTGCCCTGGGGCAGACTGAGCGAAGCATGACTGCCATTTTGCGCTTATGGCCCCTCCGACCACCACCAAACATAGTCACACTGACACATTCATACAGGCAAGATGGGTGAAGTGTCTTGTCCAAGGACACAACAACAGTATGCAACTCCAGTAGCAGGGATCGAACCGCCAACCTTCAACCCGCCATCCTTCGGGTTAGTGGGCAAGTGTCTCTACCGACTGAACTGCTGCCACCACTGCCATGAAATATTAGCTTCTGCACATTATGTGAATAGTGGTTAACAATATATTTTGATAAAATACATATATATTGCTATAATCTCAATTGAATGCTATTATATGTGTAAATTATGTTGTGGGGGCTTATTTGTAGTGCATATAGTGTATGTATGTCACAGGTAATAATAATTTCTCTAGTTATTTTGCAGTAGTGATAAAACAAAAGCACAACTTCCTGCATGCTATCTTTGTCTACTGTCATTTGGCTTTTTACGGTATTGTCTTTAATTAATGCAGTTACTTTTTCAGAATGATGACACTTACGAACCACTTGCCACTGTGTTCCCTCTGTTCCTAGGTGACAACATCTTGGCGGTCCTCAAGTACCTGGTAATGTCTGAGAAATTGGCTGATGCCTCTGAGTATCGTCATGGTAACATGGTGTTTTTCGACCTGTTGGGAGTCTTTGTTGTGGCTTATCCTGCTCGCGTTGGCACCATTCTCAACTACATGGTTGCTGCAGCCACATTCATTTACCTGGCCAAGAAAGCTTCACTGCCTGGCAATGCAGGTGGGGCATTATTTCAAAAAAACGTTGCTAAATTTGTTTTGTAAATAGTTTGACCAAATATCTGGCTAAACACTTATTATATGTGTCCTCATCAGGTGGTCGTTATGTTCGAGATTTAGCCTGTGCTACTGGAGTGGCCATACTGAGCTGGTTTGTCACGCTGTTGTCAGTGCTGATTGTTGCTTTGCTCATCACTCTGTTGGGTCGCTCCATGTTCTGGTACAACCACTTCTATGCCTGTGTCTGCCTTTATGGGGCCGCTGCCACTGGCAAAATGGTCTTTATTCACACACTGGCCAAGAACCTCTACTATGGGGTGAGTTCATATTGTGAATGCCAAACCTGAACATTGTAAACATTATTTTTTGTTGGAATTATATTAATACGATTCAGACTCTTTCAAACACCCAGGTACACATGCTGTGACTTATGTTTTTCTGTGCAGGGCGTGCGCCTGGTGGAGCTGGGGGATCTGTACTTTGATGTGAGCTTGCTGCTGTGGTGCTGCAGCCTGGTGTGGCTCACACAGCAGGGTCTGTGCTCAGCCTATGTGCCGATGCTCATGGTGGCCTTTCCCCTGGCCACCAGACTGCTGCTGGCCAAGGAGTTTAAACACAGAGGTGAATGCAACACTTTTATCTGCATTGTAAACAGGCAATATTCTTGTTATTTTCTTCTTATAATTTTCTCTTTTGTTTTTTCTCCTTTTCTTTATTTTAGGAGCATCAGTGAAGTACTGTATGCTTTATGTGCTGGGCTTAGCTCTGCCTTATGTCCACTTTATGTTTCTCATTTGGGTGGTATTTGAGATTTTCACACCTATAATGGGCCGCAGTGGCACTGAGCTTCCCCCTGAAGTGGTCCTCGCCTCTTTAGTTACACTGGCAACCATCGTCCTTTCTTCTTATTTTGTAAGTTCCAAGTTTTTATATGTAAATCATAAGATGCTCAGTATTTTTTATGAAAGCATATCCTTGCTTCACTAAATATTATTCCTTTCTGCCTCAGCTTCATTTTATTTACTTGGTTCGGACCACAAAGTGGATCCTGGCTGGATTGGGCTCAGTTTTTCTTGTCATGTTACTGTTGGTGTCGTCAGGCCTTTTCTTCCCCTATTCAGGTCATCCAGACAGCCCAAGACCTAAAAGAGTCTTTCTTCAGGTTAAACATCTTTGCATACTACATTTGTTTTCCATTCTTTAATATAACTCAATGAATTTTATTCAGTGTCTAATGCCTTGAATTCATGTAGCATACAACACGAACATTCCACAATCTTCAGGGACAAGTGGAAAGCCAGGACTCAGGTCTTTGGATTAACAGCTTTGACTACACAGCCATTCAGCACATAACGCCTAACATCCCAGAGATCAACGATACTGTTCGAACACACTGTCGAGAAGACCGGCCTTTTTGTGGCTACCCGTGGTTCCTGCCGGTGAAGTTCCTCAGCAAGTCAGTCACAGTACTCTCCATCAAATAATTTTCAATTGTTTATCCTGCAAAGGCTTAAACATGCTTTTAACTTGTAGAAAGAACTGGTACCTTCCTGCTTCGGAGGTGTTGCCTAGTTCTCCACTGGAATTCAGCCTGCTGTCCAAAGAAGAGACCAGCTGGGGAACAATCAAGATGACATTCAGTGCCAAAGGTCTGGAGAATTTTCATCACATTACCTAAATGTCTGTGCAGGTGTTTTCAGAGTAAATAAGTTGTAGAACTTTAGATTTAGGATAGTCTTTGCTGTAAGGACTAATATTATTGTGTTTAGAAGTATATTTTTAATTATTTTATCATGAGCAGGTCCCAGTCACATGTCTCTGTATCTGATGCCCCATCGTGGAGCCAGCCTGTCAACTTGGTCTTTTGGAGATGGAACACCGCAATATGATCTCAGTGGAGAGTATTTTGTCTTTTACTCTCATGGCCTTGACGCCCCGGCTTGGACATTCTGGTTTGAAATACAGGTAATTTCCAAAAACATTTTTACAGACATTATGGGGTAGTGGGTTAAGTATGCCCGAAGCCAATACTGTCATTGTGTCTCTGGGCAAGACACATTACTTCAGTCACTGTATGTGGCTGGTTGTGACAGGAAGGGCAACCAGCTTAAAACCTGCCAAATCACTATGTGGCTGGTTTGCTGTGAAAGGGTACAGCATGAATAAGATCAAGAAAAACAGCAGTTCTTCAACATTAATTTACCTTTCCTCTCTGCCCTTTAGCCTCCAAGAGATCCAGACCCAGAACCAGAAGGGATGATCTCAGTGGCCATTTCCTCTCACTATTTCTTTGGTAAAGACCAGAGGACTGCTCAGCTCCAGGAAATCCTCAGCAGGTTTCCTGAATGGGCTTTCCCATCATCTTGGGTCAGTACATATGACATGTACCGATACTGAGGCCACTGTGGAGCTTCAAGGAGCTGAGGGCTTTAGACTTAATATTGAAGACTGGCCTTGTCACTAAATACACACACACACTCTCTGGCTGAGAGACCACCATCACTGTGTCAGTAGGCTAGCTGTAGCTAACTAACAGGAAGAGACATGCCTTGCTTCAGTGGCTGACAGAGTGCAGCTCACTGACTGACAAACTGATGCACCGGCCACTGTGGCCATGTGCGTACTCCTGGATCAGTAGAAAAAGGAGTTAAGTTTTTTACTTGATCTTTTGTGCCTTTGTTTTATTCACTCCATTGCACTGCTCTCTGCTTTTTCTGTCACTGACGTCCTCTCATGCTCTCTCTGCTAACACTCTTCCTAAATGATCACTGCTCTCCATTGCACTGTCCTCTCTGCTCACTATTTCACTTGGGTCATTTGATGTTGACTAATTTTGTCACTAGCTCTACTACCAAGGAAATACCATCATTGCTGTCTACACACCATAGATACAATAGTGTAGTGAAATACTGATGCATCTGTGAGGGACAGAAACATTTCTCCAACTTTATGCCAACGCACATACTGTATGTTTTCTGCTATACTGCTCATTGCCATTCCTCATTAAGAGACTTGCAGCAAATGTACCTCACAAATGTCTATTCCGATGAGGATTGCTAATAATCAGCGTTATACTGTGAAAGAAGTGATAATGTCGACACAAATATTGGGCTTGTGATGTTGTTATAGAGAAATGTATTTTCTGAAGTCTTATTTTGCTGATCACTTTGGTTAAAACTGTTATGTTTGGGGGTCATGGTTATTTGTTTTTTTATTAGAAGATTGACAAGAGATACAGGGATATAGGACCTTGGTATCGTGTAACTGACCTGTGGTGTTTAACGGTTCCTAAGCTGTGAGCGTGCCTGTGCTGAGAAACCAGTAACATAACTCCTCACGCATGTTGTCATCTTCTCTCACACTGAAGAGATGACTATTTACATTTGCTTGTTACTGTAAGAGGATATTAATATTTTTCTGAACTTGAGTGGGCTTTTTTACAGTCTCCTGCTACTAAATATTTTGAAATGACTGGGGATTTTCCACATTAATGCACATTGAGTTGAGTATACCACTTAGACATAAAAGATCAAAGCTAGAATGAGACATTACATATAACTTTATTTATTATGTTAAAGCGATGTAAACAGTCTAAATTAAACCTGTTTGTAAGACTTTAAAAAGATGCATTGATGCTGCTGCAGAAGACTGTGTTAACTGCTGACCACTTTGTCTGTGCTTTGTTGCTTATTTTTCATATTTAGTTGCATTAATGTATTAGACCAAGATGTGGCAGTCAGCGTCACCAAATTCAGTGGTTCCCAAATGTATGTCAGTCATTTTATTGTGAGCTGCTTTTTACAGAGACAGTATATTTTACTATGACCTTCATGGCATGTAATTAAAACTATATTTCAAATAAGGGCAACATTGAGCCTCTATTTATCAACCTCATGACCCACTTTTGACCCACCCTTTGGGAACCACTGACTCAGAAGCATAGGTTTTTATTTCATAATGTCTACAGAAAAGGTGTTGGAAATATTCTGCTATAGGAAGTCCAACTGTACGTCTAATTGCGCACCAATAATATCTTTAAACACAAAACCTGTCACATAGTTATTGTATGTGCTCTGACATTAGATTGTTTGTACTTGAGAGATCGATGGAGCACAAAGACACCTATCGCCTGTCCCCTGTGTCTGTCCACCCAGTGATGTTATTGTTGTAAGCGTTGTCGTGTTTGGCTTCACTCAAAAATGCTGAAATGACGGAGGCCTTAATCTTCTTCCAAAGACACACAAATATTTATTGTTGTGGTGCCGGACACAAAAATGCTTCAGTGGTCTTATCGCTGTCAAGTGCCACACTGAACTATACTGTATGTCTTTGTAAAACGTCTAAGAGGAAAATGCGTCACAGCCTTCTACATCCATCAGATTGTCCTATGCAGCTGCACACATTATAAGGCTTAAACAATATTCCAAGATGGATTACAGAAAGTACTTGTATAATTCCAGCTGACAGTCAGAAACCTTTCCACTAGTTTTAAAAAATCCCCCCAGGTTTTAGTTTGTCTTTAGGGACTCTAATTGAGATCTTTATGCTCTAGATCACTATAGTTAGTATAGGTGCACCCTCACAGTGGTTACAAAAGTTATTTAGTAACGAATCAAAACAAGAACATTACTTTGCGTAACATGAGAACTGCTGTATGATTAAATTGAGATGTTTATGTTTCTGTCACAATATTTAGAAAATGAAAAGGGTTGTGTAGAGGGCAATATGTCTCACTGTAAAGATTATATCCAGTCTATGGGAGAAAAAAATGCTTTATTAAATGATAAACAAGAGTAAAGGAGTAGGGGTAGACACTGATATGTTGGCATAACATAAAAATATCATAAAAGGTTTCTCTTGTTCATATATTATTCTGTTGAGTTTGGTTTAGATTGTACACTTGTAGGAGGAGGTAAATGTGTCTGAAGGGAGTACAAAGCTGCTGTACAGTGAAGAATACAGACATAGATGTGCAGTTTATCTTGTAACAAAACCAATGCTGCTAAAAGTTCAGTAAATTAAACTTGACCTAATAGTAATATTAAATTGAGAGGCTGACCAACGTCTGTTATTTGTACTGTGTCAACTCACACATGGATGTAGCTTTGTCACATGTAATAGTAAAAAAACACACATTTCCTCCCCAGTTATTAATGTGTTTTAAGATTTTATTCAAATGTCTTAATGCCTGTTGTCTGTTTTATTAAAATACATTTTCACTTGTGCCTCATTCTGTAATGGTTGAAATTTGTTTTGAAATTAAATTTGTAAGTGTTTTTTCTTTTTTTATTTAACACCAAAAATGCTTCATAACATTACTTCCTGTACACTGATGTGCAGATTGTGTCTTTTATTTGAGGATCTTTTATCTGACTTTTGTGATTGGGCTTTTGGGTTACAGGGTATCCCTTATGATTGACTGGAATGATTATGCAAAAGCTTCTATTATTAGCACTTCTGCTATTAAAATGATTATAACATTGTTTTTTGTTTTTACCCATTTCTTGCAGGCATTAAAGGGTTGGTATAGAAACAACACTATTTTAAAAAATAATTTATTGTTTTTTTTTTTATGTACAAGGGAAATGTGGAGTAGAAAACCAAACAGATGTAGAAAAGGCAATTGTACAAGAGTATTTTTACACTGCACGGAAAAGATCTGCTTAAATCTTTCTGAACCAACAGGCAATACCTTGAATCTGTACATTAAGGGGGCACCAGCTGTCTGTGACATGCTCCTCACCCACAGGAAGAAAAACAAATAGAAATCTGAAATATACATTTCCGTAGGAAATTGTCAGGCAGTCATCACCAGTATTATCTTGAATTGCTGTTTCTGATGAGAAGGAAATAGATGAATGAGGTTTTGTTCACTCTAAATAATGACTCAAAACACAAATGAAGCAAAGCTGAAGGCCTCTGGACATAGTCTTTGGTTCGTCAGTTAACCGTATTCAAGTAAAGCTTACAGCGGAGCAGCGTGGTGTAGCTGTAGACTTGTTCAGATGGTCCAGACCCACTGCCACAAGCATATTAGCCACAGGCACTCTGTGCCTAATCGTCATTTTGCCCTTTCATGAATGAGTACAAAGGTTTACAAAAAAAAATTTAAATGTCAACCAAGCCAAGATCACAATGATTTTGTACATACAGGCAAGAAAGCAAACAGTTCCTATAAAATAATTTGGTCTATCAGAAAAAGTAAAAGCAGGTTGGGATAAAATAGGATAAAGTGGTAAAAACTGATCCATACAACAAAAAGGTAAAGCCTAGTAACATTTCTGAACATTGCACAAAATAATACTGACTTATTCTAATAGAATTTAGTGCTTCAAGCCAATACACAAGTTTGATTAACGAAAGGTTCATCAGTATGAAGAATAACTGAGCACATCACCAAGTTTGCTATACAGCAACAAGAATGCCAATAAATAATATGTAATACAATAAAATCAGTTTGAACCAAAAATCACTTTTATCAAAGTGTTCTCAATACAATATGGTACACTCATTCAACTCCGCACAGAAGCACACAAACACACTATGATGAATTTGTGAACACCATTTATCATGGGACCAGAGATCAGGATTACATACATCAAGCAGTGAGACTCAACTCCTACATCAAGTCCACAAACTGACATAGCTTATATGTGTGTGGATAAACCATTTTAAGATTGGCTTTCCATAGTGTTGACTTGCCCAGGCCCTGCACTGCACTGCAGCTTTAAATCTGGCCTGTTCAGCGCACTCTCATACTGAGAGCTCACCTCAACACTGATGTTTGCTTTGCTTGTTTGAGGGGAGCAAATGACTGATACTGGCTCCGATTCCCATCACACACCAGGACGGTCAGGGTGGTGGGGATTTTGTTACAGCCTCATTGGGTGAGTGAAAAATACATGAGCGGAGATACTGATCAGTAGTAAGAAACTAGGCGGCACAGCGATATTAGAATCCTTTCCAAATTTTTGTAGAAATCTTAACCACTTTAAAATTTTGCAATTCATACAGGGAGTCAAGGTGTGTCGAATAGAAAAATATTTTTGTACAGTTACTTTATCAAAAAAAGATATTGGAAAATATTTTAAAATAACGAGGTATGAAACACTTTTGCACAAATAAAGTGCAAGTCTGAAGGCTGGACCACACTTTAGTGCATCTTGTAAAGATTTTATACCTAGAGGACTGTTCTTGTTTTTTTAAGCATGGTACTGTATTAAAAAAATAAAGGTTTCTGTAAAGTTGTTCCAAGGTGTTGCAAGGAGAAATTCTCATTTTGTGTCTAAAATGTGCCAAAGAAACATCTGTCTTGCTGAATGAGGCGACCACATTCTCTGCTGGTCTACAGCCACAGCCAGATGTTGAGAGACTGAAAACAACGCAGGTAACTATTCCACTATGAAATCCTATGAATACAGAAAAGTCGTATAACAGGCTGTGGTTGTGCTAAAGCCCTGATCATACTGTGTTACAGTCAACACTAAGAGTGGCTAATACTGACTGAAGTAAGGACCTCTGTGTGCGCTCACAAACAGTTCTGTCTATCTCCAGTCAGCATCTGAGGCAGCGTCCTGTTGCCAATAGTTCACAGATTTGAGTTCAGCAGAGTCCAGAACTTCAGGACAAGGTGCAATCATAGGTGCCCTCCTCGTCATCCTGCTCCTCTATCTGTTCATCTGGACCATCTTCAGATGAGGCCCGGGGAAAGCCCCCCGCAGGCTCAAGGGTAGGCAGTGCCAGGCCCAGTGGAGTGGTACCTCCTCTGTTGTCCTCAGGTCGTGGGCTTGCAGCACCTGTCAGCCCCTCAGCACCCCCCAGCTTCGACTGGCCACTGGGCTGAAAAGCCTCAGCCTGCACCTGTTCAGCTGTGGACTCTAGCAGCTGCTGCAGCTGAGGTTGAATTAGGTTGAAAAATGGTTTGTATCCCAAGCTGAAAATATCAAACACATAATGGGAAGACCATAATTACTACATTTATTTACCTATAGGAAATACTATGTTACATGTTACACTCACCAATCTGTAGAGGCCCAGGCCTCAACAGCTAATAAGCCATTTCTAATGTTCTGCACAGTTTCTGAGGGAACTTCGGGATGGTCCAGGAAGCTAATAACCTGCTTGATGACACTGGCATCTCTCAGGATCAAACCAATCACAACACACCACTCCAGACAGCCCGCCTCCATGAACACATGCAGGAGGTACCTAATAATACAGATGAACATGATTCTCAAGGTTTTTTTTTTGCAAAATGTTGCCACTAAAGCAACCAGTAAAGTTATTATTATGTTTGAGACTGGGCCTCACCTAAGCTGAACCTGAGACTTATGTGGGCCCTTGTTTGCCAGCTCCATAGAAATATGCTCCAGCTCGGCTTGGCTCAAACTTAGTGTTGAGGTGTTTTCATCAACCATTGTCCAGTCGCCATCAACCACTGAACTGGTCTCTGTCAGGTCTGTAGCTGAGCCAATACTGTATTCCTCCACTAAAAGGTAAGACATAACAGAAGGCATCATAAATAAGATAATTTTCTGCTATGACAATATTGTTGAGTATACAGGAGAAAACAAAGCCTTGTAACCTTTATTTGTGACAAGGGAAAGGAAGGCATCATGTGTTTGTGGTGATTGCTGGTTTGAGAGAGCAGAGGAGGCTGTGTCCATGTCTTTGGCCCTCTGAGCCATCCCATCAATCCAGGTGTTATTACTTGGAGCAGTCTGAGGAGGTGCTGTGTCCATATCACTGTTCAAAAGGCTATCAGCTGATTCTGACTTTAACAGCCTGGTGCTTAGCACTAGCAACACAAGAGCACATATGAGTACAACTTTTGTTCAATGCTACGCTCAGTCATAGTACAACACTAAATTATTAGCAGCACATTTTAATCAAATCTTTCACCTGTGCGACACCTTCCATTCTTCAGTGGCGAGTTAATGCAGCCAACAGGGATAACAGGGAATGGCCAGAGGAAATCCTTATGTAGTTTTTTTAATGCCAAAACAAAATCGTCAACCCGGGCGACACGATTTCTCTCACGGCACAACCAACTGATGAGCTCAAAGCCGAGCTGAGCAGAGAAGCAGCCAAGGTCTCGAAGGCGTACTTGCTCTAATAGGTGTCGGGCATGACGCCATAGCATCATGTCAATGTACATGTTCTCTGCACACTCCACTTCCCGACTGCCAGAAAAACATGCAAGGGAGAGAAAATTTAAGAACAGGTTTTCACATAAGTTGTGAATTAAAACACAGTAAACAGTTTGTTTTAATACCCTTTCACAGAGGGTCCGCTGGGCATACTGAATGTCTTCTGAAGATTGAACTTTCCTGTAGCAAGAGAGTCCACTGACTGGGACAAACTAATGCTCCGATTTCTGAAAAACTCAAACCCCCCAGAGGTGGGATCCTGTAGAAAAACAACAATTTCTCCAAGTTAAATTTATGATACAAAGAGAGTCACATAAAGTGGACCTTCACAAATCAAATATTCTTCACCTGAGTGGTGGGTGTGGGAGGTGGTGTGTCCATTTCACCAGAGCCAATGGCTTTGAGGAATCGGATCATGTGCCGACAGAGGTCCCATTTACCCTGTTCAAGAGCTGTGTTAAATAGTAAAGTGGCGTGCTGCCGGCTCACTGCTGGTACCTCCATGTTCTTGACAAAACAAAATGACAAATTTAGAAACCAGATTAGAGAGAATTGTTTATAGCTGGAATTACAGAAAATCTTAACAATAATTACCTGCAGAATAATGAGATAGGAGGCTGCCGTGTCCAGATCTTGAGCCATGAGACACTCCTCAAACAGATCCTTGGGGTTTCCCACAGCAGCAAACAGGTAGTTCCACAGGGCATACTCGGTCTTCCTGGCACAGTGGACAATGGTTTGGAGAAACAGGGGAAACTCTGTGATAAACTTGGCCACAGTGGGCAGCAGAGGGTCGGGGATAGGCTCACGCGATGTGGCCTCTTCTTCCAACACCACATGCACCATCAACTCCATGACATGAGGGAAGTAGGGCAGAGAGGCACAGGACTGTGCCAGCATCAAAGCCTGCATAAAAGGAAAAATAGACACCACTTAATATTTATACTTCCATTCCTTGTGATTTTTTTTTCACTGATAACACTGGTAAATTTTTTGACTCGATCTGCTTCCGAGATAAAAGTGGCTAAATCTCATTTATTTTGATAAGATGAACTGAAAATCAATTGATAACTGTGCGGGTTAGCTAATTTATTCAAAATATTTAATGATATTGTTTCACATCAAAATCGCACCTGTTTATACAATAGATTTAGGCATTTTTGCTTAAAAATAATATTTATATTTTGAAAATATTTAATTTCTCTACATGCATGCATTTTGTCCACTTCCAAGAGAGAGATTTCTGCAAATAAAAACTCTATAGACATATTAAAATGAATGTATTGGAATATGCAGACGGGCTTTCAGATAGAACTGGTTGCTTGTAGACACTGTACCTTCTGATAAACTACCGTTTTTGCCTTATTTTGCATAAATTTCCTATTTTGACCCAATACTGTTTCTTGGAAACTACAGCCACTCTGCACTTCTGACTTACTTTTTCTTTATTAGTGACCTAATCCAAGAAAAATATCACTACTTTTGTTCCGGAAGCATTTTGCTTGTAGACCAGTGTAATTTAGTTTCCTGTACAGCACATTTTAAGTGTCTCATTGACGCCCCTTCAACTGACAAGCCTAGTGTATTTTTCCTGCTGCGTAATTGTGTGCCTCTTAACTACATCCAAACATTGACCAATTATACAGTATATACTCGGCAAAGAGTTGTTTGTGGCTCAAAATCTTCAAAATTATGATGCAAGCCTGCAAAATGGAGCTAAAAGTTTCAGATGAATGTGTCAGGCTGTATGGTGTTCTTTATACAGTACCTTTAAAGTAGTGTGTTTCATTCACAAACCAGCATTTTGTAGACAAACAAACAAAAAAAAGTGCAAGTATTCTAACTTCACTGTACATCCACCTGAAACATTTGCACAGTAAACTAAATGATACCAGGAAATAATTCAAGTATATAAAAAAGCTTGAATGCATGAGGGTTATATGATGTTATGTTATCTTATACCAACCTGTTCCCCCAGGTTGCGAACCAGCAGTTGCCTTAGAATGTGGTGGAGGTAGATCTGAGATGTTCTCTCCACGGTGCAGTAAGGAAACAGTGCCTCTAGTGACTCAGAGGACCCCTGCAGCCCATCATACAGCACAGTCTCATTAGAAGCCCCCAGCACAAGGGCATCCTCAAACAGCACAGTCAGGGGATAGATGTTAATGTGGAACGGCAGCATGATGCGTCGGGAGAGGAAAGAGTGTGGTTTTCGGTGGTCTCGAGGAAACAGCGGGAGCCACACTTTCATGCCCGCCTCCCCACAAGACAACCACAAGGCCTCCAGCAGGTGGCGCTTCTTTTTGTTGGAGCGGCAGGTGGTCCACACATTCTCTACACACTGAGCCAGCACAACAGGTGGACAAAATGGTAGCTATAAGAGCAAAAAAAACAAAAAACAAAACACAACAGTATTTTTAAATCAAAGGCAAATTCAATTAAGGTCTCAGTTTAACCTTGGTGTCAATAAGTAATGTCTTCAGCTTTGATATACTGATGACATTAAATATCTGATGAAAAAAGAAAATGGAAGCTTCTTTTATTTTCACAAATATATCAAAACAATTTCAAGAAAATCTAACCCTGCCAGTCTCACTCAGTTTCTTAGCATGGTGCAGAGGGTCTGGGACCCTTTCCATTCAAACCAATTTATTCCAATGCATTTAAGATTAATTTTACTGATACTGAATTATTAATTAATTAACACCGTCATTATGGTTCTAGAGTTTAATTAAAGCTCTACATAAGAATAAAAATTTAGAGCGGTAAAACAAATTTAAAGTGATCTGCATTGTTACAACAAATACTGTTACACAAAAAAGGTAAATATTACAACACAAATACATCTAAAAACTTAAAATCTATGAATGAAATAAACTTACCGGCTTTTTGTTGTTGACAGCAGTGTCTTTCTCTCGTACCTGTGGTCCTGAGCGATCCCTCTGGAGCATGATCAACTGGCCAGCCAGATTCAACATGATGCTTTCAGCCATGCAGGCCTGAAAAATGCAAACAGTGTGGTCATTTGCACTTTCATGTAGTTTCTAGGGGTGTGACGAGAAACAAGATCACCCTCAAGGAATTGCAATGAGATTTTTACACAATTTTTAATAAATCATAGAAGATTGTTTTTTTTTTCCAAACATTTTATTTTTATTTTAAAGAACTGAAAATTACCAACTAAGACAGGGATCATGTTAAGATGGTGTGCCTATGATACAGTATTCAACTGCCATGATAAAAGATTTCAAGTATGGGCAGAAAAGGGTCGCACCTCATATTTTACATTTAGACATAAGGGGAGAACTAGCAGACTTCCAAACTTTCAAGGTGAAATACAGTTTAAACAGTCTGATGTGTTGTGAGTTCTGTGATTCCAGATGCGCAAAGACAGTGAAATGCAACCTGGTGGTAAAAACAAATAAATAAAACGTAAACATAAACTCACAAGATTGTGCTCCACTCTGATGAGAAATCTCATGAGATTTTGATCTCGTCACACCCATAGTAGTTTCACTTCTGTACATTTATCTGTATGTGGGTTGGTGTTACCTGCTGTGGGGCTTTTAGTGTGATGCCAGTCTCTGTCCTCACAGATGTAAGGGTGACAGAGACCACAAGGCCCGGGTGGGGTATGTAGCGGGACATTGACACCTCCTGAAGGAACTCCACATGAGCTGATGGGTTTGGGCTGAAAGGCCAAGCATCAGTTAACACATATAACCAAAAAGGCAGCTTAAGAACACCTCTCATGTCTAAGTGTGTATTTGAGTATGTGTTTTTTAACTGTTTTTCTATACTGTAGATGGCAGCTGGAGGGTTTGTATACTGTACAGGACTGCTAGAGGGCTGTGAAGTGCAGCTCATAAAACACAAACTAGTCTCATTCTGGATCACTAGTGGATACAGTATGTCATCTGATGGTATTAGTTCAAGCTTAGACTGAAAGTCTCTTTTTCCAGGGAAATATGGCTCAGGGGTGAATCATATTATCCAAACTAGTGCCAACCATATATCTGGCAATAATACTGAGAAATGTTACTTTAAAATAATTGTCTTTTACAACTGACATAACAGTTAAGTTGAAGCCCACCTGTCATTCCTCATCTCTATACTATAGAGGCAGATAGAGCAGTCTGCTCTGAACAGGATGACCATATCCCTAAATACGTTCAGCAGTAGAGTGTCAGAGTGTAGCTTTGTGACAGAGGCAAAGGCATTGTCCAGGTTGGATGTCCGCAGGTACAGCCTCAACTAGAAAAATGCAAATAGAAATTACCACACTAATCTTAAAAGCAACAAAAACAAACATATTTTTGTTATGTTTTTGACCTACCTGCTCTTGCTGGTCAATAAAGTTGTAACAGGCCACCACAACAAACTCATTCCACCAGGCTAGACCCCCAGTAACAGTCATGTTCTGCTCCTGTACAAGTGAGACGGACAAATGTTGTGTTATGTTTCATTTGTTAAATATGCTGCTTCTGTTGTTTGATGTCCCATACCTGAGTTACATTTCCAAATAGTTTCCATTTCCTTGTGTATAAGGAATAATGTGCAAAGCCCCGCCTCCCTGCTACAGCCATGCACTGGCCTGCTGTGTCTATGGCTGCAAACTATACATAAAACAAACAACACATTATGCCTTGAGACAAAAGGCAATAGTCAAAATTACAAAACATACTGACAGGCTGAATACACAATTCTACAGTTATGTAAACATTTTATTGTTTGTATAAGCCAAATAAATGAGCTTCAGTAGTAAATAACATTTTTATTAGTTATTTATTTACTTACCCGTATGGGCCAGTTGCTTTCAAGGTATGTGCTATGAATCTAATAAAAAGAGAGAAGCAAAATTAAATAAAGGATTTGCCATGATACTATAATTTAATACTGTGTTGCTTATAAACACTCTGGGAGGGTGCTAAATTTAATCCTGACAGGTGTGATAAATTACTGTCCCCACCTGGACTACGTGCCAGTGCTTGTGTCCCAGTAAAGTGCTGAGTCCCTGAGAGATCGAGGAGTCTGGGTTGGAGGGCTGTTGTGGTGGACTGCCATCGTGTGGGTATGTGTGAGGGTGTGTGTCGGAGGAGCTGTGAGCCTGTGCCGGGTCACCACAGGTCAGGTAAATTCGATCTTCACCGTGGAGTAGCACCTGCTCTTGGTTACTCTGCATTAAGAGGAGATGATTAGTTTT
The DNA here is from genome assembly GCA_020698575.1 of Bostrychus sinensis. NCBI lineage: Eukaryota > Metazoa > Chordata > Actinopteri > Gobiiformes > Eleotridae > Bostrychus > Bostrychus sinensis. Next base: position 21,706,913 of record CM036239.1, on the reverse strand, counting down.
GTGCAAACTAAATTAATCTTAAATTTTGTATTTTTTCTCTTACCGTGCAAGGGTTAACTGTGAGTGCGCTCTTTATGAAGTGAAACTGCAAGATGCCAGCTTGTAGAAAAGATGAACGAGGGGGTTTTAGCTCTTCGTCCTGGACCAGCTGGTCCTCATCCTGCCTTCTCTCTATTTTGTTTGGGAGAACCCACAGATGATAGCCCTCTGCTCCCCAGCTCTAAAAAGAAAGCCATAAAAGGTTAAACTTAAATTGAATGTGTGTTTGTATCCTCTGATATAGCTATAAAAAGACATCTCACCATAGAGCTGATTTTAATGGGATCCTTCTTAGTTCCATCCGAACGATGGCTAAGGGGAAACAAGCATGTCAAAACAAAGAACTATACTGCCAAATATATTTTATATATATTTATGTGTCCACTAACGCAAAGTCTTCTCCCAGTGTGCAAAAGAGGTGAGCACCAAAGACACTCCACAAAGATAAACCACCGCACTCCCATGTAACCATGACAACGCTATAGTCAGGTGACCAGCTGATGAGTTTGACTTGGCCAGTCTTGTTGTAGATGTCTGCAAAAGAGAATAAATGCTGGACCTCACTTTATTATTATTTTAAGATAACATTCAAGCACAATTAAATGAAAAACTGTTTAAGAATGCTTTGTGTGTTAGAGTAAGTGAATGAGTATATAATGGTGGTCCTAAAAAATAAAAAAATGCATTGTTGCGCAAATAACCCATTAGGGGGAGCTAAAGCTTTACATTTTTTTAAAAACTGGCGATTTAAAGGGAAATTAGGCATGTTAACAGAGTGAGAAAACACTGAAAGAATGTGTGCTCTCTCAAAGAGGAACTTATTTTGGGGCTTGTGAAGATGAAGCGTTTAAATAAAAATAATGTACAAATGTCATACCTGGGTAGTGTTTTGGGGTGAGCTCCAGTTTGTGGGAAAGCTGCATGGATCCTGTCGTGGTGTCGATCATGTAAACCAGCACAGAGCCACTAACAAGAGCAGATATTAACTACAATTAGGATATTGTTTTTAAATTAATGCATTCTCTTTTAGCTTATTTGAAAAAGTTTATTAGCACATATTACAGTTGACAGTAGAAAGCTAAATAATATGTGATATTATTATTAATAACGCATCTATTTTATTCAAAGAAATCATTAAAAAAACATAGAAAATCTGGAAAGTGTATAATATTTTAATCTAAGCTATTGCAAAGGTGTCATTTGTACATGTTATTAAGAAATGGTACACCCTCTGAGGGAACTAGTAAGGAAAAGAAAAATGCTGCCAACCTGGATTTTCAGACACTAGTGAACCTCAGCAAACACAAACAGACACATTCTCACAGTGGACACACACCACACAGTCAACTGTGGGACTCCATAACACACAGATGCAAACAAACTTCACCCTGAAGTGCCCTCACAAACACACAGCAGGACAGACAGAGAGAACAGGGGAATGGAGGCCTACCTGGCACAGCCAAACGCCATCAGTCTGTACTTGTTGTTGACAGCAACACACGTGCCATCAGTCACATCAGCCGCCCAGACACCTTGCAGCTGCTGACAGAAGTACACATTCATAAACAATAGAGACAATTTAGCCCAGTGATTCTCAAACTTTTTACATCAAATACCACCCTAGAAAACATTTAGCTTTCCAAGTGCCATGTTTAATGGACTAAAATCCTTCCCTAAAACTTCACAAACCAAGGCTAAACCAGATTCAAATTTAACCTCCATGTACAAAAAAAAAAAAAGAAGACTAGAATAGGAATAAAACTACCTATAAATTAAACTAAACCAGGGCTTGAACTGCAAAAGACACTTGAGTACCACCAGAAGAAGCCATGTAGGTTTTTACCTCAGAACCACTGATTTAGCCCAATGACCAGTGGTGTTTACCTTCACACATCCTTCTATTATCTAGCATTATTCTACTTCTACGCCTAATACCCACAATGTGATAAGAAATACATCATATTGCTAAGCTCCTCTTGACATTTTAGATGTTAAAAATATCTGTCGCTTATAATAATTTGTGCTTTCAATTGGTCCATGAATGAGCTGACTCATACTAGCACTGCATTGGTAAGAATACATTGACAGCTTTCATATTCAGAAAAGATCCCTAAAAATAAAACGACACCAGTTTAATGGGCAGGGCCTTTATGTTACTAAGGCTATATCAAAATTAAAGTTAAATCTTTAGTCTTTAAGTCTTTTTACATCTGCTGTGATGGTGTTGCCTAGTGGTGTGATAAATCCCAGTCGTCCATCACTTAGCACCACAGCAAAGCCGTCGAGAGTTGCACAATACTCCATACAGCAGATATAAACTCCTTCAAGATCCAAAGAGGGACCACCTACACATAAAAAAAAGAGTTTTTTAAGCACTACAAAATAATCATAATACTTCATGCTGCACTTGTATCTTATGTCTAACCTCGAGCAGACTGGAGGTCTAATGAGAAGGGGATTGTAGTGAGACAGATGGCTTTGTGCCCATTGCTGCCAAGCCCATCCCAGTGGAGCACATGGAGGTAGCCATCTTCTGTGCATACCAGTAGATCCTCCTGAAGGGTCTGCAAACTGATGCAAAACCAAAAACAATAATTATATACTTTAGCATGGAAGGCAGAAAACAGTGGTTGTAGAAAAAGAGTTTCATTGTCCAGTTGTGCCTTTTGAAATCATTTACCAGCCAGCTGTGATGATGCCACACTGCTGCTTGTGCCAGGGCTCATTGTATCCAATTATAAAAGGGCACAAACAATAGTCTTTATGTGTGTACAAGTGACATAATGTGAGCCACAGTCTCGTACTATGAGAAAAATGACATCACAGTTCTGAGGATGTGGCAGAACAGGGAATTAAGGGTCCAAGGGGCCAAATACATGAAACACTGGTCAGGAAAATGTAGTCAAGCAGTCAAAAATTCATGTTCACACATAAACGCTCCGGTGTAAAGATAACTTTAGTAAGTGTGAAGAATTAGAGCCCAACCAATATCGTTTTTTTGAGGCCGATACCGATATTCGCTAACAAAAAAAAACAAAAAAAACCGATATCCGATACATCGCCGATACAGTTATACATTAGGAAAAAGTATTTTAAAGCATTTTTCTTTCTGCTCTTGTTTACATGAATATGGCATGTGTACACCCCAGGCCACTTTATTAGACTAAACATATTTTTAAAATGATGTTGAAAGCTGCTTATTTTTCTTGATGCTGATTGTTATGTAGGTTGTAGTGGGTATTGGTGTGGGGAGTATTATTATGTATGTGTTATATATTTATTTTATTTAGCTTTAACTAAATTTGTTTAACTTACATTTCATTTAAACTTGCTCTGCAAGTAGAGCATGGGGAAAACTACAAAATACATTTTGAATTTTTGTTCTATGAGGTTTTATGGCAGAGAAATTAGCAAAATATTTTTATTGCCTTTTTGAGCTTTTCAGGCCATGAGAAGGCGATTTGGGCTGTTTTCTATGAACTGCAGTGTAAGAGCCCAACTGTTTGGAAACACCAGCACGCCCTCTGCTACACAAATAGCAGAAGGGCATCATTTGCAAGTAAACAGGTCTTATTCCAGCGTTCCAGCACAAAGTAAAAATAGTACTGTTTATATCGGCGGATATCAGCCAGATATTATCAGACGGCCAATATATCGGTCGGGCTCTATGAAGAATCTATAGTAAACCTGGGGTTGCTGTGCACCTCACTGTCACCAGAAGAAGTGTTACCTCCACTGCAACTTTCCTTACAACTTTTAAATGCCCTGTCTTCTGGGGCAGTGATAATGCTAAACTCTTAAAGTTTAGCGGCCCAGAGGCACATCAGGACACAAATGTCTTAGCGTGCACTGGGGAGACAAAGGGATAAAAGCAAGTGTACTAATTTAGCAACTGTCAGCATACATACATGTTGTGTTTAAAGACTCCTCAGTCTCCACTGTAGGGAATTTAAAAGGATGTGGAACAGACTCATGAAAGCCCAGGGTTTTCAGTGGAATAAGAGAAACTACAGAAAAGAAGTGTTGCAGGTGAAGTCTGTTTCTTAGTTGCTCCCACCTTCAAATCAACAAATTTTTTATATATTGGGCCCGTTTAAACTGTTTTATATCATTTTCAATACCCCACCTGTGTACAAACAGCTGCACGCTTTCCTCCGCAAAACTTTTGCACCTGCTTTTCCAGGGTGCTACATTTACATGCAGATTTAGCTCCCGTAGTTGAGATAAATCAAATAGCGACCTGAATTTTTATTTTTTGCATTTTCTCCATGTTGCATTTTGCGCTTTCAAGCGAAAACGCCCTGTTTTACAAATTAATTGACTCACCAGAGCAAAATCTGCACTGCGCTCATTTAGCAGCTGTGAGAGACGCTAAGCCTAAGTGCGCCTGGATTTGCGCCACTTTTAACACGTCTTATTCATGTTTTTATTTTTTTATTTATTTATTTTTTTATTTATTTATATGGGACAGCATGTATTAATGAACAGCAGCTAGTGCCGTAAATACACCGGATTATAGCTCAGAGCTAATTTCCATCCGTAGTCCCCACTCACTCACTCACATTCACATTCACACCAGCTTCCTGGTGCTCCCCAGCAGTCTCCCATCCAGGTACTGACCAGGCCCTACCCTGCTTAGCTTCCGAGGTCTGACGGGATCGGGCATCCACAAGGCGGTATGTCACGCCCACACCAACCCTTGATAAATCTGTCCCATTGTGTTTTGGTAGACAATGGAGTTCCACAATTTTGACAAGCCCTATAATTCATATTCACTGAAGACAGTGGTGGAGATGTGACAACAGCACAAGACATTGCTGATTATTTGAAAAGACTAAAAGTGACAAATAAAAGGTTGACTCATTTGAGTTCTTGTCACTCAGAAAACAACAATGTGCTTAAGATGTTGAAGCAAAAAGACAAAACTTTGGGATCTAGTGTATGACTGGAAGAAAAATTTACCTGGTGATGGGCGCCTCAAGATCCACAGGTTTTTTCATCTCTAAAGACAGAGCAGGAGCACATTGTTCCTCCTTATAACCTGGGTTGAGCTTGGTACGAGAACTTCCTCTGTCACAGATAAGTAGATTTGGACTTCATTTATTAAAACAAGGTAAAACAGTCAAAGTTCACACAAGTCATAAACCTACACAGGATGACCAAATCTGTCCAGACTTGCCCCACCCCCATGGTATGTTGTCAAGGAATGTGAGGCACCACCGACAAAAACAGCACACAAAGAACATAAAGCCTTTGTTCATACTCCTTCATACTGAGCGCAGAAAACAGTTCCAGTACAAGTCAAGACTAAATACATTATTACTGTATGTAATAGTAGTGAGAATAATAGATGAGTGTTGGTTTTTATACATTTATACTCACCTTGGGTATACAGGCTCGTAGAGGTACCGGTCATCCCCTCCACCCAGCACGTCAAACAGGAGTATGTAGCCTTTGGCAGTCTGAACACACACAAAAAGGACTGTCAGTGGCCTAAATATGACTAAACAAGGAAGGACAAAAACGTTTCAATCCAAAGCATGCTGTATTTTCAAGGAAAGCTATAAGAAGTATTTAGAATAGAGAGTAGATAAACAGATTAATTGTATGTTTCGGAAATTAATTATGATGCAGTCAAACTAGACATTCCACACTTTATGCAATTAAATTACATCTAGAAAAAACCTAAAGTGTAAGATATATTTAATATTCCCTAATTATCTAATGTATGTGCAGGTACAAACAGCTGGTATAGTGATAGTGGTTGTAAAGGAGAAAAGAGACCCTGAAAGCAGTAAGACAATGCTTCAATTTGAGATTTGAGACCAAGGCTTTCAGCTCATTTAACTAACTCAAAGTTCACTTGCCCTGAATAATGTTTATACTACAAATTTCAACTTCGACCAAACAAACTGGTTTGGCAAAAAAGTGGCTTTTACTTTCAGAATGCAAAACAAAAACAGCATGAGAATTACTCTGAAGAGTTTGTAATTTGATATGATATGTGCTGATTTAAACTTTCATGGGGACACTTGAGGATGTCAAGGAAACCACTGAAACAGATCTCATAGAGGGACACAAAACCTAACCTGAGTCTGCCTGCTGACAATACTGTGTGACGGTTTTGAAATGGATAGGCATAAAGACATGTCCATGAAACTATTTCTGAATAAAAAACAATATGTTCAATAGTAACTCTTAACAAAAACATTATGTTGTTCTTGAGGCCACAGCATATTGAATTGGCCAATACACAACAGCTACAGCATCAACAAGAGCAAAATTTGGCTTTTACAATAACAAAAAGTTATGAATACATTGGTAATGCTCTATTAAAAATAGCTTTGAGGATAAAAATTTCAACTAAAGGAGTGCCTCTCTTCATGCTATTCATGTTTTAATCAAAAAGGCATCAGTTTTATAGAGTTTACTTCTCTCCTGCTCATAACGTATAAACTTGCAAACGCATAATTGGGTGCATAATTGGGCTGGCAGCAGACAAACTAGCCCAGAATTCCACCTCTTCACACACTTCCTTTAGCTTCTCTGCGGGTATACTGAGGTGTTTCAAGGCTTGTGTCTTTTTGGTTTACCCTGGAATAACACCCATCTCTTAGGGGCTGTTTAGACAACAATGCTTTTTGCCAAAACCGCAAATGTTTGATTGCGGTTTGGTCTTTCGTTTACACAAAGACAAGGTTTCCATTTTACGAATGCACAAAAGATTGAAAAACCCTGAAGAGGTGTTTTGGTCTCACAGCGGGGAACTGCTCCGCTCTCTGTAACCTCTCAAAACACCATACTCACTGAAAACAGTGACGTAACTGCCCCAATCTGAACAGTGATTGGATGTCTAACTGCCTTATGTCAGCTGACCTGTGAGTACAAAATATGAGGCTTTTCTACCTCACACATTCATATTTTGCCCAGTAACAGTCGGTAATATCTGTATAAGTACTTACTTTTGGGAGAGACTTTATGAGAATGCCTCCAGAAAACCACAAGATCCTAAAGTCCTAAAACCGGAGGTATAATTTCCTCTGCTGTTAATTCACTGTGTGATGTAGAGCATTTGCGGGGCCCACAGCGCCGTTTACCAGAAAAATACAGGTACTACAGTTTACAATCATTTTCCTCACACTTAAGCGTTTTTGTGTGAATGCAGCATGACTGTTGCGTTTTCCTGGCCAGCGCTGTCATGTCAACAGGCCCTTAGGGGCTGTTTAGACCAACGCGTTTTGCCGAATCCGCAAAGGTTTGATTGCGGTTTGCCTTTTCTTTTACATGAAGATGGGGTTTCCATTTTCCAAATCCGCAATCTTTTGAAAACGTGGCAGAGGTGTTTTGGTCTCACAGCAGGGAACTGCTCAGAGCCACTCCGCTCTCATGTAAACTGTGAAAACAGGATCCTCACTGAAAACGATGATGTACCAGCGCCAATCTGAACAGCGATTGGCTGTCTGCCGGGCAAGTCAGTTACAAGGCTTTCATGTCTCATTCATATTTAGTTCAGCACCTGTCAGTAATATCTGTATAAGTACTTACTTTTACTGAAGACTTTATAAGAAAGGCTCCAGAAAACCACAAGGTCTTAAAGTAGTTGGGAAGTTGTAGACTGGAACTAAATTTCCTGTTGTTTACTCACGGTGCAGTGTTGAGCATTTGCGAGGCCCACAGCACCGTTTGCTGAACAAATACAGGTACTACAGTTTACTTTACATTTCTTCACATTTCAGTGTTTTCGTGTAAATGCGAATCGCAGGCGGCATGACTGTTGGGTTTTCTTGGCCAGAGTTGGCATATAAACAGGCCTTTAATGTGGAGTCGCTAAAGTGTCTCTCTGTACTCCAAACACCAAAACAGATCAGCATTCATTTAACAATCGATAATACAGTGTTGTAAAATTGTAACTAAAAAAACAAGGCAATACAGTTTCCCACTAACACAGAAACAAACCAGCATACCCTCCTTGGCCGAGGTAATAAACTATCTAATAACACAATGATACTTTCAGAGCATCGACCCAGATGCTGCAGACTTAAAATGCTCCTTAAATTCACAGAAAGGCTAAAAATACAAACTTCTTCTGCACCAAAATTACTTTACTGCAGTGTACTGCTTACTCTGGCATAACAGTCTTGTGTACATAAATATGCAAAATGACTTAAGCCATCATCTCAACTTTGAGTTCCTGACAAATGAACTCAGATGAGCCCAGGGCTTTTCAGAAAGGTAATGTCAGTGGGACTAGTCAGTGAGATTACTGATAACTTCAACCGCACCTTAATTATAAGAGACAGAAAACTCAAAGATCAGAGGGGGATGGGTGGGAGATTTTACAGCCCGGGGTGAACTTCAGGAGACATTGAGGGGGAGGGTCCTCAGGTGTCTACAGCTGCTGTTTGTATCACAAATTGTACATGACCACACACAAGCTTTTTATCTGAGCTACACTAAGTATACAGCTTGTTTTCTCAGAAAGAGGAAAACTGTGACTAATAGCAGACCAAACCAAATGGATAGATTTTAGATGCATCTCACCTCATCCCTGGACTATTATTATATTCACACATGCAGAGATAATTACACAGGAAAAGGCTGCCCATTGTTCCTGAGGCTCAGTGAACATGAAAGCCTAACAAAAGAATGACGCAGTGGCCCACCAAGTTAGGACATGAGACATAAAGTTAAAGAAAATATAACATAAAAACATCATAAGGGAAAAATAGGTGACTCTCTGCTATAAAACTTTAGTCTTAAGAGTAAAGGTTTTCTTGCAAAGTGGCAGGTGCTAATGGTGTGTGGGAAGTGCCCACAGCAGACCTATGAGCAAGTCTTCTACTCTAAAAAAAAGTGCATGAAACACCCCCCAACAAAGCTGTCACCGACATCAATCAGCTGTGTTTGCCTATGAAAAGCAGCTGTTTTTATAAAACAATAAATGCAGTGCATGAGCAACAGCGGCCTGCTAATGCTGTTAACTTGAATGTGGGTCATGTAGATATGTACAATCACAAAAGTGTGATTAATTTTATTAATTTATGATAATCCTCAAAAATACTGACCAGAGCACACTTCCACCTCACACAACTTACTGCTCAGTCAAAAAAGAACCAACATGTCACCCTCTAAGCAGTGTTTTCCCTTTTCCACAACAGCAAGACCAACTTTTTCATGATAAGTAGGTTCCAAGTGGTTTACTAAAATATTTTTTTCCTCTCCTTCAAAAATCTATCAGCAGTACAATGCAGGGTCTACTATGCAACCTTTGTAGTTTTAGAAAAGTTGCACTATATATTTTTTTTTTTTAAATAAAAAAATTAATAAGATTAATCCTGTAATCAAAATAGTGTCCTGCAGTGAGAGATGAAATATCTGTTTTTTTAAAACAGGCTGCTGCAACAAAACCTACAAGACCAGAAAGAACTCTGGAGTTAAGACTATGAGCTAAAGGCCAAAAGGAAAAAAACAGTTAACATGAGTCTGTTTGGTGTCCTGCAGTGTGCTAGCTGTATTTTTCACAAAATTATGAATGTTAAAAATAATTTCTTATGATGTGACAGGGACTATTAGGTTTAAAATTTTGAATTGCTTACAAAGAGCTGAAACTAATTTATATTTGAAATTATTATTTAATATTCTTCGTATTCAACTTAAAAGCTGTGTCAAAAAAAAAGCAACAAAAAAAAAAAAAAAAAGTCAAAATGTTGCCAAATGTCTATCCATTTCCTTAAAACTTGTTTTCTATAATAAGCTTGTGTGTTTTATATGTTCTTTGTTTATGTGAGTAAAATTAAGGAACATATTACAAAGAACACCTTTTGACTTTTGAGAGGGTAAAATATCTAGATTGTGCAGTGAAACTGGAGAAAACACAAAGAAGGGCTCGGTGAAAACACTTTACTGAGTTCACTGCTCAGCATAGTGAGGCTCTAAAAGGAGAAAAAGAACATTTAGGGCTTGGACAAATCCCAACACACACAGAGAAATACCTAAATGTTAAGAAGTATTTCCCTTTTTTTAAATTACTTCATGCTTTTTTGCCCTTTCAGAAAAACATCGCTCACTCTGTCCATCACAAGTGTCGTTTGCTCCTATTCTGACTCTCATTAAAGAAATACATTGAGCTAAAGATAGACACAGTCGTGGTTTGTGGAGGGTTATTATGCAAGCCTTGAGGTCTGCAGGCTGCGAGAAGCCAAACATCTGGAAAACAGCTGATAATTGAGGGGACGACAACAGCCTAGGCAAATGTGGCCAACTCTAAAGTCCCCACCTCTCTACATCTGACCACAATTACACCTCAACACAACTGAAAAGGCCGGAAAGATACTTTATGGCATTAGATGAGGGAAAGAAGCAGTAAAAGTCCTGCAGATAACATTTACTTGTCATCACTGCAAGCTTCTATATGGCATTTCCTCCACACTTGAAATAGAGACAAACTGCTGCATGTATTGTTAGGCAAAAGTCCAATGTAGGTTTTACATTTTATAGTGCATGTGTGAAAAAGATGCAGGCAATGACCTTTGATAAACAGGAGAAGCTGTGTGAAATGATGCGTAAAAGTTGATGGAGAGGTGTGAACCAGGCTAAATATTGTGCTAAATAAAACTTCTATTAAATGATTATAAAGAAGTGGTGTACTATGTGGATTTGTTTACATTTTGAGGCAGTACAGAAAGACCAACCCAGAAGAGCCAAAGTAAAAGAACAGTTTGTGTGAAGTTTCAAAAAACTTTCAGTCCTGATAAACAGTACTGCGCAAACGTTTTGGTGAGGTATGAAGTAGGCAAGAGGGAGGTGAAAGTCTGTTAACTGTAAGTGTGTAAATAAATACAGAATTTTCAGGAAAGGTCAGTAATAATCAGATCCAGGAGTGTTTGTAGGGATTCTGTTCCATTTTGAAATACACACCAAAGTTAATAATTTCAATCACTAAATGAACAAATGATTAGATTTAGTAGATTCTTAGCCATTGTGAGATAGAAAGGTTTTGTGACTCAATGGAAAGATCATTATTCCCTGATCTATAAGAACTTTGAGTTAGAGTCTATGTCTGATCACTATATCATTCCCATTACAAATTAGGACCAGTTCCCTGGCAGGGATCTATGTTCTTCTGAGTACTTCTGTATTTTTATTTTTTGGCAATTTTATGGATTTTGTATATCAATATAGACCTTTCTTTGTTCATAGCCTTTTAAAAATCTGTCTAAGACTGTTGCACAGTACTGTACGTTTTAAAACATAGTAATGCAAAGGCCTAAATGCATAAAACACCAGAGCCAGCTGAGTGTGGAGGCCAGGGAGTAGTCCTGCGCACATGGTCCCTGTTGTCTTTCACTGGGTCAGCCTCAAAGCCAGTACAAATCATTTCTTTTCCAGACACATTCACAACATTCATTTAAGTGCACATTGGTCTCACAGGAAGAAGTTGGACTGGACTAAGTAACCACAAGGCTTAGTGGTTGAACTATTACAATTAGGATGGTTGTAAAACTAGAAGTACAAAAAACCTTGGTAAGAGCGAGAGACAAACTGGCCCTGCCCTGCATAGGTCAAACCCTTTGAACCCAGACAAGTTTACAGAGCCATTTCCTGAAGATTTCATCAAAATAGTACATTTACCTTAACGTTATCTTGAGACTAACAAACCAACATCAGTAAAAACATCTCCTTATTACACAAAAGCTTTCTAACTCTATTCTCTATGATACAGGAATATTATATGTTCAGTTTGTGTCACTAAACAGGCTGTAACAGGTGCAAGTGTTTCAGACTGCTGATTAAAAATGGCGTTTGACCTTCCAGTAGCGCTATTATTGTACATTCTGTTTATTACTGTATTGTGAAAATAGGTTGTGTGGGTTAAGGTCCACTAGATACTCCACTTAATGTATTTGTGTGGTTTTGCTGTGCTCCTCCTTAGCTGGTCCAGGCATTCTTTCGGGGTACTTCTAATCTGAGAAGCTGATTTTGTCATCTCCTGACTCGACTACTTCTTGTCTTGTGCGAGATTACTCAACATACCTCTTTCTCCACACAGACATCTGTACTTTAAAGAACTTATATAAGGATCACCAGAAAACAAAAGCTCACCTTTTAGGACGACATGCAGTTGAAATATCTATTATGTCTTAAAACCCTGTTTTAACAACTATTACAATACTGTCTTCAGAAAAACACTCACTAAACAACTATTTTGTTTTGTACAGCTCTCATTTAAACCTTATGTTTAGTTTCATCCAACAAACAGTGTACTCTGTCAGACAATTTAAACTGCCTTTATGCATTTTCATTTTACACAGCAGACGCGGCAGCCGTCTGTTGCTTCAAAACTCCACTCAAAAACAGCATACACTTTGGAAAAAGCATTTAGAATGCTGTCCAATAAATAATGTTGAATTGTCAAAACAAATCTGCAAGGACAAAACTTCCTCACACTTACAACATGCTGGTTCTTTGACAGAAGTTGAATGGGGCAGTACAGACACTTTCTGGTTCAATTCGGTCTTTGTCCCAAATAACTGGCAATGTTATAGATTTTTGTTAGGAATCTGACAGACAGAATACGATATTGGAGTGCAAAGAAAATGGACCTTGAATGCAGAAATGCCATAAGATTGTGTTGGCTTAAAAAAGAAACATGTAGGCGAGCACAAAGTCATTGCATCTCTTTGGAAATGAGCATAGCTTAGAAAAACATCTTAGAAGCTATGGAGTAGGCTGATCATTTGCATATTTTGGGATGTGGGATGGTTTATCTAAAGTTTCCACCTCAGGCATGGTTATATTTACTACAAAGACAAGAAACCACATGAATTTAAATCCCAGGTGGGCCCCCCTATTCCAATGGATTCAACTTTCAAAGTAAAAAAAAACAACTAAGTATTGAAGGGCAAGGGACTACCCTGGGAGCACAATCAACAAACTTCTACTAGATAGTCCTTAGACAATGATTAGGGGACAGTAGAAGAACAGTCATCTCCTTTTGGAGTCATCATAATATATTAATGCAGTATCATTATATGGCAAACATATTGTATTGCTGATGCAACAAGTATCTCACCAGGCAAAAACAGCTTCCTCAGGACAAGATAACACATTTGCCAGAATTCCCAAAAAGGCAATTCCCAAAAAAACGTCAATTTGTGGTCCAAGGTCTTTCTGTGGGTAGGACTTATAAGTTGGAAAGACAATGGCCACCTATTTTTTTTTTTTTTTTTGTTATTGTATGGTTCACAGCGATCTCTTTGTTTGTCTTTTATATATCCTGTTGTATGATGAGCACCACGCTCTGCACAACAGAGACAAATGTTCCATTCAAAGTGCTGTTGTATCATGATACAGTGCAGGGAACTCAGTTGTAACTCAACAAAGGAACCCTGGGAATATGTTACATGTATGTGAAGTTCAGTTTGACAAGATAAGACAGATTTAAACACATTTAGTAAGGAAAGCTTTCTGGAAGCAGGCACATGAGACAGAAGCAAAACATTTTAAAGACAGGCCGGTGCAAACAGAGATAGAGACGAAGAATCAAAAACATGTTTTTTTTTTCCATGAGATTCTCATGTGACTTCAATTAACATTACAAGTCTTTTTGGAACAAAACACAAGGATGTTTTACCAAATCTATCTCTGGTGAGGATGCATGCATAAAAAAGACGTTTTTCTAATGTGAAAAACACTGCTTACTGCCACAGCTATCATGGAGTCGTCTGGCTTCCATTCTGCTTTTTGGTAGATTCCAAACTGGGCTGCTGCTTTTGCAGATTCAATGTAGCTGACAATCAAAACACTGGGCTGTGGACATGGAAATAAAAAAAAAACATTAGTCAAACAAACAGTAACATTTGTAAATGTATAAATTTAATAAATTGCAAGGGGTGCAACTTTAGGAAAATTAATACAAATGAAAATGAAATGAACAAATACTGACATTGTAAACCACAGGTAATGATGCATAGAGTAAGGACCATCAGCAGTGTTCAACAGCTGCAGGAGAATGTGTGTATACACATTAAACACTGTACACACTGTGTACAGTTCACATTTTACTACACGCTGTTAGCCATAACCACTCTTAAGTTCATGCTATTTCAAATCACTTTTGAGATCATTTGACAAAACAGGGACATTGAACACAGTGTTTTTTCAGAAAAAAAAGAAGCGAAACAAAAACACTTCACAACAAGCTGGATGCACTTACTTAAACACAATCACTGCTAGAATGGTGATAAATTAATAATGTGTTTATCTAAGGCTGAAATTCTTACTACAATCAAAGGTATGTCAAATATTTTTATTAACCATAATCAAATACACATTACACTTGTTAAAGACACTGCAATAACTGTCTCTTAGCCCTATATGACAACAATAGAAACTGAATGCTTCTAATCTAGTCCAACTTCCGTTCTTTTAAGCCTAATTCAGTCAAAAGAGGAAGTACCATGTTAGAACCTGCTCTAAAATCATCAAATTCATCTGCTGAATGCACAGTTACTCCTCCAGGACCCTCAAAATGGTAGGCAGGTAACACTTCCATGCAAATACCTATTTCATACTACTTCAGCTAGGCATCATTAAGCAAATTAAAACCTTACAACAGGAACCTAGAGAAGCTATGTGAGTGAGTGTGACTAAAAATCTTTGGGGGTCAAAGGGACAAAGGATTATGCAAGACATTTTAGACAGACAATGCAGCTTAAGCGCGCAAACAAGCTTTTGATATAACAGCTACAGGCTGAGCAACACCTACAGTACCTCCTTCGAAACAGCTGTTGCTCAGTGGCAGGGTGTCAGGACAGAGTGGCTACAAGGATAAGCTACTGTGCAACATAGATTAGTCATAACTTCTCCATTGAATTAGTCGGACTCAACCTGAGGATTTAAGGTTAAATGAATTCTGAGACCTAAAAGCTGCAGAAATCAAAACAAACTCATAAAATAGGCATATATATGTATGTATGTATGTATATATATATATATATATATATATATATATATATATATATATATATATATATATAATATGTAAAAATATGTCTACGATAATCTTCTGGTGGGAGGGCTCATTGATATTCCATTTAGAAGTAGGATAAATGTGACATCTTGTCTGGGACTCGGGAAATAAATAGTAATCCTAACACAGCTGTATAAAATGTAGCAATGCACAATCAGTAGAATACTCAGACTGCTACAATGTGGTCGGCTGCTGTTGCAAATTCCTCATATCTCATAATTGCAAGAAAAACTACGTATATGAATATGATGATGTTGTCATTAAATGTTGCAGACACAATTTTAATTCTCCTTATGTACAATGGCCATCTAAATATGGAGTCAAAATCAAAACTGTTTGCCAGAGAAGTCCTGTTGGCAAAGTTTTGCCACTAGAATACATAAAGAAAATGTCTCTAATTTCATAGTTAAAACATTGTTATCAGTGAATAGCACATTAAATTACTATTAATCTAATTAAAGATCGGAAATTACACATACTTGCATGGGGTAGTTCGTAAATTAAGGGACAAACTAGTTACTTGGCTAAGAGGAGGAGAAAAAACATCCTCAGGTCATTGTTATGAATATCATTCAGAGAATAAATGGGAGGAACCGCATAGGACATACCATTCAGATATTATGTAATAATATCACAATATTCATCACACGTATACGGATACGGACACATTTTTAGATGTAAATAAAAGATATAAATTAAATCAGGCTGTGTGGTCTTCTTCCTTACAAGACAATCTTTATTTTTATTTTCACTTTTGAACCTTGGTGAGCTGACACTATACTGCTGGACATAATTAAAGCAGCCACGTTATAATTCTATAACGTGACTATAATTCTAATGTAAATCTATCAAGCCAAAATCAAAACAGAAAGTTGTTATTCACAGAGTGAATGTTAAAGCCGAAGTTAAGACTTACCCGACTGAACCAGATGCTCAGCTGGGTCTCCGAGAGCACGGCGAAGTAAAAGCGTTGTGAGCTGGGTTGGATGTAGAGGGGCTCTTCTTCGCTCCTCAGGGGACAGAGCAGCCTCCGGGGCCAGCCGGTTAGAAAATACATGACGGCTCACTCCACGGTGACACTCCAAAACAGTGTCGCAATGCCAGAGGACCAGTACACCTCACTTACCCTAAAAGTATTTTTTATTCCAATCGACTCATGGGCCGTCGTTTTTGAGTCGTTAAAAACTTAAGATCCGCTTAAGCAGCCTGTTTTCCAAGATATCACTCCATGAAAGCTGTACAGAGATGCCCCAACAGCCGCTGCGTTACATAGCTTAGCCGGGGCTAGCGTTTGCTTTTGCAAGTTGAAGCTAACGAGCAGTCAAAAACGACTATCTAAGCGAAAATAAAAGCAACAAACCCCACACGAAAACACGACACAATACGGAGCCTCCTGGCCAACAAAAAATGGGTTACACACAGACTCCGACTGTTTCAGATGCAGCACAATCTGAGCCAACGATGTTTAATAACGGTGAAGCGTCCAGCTTTTACTCCCGTGTACCTCACCGACGCCATCTTTACATGAGCCGTCACACTGAGCGCTGATTGGCTGCAGAGGAGACGTCTGCGTCTTGTTGACATGTGACGTCAACGCTCCGTTTCGTCAAACATTTTTCACATGGCTAAACACTGGCATCTGGTGGCAAGTACGTTAAAGCCGTTTGGAAACTACTCATTTATTGTTATTTATTTATTGTAGAAAAATGCAAAACTAAACTAGATATTTAACAATTTATAGCTCCCGGTTCGCTAAACAACAATCAGGGATTGACAAATAGTTACCATGCGGTGTGATATTTTTTTTTACTAATCACGATACATTTGAACTCACCAAGTGACAAAAAAAAGCTTATTAAGTCCATATAATTAAAGTACATGACGCTAGGGTTTAATTTTGAATTTTAATGGCAATTTATTGATTAAAAATAATGACAGTGTAAATAATTTTAGTGACAAATGCGTTTTAAGTTTCCTCTGCTTTGTTATTGGGTAAAATGGGGACAACTGGGACATAGTTTAATAAAAACTGGGACATATAAGTGTTTTGTCTCCTTAATGTCTTGGGACATTAAGGAGCCTAACTGGGACTGTCCCGGTTAAATAGGGACGTCTGGTCATCCTAATTTACAACAGTACGGTTAACGTTGTCTTGTGCCAGTAGGGGGCGGTGGACCTAAATCACAGTTGTCTCTTTGTCTTTAACCTGATCCAAAAGTGCCAAAGAAGAAACAACAGCAAGCATGGCTGCTGACATGAGACTACCGACTGTACGAAAACCAGTGACTTTATCAGTTTCTTCTTTTGATCGGAAGGATCTGGTAGTGCCTGGCGATGTCATCACTTCGGATACCGGTTTCATGAGGTAGTGAGGTTTCAAATTTGGGGTTACTTTGTAGCTACAATTACAATGAAACATCCTGATGATGCCAGAGAGCCAATCTTTTCATTTACTTTTGCCAAGCTTCTAGTTACATGGCGTTGCATCTAATTACTGCCCTTTATTCAACTCCTATTTTGTGGATTGTCAATTCACTCTTGTTTTTGACCATTTGTTTTCAGGGGTCATGGTACCTATGTTGATGAAGAGAGGTTGACGGCCTCTGTCGCTGGAGAAGTGCAGAGAGTAGACAAGTTGATTTGTGTCAGGCCACTGAAAACTAGGTGGGCTATGTAATACATTTAGCCTATCATAAACATGTTAATAAAATATTCTTAACCAGTGTACATGATTGTACACATTCTCACTGTGTGTTGTGGACTAAATCTGCAGATTTAATGGCGAAGTTGGAGATGTGGTAGTTGGAAGAATCACAGAGGTATGGCAAGAGTGTTGTCACTGTATTACTTGAGATTTCCTTACGGATTCTTTATTTAAGTTGCGTGCTCTTTGACATTTCAAAGGTTCAACAGAAACGATGGAAAGTGGAAACAAACTCCCGGTTGGACTCTGTACTCTTGTTGTCATCAGTAAATCTGCCTGGTGGAGAGCTGGTGTGACACTTCACTTTTAATGAGTTTCCCATTGGGTTATTTATATTGATTTATTTGATAAACATGTTGCTCTTTTATCGTAGAGGAGACGGTCAGCAGAAGATGAGCTCACCATGAGAGAATATCTTCAGGAGGGAGACCTTATCAGTGTAAAATTACTTTTTTATGTTACAGCTGGCAAAGTTGTTTTAGGAGATGTTCAAACAACTTTTTCTGTGGTATTAATCTGGCCTCTGTTGCTTTTTACTGTCACGATAGGCAGAAGTGCAGTCGGTTTTCTCTGATGGAGCCCTATCACTTCATACAAGAAGTTTAAAATATGGAAAAGTAAGTTATATTGGCAGCAAAATATACAATGAATTAACAAAAAAATGTCTTTTGTAAAGTTGTGTTGTTTTTTTTTATCAGCTTGGTCAAGGTGTATTAGTACAGCTTTCACCTTCTTTGATTAAGAGGCAAAAGACACATTTTCACAACCTGCCATGTGGTGCATCCATCATTCTTGGTAATAATGGTTTTGTTTGGCTCTACCCCACTCCGGCACATCAGGAAGAGGAAGCTGGGGGTTTTTATACCAGTCTCGAGGTGTGATATAAAATAAATTTTGGATATCTGTTAAAACTGGAAGAATATAAACATTAAGTATTATAAATCAAATTATACTTACATTACTTGTCTTTTCAGCCCGTTAGCCTCTCTGATAGAGAGGTTATTTCACGGTTGAGAAATTGTCTTCTCGCTTTGGCTGCACACAAAGTTCTTCTTTATGACACAAGTGTGCTTTACTGCTATGAATCCTCACTTCAACATCAGGTAGGAACAACTTTAAAAAAGCCCCAGCTTGTCATCCGTTTTATCATAGTTATAAAATGCAACATGTCTGTCTAATTATGCAGTGTATCTACTGCTATTAGTAAGTTGCTGGGGGTTTGCTCTTAATTTGTATTTTTTTTTCGTGTTGTTGTAAATCTTAATTCAAATAATTGTGTGAATTTGTATGTCTTACCAAATGTTCTCTACAGGTGAAAGACCTCCTAAAGCCAGAAGTGATGGAGGAGATTGTATTGTTGACACAGCAGAAGCTTTTGGAACATGAGAGCTAGAGATGCCATATTATCATTCCTAAAATCCTAAAATAAACCTTTTTTGACTATTCTTTTTACACATGCAGCTTTTGTGGTATTTATTTTATACTATAAAAGCTATATGTCTGATTTAAAAAAAACTGAAACTTGTTTTCTTGTGTAATGTGTCAGTATTTACAAGGTTACATGCATATACCAATTACATATATAATTGCCAAAAGTATAGCTCATCTGCCTATACGAGCATATAAACTTATGTGACATCCCATTCTTAATCCATAGGGCTTAATTTGACGTTGGCCCAACAATTTTCAGCTATAACAGCTTCAGCTCTTTTGGAAAGGCTTTCCCCAAGGTTTAGGAGTGTGTTGATGGGAATTTTTGACCATTCTTCCAGAAATGTGTTCAGGTCAGATGCTGATGTTGGACGAGAAGGCCTGGCTCGCAATCTTTGCTTTAATTCATCCCAAAGGTGTTCTGTCAAGTTGAGGTCAGGACTCTGTGCAGCCTAGTCAGTTTCTTCCACACCAAACTCGCTCATCTATGTCTTTATGGACTGTGCTTCATGCACTGGTGCGCAGTCATGTTGGAACAGGAAGGGGCCATTTCCAAACTGGTACCACAAAGTTGGGAGCATGAAATTGTCCAAAATCTCTTGGTATGTTGAAGCATTCTGAGTTCCTTTCACTGGAATTAAGGGGCCAAGCCCAGCTCTTGAAAAACTACCCCACACCATAATCCCCCCTCTACCAAACTTCACACTTGGCACAATGCAGTCAGACAAGTATTGTTCTCCTGGCAATCGCCAAACCCAGATTCGTCCATCAGATTGCCAGATGGAGAAGCATGATTTGTCACTCCAGAGAATGCGCCTCCACTGCTGGAGTCCAGTGGCGGTGTGCTTTACACCACTGCATCTGACGCTTTGCATTGCATTTGGTGATGTGTGGCTTGGATGCAGCTGCTTGGTCATGAAAACCCATTCCATGAAGCTCTCTACGCACTGTTCTTGAGCTAATCTGAAGGCCACATTAAGTTTGGAGGTCTGTAGCCATTGACCCTGCAGAAAGTTGGTGACCTCTGCACACTCTGCACCTCAGCATCCACTTACCCCAATAGATAGAGTGGATGAAAATGGAGAAATGGCCCCATTAGTGTTCTAAATTATCATGCATGCAAGGCAAATAAAAAAAATATATTTTGAACTAAAATGGTTTGGGTGTGTTTTAGGGTTGTCATAAATTGGTGTGAAAGTGTGTGTTGAGAAACAAATTTATTTGATCATCCAAAACATAGTCTTTACCCAGACTGCACAGATGCCTCTGTGTGTGTTGGATGTGTGTATGCGCCACAAAAACTGGAATTTAAGAGGTTAAATTGTATAAACGGAATACATTTTTTTGTATATGATTAGGACTGAAGTTATATTGTAACCATGAAAAAAAAGATTTATCAACTATTAGATAATTTTTTTTTATGGCAGTCTTTATTGGTGCATTTTTTGTGCCTTAAGGTGAAATGTGTGACTAAAAAGTTAGGGATGTAGGAGGGTTGAAAAACCTTCTTATCTTCCTTATAAATGTAAAAAAAAAACTATTGCTTCTAATGGAAGACAGACTAAAACCCACCATTATACTTAAATCATTAAAGAAACGTATAATTTACAGAGTAACTCTTGCTTTTTTACTTCCTATATACCCTTTAAAAAATATGTAAGCCTAATCAGATAAGTTCAGTTTATTGACAAGGTGAGGATCCTATCCCATTCATTTTCAGGGAGGGAGCAAAATAAAAACATTAATTTAGGCATTTTTTGACAGCAGGCCAATTGGTTGTTATTTATATATTAGTTAAAATTTACAAATGCATGTATTAATAGCATCCAGATCTGATAGTTAATTCCTGTTGCTAAAGTGAACTTACTGAAGTAGAATTTGTGGTGACTGATGAAATAAATCTGAGCATACAGTGCCAAACTATTGTGGTGTGCCACATTTCTAACTTGTCCAGCACAACAACAAAATGAAATTACGTAGTCTTTAGTGTATATGATAATTATAGATGCTAAATGCTAAATAAAATGTTTTCTAACCATAAATGATTAGTGTAATGGAGTGGTTGTCAGTTGACAAAACTATCTTGATTATTTATAAATTGTGATGCTTACGCTAATTCCTCCATAGAAAATGTATTATGGTCTGTTAAACTCGTGACACCATTACTGCAGCCGTACTGTTTACAAATGCTAAAATGGTCTGTAAAAATTTGTAAAAGGGTAGCACATCTAGGTCACAAAAATAATTTCAGGACAGAGATACTCACGTTAGTTTGTTTTTATTATCTGGCTACATCATGTGTTTCGGCCAGCAGCCTTCCTCAGAGCATGAGCTCTGAGGAAGGCTGAGGAATCCCCAAGTTTGGATCATAACTGATCTGGACACTGAAGAAGACAAATGTGAAAGAGAGAAGAGAACACAAAACTCACAACAAAGGCCTGGGACGAGTACACTGCTGAAGACGATGAGCGCCTCTACAGTACACTGAGGACTTTGTCCCCGAGGCAGTGCTAAACTCTCCATCTTAAGAGAGCACTCAAAGACCAACTCCTCAGGAGAGTCAGCTGGTTCAGGAGCTCAAGCAGCAGCTGGAAAAAGCTAGGGCTGAACGTCAGAGGCAATTCCTCATTACCAGTCTTTACACCAGAAAGTAAAGATGGAAGAGAGCCTGGCCCAGCACAAAGCGATCCAGTTGAAGGGGACCAAAATGGTTCTACAAAGGACTGAGGACAAGCTAAAAAAGCAAGTCCTGGCAAATAAGATGCTCCAGGAACAGGTCAACGTAAAAAGGCTGGAGAAGGAGACAATCCTGGAGTCTGCACAAAAGCAACTGACTGATGCCAACATGGCCATTGCAGAGCTTAAGGACAAGCTGTAGAAGGAACAGGAGAGGAAGGTGCTCCAGACCACTGACAGTAAAGAGAAACACAACTGTAGAGATAACACCAGGGTCAAACAACAGCAGGAGAAGAAAGGAGGAAGGGCTACAGTTCAGGTTCAAATCAGCACAGAGAGAGACACTTTCAAAAAGGTGCAAGATGCCTCCATTAAGGAAAAGGAGTTA
Organism: Bostrychus sinensis; assembly: GCA_020698575.1. Taxonomy (NCBI): domain Eukaryota; kingdom Metazoa; phylum Chordata; class Actinopteri; order Gobiiformes; family Eleotridae; genus Bostrychus; species Bostrychus sinensis. Next base: position 21,684,644 of record CM036239.1, on the reverse strand, counting down.
TCAAAGATAGTTGAACATCAGAAGATAGAGATGGAGAGGCAAAATCAGAAGGTGAAGGAACTGAGTGCTCTGAAGAAGAGTGAGGAGCTGAGGAAGCAGGCTGGAGCCAGACTGAAAAAACTGAAGGACCTGGAGGAACAAATGAAGCAGCCCAGACACTGTTAAACCACCTTCACAAACCCCTATAACCCCAATCTCCCATCCCCTTCATCTTCAAAAATAAAAACAAAAACAAAAAAAAACATAAATTATTTTTTCATGTATCAGCGTGTATTATGTATGCACTTGGGTTTCACAGATTTACATGTCACACAAGCACATTAACATGGTGTCTTGTCTGTCTTGTCTGTAAATCCTGCACTGAAGTTAGAAGAAGCTCAAGTTTTTAACAAACTAACAGTGGTGGAAAGTAACTACTTTTACTTATGACTTAAATGTGTTTTTTGGAAGACTTTGTACTTTTCTGAGTATATTTTCTTCTCCTACAATAAGTACTTTTTTCTTACAAAAATGTTGAACAGTGGTAATAGTAACAGAAGTATTTTGTAGTAGTTGTAGGCCTAATAGTAGTACTAAAACTGGCACAAGTAGTAGTAAAGGTAGTAGCAGTAGCACTAGTAATATTAGTACACAATACAAAAATATAAACGCCACGCTTTTGTTTTTGCTCTCATTTTTTTCATCAGCTGAACTCAAAGATCTAAAATTAAAATTACAGTAAACCTAAATCTCTTGGCTTCTGACCCTGTCTTTCAAAAGTGAGGCATTAACCCTCCTACACCCCTAAGACATTTTTTGATGTTTTGCAACAGTTTTTGTTTTTAAAAATTCTCTTAAATAGTTGTCTAAAAAATAGTCACACCTTTACCCCTAAGACATTTTTTGTGCCATTCACTCCCATTCAAACAACATGTTTATACTACACTGTCATGGCAATATAATTTCACATTTTTATCGAGTATTTAATGGATTCATGATAGTGAGGGACTGGAATTTTAGTTTTTATTGTTTTCTACTAAGTGGCGCCATTTCCCCATATATGGAGGCCCGCTCTGTCATTTTACTGGCCTAGCTGAGTTGCTGTCGTTCCCAACCGCTTCCACTTTCTTATAACACCACTGACAGTTGTCTGTGGAATATTTAGTAGCGAGGAAATTTCATGACTGAACTTGTTGCACAGGGGGTATCCTATCACAGTATCATGCTGGAATTCACTCAGTTGGTCCATTTTTTTTTTCAGATTTTTTTTTTTTTTTTTTTATTGTGCAAGAATTATAACAATTAAACAACAAACATTACAACATTAATAACATTAGCAATAATATAAAAAAAATCCATCTTATCTCCCTAAATAAGTTCACATAACATTTCAAACAGTCTACAGTCGTAACATTTTGTGTATATATTTAATGCTGACAAAGATTTTTGGCTATTAGCCTACAGTATTGCAAAGTGTCAATAAAAGAATAATACTCATATAAAAAAAATAAATCAGGGTTTAGATTTTTGTATTTTTAATTTGTGAATGTGAAATTTCCCTAATAAAATCATTACAACTTTATTGATTAAATTATATTTAATATCCGACCCAACAATCACCTTTTTGCATTCAGTTTTAACATGTTTTTTATTTTATTTTGTAAATTAAAAAATGTCTAAATCCATCCACATTTTCAGTGAGAAGGTACAACTATAAAACAAATGTATTAAAGTTTCAATTTCTCTATCACAAAAGTTACATTTAGAATCTATATCTGTATATTTTGATAAGAAATAATTGGAGGGGGCGGCCCATTCTTTCCCAAATGTTTGCAGAAGCAGTCTGCATGCCTAGATTTTTGATTTTATACACCTGTGGCCATGAAAGTGATTGGAACACCTCAATTCAATTATTTAGGTAGGTGAGTGAATACTTTTGGTAATATAGTGCATGGGAAGAACATGTTGACATCATATGAGTTTTTGCATACATAATTCATACAAACTTTTAAAACGGTACCAACCTAAGTTAAACCATTTCCACAAATTATGCTTGGATGAATCGACTTCCTTCGGCACTTCTAAAAACTTGTGCCTGGCTGGCCTGGCTCTGGCTAGCCCACGCACGCACAATCACGTCACACGTTGTCCCACCCACATATTTCTGTAAACCACCTTGCGTATGGAAGTATGGCGGCCCCAGCGACACAACTACTACTCGGTCAAAGTTTATGGCTCAGATTTTCACGTGAGAACGATGATTAAATACGTAAAAAAAGGTGCCAGTAACAAAGAGCTGGGCGAATGTAAACACGAAAAAGCATCGGTGTTTGGTTAGCGGAGTTTCTTGTATTTCTCTTCGCCTCCTTGATTGAAGTGCCTTTAGTCCGGGTACCACACGGGAAGAAACTCCGCAAGACTGGAAGAGTTGACACGGAAGTTTGAAACAAACTACTTTGGAGTACCAGCTGCAATATCCAAGCAACAAGTGAAGAGCATCCGTGTTTTTGTGATTACCGCACTTGATGGAGTGAATTTACGAGTGTGATTAAAGAGACTGCCAAAGCCAAGAGTTGACTGCTCGATGTGCAATCAAGGGTTAGCTTCCATGGCTACTTTAAGCATTAGCTTGAGGTCGTCGGCTAACCAACAATGTACACGCTTTGACGGTAATGCATGTTTCTTAATTGCACAGTTGTTTTAACAGTATTTTTATATGAGGGGTTTTATATGTTTATGCCTCTACTCCTAATTGCTTTATGATGTCCCCTGTGTAGCAAAAAGTTGTCGGAGGAAAGTTGGGATTATCCTAAGTTAGCACACCGCTACAGATGTTTGGCTGTGGCTTTGCAATAATCTGCCCCACAGTATTGCATGTCTCAGAGTACTCAGTGATAAACCACAAGTGTGTCATTGTACTTATTTTTGTCATGGCAGCCTTTTCATGATGACAGTATTTGAACAGTAAACTGAACTAGACCTAGAGTATAAAGATCAATATAACTAGTTAAACTCACAGAGACAACATTTTTTTTAATAATAATACAGTATAATGTGGTTGTACTTAGTAATTGTAATTAATTGTATGTTAAATTTTGGTCGGTGTACAATCTGATTCATTTGTGTCGTTTTGTTTACCACTTCTTTGTCTTTCTGCCCATAGATGCCTCTGAAGTGCCTTTATGTGACCTTTGATTACACCACCTCCAAGTTATTTTAATGAATGACTAACTCAAATATATCGAAGTGCTACGGATCTGTCAAGCTTACTCACAAATTGAGTTGGGGACAGGGACTCGACCTTTCTCCCCATACCCTTTCTGCTGAGACACCCATCTATTGGGCATTGAGCAACGCAGTCCAGCTTGGAGAGTCCCGGCTGCGGCCTGGCACCCTGCCCTTATGGGGCAGCAGCCGGGAAAATTTGTAGGGGACCAGAGGAGACCCAGTCTGCCAGCCTTTATCAAGAGTGGAAAGAGGGAGTCATCACGCCATGGGAGCCAGCCCTGTAATGTTTTTGCTGTGCATGGTAAGAACATGGTGACATCATATTGGTTTTTCCCACCAACGATAGACATTTGTATAAAAAAAAAAAAAAAACATAATTAAGAAAGAAAGAAAGAAAACAAAATTAAGAGGGCATTGTAGTAAACTCTGCTTTTACAGCACATATTAATCATTTTTGGCATCACATAATATCCTCAAACTGTATTTTTGGTGGTTTAATATATTTTTAAAAGTCAGGTAAAACTACCACACATCTGCAAGTATTCCTGAACCAAAAATGTCAGTATGTGTCATACCTATCAGTAAAGCCAGAGTAATCTTTGGAAGATAAAAATTCACTTATTCAGGAGAATTTTTATAGTTACTGCATCAAATTATCTATGCTAGTGTATATAGTGTCTTTCTATGTCAGAGCTCTTGAATGTGAAACAGTGCAACAGTGCCTCCTTCTTTATTCAGGTAGATTGCTGAACTGCTAATTTCTGTTATAAATCCTGCATGTGGCAGTAATGTGACCTGAAACCTTTTGGAATTCAAATGTCTCAGTATGTTGGCCAACATGTATTATTACCATAATCATTACACTAAGGCAATGAGAAAGTTTAGGGATTAGTCACACCTGGAAGAGCTAGGGGTTGTTTTAGTTATTGCTGCGTTTTCTAGGCTGCTAACCAGTCAAATGATGACAGTGATTTGTTGTTTACTAATTTTGGCATTGGTTTGGCTTTCATATTGGTCTGTGTTTACATTTATCTGATATACTGAAGTAGATTAGGAAAGATTTAGGAATAGATAGTTTATATTTTCCCACATTCTTATTACTAGTACAGTCTGTACTCTACTATAGTTTATTGTTGTGTAATTGTAATTGTAATACTACACTATTTTCTCTTAACGTAATTGAAGAATAAATCTATTATGCCTTTTTAGGATATTTACATAGTTGCCACTAATCTGGATGTATGCCATATGCCTTTAAACTGATAAGTTTACCAAATGTGTCTTCAGAGCTGTGATTGCCTTGGCAGAAGTACTTTCCACTGATTCTCTTAGTCTTGCATAACGTGGAGAGGGACAGGACAGGAAAGGTCAGAAAAACAGAATAAAAGTCTCTGCCGGTAAATAGGTCAAATTTGTCAATGGGTCATTGGCATGAGGCACATTTGTTTTCCCCTTTTTGGCTTTAGTTTCCTCCGATGAGCAGAGTGGATTATGAAAGAGGATGTGAGTCATTGTGCTGGAGGAGTGCAGTATACTATCGACACAATTTTACATACATGTTTTTCTCTGTTAAGCTCCAGCTTGCTAGCACAGAGTTAGCCACCACCATGCTGCTTTCAAACAGGCAGGTTCAGACCTCTGCATGCAGCTGCCTGGAAGAGAGACTGACAAGGGCAAGCAAAGACCTGTTTCTGCTGTGGCATCCCTCTGTACTGTACTCTGGATCTATGATCTCACTTGCTCGCTAGCGCAGCATGGCATGAACTGTGCTTGGAACAGAGTTAATTTATATAAAGTTAATGTTTCCTAACACTTAGATCTGAGTGTCACATGAAGCTAAAACTGTTAAAGAGATTGACAACTGCAAGCATAACTTAAAAGGCATAAGATAATAGTCTGTTGATCCATGCAGACACCTGGAATCAATTCAGTATGTCTATGAGTCATTCTTATAGTGACTTTTGGACAAGCTAGATGAAGCATACTCTTTGTGTGCAATTATTTAAGATTAAGAATCGTGGCTTTTTAGTAATACAAATATGCTAGCAGTGGAAACAAATAGACAAAATGTGAATCTTTGCCTTTCATTGGAATATGCTGAAAATAGGTTTACAATTTTTATGCAACCCAGAGAAAGTAATACATATTTATTAGTAAAACATTATAATATTTAAGTGTTCTATTCTAAGTTAAATATAATTTTCCAAACCAACCCTGGCTACTGAAAAACAACAACAGCTGGAAGCACTAGGGGTTGAACATATTACAGTTTTGGCAGGTCATTGGCTCCTTATTACTCCAGTTGTCTGCAGTTGTAACTATAGCCAACTGAGTGTTTGAAGAATTCAGAGAACAGTGCCAACGTGTGGTCAAAGGCAGCAGGAGCAGGGCTGTCAAAAATTCATGGACTCAGTGTTTCAGTTTATTTCAAATGTATCACTTTGTGTTTATTTTGCCAAGCAACACTGTGGTGGACAATGCCTACTAACTTCATGTTCAAAACATATTCTAATGTCAATTTGTATAGCACAATTAAAACAACCTCTGGTCCCCGAAGTGCTTCACAGGCTTTTGACCCCAATAAAAATAACAAGATAAGGGGTGGCAGCTTACTGTAGTTATTTTATAATTATATTTTAGCGTCAGTGAATGGTAGATGTCAGTAGTCAAGAGTATAGATCATTAACTAAATGCCATTTAGAAGTGATAAACAGTAGCTGTTGTTATCCATGGCCAAATAATTCACCTCGGGTTAACAGCTATGACATCAGTTGACTGTAGGCCTCCTATTGTTGTGATTTCCTAGAAAGACAGCTGATGTCTGGCAGTCAGACTACTACACAAATACTCCTGACTAAGTTATTTAGGCTTTATGACTCTGAGAATAATGTTCTTATTTCATATAAAGTACATTTGGTAATTATTGTTTTTTTTTTTGTACATAGCTTATAGCATACACAGCATGCCCCCTCCCCTCATTTAGCCTTTCAGTGACAACATTTGACTCCTGCAGCAGCTGCATTCATCTTGTTGTTGGAAGTCAAGTAATTTCTCTTGCTCTGTAGTTTTGTCGCTCTTTCTTGGCTGGAACTCGTGGAATCTATGCAGTCTAGACACCAAATCTCCTTCTATGATCCTTGTGGGTCTTGAAGATGGGTGAAGGAGGGGGTTCCCTGTGCCTTAGTGCTGGTGTGTGTTTGTGTGCACTCGTGCAGATACTCATGCAACAGGCGCCTCATGGTAGGCTCTTTCAGGACAGCTGTTAGGTCCCAAGTGGCTTGCCCTCACTGTGGCTGGCCGTGGTTCTTGTCTTCTTAGCTGGTTTGCATTCCATGTTGGGCCTGCAATTTTCTAATTGTGTGTAGATGGTAACAACATTTGGTCACAACAGAATTTATTTGTGACTGTGTGGCTTAGACACTGGGCCACTCATTGCCACAGGGTCACTGAGGATATAAATGGGCAACTCCTTTTAACCATTGCTGCTGAAAATTATTGTAAAGGTTAGTTTAATAAAACTACTGACGTTTTATTTTTTACAAACTTGGCGTTTACACGTCAATGTCTTTTTGCTGTCAGATTGTACATGCTGAGATGTGTATGGCCATACACTGAGTATTCAGCAGTCCCATCATCTCGTCAGTGAACTTTTTTTCTTAGTGAGTCACATATTTTGTAATATTGGCCATTTTGCAGACCAGAAGACAGAGGGAGTTAAACACAGAGTAAGCCACAGCAGTGGAGAGAAGAATGTGACCTCTTGTGCATTCCTCTCAAATAACTGGTGCAATCCCTGTTTTTCTCTTCCTTCCTCTATTTCTCATTTCTCTTTACTTTTTAACGGTCATTGTTATGGTTTAATAAAGCATTTTGGTGTTGCATCATTAAGAATGACTGCCAAGATAAACAACTGGCTAGAACAATACCACACAATTGCAGGGCACATGGAATGAGGAAGTTGAAAGCAAATTTCCACAAGGTTGTATATTAGGATTTACTTGCTGCCTGTTGAGACCTGTTATTAAACTTTTGTCACTATTATTATCATTGTTTAACTTTGATCATTTACTGTATTGATCTTGTACACTTAAGACTTGTGTTGTTATAAATAAATTAAACCATCCAGCAAAAATATAAGGTTGCGATTCAAAACACTTCTGACCCTAACAATGTCTTTTTGATTATGTCTCTTACATATTTGGATAAACATGATCTGTTGCAACAATAGCATAGTTTGAAGTTTGAAAGTTAACCCTCTAAGGGCCAAAGTGGCAGAATTGCGACTTTGGCCCTTAGAGGCCCCTACGTCCTATTGAAATGTTAAATCTTGTTTTTACTCCCTTCCTCTAGGTATCAGACACCCAGGGCTTAGTTTCTAGCCCAATAGAATCATATGTTTTCATTCAAAATCTTTGAAAAAGACGTGCTCAAAGGTGAGCGGCGTGTCGGAGCGCCTCCGTGGAGTAGATTCCTCTGCAGTTTTGAGAGAGGAAAAGGCGACAGTAGCTAATAAAATGTACAGCACTGATGAAGCAGTAGCTTTGATAACTGCTGACTCTGATTCTGAGGGAGAATATCTACTTTTTGAACCGAGAGAGAGTGAAGAGAGCCGAAGTGAAAGTGCGAGCGAAGAGTGGTTTCCTGGTGCCAGCGGGCGAGCTATGCTCACAGTCACTGCACACGGCGTTTCTCCGTCACTCTGCCCACTGTAGGTGGCAGAGGCAGGCGTGCACTTAATTACTCTGGCCCCGAGAGTGAACGTGAGGTCAGGAATAATGCAGTTTTGAGTGCACGGGGCTGTAGCTCCTCCTGCGACTTTTTCCCGCGGAGGCGGTGTAGCACGGAGTCTCCTCAGCGGCTGTACTGAGAGTGAACTTGGCGGTTTTGAGTGAAATAAATGTACACCAAGCACTCCCCGTTCATTCACGCACTTTTCCCCGCAGAAGAGGCAGAGGTGGGAGAAGAGAAAGGCGTGGGCGTGAGGCAGGTGTTGCCGCGGGCGCAGTGGGAGCAGCGTGGCTAACATAAACAGGACTAGCAACAGCACTGATGAGGCTGGGATCACCTGAGACAGGAGGAAGTTTATCAGGCGTGGATACAGCAGTCTGATGAGTCTGCTGGTTAGGCCATGACAGACTTGCAGATGCAAGTTTTCTTTCCTCACATTTTACTAGTTATGGGACATTAGAGGTTATAGTTATAGTTTACTAATGTTGGTTTAGAGTTTGCCTAGTTTCTACTCATTCATTAATTGGAGAAAAAGACAAAAATACATAATTCAGCACATCTGCCTGATAATGATGTCACAATATGCAAAATATATGCAGATTAGATGCCTATAATTACTACATTCATAAACTTTGGTTCATAACTGACATTTTTCTCATTTTCAGTAAGACCCTATCTCTAATTATTTTTAAGCCACAGCCTTTTGAATTTTGGATGTCAAAAAACTGTATTTTAGAGAAAAAAAATCTGGCTCCCAAAGGGTTAAGAATGCAGGATGAGGGCTCTCTGTCAAGCTAGCTTCACCAACACAGCAAAAAAAAAAACACCTCACACTCCCCCAGTTGTGGCTTTAAGCAGGCAGCCCCAGACACAGCTGGTGTTTTCTCTGCAGACAACCTGCCACCTTACATGCTTTACATTGTAGTCTCTTGCTTGGAGATCCTCTGTCCTTTACTAGATTACATGATAGATTTCCGCTGGTCAAGATCTGAAGAGGGACAACTTATGTATATGTTTTGTTGTTTCTAAACACCTTTTTTATATGTTTAGAATATTTCTGGATTGTTGGGACAAATACCCCCCTCATTGTCTTTCTGGGTGCAAATAACATTATTGTCTAAAATGTTTGTCTCATTGGAGTTGTTCTTGTTGTCCCTTTTGCATAGTGTTAACTCCTCTTCATAGCACTATAAGAGGGGGGCCTGCAGCGCTTGCTGCATCTGGATCCACTTAGACACAAAGAAAAGCCTGAGCTACTCCTTTGCAGAAGCCTCATAGTCTCATAGCTCAATACTCTTCTATTTATCTGTTTCTCTTTGGGCCAAACAGACAAATGAGGCCTTTCTCCAGGCATAGAGATAACATCCCAGAGACAATTTGGTTTGATAGTGTGTGAATATCGACAGACTTGCTGCTCGTTTGCTCTTTAAAGCATTGGTGCATTTGTCATGGCGCAAATAAAAAAAAAAACTCAAACTGTGGCGAGAGATGTAGTAAAGTTCAGCTTTTTTTTAATGCTTCCCACTAAAAGAGGGGCTCTACTTTGTTCCATACTCATAAAACAATGGAATATGTTAAAAATGTTGTGCTCTTGTGCCAGACACTTTCAAATTTGGCCGTGAAATTGTGTATAATTGTGCACTGAATAGGCACTCCTGCCTCCTACACATACATGTATCACTAGCTCCACATATTATCATTGGCAAGTGATGGATGGTTGTGCAAATTTGACCTCCATGTCTGTTTTTAACTCTAATCCAATCCATTTTGCTTTACCATTTTGTGTAGGTTTGCATATTTTTGGAGCTACATAGTTATGTCTGGGTCCACAAGATTCAGTGGAGAAATGAGCAAAGGTTCTGCCTAGTCACCTGGTTTGTGTTGCCCTATTTTTTGTCTGTCATCATGATAAAATGGTTCCTCTAGTTCTGTTCCAACAGTCAGTCGGGCCTGTGTGCTGGCCGGTCTGCTTCGTCTGCTTTCTCTCGAGCCAATGCAGTTTTGAAGCTGAGCTGAATGAGCTTGGTTAATGGGTCACCTCAAATCACAAGGGATTTGAAAGACTGGGAGCATCTGTAAAATGTGCACATAAAACACAATTCTATCATAAAACTTTACTGACCATCATGTCAGCTCCGCTAAAATACAGCAAGAAAGCAGGTCCTTCAAAGGAACCAAGGCACAGTCAGAGACTTATTGTGTATATATTTTACTTATAGTAGTAATGTACGGATCAGGGTTTCTGTATAGGTTAAGTTAAGTAACACAAAATACATGCCCTGCAGTTCAATATTATTGTTAGATTTGGTTATGGTAAGATATGTGTACTTGCTTTACATTTTTTAAATTGTTACACACAATCATTGTATACAATTGATAGATTACGACTAAAAGACAACAAGCACTGATCAAATTAAATGTTTTTTTTTTTTTTTTCACACAACTTATCTTTGTGACATTACAAATCTTGTTAGTATTTGATTAGTAGGGAGTTAATTTGGGTTACTGAAAACATGAATTATGACACCGAGGTGTGGAGACGTACAATATACAACTTATTCTCTGCTCAAAGTTTGGAAAATAAAATCAGGAAAGCAACAGGGGGTACAGGGGAGGAACAGGGCCAAAACGCATCCTGTGGGTGGATATACGTCAGCTAACTGTTAACATACTCGGCAGGATTATAAAACGCGGATGATTCTCCTATGAGCTCACTCTCTAACAATGTGCTTCATGTTTCTCCATCTGCAACCTTTTTCCCTTTTCGCTGTGCATTTTTATGGCCCCTCTTCTCTTCCTTCATCCTGTCATTCCCCATCCATGTGTGACTGCGGTGAGTTAATGGGTCTTTCTCAGCATCCCAGGAAGTGTGCATTTCTTCATAATGGCTGTTTGGAGTGGTGCAATAGAGGAACACAAATGTTTGCCATACCAGCTCTTTAGCAGTGATGCTGACAAGGTGCCATGTGACTGAGTGTGGTGAGGTCATTACCAAAAAAGCTGTTAAGACGGAGAATTATGCCAAAAAACAACAAAAACTCAAACATTACCTATTTGCACAGCTTTTTCCATTATGCTACAAACACATCCAAATGTTGTGTAAAAGTCAAATATAGTCAAATATAAATATGTCATTGTGCAATTACATTTATAGATTGTTTTTGGTTTAAATTGTGTACAAACAATAATGGACTACGTAGTTGTTTGATAGAAATTCCACGGAGAGTATGTCAGTAAACTGGAGATAGCCCTCATGCCCTTTGAAACTGCATCATCAAGCCTGCTTCCCGCCAGGCTGTAATCATCCTCTTAACTGAATGTTTTATCTCTGTGTCCAACAGTGTGGTTTTAGTCATGACTGTGGTGACCTAAGTCAATAAACAATGCATTAAGGCTGTATGATGCATGATCAACTGGGATGAAAAATAGGATGGGGTTATGTAGTTTAGTTCTAAATGCATAATAAAGTTGTCACTGTTTAGAGGAAAGGCTACGTCCCAACTGTAAAAACTAGTAATCAGGTCGACACCTTTGTGGCCCCTCACTTGGCTTGATTCTTGTTTTCTCCTCCTCATACCCTCACTAAGGTTTCCTCTTCCTTTTGATTGCTCTGCCATGACGAACACCTAAGAAATACAGCCATCATGGCTTGTTCTTATGGCTAACCAGGATGTGGTGCTTTATTGTGAGACCAGAGACTTCAAGGAGACCGGGTCGGTTCTCCTAATATTTCAAGACTATTTTTTTGCCAAGATACCCCAGGGGGTGGTGGAGGGGGCTTTATTTAGCCTGCAACAACTTTTTAGTCATCACACAAACCATAGTACATATATGTATAGTACATATTTAATTATAAATCCTTTCAAAATAGTCTTGAAATGTTAAAACTTTACTGCATGCCACACACTCTATCACATCCACCTATTTATTCATTTATTTATTCATTTCAAATTTTTGGTTGTTTATTTAATATGCTGCTTAAACATTAAGCTTTTCTGAGAAGAAGTAATGTTCATTAATTCAGGGGAGATGAGAAAAGTAAAATTATTAATTATTATAATTTTTTATTGAGAGTTTGAACAATGTCCTAAATCAGTGATTATTTAACATGTAAACATTTGGAGAAGGAAACAACATAACAGAGAAAGAGAGAGCCCTATGTGAAGAAGGTTTGAGGGTTAAAAGTCTGGAGGTGGTGCTTCTTGTTATTATCCTATGATTTGATCCAGATGAAAGGGCAAAAAGCTCTCTAATAAAATAATTAGATTTCTCCAGAACCACTGAGACGTCATGGTGGCAGCACGTCTGGACGCTGGTGTAGTTTGTTTGCATTCTTTTGGCAGCGGTCTCTTGCTCTGATTGTGTGCTTGCTGCTGGAGGTGGGAGGGCCCAACTGATGTCACTGAGTGCAGCAAACTGATCCTGAAAGAGGCCCTTTGTTGGCAGCACGAGTCAGCCCAAGTCCCTCCAATACACTATTACCGGGACAGGAGCAAGGAATGGCACCGTTCAAACTACCTACCAGCCCACTCAATTGACTCATCGGCAAGCCAGCAAACACTGAGGATAAAGTACTAAACTCATGGATCGATGTTTATTGAAATAGTCGACTTTACTGAAGACAAAAGACATGGAAAACATGGAGCCTCTTGGAAGAAAAAGTTGGTAGACTTTTACCGGACAGCAGTACCTGATTTTTGTTTCAGAGTCGTGTTGAAAGGATTGGCTACAATTGGATGAAGACAGAAAAATATTCACTTTTTCAGCACAGATTATTTTCTGAATCACTCCTTTATTTGATGTTTTTTCCCAATTGGATGTATGAGAGCAAACATTTGTGGGATATCTGATTATATTACAAGTACGAGAGCTTTCAAGCGGGAAGGGCAAGTAAGCAAATGAAAATGCTGGAGATATGTCTAAAATTGGTGGGGTGTAAATCTAAGAAAGGTCTCTCGTCCTCATCCAGCTGTTACTTGGAAGGTAAGATGTCATGGCTTTGATGCCACTCTGTTTCTTGATTTTTATCATGTACTTTTTATGAAAACAAAATCATACTATAACATATAAGCTGAAGAAGAAAAATATTAAAGTTTGACGCATAGGAGAAGAGCTATCGTTTCAGTTTGTCTTAAGTCTAAACAATGACTTGTGTGCTGTGGAAACTTAAAAATGGGGAGGGGGAGGGGGAGGGGCCAGACACACTGGCTAGCTCCAGAGGAAAGAACTGGAAAAAGAGACAGGAGAGAATACAAGGAAATCTGAATCCTGCACTGAGTCCCACTTAACTCTTGTTTTTAAGAAAAGTTACAATCTTGGCTCCTTTTAGCTCACTGTGTAAGTCTGTAGTGATATTGAAATTGGCTAACAATAAATACTGATACTATTGACTGCATTTATTTGCTTTTGCTTTGTCAGTTAAGTGCATTAATGTTAAACAACTTTTTAATAACTGATCTGTTGTGGAAAAGTTAGTTCTATTTAGCAGTTGTCTGTATCAGCGCTTGCACAACCAAATGATTTAATCGATTTAATGGTTCTGGTATGCTCCCGACTGAAGTAATGACAGTGATATAGAGCCTCTAATTTTCAGACCATATGGTACAAGGCAGAGCAGAACTCGTGCTGAAGCGTTCCACCCCAAATTAAACCGTTCTAAGTTCAACTTCTTCATTAGATTGAGGGCAGTTCTGTGTGATGTTTGTGCTTGTTTGTGTTGCTTAATAGTAAGGGCTTCACATTTGGTAGATAAACCTAAAGTTATGTAGAGTTGCATTCAGGATTGCATATTGCTTATATTGACATTGTTTTAAATTCATTCATAGCTAATATTCTGGCTTTTGTGGCTCAGTCTAGTCTAGTGTATGCAAGGGCCCCAAGTACCACTTCAATATTGAAGGAAAAAAACACTCCAGGTTGTATCCTATAATATAAAATAATGTGAAGATATTTTACTCTTGGTATTGCTTATAGAATTTTGTTGGTAAGACACTTTTTGACAGCTTGAATCAGCATTTCTTGTTGTCAGAGCTCACCCTCTGAGGTGATGACAGGTGATGTGAAGGAAAGGAAGTTTTTGACGGTCAGAAACGTTTGGTTTGGGATTCCTTAAAGTACATCACATTTTTATGAACAATAACTTTTTTATGGGTCTTTTGTGTCAATGATTCCTCTTAAAAAATCAAAACTATTAAAGCAGTTATAGGGCCTATTGGGACCATGGAGTGTTTTCTGCTTGCATCATTGTAGTTTAATACTGAATGCATTATTGCTTGTAGCTATGCAGTCATACATAAATTCTTTACAAGCCCTGTTCACTTTTAATCATATTGAGCGTTGTCTGAGTAACAAAGCCAGGACATGACGTAGTTTCTCCCACTGCGAAGCTCTGGGGAACTGCTAGACGATAACAGGCCCTTTTTTTCCTAATGCTTTTTGCTCCATTTGTATATACCTCCCCAGTGTTGGCTTTCTCCGTGACTCTTAGTTTTATTTTTCTTTGAGGGTGTGTTGTGTCAGTGTGCTGTCACCTTCTCACAAAGCACTGTGGTATTTCAGGCCTGTAAAGTGGACATGCGTGGCATGGCCCGAGTGCTCACTGCATACTTTGGGTTCGAGCCAAATTTAGTCTTGCCTCAACTCAACTTTTGCATCTCATCTGAGAAGATGGAGAGCCTTTAGTGTGCCTTCAACATTATGAGATTACTGAGAATTTTTCATTAAGGATTTTTTTTTGCACCTAAAAAAAATCTCTTCATGTTGTAAATTCAGCATTCTCCAAGACTCTGAATCCTTTTCAATAGAGCCATGTGACTAGCTATGGGCCTTTTTTGTTCAAGCCATATTTGTTTTAATCCTGTTGCTGTGATTTTACTATTTTAGTAGGCATAGAGAAATTTAAACTAATTTCTTCTTTCTTGATTGGTGACACATTATTTATGATTTTGAAAACATGGTTTGACATCCAGTACTACTGATTCCCAACTTGTGGGTTTGCACTCAAAATATACTTTTAATGCTTTTAAACGTGATTTTAAAATGTAAATATGTTTAATACGCAAATCAAGCATAACATGTTGAAGATAAACAGTGAACCCTGTGTTCAAGGAAAAATAGTAAAGAAAGTAAGTAAAAAAGTTAACAAGTCCTAATTTTCTTTTACTCATTTCCATAAATTTACAGCTTTAAAGGTGTTAAATTTAAGGGCAAGGATTGTGATTAGCGTAAGTACAGGTTAAGGCTCTTTGAACTTGTACTGCTTACCTGTACACATCCACTTAAAAGTGACTGGGAAATTCCTCAGTGGGTAGATTCTCACGGTCTTAGTTGTCAAGACTTAAAAAAAAAGAAAGAAAGAAAAAAGAAAACTAAGCAGGATAATCCAGGAAATGAAAAGGCAACCAGAGCGCTCAAGTCACATGGTCCAGTTTTCTGCAGTAATCCAACAGCTGATGGCCGGTCAGTGGGAGCTAGTGATATTGAAGGGGAAATGAAGGAATGTAAATGACACACGGAAAGGCTAGAGTTGACACGTTGCTGAATCATCCAACATGTGCAAAAGTAAAATGGGAAAATCATCACACGAGCACTGTGCATACCAAACAAACGCCTACACAACTCTCATGCTCTCACTTGTCCTGTGTATTGTTTGACTTTTTGCATTCACTTTTAGTAAATACATATTTTTCTGATGTGTTTTTTGTAGAAGCTCTGCAGAAACCAGACTTTGAAGGCCAGGGCCTGACAGAAGCGGCCCGCTGGAACTCCAAAGAGAACCTCTTGGCTGGCCCCAGTGAGAATGACCCCAACCTGTTTGTTGCACTCTATGATTTTGTGGCCAGCGGTGACAACACACTCAGCATTACTAAAGGTAAACAGTTTTCACTAAGTCTCATGTTCACATTTTAAAGAAATTTTAAGACGTTTACCTTAACTTTATTTTGCTTAACTAAAATATAAATTTGTTTTAATGGAAAATTCTCACAATCTCATCTTGTCTTATCTCCTTCCGTTTCTGCCTTCATCCACGTTTGACCCATACTTCCTGACAATAGTGCACCCCTGAGCTTTTTCCACTGATCCAACTCTAAAACAATACTGCAGAGTGATTACACAGACAAAGGAAGGAAGAACATATTGTAAGCATTAAAAACAAGAAAAGTCCTGCATAGGTTAGCTTTGCAATTATTAAAACAGTAACGTTGCTCTCATATCTGTCCAAATTGTCCAAACCAGTGAACTCAGTAAAATTGAACACTAACAGCAAGTCTAACTTTCTTGGCTAACAATAATCCTCATGTTTTCTGGGCAGTCATATACAACTTTTTTTTTTACCTCGGCTATAATTGAAAAGCTATGAATCTGATCAATAAAATAAAATTTTTTTCTCAAAATGTACACATTTTTATGAATCTCTTCTCATGAATCTCTGACCAGGAGAGAAGCTACGTGTGCTGGGTTACAATCACAATGGTGAGTGGTGTGAAGCACAGACCAAGAATGGCCAGGGTTGGGTGCCATCCAACTACATCACTCCGGTCAACAGCTTGGAGAAGCACAGCTGGTACCATGGTCCAGTCTCACGCAATGCTGCCGAGTACCTGCTCAGCTCAGGCATCAATGGGAGCTTTCTGGTGCGGGAAAGTGAGAGCAGTCCTGGCCAGAGGTCTATTTCCTTGCGATACGAGGGGAGGGTCTATCACTACAGGATCAACACCGCGTCTGATGGCAAGGTACAGGCATTTGCACTTTTAAAACCCAAACATGCAAACAATTTGGTGATAAGCAATTTTACTTTCAACATGGCAAAACAAAATGTATTCCTTTCTGTTGTGTTACTTGTTACATTGTTCATAAAAAAAAAAGCAAACACAAGCCAGTATACTTTTTGCGCTGGTCCCTAGCCCAGATACATCAACTGGGTTGTGTCAGGAAGTGTATCCGGTGTGAAACCTATGCCACATAAGATTGCAAAGAAGGCAGATCTTTTGCTGTGGCGACCTCAGAAGGGAAATGATAAAAGGAAAGAGGAGGAACTGAAGTTTATAATAAATGTGTATGCGTATCCATAAGCCAACTGGAACATTTGCATTACCCTATGTCTCATGTTTGCAGTCTTGTGCTAAAAATCTCAACAAATAAAATGGCATGACTTTATTATAGATTAGAGTTGGCTTAGGATTCCCCGTAGTGTTCCACATCAATGGCCAGTGTAAATTTATTTGGCACACTTTGGTCTGTGAAGCAAAGGTGAGCTAGTTTGAGGCATGCCAGCTATGGCAAGATTGTGTCTAGCCACCGCTGTGCTTCAAGTAAAGGGCAGGAGACATGAGGCTGACTAGAGTCAGACGCTGACACCCAAGCTAAGACATGCATAAGCACCGACAGATGCAGCCAAGTGTATGCATGCACACACATGGACAAGTGGGTGAGCACAGAAAGAGGGAGCCTGGCATGCAACACACACGCGCTTCCTAGTCTGGTATTGTTTTCCATCCTCCCACTGAGAGCTACAAGTCAGGAGTCTGGTATGAGAGACTTCTGCAATTTAAGATGACCTCAAACCCCCCCCCCCTTCTCATGCATTAACACTCAGAACTGTTGGGCTATATACTGTAGTTTGCTTTGTATGGTAAGCTGTAAAACCAGTCAGTTTTTTTTTTGGACTTGGTTTTTAATTGGGCCTTTCATTTGCACAAAGAGAAAAGAAGTGCAGAGTATAGATTGAAGATTAGGTCATTTCAAACTTATGTAAGACTTGGACAATGGAAAAGGCAGTCCACTGAGCTCTGACCAATATCCTTCATGCTGTCAGCATCCTTATTAAGTTTAAATACCATAATCA
This sequence comes from Bostrychus sinensis, assembly GCA_020698575.1. Lineage (NCBI taxonomy): Eukaryota > Metazoa > Chordata > Actinopteri > Gobiiformes > Eleotridae > Bostrychus > Bostrychus sinensis. The sequence continues at coordinate 21,666,865 of CM036239.1, read as the reverse complement.
AATGAAGCTGTTTTTCAAAGTTGCCCTTAAAGTACTGAGATAAGTGAAGTTTATGTTTAGGTTGTTTAAAATCTTGCCTCTCTGTGCTTTCTTGGTCAGCTTTATGTATCATCAGAGAGCCGATTCAACACACTGGCAGAGCTGGTCCACCATCACTCCACAGTTGCAGACGGTCTCATAACAACACTGCATTACCCTGCCCCAAAGCGCAATAAGCCCACCATCTATGGGGTCTCTCCCAATTATGACAAGTGGGAGATTGAGCGTACTGACATCACCATGAAGCACAAATTGGGCGGGGGACAGTATGGAGAGGTGTACGAGGGGGTCTGGAAGAAGTACAATCTCACTGTAGCTGTAAAGACACTAAAGGTAGAGTAAATAAAAATATCAAATGGCAATTTATATCTGTAATGAAAAATGCTACCATCTGGTGTCAAATATTTGAAACTGCAGTAAATGTATGATTTCATTTTTCTTTAATTCAGGAAGACACAATGGAGGTGGAAGAGTTTCTCAAAGAAGCAGCTGTTATGAAAGAAATTAAACATCCCAATTTAGTGCAACTTCTGGGTAAGTCAGGGTTTACAAGTTAAATTTAGTTAAATTTTAAAAGCCATATTAAAAAAAAACTTGCAACATTGTTAGGTCAAACATTAACTACTTTAAAATAATAAGAAAATGCTTGATTTTGAATGTGCACAATTTTTTTAAACTCAAGGATCTTCTCTCATTTGTCTTATGGAGCTACTGTCTGGTCAGACAAACCAGAACACACGTAAACCAGTTGAAAGCCTTAACAGCTGGGTCTTGAAGGTTTTATACCAAAAGCCAATTAGATATCACTGTAATATTTTATCAAAATATAGCATTTTAACATTTACAAATTTTCTTGATTTCAACTATCTTTCAAATGTCTAAATGGACTTGCACCTGAACCACTGAGTAAATGTGTGAGTAAACAGCAGAGCTGCAGCTCCACCTGAGCAGCCTCAGGTGTTGGAGACTGTAAGGTGCCTTTTCGCAAAGCCTCTTTTGCCCGAACTGCATTTTCCGTGAGAGATGCTGGACTTTGGAATTTGCTTCCTGTCAATTTAAAGTCTGTGACCAGATTAAGCATGTTTAAAAAACAAACTAAATCTTGGATATCAGCAGCACTGTACTCATGTTTAATGTCTTCCAGTTATCATGTCTCTTTGTCCCTCTGTTGTTCTTAAGTCAGTAAGTGTCTTGGTCAATGGTATCTTTTAACATCACTCGGTTCAATTCTCTTTGTTTTAGTGTTTACTGTGCATAAAAGCCCATCCGGGGACTAATGCTGCAAATTAGCTCTTGCTAAAACCATTATGATGCATGCATGCTGTTTTACAGTTTGTCTATGTTTTTGTATCTGTCACTATCAAATAGACCTAAATAAATAATAAAAATCAAGTTAAATAAATATCATTACCACAACCCCAACAGTAGCTTATCCTCACAAGAGTATATGTATGTGTATGTGCGTATAAGTAATATATACATGCGTACATACAAAAGTGTATAATATACAAATACATGCATTTAGGCACTTGCACCTAAAAACACATTTTGACATTTTTGAAAGGTTTTGAATTTAAAAATGTATACACATAATAAAGGTATTATACAATATTAAATTATAAGCTGATGCAATGCAGTTAAAATAAGTAATTTTTCCTTAAAATCTTGAGATGGAGTGAATATGTACATAGAACATTAAGCAGTCTATGCAAATGCAGCTCGTTAATGCATGTTCTGTCCCATTCTTGTATTGTTTTTAGGTGTGTGTACGCGAGAACCCCCTTTTTATATAATCACAGAGTTTATGACCCATGGAAATCTTTTGGACTATCTCAGAGAATGCAACAGGGAGGAGGTCAATGCTGTTGTGCTGCTTCACATGGCTACACAGATCTCATCAGCTATGGAGTACCTGGAAAAAAAGAATTTTATACACAGGTGGGTGAAGACAAATCTGAAGCTCAAGAGTAGCAAGATAAAGCTAACACCAGAGCAGAAGAACAAAAATTGTTTTGGCTTCAAATGTAAGCTCAGTCTCTGTTTATTCTGGAAAACAGGTTTGCATCAGAATGAGCTGTGTTGTAATATACTAGGTCATTTGTTCAGGCATGTTTTACAATGTTCTAGACATTTAATTTCGTCTTTAATTTTTGGGCAAACTGCTAGGTTTACCTAATTCTTGTAAATTACCAGAGGCATTTTAATCTATTAGTTAATTTATAGCTTATCTAATGCTTACTTTTCTTTTATTGTTTTCTTTTTGCAGGGACTTAGCTGCTCGTAACTGTCTTGTTGGTGAAAACCACCTGGTGAAGGTTGCAGATTTTGGTCTGAGCAGGTTGATGACTGGAGATACATACACAGCTCATGCTGGGGCCAAGTTCCCTATCAAATGGACTGCGCCAGAGAGTCTGGCTTATAACAAGTTTTCTATTAAGTCTGATGTGTGGGGTGAGTTCCTTTTTACAGTTTAGTAAATAGACATGACTTACTTAGATATATGGTCTAATCTTATCAATCATATTTTGTCCTAGCATTTGGTGTGCTGTTGTGGGAAATTGCAACCTATGGCATGTCTCCTTATCCTGGCATTGACTTGTCTCAAGTATATGAACTGCTTGAGAAAGACTACCGAATGGACAGACCAGAGGGCTGCCCTGAAAAAGTCTATGAGCTCATGAGAGACTGTGAGTATCACCAATACACATTTGTTCACAGGTGCATGAACACTACCACTCATCTGAGGTTTTATTTTTTCTGTCAGGTTGGAGGTGGAATCCATCTGAAAGACCAACTTTTGCTGAAGCTCACCAAGCATTTGAAACTATGTTCCAAGAATCCAGCATCTCTGATGGTCATTAAAACTAGACCAGAATATGAAAAAAACATATATTATCATACCACATTAGTGACAAAGTTAACTCAGTGTTCAAATTGTGTTTCAGAGGTTGAAAAGGAGCTGGAGAAGAAGGGGAAGAAGGTTACATTGGGCTCCATCCAACAGGCTCCAGAACTGCCCACAAAGACACGAACTCTCCGCAAAAACATGGACACCCGGGATGGTGAAAATCCTGGTGAGTGTGCCATCTGGCCTAGTTGTTAAAAACATTTGATCCACAAGATATTTGGATTAACTTGTCTGTCTTGATCTTAGATTTATTGGAGCAAGAAGGAGCTGTGTCTTCACCACTGCTCCCCAGAAAAGAGCGCCCCTTACTGGACAGTAATCTGAATGAGGATGACCGCTTGTTGCCTAAGGACAAAGATAAGACCCGAAGCAGTGGCTTTTTAAGCCTCATCAAGAAAAAAAAGAAGAATGCACCGGCCCCACCTAAAAGAAGTTCATCTTTTAGAGAGGATGTTGTTCATCCTGACCGCAGGGGTCTTTCTTCAGATCTTCGAGACGACAACAGCTTCAACAACGGAGCGTCTCTGGACAATACTCATAGCCTTGACTCCACAAAGTTTCAGGGCCTTACCAACAATGGGGCAGTGGGCATCACCAATGGGGCCCCTAACTGCCCAGGACCTATATTCCCCAGGAAGAAGGGTGTCCCCTTAGTGTTGGGGCCCGGGTCCAAGACGACTACCACCCCACCCAGTGAAGAGGAGTTATCCAACTCTAAGCGTTTTCTGTGGTCCTCAAGCATTCCTGCTGGAACAGACAGCACTGAGTGGAGATCGATGACTCTTCCACGAGACCTTGGTCATCGCAGCTTTCATTCAAGCTCTATTGGGATGAAACCAGCTCTGCCACGCAAAAGAACAAGTGAGCAAAAAGGGGAAGCCACCCCACGCCTGGGCACTCTGACTCCACCACCACGTCTGCCTAAGAAGGCTGAGGAACCATCTGAAGAACTTTGTAAAGACACTGACAAAAACACTAGTCCGGGCTCGAGTCCTCAGGCCTTAACACCTAAGCTGGTCCGAAGACCAGGGACTGTAGCAGAGAACTCTAAAACCAGTGCTCTGCATGCTGAGCTGCTTAAGCCAAATGTGTTTCCTGCTTTAGGAGCAGCTGGTGATGAGTGCAGGGCTCGCAGAAACAAGTTTCCAAAGCCCAAACCAGCTCCACCCCCACCACCAACCAACCCAAAAAAAGTTTCTCGTAGTCCTACACAAGAGCTCCCCTCCCCATCAGACATTAAAGCTAAGGGCCTTCCCTCTGTGTCTGAACCCCACCACATAACCACTGCCAGTGACCAGCCCCGCTCTCCCATTGGTGACGGCTCTAAGAAGCTGCCCCTGAGCTCCACCTCAAAACCTCAACCATTAAAGACCTCTTCATCATCCAATTCAGTGACCTCCTCTCTTTCCAGCCAGAGTCTTGGAGGTTTTTCTTCCTCCCTTATTTCCCCCGGAGAACAGACTTCAGCCACTGCTTTTATCCCCTTAGTAAACACCCGGCGTTCCCTGCGCAAGACCGCACCACGATCATCTGCCGAGCGCACTCCTAATTCAGCTGTGACACGTGAAATGGTTCTAGAGGGCACAGAGTTACTCCGAGTAGCCATTAGCCGTAACTCAGAGCAGACAGGGAGTCACAGTGCTGTGCTAGAGGCTGGCAAAAACCTGTCCAAGTACTGTATGAGCTATGTGGACTCAATTCAACAGATGAGGAACAAGTTTGCTTTCCGTGAGGCCATCAACAAGCTGGAGAACAGCCTCCGTGAACTGCAGATTTGTCCCACTTCCACTGGGGGAGCAAATGCACAGCAGGACTTCAGCAAACTCCTGTCCTCTGTCAAAGAGATCAGTGACATTGTTCAGAGGTAGCGCAAAAACTGAATGATACACTACCTTGACCTTGTGGGTGAACAGTGGTCTATGTGGCAGGGTACAGGCTGCTCATTAGCAGCAGTTGAGTGTAGCTTTACAGTAGTACACTCTGAAACCTGAAACCTGTGGTTACTGGAGAGGTTATTGCAATTTTGTAATAATGAAAGCCTAGACTATGAATGAACACAGTATTTTGTGGCTCAAATACAATGCCAGGTAATGTTGATTAACAGAATCACATCAATCATTTTTGAAATTGCCATGTTTTTGTATTAGTTGTTTCTACCCTTTTATCCGTAGTAGGCAGTTCTTATTCCAGCATTTCATCAAACAAAAACATTATGTTGCCTTTTAACAACTAATCAAATTTTATTTTTGCCTGTTTGAAATCAGAGAACACTTAAATTACAGTGTACTCAGTGCCTGTCATACTAATCTACAAAACAAAGCCATCATCCTCTGCCATTTTTGCACTGTACATTGGTTAGATGAAAATGTCAGTGCAAGATCTGTAGAAATGCCTTTGTAGTACAACCAACAGTGCCATAACATTGTGATGAGAGCAAATATAAGGCACAAAGAGCCTATAATATTTTGCCTTTACACATGTGCCTTAAATACCTGCTTTTTGATGTGCAGAAATGTCATCAAATGTGCCTAGTAGGTAAAAGCGATGTTGGACTTCAAATATTTGAATTATTACCAAAAACATGCCTCTAGGGTAAACTGTAGAGGGACCATGGTGCAGGATCTGTCACTCAGCAGATCAAAAATGTTCTTATATTGTCTTATGTTTTGAGTTTGATTGAGCTTTCTTTACATGCCAGTCACTAAAGCCATCAGTAGCAAATTGGTCTTAAAACATATTCCTGTCTGTAAAAGTGGAATCATGACTGAAAATAATCGTTGCCTCAACCACTGAACAACCACTTTAACTGAGAGTGTGAGTTATGTTTGTCACATGTTTGCAGAGGTCTTTTCACCCCAGAATAAAGTGATATTGGGGGGGACACTGGACTACGGTGAATGAATGGGAAGCTCATAATTACAGACCAAATCACAAAATTCCTCTATGTTCCTTTGTGTGTCACTGCATCTCTTGAACATTCATTACTTTTGCTGTAGTTGTTGTGCCCTGTCTGACTGCGATGCTTAAGCTCAAGTCAACAACAAATTGCCCTGATTTCAACATGGTACTGTCAGTGTTGGCTCTTTTTTTATTCTTGTCTTTTTCCAGTCATACCACTATTCAACTTCATGTAAGCCACCTCATCACTTTTGTAAAATTTCTTTGTAAATATGTTTTGTTTGCTCCTCTTAAGCCTTGGTGCAATTTTTGTTGCAATAAAATAATGTTACTTGAAATGTACAACAATGTTCTTTCCTATATGTACTTATTAACAGAAGAAACACAATGCAACAGGTTATGTATAATTTATTTTTTCTGTCTAGAGTATTTGTCATTAAAATCAAAATGTCAACATTTTAAAATCATATACACGCAAGAACGCATTTAAATGTTAGCACAGCTCCTTAAAAATTTATACATATGTACTTTTTGTACTTGTGGACAGACAAAAGCAGGAAGTGGTCACTCAGACTGCAAAGAGGTGGGAAATGGGAAAAAGGAAGACCCAACCCACCAACTTCCCACAATAATAAACCAATCCCCTCTCGTCAAAAGTTAAGACAGTGATGCAGGCCCCTCCCAGGTGGAGGAGCATTTACGAGACTGGAGGAAAAAAAGAAATGCATAAAACAAAAGTGCCCCATTCTCCACTCCATACTGACAAGGGATGAATCCCATAAATACAAGATGCACATCTCAATCACTACCCTCCCCTCAACCGACAGGTTTAGTAGTGTGCAGAAGGCGGGCAGGTTGGGGGGTTTGGAGGTGTCTGTCCTTTACATACATTTATTAATAGAAACTATATTACATAATTTTCCCAAGCATGAATTACAGGCAACCCACTAGCACATTAACTGTACAGATCTTGGCAGAGCCAGCAAATAATTTCCTAAACTCCAAGTAGCAAGGTCATCACCAATAGTTAAGAAGCAATATATACAGCAGTCTAACCGGGAGTCACTTATGATACAGAGAAATTGTACTGGGGAAAAACAAAGCATAATTGGATTTTAACAATTTCATTGCGATTAGGGAGGCTGGACATGCTGCTTGGTGTATCATACAAGGCAGAGGAACAACCAGCCAAAAGGGCAAAAGATCAGCTCTTTTGTGCAACATCACTTCAGATAAAGGAGTGCAAACAGTATGCACTGTTAAAACATACTGTTAACGTGTCATGATTGGGGTAAAGACCATGCAGCTGATCAGTTGGAAAAATCTGAGTGTGAGCTGCCTCTCATACATTTGTTATTCCTGGTTAATATAATAACGCATCTAAAACCACTTTTTGTTGAGTTGCTGTGAGTCACGAGTGTAATGAGCAAGTGCAGTGAAAGAATAAAGATCAGAGTAATAATTATAAGGCAACAAACAAACAATTGCTGGTAAAGACAGATGATGTTGATATGACTTTGGGGAGAGCGCTGGAGTTGGGTGAATAATGAAAAGAAAATGTGAGGAACTTTAAATGAATTATGAAAAGCTATTGTTGTAGTATAAAGTGACAGTTTTTATCCAAGTCAAAACGCTCATCAGTTCTTATTACACAGACACTCACTGTTGAATTAGCACACAAGAAATGTGTTTTCTTTTTCTCCGTTCCTCCTTGTTTCTCTAAAGAGCATGTTGAAACTAACTCAAGCAGCCTAAAATAAATTAAAACCCAAAGATGTTGAGTAACCTACTGAAACACTAACTTGGCTTTCGGCAACATATTTAGCTTCTGCCCAGGTGGTTTCATGATACCAACACCTGTTGCATTCACTGCTCAAACCTACATTATATTAAGCATGACTGAAAAAACAAAACAAAATGGTAAACTGGTAAACAAAGCAGAAGATGCTTCCAAAATTTGGGCTAATCATTAAGATCAGTTTCATACAAAACAGGCCGACGCAGTGTTACGCATAGGTATAAAACCAAACATAAAAAAAGTCTTGGTTTTCATTATCCTTTAAATGTTACATCTATCGAAGTGTCAGTAAGCCGTGTAATGGGCTTCTACGATGCTGTGATGGGAGGAACTATACTGAATGGTGCAAATGGAGCCAAAGGGAAGAGGAGGGACAATAACACACTCTAAAGAACAAGGGCGAAACACTGACAGACAAGAGAAAGGCAGATAAGATGAGGACGAGGAGGGAGAGATGTAGTCCACAGCCCAGCTCAGTCTAGCCCGAGTCGCTATCTGCCCCCTGTATCGTCCCTCTGCGGCCCTGCTCCCATTCGACTCCTGGTGCAGCGAGGAAGGCGAGCGGATGAACAGATGGAGGAATGGATAAATGGGATGGATGAGGGGAGGGCAGGCATCAGGACAGACAGAACAAGGGGTAGGGAGGGTGAAGGGGCTTTGCTTGGTCATTAGCAGCCGCAGCCTTCCCTCTGGGGTTGTGGTTCGCTGGTTAGCCTGCCACCCTGAGGGGCCGAGGGCTTGTGCTGGACCCCTGATTCGGCGGCGTTCAGGTCCAGGCTTCCATCTTGGATATTCTGGTAGATTTTCTTAGCAGCTTCCAGGAAGGCGTCCTCAACATTTTCACCTCTAAGAACAGAGAAATAACACATATGTAAAAAGAGGTCATCAGGAGATAGGACAATGGCTAATGTAACAGAGCAACAACTTACGTTTTTGCACTGGCTTCCAGAAACAAAAGACCTGGAGAGGACAGAATAAATCTTAGACAATAATTCAGTGCTCAATGCTTATTTATTCACATGATGTAATAGTAATAAAAATATTACTGCAATAGTGTACAATCTAACACAATACAACAATGTATGAGATTAATGAAAAACACACAGTAAAATGGACAGCTGAACAAAGAACAAAAATAAGTGCACTGACATTTCTCTGGTATATTCACTGTGAATTACAAAGACTTTATACTTGTATTTTTAAAGATCACACTCGGTGTTAAAACTCACCATTTTCCTCAGCAAACTGCTTAGCTTCTTCATACGTTACATCCCTCTGGGCCTCCAAGTCTGCTTTGTTTCCTATGAGAATGATCACCTGAGAAGAAAGAAGAGAGGAGCCTGTCACAAGCTGCTATAACAGAGCTAACACTGCTCAGGGCAGTGATAAAAGACAACCCAGTGCTACATGAACAGGTTAGGAAGTGCTCCTGGCAACTCTGATGTAATTAGACCTGTAATCTACTAAGTATCTCTTGTTTCCTGACTCTGGCAGAGCAATAGTCTCTACTGTAAGATTTGTGTGTTCAATCTGACCCTCAATGTATCAGTAATAATTCAATCTCAAAATAAGTAATTTGGTCACTGGCGCTGTACAAAAAAGGCCACATTTCAAAATTATGTTGTTTTTTTTTTGTTGAGAAAACTGTATTGAGCTACTACATAAACAAATTAATACAAGACATTAATCATAGATTCTGATGTGTGATGTCTGATTCAAAAACTAACTTTATTGCTAAACTGTGTCACTGCATATATTGGCTGAGTGAGCAGACTACACTGATATAGCCATTATTATTACAAGTTTCAGAACATGTGAAGCTACAAACTTCTTATTTGTTTCAAATCCAGTTGCACACAGTTAAGTACACAAGGACCATTCAAATTACAATTGTGGAAAAAAGGCCTCTTTCCTTTGATAAAATACTTACCATGCAAACAATACTAACTACAGATGTTTCTGACTACTTACAGTATTAGGATTGGTGAGGTTTCTGGCATCAGTCAGCCAGCTGCTGAGGTGGTTGTATGTGCTTCTCCTGGAGACATTAACAATGAGACACTGTTACTATGACAAGTGACCCAGACCTTAAAAGCATTAATACTCAGGCATTTCTGAGAATAATTCTGAGAAGGGATCACAGTTAATCCAGATGGCAGCCTCAAATGTATTTCTGACCTTACACTGTTGTGGTTATCCATTTGCCAGATATGATGACTTAATGTGATCATTAGTTCAACACCATAAAAGTGCAAATTGTCAGAGACCACATATCCAATCTAACAACAATGTTACTACTAGGTACATCTTCTTGTTTCCTCAAATCTCTGACATGGCACTGATGCTTAGCCTGACCGGCCAGACAAACTCTTTTCCTATTCTATACAAAGAAGTTAGTCTGGTATCTCTTCGCATAAGTTACATTTGTATGGTTGGAACAATCACAGGTGGAGTAACCAATCAGAGAAATGAAGGGTGGGACATAAGCAGCACACTCATAACCAAAACAAACGTGGTCAATTCTTGCTGGTTTTGCCATAAAACACCAGAATACACTGTATTATGAGCAGCAGCAGCAGAAGCCAGTTGTACAAAGACTTGCAGATAAAGAGGGTTTTGTTTGAATGTGGTTGTTACGTCGAATGTCAACGAGACTTTACTGTTGTTAAAGTGGCAACAAGATAAAGAAAGAAAATTCAACAGAGGACTGAACAATAACGCGGACTTCAGCAAACCCAACAGGTGACGAAGGAAAGCACTAAACACCGTTAACTGGGTGAGAGAAGTTATAAAATTTGCTCTGCTTCCGTATTTGTAAGACGTACGGCAGATAAATGGCTGTGTTAGGCCAGCTCCGAATCAACCGGAAAGAAACGCTTCTTTGCGAGTGGGGAACCACACAGCCCTGCTTTTGAAAAGAAAGTAGGAGAGGCCGACTTGTCGAACTGATACTTTCCAGCAGTTTTATGACCCTTTGTTTGAGAGAGAAGAATTCTCAGCTTGGTATAAATACTTTTTGGTGTTGATAGTAATCAAGAAACTAAAACAGGGTACATACCTAGTGATATCATAGACCATGAGGGCCCCTGCTGCACCGCGGTAGTAGGAGCGGGTGACGGCCCTGAAACGCTCTTGTCCTGCTGTGTCCCAGATCTGCAGCTTGATCTTCTGACCGCTCACCTCAATTATCCTTGTACCAAACTCCACACCAATTGTATGGGGGCAGTCTGCCATGACTACAAAGACAGAGTGAGAACTAAGAATAAATCCAGTTTTTATGAAAAGCAAGTGATTACTACAAAACTACATGGTCTTATGCACTTACTGCTTTTTTTATTTTATTCAAATTACTCTTTAAACTCATTTTATTATCATATTTTTGACATTGCGCAGTACACTAGATTTGTAACATTTGCTGAAAACCTTGTCTAAATAATCTGTGAGTGCAGGATGTGACATGTTGATTGAATAGGAAATACAGCATCTGCCTTCTTAGTAGCACTAAACAAAACAGATCTGAATGGCAGGAGAGGGCTGCAGCTGACATGCACACACAGATCAAGAGTTAAGCTCACACTTGACTCTGACTTCCGCTTGCGGATTACAAAAACTGAATTGATATTGGCACTCCAGTTTATCTTGGCAATCTTTCATAAGTGCACAGCAATGAAAAGTAGTCAAATATCATGGCAGCACTTACATTTCTTTTCTGTGAACTGGTGAAGCAAACATGACTTTCCAACCCCCATGTCCCCTGGAAAAATAAAAAAGAGCAACCCCACATCAACCAAAAAAATAAAATAATAAAAATAATGATTGGAATATATTTAGTCTCAATGTATTATCTTGTGCATATATGTATGTAGAGTTGTAAACTGGAGAACAGAAACATGACATAATCATTTAAACAATGTGAGCTAAGTGAGAAAACATTTATGCATGTCTGAATTTGAACTACATCCTTTTAATTTATACAAGAATTATTGTTATTAAATGTAAAAGTCTATAAAATATAGGGGAAAAAAACAAGATAAAACACCAAAATTATTATGTTGGTTTACAAAAATCTTTTACATTTCCATTTTAGTACTTAGTTAAGGATGTTGGTCACTTACCAATAATGATATATTTGAAAATGTAGGAGTAGTTGTATGGTGCAGTGGCCATTTTGACTCTAAAAGAGAACAAAGAAATAAACATTAGAAATACATCCTTTACCATATTGCATTTTAGATTATAATGTCCATCCATCCATCCATCTTCTTCCGCTTTATTCGGGGCCGGGTCGCGGAGGCAGCAGTCTAAGCAGAGATGCCCAGACTTCCCTCTCCACAGACACTTCCTCCAGCTCTACCGGGGGCACCCCAAGGCGTTCCCAGGCCAGCCGAGAGACGTAGTCCCTCCAGCGTGTCCTAGGTCTTCCCCGGGGCCTCCTCCCAGTGGGACATGCCCGGAACACCTCCCCAGGAAGACGTCCAGGAGGCATCCGAAACAGATGCCCGAGCCACCTCAGCTGACTCCTCTCGATGTGGAGGAGCAGCAGCTCTACTCCGAGCTCCTCCCGTGTGACTGAGCTCCTCACCTTATCTCTAAGGAAGCGCCCAGCCACCCTGCGGAGGAAACTCATTTCGGCCGCTTGTATCCGGGATCTTGTCCTTTCGATCATGACCCAAAGCTCATGACCATAGGTGAGAGTAGGAACGTAGATCGACCGGTAAATCGAGAGCTTCGCCTTTCGGCTCAGCTCCTTCTTCACCATAACAGACCGATACAATGACCGCATTACTGCAGACGCTGCACCGATCCGTCTGTCGATCTCACGTTCCATCCTTCCCTCACTCGTGAACAAGACCCCAAGATACTTGAACTCCTCCACTTGAGGCAGGAGCTCCCCCCCAACCTGGAGAGGGCAAACCACCCTTTTCCGGTCGAGAACCATGGCCTCGGACTTGGAGGTGCTGATTCTCATCCCAGCCGCTTCACACTCGGCTGCAAACCGCCCCAGCACATGCTGAAGGTCTTGGCTTGATGAAGCCAACAGGACAACATCATCCGCAAAAAGCAGAGATGAAATCCTGTGGTTCCCAAACCAGACTCCCTCCGGCCCCTGGCTGCGCCTAGAAATTCTGTCCATAAAAGTTATGAACAGAACCGGTGACAAAGGGCAGCCTTGCCGGAGTCCAACATGCACTGGGAACAGGTCTGACTTACAACCGGCAATGCGAACCAAACTCCTGCTCTGTTCGTACAGGGACCGGACAGCCCTTAGCAGAGGGCCTCGGACCCCATACTCCCAGAGCACCCCCCACAGGATACCACGAGGGACACGGTCGAACGCCTTCTCCAAATCCACAAAACACATGTGGACAGGTTGGGCGAACTCCCACGAACCCTCAAGCACCCTATGGAGAGTATAGAGCTGGTCCACTGTTCCACGACCGGGGCGAAAACCGCATTGTTCCTCCTGAATCTGAGGTTCGACTATCGGCCGAATTCTCCTCTCCAGTACCCTGGAATAGACTTTCCCGGGGAGGCTGAGAAGTGTGATCCCCCTATAGTTGGAACACACCCTCTGGTCCCCCTTCTTAAAAAGAGGAACCACCACCCCGGTCTGCCAGTCCAGAGGTACTGTCCCCGACCGCCACGCGATGTTGCAAAGACGTGTCAGCCACGACAGCCCCACAACATCCAGAGACTTAAGGTACTCAGGGCGGATCTCATCCACCCCCGGTGCCTTGCCACCGAGGAGCTTTTTAACCACCTCGGTGACTTCAGCTTGGGTGATGAACGAGTCCACCTCTGAGTCCCCAGCCTCTGCCTCCTCAACGGAAGACGTGTCAGTGGGATTGAGGAGATCCTCGAAGTATTCCTTCCACCGCCCGACAACATCCCCAGTCGAGGTCAGCAGCCCCCCACCTCCACTGTAAACAGTGTTAGCGAAGCACTGCTTCCCCCTCCTGAGGCGCCGGACAGTTTGCCAGAATTTCTTCGAGGCCGATCGATAGTCCTCCTCCATGGCCTCCCCGAACTCCTCCCAGACCCGAGTTTTTGCCTCCACAACTGCCCGGGCAGCAGCACGCTTGGCCTGCCGGTACCTGTCGGCTGCCTCAGGAGTCCCACGAGCCAGCCAAGCTCGGTAGGACTCCTTCTTCAGCCTGACGGCATCCCTTACTTCCGGTGTCCACCACCGGGTTCGGGGGTTGCCGCCACGACAGGCACCAGAGACCTTACGGCCACAGCTCCGAACAGCCACACCGACAATAGAGGTAGAGAACATGGCCCACTCGGACACAATGTCTCCAGCCTCCCCCGGAATCTGGTTGAAGCTCTCCCGGAGGTGGGAGTTGAAGACCCCTCTGACAGGAGGTTCAGCCAGACGTTCCCAACAGACCCTCACAATGCGTTTGGGTCTGCCGAGTCTGTCCGGCCTCCTCCTCCGCCAGCGGATCCAACTCACCACCAGGTGGTGATCAGTTGACAGCTCAGCCCCTCTCTTCACCCGAGTGTCCAAGACACACGGCCGAAGGTCCGATGACACGACTACAAAGTCGATCATCGACCTCCGGCCTAGGGTGTCCTGGTGCCACGTGCACTGATGGACACCCTTGTGCTTGAACATGGTGTTCGTTATGGACAAACTGTGACTAGCACAGAAGTCCAATAACAAAACACCACTCGGGTTCAGATCGGGGAGGCCGTTCCTCCCAATCACGCCCCTCCAGGTATCACTGTCATTGCCCACGTGGGCATTGAAGTCCCCCAGTAGAACAATGGAGTCCCCAGTCGGAGCACCTTCCAGCACCCCTCCCAGGGACTCCAAGAAGGCCGGGTACTCTGCACTGCTGATTATAATGTCTACAATGACAAATATAAACCAGTATACGCCATCTAATTAATCACAATAATTTTTTGGACAGACACAGGTCATACATTGCTTATTGTTTGCATTTAATGCAGCAACAGCAAGTTCCATGAAGTTACAATGAGAGTAGATCTGAAGAGTCTGTTTCTATCTAAGCATTAGCCACGCCAATAACGAGCACACCTCCAGCGCAGGCCTGAAGCTAAATATATCCCTCACACCTATTTGTTTCCAAGTGATGCTACATTGTAGAGCCCGACCGATATGGATTTTTTGAGGTTGATACCGATATTAGGTAACAAAAAATACCGATATCCGATACATTGGCAAATACAGTTATACTTTAGGAAAAATTATTTTAAAGCATTTTTCTTTCTGCTCGTTTACATGAATATGGCGTTGTACACCCCAGGCCACTTTGTTAGACTAAACATCTTTTTAAAATGTTGCAGAAAGCTGCTTATTGTTCTTTATGCTGATTGTTATGTAGGTTGTAGTGGGTATTGGTGTGGGGAGTATTATTGTTTTTTTTTTTTTATGTATTATATTTATTTGAATTAGCTTTAACTAAATTTGTTTAACTTAAATTGTATTTAAACTTGCTCTGCAAGTAGAGCTTGGGGAGAACTACAAAATGCATTTTGAATTTTTGTTCTATGAGGTTTTATGGCAGAGAAATTAGCTAAATATTTTTATTGCTTTTTTGAGCTTTTCAGGCCACGAGAAGGCGTTTTGGGCTGTTTCCTATGAACTGCAGTGTAAGAGCCCAACTGTTTGGAAACACCAGCACACCTTCTGCATGTTGGTGTTTCTGCTGCACAAATAGCAGAAGGCCATCATTTGCAAGTAAACAGGTCTTATTCCAGCACTCCAGCACACAGTAAAAATAGTACTGTTTATATCAGTGGCTATCAGCCGATAGTGGGCTATATCGGCTGATAATATCGGCCGGCCGGCATATCGGTTGGGCTCTACTACATCTACATCACCTGCTTAACACAGGAGCATCTTAAAGGGAAAGTCCAGACAGCTAGTAATTAAGAGCTTTTAAAACTACTAGACAAAGCATTTTTATTTGATCCATTTACTATACGATTAATGTCACATCTATTCCGATAGTCTTGATATTGTTCAGACAACCTTTTAGTTGCCAGAGATCATTCTTGAGATAATGTCCACTTAAAAACTAATTTCACTAATCTGCACTTCCTTGAAAACGATGCAGCAGTTCCATGATATTCTTGGAAACAGAAATCAGTGTGGCATATCAGAGCCTGATGCTGGTGTTATGCTACTACTTCTGCTTTAACAGTTCAGCGACTACTGTCTAGATTAATGCTGACACTACCACAAGCATCAGTGTGCACAGGCAGTGATAAGAAAGAGAGGAGCCTAGAAAGATGAACCAAGAAAAAGAGATGAAAAATATTCAGATAAACACCAGCACAAGGAAAAAAATGGGTGGGTGAAATCTTAGACAAAGAGGTGGACAGTTAACATGTTTGATAATGGTGATAAAAAGTCAATATTCAAGGTGTAACTTTCTCAAGCCAAGTAACATTAATAAGGTTTGTATTTTTTCATGTATATATACCTGGTATAATAACACTTGTTTTTACTGGAGTCTTGTTCAATTTGGGAATATGAAAAACCAGTGGGTAAAGGCTTATAATTTCATTAAATTGCGTTGGAATTTTTAAAGGACAGACTTGTGTACTCACATCTCAACAACAATGCAGACTTACGGAAATACAGTCTCTAGGTTTCAGCCCTTGTTAGTCCCCGCTAGTTGGCTGCTTTATAATATTTCCAACTAAATAACTGGTTATTTTTATGTTTTGAGGCTTTATTAATAACCAAGTATATTCCCATACAGCTTTAGGTATTAGGATACTGGGCCTCAATAACATAAGATTAGTTGCCAGCCAGGGCTGTCATTAGATGTTTCTGCCACAGACAGACCCCAGTTTGAATCTAGACCCTGACAGGCTTTGATTTGAACTGCAAAGACTTTTCCATCATGTTTATTGTTAAAATACAGCTAAATTATATTTTGTACAGGCCTGTGCAAAACAACTGCATAGGGTCCTGTAAAACTTAAACATATGTTGAAGATTATATGAGCATTTAACATTTCAGATTATTACTTTTCCAAAACTTTCTTGAAGTTTAGGTCAAGGGGCTAAACAAGAAAAAACATTGAATAGTACATTGTGCAGTCCATACTTTCATGAAAAAAGCTATATGTAAGTGGAGCTTGTGCACTGGTAAAGCTTCATGTCTAGCAACACCTCTGGGCTTTACATATACCCAAAAAGGAATAAATACAAAGAATTAAATTTTTTTTTATTTCTTTTCAACAATTATTTATCTTAATTCTACATTTAAATTGCACAACATCACAATAACATATGACTGAATCAATGAAATGCCATAAACTACAGATCCACATTTCACCCTTACTGACATAACACCACTTCAGTCTGTTATTTTAAAGCTATGTAAACATCATTCTTGTTTACAAGTAGGGCTGGGCAATATGACATAAAAATATATATCACGGAATTTATACACGAGGTATGATGGCATATCATCTTAGTGTGTTTAATGACACATTTACTTAGATTTGAAGACGTATGGATTTATATTTTGGTCTTTGCAAACAAAAGATCCAAATACAATTTAAAATGTAATAGTAGTCAAAGTAAAATATACAGTCAAAGATTCAAAGATGTAATGCTTAAGGGTTGTACTGGAGCAAACTAAAAATTCCACGGAGAAAAGCGCTCATATGGCTTTTAGTTCCGCGCCAACTATTTTTTCTTTATTCAGTGGTATCATAATGTATGTAAAATCAGAGTCAAACAAGGTAAAAAAGACTGAATTCGGTACAAAAAGGTACATTGCCCAGATGGTGGAGCTGCAGTGCGTGAGCACGGCGGCTGCGGATTGCATCGGCGTTGAGAGTTTGAGTCCAGATACTCTGACACTGTCTCGAGTGTCTCTCCCTGGTCTCCCCCATTATTTCCTGTAATTTCTTAACCGCCGTTTCCAAAAAAGCCGAGAAAGGCCTAAAAAATATATTTAAAACAAACTGGCTCTGCTCAATATTCTGGCTGACAAAATGTACATAAAAATACACCAAAACCCCCAACAAACATTGTTCATACAGAAGTGATTAGTGCACAGTCTAAACTAAAGTTGGCAGTTTTCTCCAAAGAAAAATCAAAAGTAGACTAATTTGTAGCATGACTAAAGGAAGTGAGGTTGCCCAAGCACATCTGTGGTATAGCAAAGCGAGGAGTGCAAATTAGTCACACAATTACACTATGGGTGAAAATCCCAGCAAACTGTTTGACTGCCCTCTGTCACATGACCCTCATGTGGCATCTCAAGGCCCTGTTTAATATTTTTTGCCGCTCTAAGTGGCAAACTTAGATACCACATTCATATTTTTAAGTGCTGTTTCAAAAAGAGGGAGAGGAATCACTGCAATCACTTGTTTCCACAGAACAGTTTCTTGTCATATGAGATGGACTTAGAATTAACCTGAGCAAACATAAGAGGTCAATGCCACCATTCATGTCATGTCACTCATTTCAATGTTTGACCCTGTTTGATCATTGTTCCTCATTCATGAGTGTGTATACATCACATTTAAGAGTGTGTGTTTAGCAGCTAAATGAAACAACTATTTACCAATATGATGAGAACTGTTTACAACGATGTGGTATGTACATGAATAAATTATATGATGCCACATTTTTGGTACATTAGATGATTTAAATTAGCAGTGTATCAAATCTTTATTGTGCATTTATCAAGTATTGATACCTGCTATTGCAGCTGTTTGGAAGAAAAACAACTGCCAGAGGGGCTTTGTTAGCCCAGTATTAAACACTAGCTTTGGACCAGTAATAGCACTGTTGTTACTTGTGATGGGAGTAATGTGATCATTAATGCTATTAAGAACGTAACAGTTACATTAACAACAACAGTTACAGCACAACAGCATTATCAGCAGAAGTATAATGAGCACAAAGCCAACTAACGTTAGATCCAAGTAAATTATTATTTCGTTCCTACAGTTATGTACAACCCGTCGACGGCCACTAGCTTAGCTTCACAACCGGCAAAGAGACAGAGGCTGACATTTCTCTGATGCCGATCATTCACAAGAGACTGACATCGTTACCAAACGGAAGAAGACACAACACCTGCGATTTAGCAAGATATACTATTGAATCTGATAAGAACCACGGCCTTAAACTAGCAGTTTAGACAGTCAGGTTAGCTTAGTTAGCCAAAAGCCTAAAGTCTTGTTTACTAGCAATCTTATATGAAGTACTAGCAACAACCCGTAGAACTGTCACATAACCAGACACACAAAAGTAGCTGCTTGACACACAGCGTCTACAATTTCACGATGACAGTTTAAAATGGATAACGCCTGGGGTGTATTGACAAAATGCACCTGACATCATCAGATGCTGGCTAACGCTAACTTTAGCATGAGAGCAACAAAGCTTGGATTACAGTGCTACATCGCTAGCTTCGTAAGAAATACTAACATTAATTAAGACCTGGTTAGTATCAATATGTGGGTAATTAAAGTTAGTCTTAAAATGCCATAGTACCTGCTCCCCATAGCTCGGGACTTCCAGGATCACAGTTTAGACATCTAAAACTAGGCTAGCTTTGTTAGCTTACCAATTAGCTGATCACTGGCAAACACAGGCAACCTAACCTATTAAATCCTCTAAACATACTTATATTTTTGTTTATCCCACATGATGTCCAAGTGTAGGCTTATGTTTAAAATGTAATAGTGTGTGTACTTACCAGAATCTAAAGTCTTTAGAGCTTTGTGGTGTTGAGCTGTGGAGAAAAGGTATGCAGGTATTATCCTCTGGCTCAAGTATGATGTGCCTTTCCAAGATGGCTGCTCAAGGCACAGGGTTTCCTCCACTGTATACAATGGGCTTCTGGGACAAAGAGCATCGTATGCGGGGATATGGGGTTGTGTAGTAGTTGTATCCCCTGAATGAAACACTTACCTGCGCAGGTACAGTTTAACATATACTTTTGTTTAACATTTGTACTTGCCTTCACCATGCAATTGGTAAAATTAGCTTATCCTTAGTAAAATCTATAAAGTAAATCAATTTTTATTACTGCTAATACCAAATCAATATAATAAACTAATAATGACAAACTAATATACAAAAGAGTTAAATCATTTGATATACTGTATCAACTTATAGAGGCCTGTTTTTGTGGGCCCAATGGGCACTTTTTCCTTCAAACTTCTCTCAACTGCCTCAAGGCAATTCATTTAGGTTCCAAAATACCTTTACAATGTAAATGTAATGTGTTGTAGTCTAGGGTCACATTACACTTCCTTCATATAGGCCTAAATTTACCACCATAGAGACCAAGCATTTTTTTTAGCATAGCATAGCGTAATTCCAGCTTAATTAAAACATCCCATATAACATGCATATTTCTATACATACACAATTTTACTACATAGGATACTGACATCCCTAGAGCTTTAATACATATTGTAACCTGGTAATAATCTTAACTTCAAAAAGGCTATGGCTGGCTGGCTGGGCTAGGAGACAAAAATCCAAACAAATCTCCAATTCCAAAAACTAAATTTATTGACAGTAATTCTTGTACAATTATTTTTTCTACAACACAAGCAAACAGCTGACCTCTACTGTTCCCCAGAATTTAAATTAGACTGTTGAATAATGTTTGTCATGCAACATTTGTGAAGAATTAACATAACTATATCCCTGTATGCTTCAGTTCTTTCTTTCTTTTTTTTTTTTCAAAAAGTATGAAATATTTGAATGCAATAGTTTGTAACATACAAAGTAATATACTACAGATTTCATAAATCCACATGCAGAGAGCCTTTCCTGGCTAAGCCTATAAAAGCAAATTATAAAAAAGAGACAGTTACAAACCCAGCATTTTAAATTAAACAGTTTAATGACAAAACAGCTATCAAACCTAGAGTAAATTGTATTTCTCATTTCAAAATTTGGAGGTGGAAATAAAATAAAAAATGTCCTCAAATTCATATTCTGTTGGATTAAAACAGAAACTACACAGCGTGTGTCACAGGTAACCCTCTATAAGTTACTCAGAATGACAGGGTACGCTTGCCTTTTCGGAGAAGTATTTTGCAATAAATTACATACATTTACTCACAACTTAAATATATTACAAATATATAGTATGCAATCTGTATAGTGGTAACAGTCCCATGTATATTTGCAGCAACATTTTCCTTTTCAGTCTGCAACAAGAACATGGCCATAGTAAATATATATTTTTATACATTTATTCCCTGTGTGTTGCAGACTTTGTCCATCACAACCACATTCTCAAGAGCACAAGACTGGCCAGCGCACAGGCGAGATGCAGTTTGCTCGGATGCCAGGGAGAGGCGCTGTTACACAGGTCTGAGTCACAGCAGTGGATTCGCACACCTGGCAGCTCTTGTTGCTGGCAGTGTCTGGAAGTGGCACAACCGCTGGTCAGGACGATACCCAGAGCAGCTGAAAGGACAAGAGGGGAAAGAATATATCAGTCAGAGAAGAGTGACGAGTGGCTGTTGGACTCAGCAAGAAAAAAAGCACAAGTAAGCAATGTTTTGAACTGTGTAATGGGGAAGACGTTTAGAGTGATCTTAAAGACACACTTAACAGGAAGCAACCACAGCTGAAAGAATCAGCTCCCTGACAGACAGACTATTGCACATTTTACTACTTGCAATGAGAACATACAGCACACATTAAATCTGCAACATAACAAAATCTTTTGCAATTGTACAGCGAAAGTACTACAATTCCTAATGCTAATAGTACTCAAATAATTTTTATTACTACTACCTGTACAGCAGCTGCTACTGCTGCTGTTACTACAATTACTACTATTATTACTTGCTACTACTGCTGGATAAAAAAAAAAAACTTATTTAGAGATTCTAAATTGTAATTGCATAAATTACATTTATTTCTCCAAAATATGCTCAAGTAAACATGATTTTTTGACATGTACTTAGAATTTAAGTTATCTGAGTAAAAGTATCTAGTTACTTTCTCACTTTCTCTCTAAACTACTTCATTAACTAATGCATTGTAGAAGTCCTGATTTTGTGTCAGGGTTACATTTTAGGTTATAATGTATCTGAAAAGAAACAGCTCAGATGAAGCTTCAAGAGCATCTGCTTGATATGACCTAGTCATTTAAGTTTAATAAGCTGACAGGGCACAGATTATTACCAGAGACACGTTGCCTGTCACACCATGACCAACAAGCTCATGTCAGTATTTGTCTGTGTTTGCGCTTTCTGATAAAAGGTTCCTCATCAGCCCTTTCACCGTAAGTAAACCCATTAGACGTCTTGTGAAAGAACAGCTGGGTTGTCCACGCTTCCTTGCGTATCTGCAGATCTACCCAGTACCTTTTTGTCTTGGACATCCACATCCCCCTTTCCACTTAATACTAAACAACGAATGCTTTACAATTTACCCAGTAATGCATGCTAATGTAGAATTACGTAACTATTAGCTTTGATCCCAGTTGAATATTCACATGAGCTTGCCTTGTACATTTTCACAGAAGTATAATTAAAAATGATTATTCTAATGTCCAGTGGCATGGCACAGTGAATATATTTAATGTGCTCCTTCACTCTGCCATAAATATTCCAGTTATCAACATTGAGTTCATGAAGAAGGCACAGGCTGAAATCAGGCTGGATAGTTACTCACTGCTCTCGGTCTTGATGCAGAAGCGGTGTTTGAAACCCTTGTGTGAGTGGGTGCAGGTGATGACCTCTGGGTTAGAGCAGCCCACATCCACGTACCTCTGCCCCTGGATGATGTTGCAGCCATAGCACTGCAACCCTTGGACTTTAGAAAAAAAAAAAAATCACAGGGTTAAATGTATGCAGAAAATTTACACTGCAATCTATCCCCTTCCCCCCAAAATAATAGAACCAATCACACATACAGGAAATTCACAGGAAATCAAGCATTAAGTGTACCATGGTGATAACAATTTATGTTCATCAAGTAATAATTTAGGTGTATGTTTATAAGCAATATAAGATTTAATGTAAATACTGGCAATGATAGAAGAGTGAAGTATGTGATTTTTGTTTTAGATTTTGGAAGAAATCAATTTAATCATCTAATAGCATATTGCAATATGAATCATATGTGAAAAAAATAAGACTTTAGACATTATATACTTTATTATTTAGGATTTGAATCTGCTGGCACATTCCTGTTGGATGTTGAATAATGTCTGCCAAAAAAAAGTAAAGAAAGTTGGAACTTAAGCGTTAGAAATGTGAAAAAGTGACGTGCAGACAAATATTAACAATGCAAGATGTGATGTTGATAATTAGGCAGAGATAAATGTTGGTTCGGATCAGTCTAAGGCTATACTCACAGCTAGAAGTTTAACTTCACTGGCATATTATATGTTAGTATTTATCTTTTTACATGCTATTTATTGTTGTTGTAGGTGTGTGGTGGGGTTTTGAACGCTAGGTAACACCAGCCAGGACGGCAGTTGTAAAATTGGGGATAGTGTCACTTAAATGCATAACAGTGATAAGACATTTTCTTGCATAGAAAAATTTTATTGCGATTTGGTCTGTTCCCAGCTTCTAGATTACAGTATATGTGTTCAGCACTATCCAATTCACAGTAACAAACTCAAGAGGTGCTCTTGCTCACTGTTTAATTGACAGGAAAATATAATACAATTAAGCTGATGAAGGTTATCTCCAGCATACAACATTTAACAGCTATGGATCACATCAAAGCTTTTTCCATTGATCCTCACTGTGTGTATTTTAACCACAGTTAACTACTCCAACAAAACACATTTTCAATGTACCTTAAATGTAGGTAGATGCACAATTAAATGCTAATGATCTCATATTCAGTTTTTCTCTTCATTGAAACAAGAAATAGAGCTTAAAGCATATTCAGGGCTTAGGTGTGAGTCACTCTCGGTTGTATGGCCCAGCCCAGACTCTGTGCCTGCCAGCTGCAGCCTGTGATCAAGCTGTGTGTCTAGCTCTCACTCAGAACCCAGTAAGAGGTGGAACTACAGTTCAGAGAAGGTCTCCAGAGGAACTAAATAAACAGGCAGCTCAATCCATGTCTTCACCGGCAGGCTCAGTTACAGCCATAGCTTTAAGACACTTTCTACCTTCAACAACCCTTTCATGTTTATATGTCAACTTAGGCCCAGTTCCAGTTTGTCAATACATTTTGGATCAAATAACCAAATAGAATGCACTATTGCAGCTATTCCACTAATAACAATAGCAGCCTACTAAATAAAAATAATTACTTTGTGATGTGTAAAGGGTCTGGCAGTTCAGGCAATAGTAGTACAGTAGTAAATTCACAAGCAATGTTCATAAATCTAAAGCCAGTATAGAAGAAGACCAAAAAACATGACGCATGTAAATAACAAGAGATGTCAGTGTGGAATCAAAGCTAAAAGTGATTTATTTGCCCTTTGCAGCATGCCTTTGTGCTGTGTAAAGCCAGAGGACTTAATTTATATTCTGCTTAACATTTCTCTGGCCAGGCAACAGTGAAAAACCTACTTGTGCTAGAGCCAGTCTTGGCAGGAGTCCATGTGTAAATGGCCACAAGACATTTCTTTGGTGTCATAGAGATTAAATGTAGATTTATTTCTTCTGCTATGTATCTTTTTGTCTGTTTGGTCTTGATAAGTCTAGACTATATGCTCATTGTACTACTCTCTGGACCCTACTGTAAGTTACTATAATTTGCAAAACATTGTCCTTATATTTTAAAATTTTACAGTGTACATGACCAGAATGTTAAGACTCTATTGTGCACACATGCATAAGTGTAAAAACTATACAATTAGTTTTTTGTTTTGCTTTTATAAATTAACAATTGCATAATTTACATATACTGGTTTAGAACAGGTCACTAAGGAATTATGGATAAATTATGGATGATAGTTTTGGCAATGCAAACAAACATAGACTTTCCAAAATAGGGAACATCACCTCTGCCATGGAGATGTTTTTGCCAGTCTTGGTTTGTTTGTTATCCTGTTAGCAGTATAACTAAGATATAATGGTCAGATTTTGATGAAAAAATCCTTAAAGGTCAGTAATGGGCTAAGGAACAAATTATTAGTTTTTGGTGAGGATCCTGTCTGAATCTAGGCTTTTTCAGTAGGACTGTTTACTATTGCAGGGTATTAACTCTAGCCACAGTGGGCCAATAAAGGAACTATTGTTTTGATATTGCGAGATAAGGTTTTGTGGTTCAATTGATAGAGCATTTATCTGTGAACTAGAAGATCCTGGTCTGAGTCCAGGTCTGAGCACTATATCCTATCTTTAACATTGCGAGATAGGGCCAATGTCTTGGTGGGGGTGTGCAAGTGCTTCTAGTTGTGGCAGTCAAATTTAAAAGACTCTCGTTAAAGGTCCCGGATTGTCTTTCATTGTAGTTAAAAGAACCTTATCACCAATACCTTCTTTCCACTAAGAAAACCCAGCTAAACCTAAACAACAAATCCACTTGCACGTAAAAGGATTGTGCATAACTCAAGACCTGTCACACACCTGGGCCTGACCTCCAAACCCCCCCCCCCCCAACCAACCCACCCACTCAGGACGGCTGAAACCAATCCTCCCATTTTATCTTTGGAGCCTAAAAGGGCAAAGAATGGACTGTAGCCTCTTGTCACCTCCGCTCGGTTAAATAGCCCACCAAAAGCTTTCAGGAGCAAAGTAATCCCAGGCAAATGCTCTTACAAAAATCTCTTTAGAAATCTGCTTGAATCAATGTAAAGCCCCGTAGCGACAGGGAGCACATGCCAGCCTTTAGGGCATGTGCCCTATTCCCTGTTGGGTGATACAGCGCGCACCAAAGCTCCCATAAATACTCAAGTATATCATTAGATCTTTATAATGATTGTGAGCAGTTGACGCCAAGCAAAAACAGTGGTCATTTACATCTGGCAAACAGCCTGATTTGACAATTCAATGTGATGTTATTACTGCACTCATGAAACATTGAAAGGATGCCCAGTATGAGCATTTGTCAACATAATGAGGACATATTGGAAAGACATGCGGCTCCTGCGGTGCACTGCAATTCATCATGACTATATCAGGTGGGGAATGCATAATATATGTTAAATAAAACACTATTAGCATGTACTGCCAGCTAACATCTAGCAAGTATGCATTATTTGAAAGATACAAATGGCTGTGGTGAACTGAGCAAAATGCATTTCTAAAGGAAAATTAAATGCTTAAAAAAAAAACTATCATAAAATAAAAGGAAAACAGTTTTGTCAATTGATAATCATTTAATTATGTAAAAAGGGACCATTCTGAACTATGTAACAAGAAATTAGCTTTAGTAACTAGACAGTTGTCTCTTATAATTACAAATGTATGTATATTTATAGGTTTATGTATTTTAAAGGTAGGTCTATGTGGTAGCGGCTGGTGGTGGTGGAGGACTGATGTCAACTAAATGAGGAGTTTGCCTTTAAGAGTATTAATTGATATCTCATTACAAGCTTACAATGTAAATGATTAATCTGATACAGCCCATGTAATTGACAGTGCTTTGCTATTCTGTCATTTGTTGTCTCATTCAGCTTATATTGGCATGGCCCTATTGATAAACCCAATATCATTAACTGCCTCCTTCCTTCACCTGCTCTGCACTTATGATCAGTGTTGGTCCTTCAGCAATAATTGCAAAGTATTCATGCAAAACAACCACATAACAACACACTATTTTTATGATTTAGTCCCTGGTGAATAAAAGGTTAGAGAGCTGAGCCTGAGACAGGTCAATTGTTATGACTCTATTGGGAAATTTAGTTTGCCCCCTTTAGGTGTTACCCATTATGTGAGGAGACATAGATTTGTACTCCAGGGTCAATTACATGCAGAACAAAAGCACTTTTATTGGAATCAGCTTAAAGTGTGGCAGCTTATTATAAAGACTGTGAACCACTGAGTTGGTGTTGGTCTAGCACATTTGTGATTTTTTTCCACAATGTTTTTTTCATTATTTTCTGCAGTATTGTGTGTTATTATTGCTTTCTAACTTATTTTAGGCTTTTTCCTACTGGGGTTGCCACAGCAAATCCTCTGCCTCCCAGCATGCAGTGAGTCACAATTTAGCATTGATTGGTTTTACACTGGATGCCCTTCCTGATGCAACCCTCTGCATTTATCTGTGTTTAGGAACAGCACAAAAGGTACTCTGGCTTGTGACGCCTTGTGGCCAGATTGTTATTATTATAATATGTTCTATTCTGGCAACATATTAATTGAAAATGGGAATGATTACATTATTTTTTGCATCCACATGTACACTTGTAAGCATTTTATTGTAAATTAGCTTGTGGACATAATAATAATAATAATAATAATAATAATAATAATAATAATAATAATAATAATAATAATAATAATAATAATAATAATAATAATAATAAAAACCTTACCTTGTGTCACGTAATGAGCCAAAACCAAAATCAATCCAAGTCCATACACCAGCCAGGTCTGTAAAGTCATGGATGCAGCACAGTGGTGATAAGTGAACGCTTCAACTAGTTTCCCTATTTTCATCCAGTTATTCACTGACAAAAAAGACAAAACAAACAAACAAAAAAAAAACAAAAAACAGCAAAGTGTACACCAGAAATGCCACTTTTCCAGAAATCCGCCAGACGTCTCTCCTCACTCCAGCCTCAGTGAAGCTTGCGCAGCGTGTGAGGAAGCATCCAGAGAGAGAGTGAACCAGGCAGTCAGGCAAAGAGGCGAAGAGGTGAGGGGGAGGAAGATAAACCAGTCATAGGACAAAATAAATGAACGTCGTCCTCAGCGGTCTTCCTCACGTTCCCAACTAGTGATGTAAAAAGCAAGTCCTCTCATCTCTTATCACTTCTGGATGTGGCATAGAAGAGACAGAGAGAGAGGGACCACCTTATCACATCAGTGTCACTAATTGTCTTTTTCCAGTCGAGGCGAACACATCACTCAGGATTAATTCTTTATTGATAATCCATTGCTTCTAATAATAGCCCTATCACAATGTGTTAAAAGCCCATGCTCTAAATGGGATGGCACAGAGGTGGGACTGGGGTGCTGTGTTTATGCCTATGAGTGCAGGGGAAAGGAGCCAAAGCGCCAAATAAGTACACGCTTCCCAACAGAGCAGGTTATCTCCGCTCCGGTGTGTATCACTGTGGCGCACACTGGGGAGAAAATTCTATCTAATCAAGAATTAAAGAGTAAATCCTTTCTTAGAGACTGTAATGCCAGCGGATAAGGCAGGCTTAGTTTGCAGTAAGCTCTCATTCCCTCCCCACCCAAAGCAACATATGGTCCCAGTCTGATAGATGGCTGCCAGTGAGTGCTGTCATTCATATTAAAACATATTTCGCCCAGATTCTTCCACATATGCTTCGAAACGCACGACTCTATTGCTCATTTACAAAATCCCATAATGCCTAATCATGTCCTACAGCACATGTGTTAGCTGCTTCAGAAGGGTGCATACATGTGCCTCTTTTGATTTGTAAGAGTGTGCAGCTGTGTGTGACTTGCTTCTCCTCCGTGCACTTTTATCCATGACTCATTGTTGGTGTGTATTTGTGTGTGTGTGTGTGTGTGTGCGTGTGTGTGTGTGCAAGAGAAATGCCAGAAGTGTGTCCTCTCTGTGTGAAGAAAATTGTTGGTTTGTGTGGGTGCACTGAGGGTAAAAGAGAAAGGATGCTGGACACTAAGGGAGTGTGTATATGCAGAAAGAATAGCCCTGAAAGCATCAAGAGAACAAATGGCAATCACCTAAACGCACAAAAATATATAGTAAAAATAGTCTTAAGGATTGTGCCATAATAAGAAATAGAAGTTTGTATTTTATTGGCAAAGAAAAGAAACATATACAACAGGATTGTACAAGACATGGAAAGATAAAATCGCAATTAATTTATCAGTGAGCCTGTGTTAAGAGATACATTTCTTAATTTTGCAACTCTTTTCAAGTTAAACAAGGATATATCATTTATGAGGGTTAATGTGTTCCATTCAACAAAGTTCTGGACAGCTAATCATCTGCTTTGTAGTCTTCTGTGATTTGGATAACCATTTTGCACAGTTTTTCATTTTTTATTTTTTATTTTTAAGCTAGATGTCCTTCCTTACATAACCCTCTCCATTTATCTAGGCTTTGGACCAACACAAAGACAGGCTTGAAAACTCATATCTTTGGGGCCTTTAATGAAAACCTATAGCAGGACTCCTTGAATAGCACCTTACGCCACTGGACCTAAAGATTCAGAGCTATTGTCTAAGCAGTCCAGTGCAGTGAGGAATTTAATGTTGTTGTTGAGATGTTTCATAAAGTCTTTATTCTATCCAATATAGTGGTGCATATGACAGAATATGTTTGAGTATCAAGAATGCTATTGGTAAATAATAATTATGTTCATATTTTGTTGTAAAGTGATACAGTATGAAGTTTATTTATGTGGATGGCTGTTGTGTTCTCTCTCTCTCTCTCTCTCTCTCTCTCTCTCTCTCTCTCTCTCTCTCACTCACACACACACACACGCACACGCACACGCACACGCACACACACACACACACACTCTCAGACAACTCCCCATTCTACCATTTCCATTTGTCACGGACAGGGATGAAGAGTCTGTCATGTGAATTTTTCATTCTGCGCCAGCACAAACTGAGCTGAGTGGCATATAACATAAATGGTAGTGCAGTCCTTGTAAAACTCCCAATTGTAACACACTAAATGACCTTTTCCCTCTCCTCTCATCTCAGAAACCATTTTTTATATTCTCTATCTAGAGACTTGAGCCACACACACAAAAATGAGAGGCAAGGATTCGGAGCAGGGGTTCTGTAGTACCACAATGATGAAAGTGAGTTTTTCCCTGAGCTGCTTCTGACTTATCTTGACACACAATAGCTGGTTTAAATTCCCTTGAAATCCCCTGTGGTGTCTTGTTTGGAGTGACAGTGACCAGAATAGAGAGGACTACATGCTTTTTTAGTTCTTGATGAAAATGCAATTAAGACACCAGTAGGAGTGAGAAGCTGTAGGCTATGCCAATAAAACAGAATGAAGAAAACAACAATATATCCTTACTGGCCACTTTATTAGCTACACCATATGCCTAATAACATGGCTCTGATGGTGTGGTACTGCTGGAGACTTTAGTTGTGACGGTTATTTGAGTTACTGTTGCCTTTCTATTATTTTCCATCAATCTGCTCATTCTCCTTTGACCTCTGGTAAAGGCATTTTCACCACAGAACTGCCACTCATTGAATATTTTCTCCTTTTTGGACCATTCTCTGTAAACCCTGGAGATGGCTGTGTATGAAAATCCCAGTAGCAGTTTCAGAAATAATCAGACTAGTAAATGCCATGTTCAAAAATATGAAATCAGAAGTTGGAGTGCTTCAAATCTGGGCATACAGTAGGGCCTATATAGCATCTGGTGCCTAAAACCATAAACTACTAAGGCAAAACTTAAAATGGCCATTAAGTCTCATGTAATAAGTACAGGCCGGCGGGGTCTCAGTGTTAATGAGCAGCAATCCATTAGCGTGTGACCAAAAATCTGTTGCAGATTCTGCAGGCTATATTAATGAATGAAAACACAAGCCTAAAGACTGCAGTAAATATGAGTGTATACCATCAGAGAGACTTTAATGGCCCTGCACTTTGCTTGGCTGGTTAAAATCCCCAGGGGCCACTTTAATTTCTCCTTAGGGACACTTTTTGTGCTTTTGTGACACATGCCCTGATGATAGCTTTAATGCTGGCACTAGCTGTGTGATTAACTGCTACAGAGTCAAGGAAAAGTGCTTTTTAGCATCCAGAATATCAAGTAATTGAAACTTGTGACCGGATGTACTGTATGTGGCTCTGTGACAGATTTGTACTGAGGAGCGTCAAGCTTATGCAGCAAAGGAGTCGTTGCAGCAAAAGGCTTAGCCACCAGTGTGGAAATAAGCACTGCTGAATTCTGCTTTATTTCCCTTTAAGTTGTATATCCTTTAGTCTAAATGATAATAATAATAGTAAATACACAGTAAATAACATTTTTATATTTATATGCATTCATTTACTTTAAAATATGTTGAAAGCTCTGAGCACTTTCATTGACAAAGCTAATAAAAAAAGATTAAAGTACTAAACGTCATTCATATATATATATATATATATATATATATATATATATATATATATATATATATATATATATATATATACTCTTCAATAAGGTCCTGTTTTTGACAGTGTAGCGGGGCACCTATGGGTTAATAGCTCATAATGTATAATGTCTTCTCAGGCCACTTCTCACAGCGTCTTGGGAAACACGCTCCAATCTTTGGCCTTATATTTTGTGCTTGGCTGCTCTTTCTGTGCCCAGGGGCCTTGAGGTGATGCCCCAGGACCTTTTGCCATCTGCTGCTGCCACTAGAGGTGGCACCACAGCATTCACAAGTTGTATTGAGACCTAGTACCTATTTGCCAGGTTCTGCTCTTCTTTATGAATCACTGTGTTAATCCAGGCGCGATTGGACCTGCTGAGTAATTGCATTGGAATATTGATTTATTGACAGCGTTCAATGCAACTAATTACAACGCACTTCACTGTGTTTTCACAGTTCATCAACTCATCACCCATTTATTGGAAGTGCTGATTTCCATTCAGCAAATGATTTAGCAATAGGAAAATAATAAAGTAGCAGCTACAAAAATTATATGTAATAATAATTATTTATAATAATACAGAAAATCAAACTGTTTTTTTTATTGCTTTTTATTTGTAATATGTGTTAATCCACACATTGCCATCTTCATTTCATTTCATAATTGGAATATAAATGATTTGTTGGGTGTAAGTTCAAAGATATTTTTTCCTCTGATGCAGCCTTTTTAAAGTTTTTAAATGAGCTTTTATCAGATTGCTGATTAATACGCCCACTGCAGTACAGAGTCTGACATGGAAATTTAAACCAGCATTTGAAGTCGTGCTGGAGGGACTTGCCTGCCTAAATGCAGTATTAATTGGATGTTTGGACTATTTTTAAAAGGTCTGCTGAAGTCATGGTCAGCCTTTAATAATTACATTGCCACGGATAGGGCAGCAGGATATTAACCACTATCCCTTTTAAAAGCTTTGCTTTACAAAACAGCTCAATAATCTCGTAATTTAAACATACTCCCTCAATCTCTGAGGCTTAACGGCAACATCTGCTACAGAAACACTCCACCGGCTAACATCTTAAAATAAATATATAACCTGACGACAACTGTCTCCCTAAGCATTTTCATTCAATAACCAATACTGTTATCTGAAACACATCAATACAGTTTGTTGTTGAAAAACAACTTAAACAGATATTCAGAAACATTATCTTTTGTCTTTCTTCAGATTTGTCTTTAAAGAATAGACTTATTGAACAAATTAACAAATTAACTATCTGTTCAAATTACCTTAAAAAATATGTGAAATAACTCTTAAGCAGCATATAACAAAGCCGGTGGCAAATTGTTATTTTTCTCATATTCTGAGTGTAATTGTAACATAATATGTCTATGCAATCATTGTATGTTGTGTAGCTTGAGATTATTTTATTTTTTTCTTATATACTGGTGGTAATTGTATATGTTATACTTAGACACAGGGCATGGAGGCATAGTGTTACGTGGTAAAAGTAAAATCACAACATGCTCTAGCCTCACATTAACACTGATTTACTCAGACAGAGGCATTAAAAGCTCCACCTTATGAATAATAAAGCTGGAGTTGAAACATTAATGCAGAGGCATGTTTTTCAAGATGAGGGTGTTGTGAGATTGTGAGTTAAGGCAGTGCCGTGGGCATCGGGGGGTGACCTATAACGCCAGCATCTTTTTATTTAAATGCCAAGTTGAAACCACTGTAATAGTCCTTGCTGGCACCTTCCTCATTAATCTCTTGGCCCTATCACCTAAATCACTGTTTAGAAATGACTTGTATGTGACTTGGTGCACCTCTTGCCTGTTTGTAAGCCATAGCCCCTTGGAGGATTGTGCACAGATTTGGCTACAGTCCACTGTAGAGAATATGAAAGGTGTTAGCTGCGGGCTGTTGGCATGGTGTTGATTTATTTACTGTACATCAGCCCACAGACTTCAAACAGCAGCCTGGCACATGTTTGGGCTGCCATATTAGTGTCACTGTTATCATCCAAAGGACACATTTCCACTCAAAATTTTAACTGCAGCTGGTTACAAAACTATATAAGGTCTTATATGCCACAGACAGCAATACAACATGCATTATTTACATGTAGGAGAAAGTACCGTAAACGTTGTAACATCAAAAAAAAAAAAAAAAAAAAGTTAAGATATACATGTTTTGCTCAGCAGCTGGTCATATATTAATGGAAACTACATAACCAATATCCAATATGCAGGAAAAAATACATAAATGGGTGAAAATCCTAAGAATGCTTATTAAAAAAGTTTTCATTCACACAATCTCCAACTTTAAAAAAAACTATAAGGTCTGTAATGTGTTCGAGGGTATTTGTATATGTGTAAGTACTTTTTTACTATTATATTTTGACTTTTTTTTTTTAGTTCATTCTTCATAGTCCCATGATGGAATGACAAGGACAACTCATGTGAAATAATAAAAAACTTTGCCAAAATAAAATAAAATAGAACCAGGTAGGTAATGTGAATTAATAATTTTGCTTACACACGTCAACAGATCAAAATGATAATGATGTAATGATAAAATAATAATGACCTTGTTGGTGTAGTTTTACTTTTGATCTCACTTCAAACACTCTTCCTGTCCTGAGAATACAGTTAATTTGGACTTTCTTTCTTTGAGAGGGAATAAGCAAACCAGGCTGAAAAAAATCCCAAACCTCAAATCACGACTTGTGCTGTGCCATTGGCGTTAAAACCCCTCACATTTTCTGCCAGTACTCATTCAAACCACAACGAGTATTACGTGATAACACGGATTATTATTACACTGTTATAAAAACGCAGGGTTAATTAAATCTGAAGAAAAAAAACTGTATGCACCAGCAGAGGGCGGTGTAAGCTACACGTGACACACATGAGCAGTTCGGAGCGGAAGAAGAAGAAACCCGAGAAGAAGTCCGCACGTGTTTCCAACATGTCTGCCCGCTGCGTTGCTGTGTGTTGAATTGGCTTACGCCAGTTTTTTTTTTGTCTGTTATCAGTTTTAAAAGCGGAAAGTGTTTTTTCCGGAGAGTAAAAGGTTACACAAAGGATTACAATGGCCCAGAGGAAGAAGAAACTAACTAAGAAGAAGAGACACAACAACAGAGAGGCAGAGGCAGACTCTGACAGCGGAGATTTTGAGCTGGCAGCCGAAATTAAAGAAGATGACGCTGTAATAAATGCTTTTATTACGAATTTATTAAGAACTTTATTTGAAGAACTTTATTGTATGTTACGTAATAGTTAAGCATCCACCATAGCAAAATGGAATAGGTCTGTTGTTTGGTATTCATAAGTGAACATGTTGATCGGGAGATATTAGAGTCGGGGGTATAGCTCAGTGGTAGAGCATTTGACTGCAGATCAAGAGGTCCCCGGTTCAAATCCGGGTGCCCCCTGTTTTAAAAAATAAGATTAAAAAATTCGAATATAAAGCTGTTTTAATAACAAAGCCATATTTGTGATAGAGTAAGATGTACAGAGCTTATCAGACGTAAACACTAGTGAGTTTAAAACTATTGGAGGAAGTGGTGCTCCCTTCTATCTGAATTCTAGTATCTTTAGTGTGTAATGTGTATATTTTTCTTGTATAGCTGTGGTAAAGATGATTCCGTTATAAAAGAAACTCTCTTTAGGTTTAATAAACATCAGGACACAAACTATGATTATAATATTAATGTCATTTTCGCCCTCATATAGCTGGGGAGGAAGCTGCTGAGGTTCCCAACATCAGACTGTCTGTCAGATGTGGAGCCCGACACGAGGGAGATGGTTCGAGCTCAAAACAAGAAGAAGAAGAAGTCAGGAGGATTTCAGTCCATGGGTGAGGGAGATGGTTCTGAGTTTACATAATGCACCATAACTGTTGCTAGTTTGTTTTTTTAAATAGAAAATATAGCATTTTGGTGTTGCACATTTCAGGACTTAGTTACCCAGTATATAAAGGTGTTATGAAGAAGGGCTACAAAGTGCCTACTCCAATTCAAAGAAAAGTAAGTCCCAATGTTTCATAATAATAAAAGCAGATCAACATGACCTCAAACAGGACAGTGTTTTATACTTGTTTTTCTCTTGCTTCAGACTATTCCAATCATTTTGGATGGTAAGGATGTGGTAGCTATGGCCAGGACAGGTAGCGGTAAAACTGCTGCCTTTCTCATTCCCATGTTTGAAAAACTTAAGGCCCCTCAGGCCAAGACTGGAGCAAGAGCTCTCATCATGTCTCCCACCAGAGAGTTGGCACTACAGACCATGAAGTTCACTAAAGAGGTCAGACAAGCAAATTAATATCATTCAATGGTCTGGCTATCTATATTATAAACTATAAAAAGACAGGCCTTTCTTTGCTACTGCCACTAATACTTTTCATTATTTTATTGTTATAGCTCGGCAAATTCACAGGACTAAAAACAGTTTTGATCCTTGGTGGAGACAGGTATGTGCCTCTTCAGCTGTCACCAAAGTCTACAGGTACATTGTTTTTATGTTGCTCTAACCGATGTAAATTTATATTTTTTTCAGTATGGATGATCAGTTTGCTGCACTTCATGAAAATCCTGATATGTGAGTAGGCAGTGATTCAAACATGTATGACATTCAGTATTTTAAATGCCGATATTAATAAATAATTTTTTTCCCCCCAGAATTATTGGTACACCTGGTCGTCTCATGCATGTTGTCAAAGACATGAACCTCAAATTGCACAGCATAGAATATGTGGTGTTTGATGAGGCTGACAGGTGAATAGTAAATAGTGAACTTGATTTAATTTTTTTCTTTGAGTGAAAAAATATTTTTCTGCAAAAAGTAAATTAAAAAAAACATTTCTGTTTAGATTGTTTGAAATGGGTTTTGCTGAGCAGCTCCAGGAAATAATACAAAGGCTCCCAGACACCAGAC
Organism: Bostrychus sinensis; assembly: GCA_020698575.1. Lineage (NCBI taxonomy): Eukaryota > Metazoa > Chordata > Actinopteri > Gobiiformes > Eleotridae > Bostrychus > Bostrychus sinensis. The sequence continues at coordinate 21,631,112 of CM036239.1, read as the reverse complement.
AGACTCTACTGTTTTCTGCCACGCTACCAAAGCTTCTGGTAGAGTTTGCCAGAGCTGGTGAGAATAGCATTTGTTAAGTTTTCTGCATGTAGAATAAGTGCCCATGTTTGTAATTGCTAATTATTTTTTCTATTTAGGACTGACAGAACCAGTGCTGCTTCGTCTAGATGTAGATTCCAAGCTCAGTGACCTGATCAAAGTAAGAAATTTAATTCAATTAATCAGTTCTTTTCTTTATTTAATTATTTTCCATAAAGCCTTAAACAATTTTATGTAATTTTGTCAGCTGTCATTCTTTCATCTGCGTGTTGATGACAAGCCTGCGCTTCTGCTTCACCTTCTGAGGAATGTTGTGAAGCCACAGGAACAGACGGTAGTCTTTGCTGCCACCAAACATCATGTAGAGTACCTTAGAGAGGTAAAAATATTGAGAAAAATAAATTACTTTAAAAATGCATACTTTGAAGCTTGATATAATTTTTGTATTTTCAGCTGTTGGACTCTGAGGGAATAGAAAGTGCCTACATCTACAGTGCCCTTGATCAGACTGCCAGGAAGATCAACATTGGGAAGTTTGTACATAGGAAAGCAATGGTACTTCTTGTCACAGATGTAGCTGCTCGTGGTATAGACATCCCCCTGCTGGACAATGTCATCAACTACAACTTTCCCTCCAAAGCCAAGCTTTTCTTGCACAGAGTCGGTCAGTGGTTTATTACTGATAAGTCACTGAAAATTTATAGAGAAAGATTGTGTTTGATTTTTCACCAATGACTTCTTGTGGCTTCAGGGCGTGTGGGTCGTGCTGGCCGCAGTGGCACAGCTTATAGCATGATTTGTCCTGATGAGATGCCTTATGTCTATGACCTTCACTTGTTTCTGGGGAGACCTGTTCAGTTAGCCACACCTGAACAGCCAGAAGGTACGGTTTATATATGTTCTGCTTAAACAGTTAAAATATATTTAAATATTACAATTCCCAATCCCTGACTGATATGATATTCTCTTTTATAGATGTAGATGGTGTGTTTGGACGCGTCCCTCAGAACATCCTGGATGATGAAGGCGCTCATTTGATTACAACCCATCAAAATTCCTTGGAGCTGCATAACCTTCATAGAGTGTCAGAGAATGCCTACAAGCAGTACCTCAAGTCCCGCCCTAACCCTTCACCTGAGTCTGTCAGGCGGGTCAAAGGCACAGATCTGTCCTGCATGGCTGTTCACCCTTTACTCGGTCAGTTAAATTTGAGGATAATTAATTGAGAGCGACATATTAACCCATTTTAAAATACATTTGTGTACTTGGTATGATTTTAGGTTCAGGTCTGGAAAAAATGGAGCTGGAACGCCTTCAGATTGTTGATGCAATAAAGAGCTATAAATCCAAATCAGTAAGTAAAGCAATATGTTTGCACTTTGTTTGGTGATGAAATGGCCCTCTAAACTGACATTTAAGTCAATTGTTTTGTGTCTGTTTAGACTATATTTGAAATAAATTCAAACAGTAAGACACCTGCCAGTGAAGTAATGCGGACCAAGCGCTCCAAAGATGAAAGTCTTGTAAACATATTCAGCAAACATAAAGAGAAGTTGACTGTTAAAAGCAAAGTACTGCCACATCTCCAACAGACAACCACAGCTGAAGATGACTCCATGAAGACAGAGGAAATAGACAACGAAAATCTGCAGGTCAGGAACGCCATCCTCTCATGCTGCAAAAAGCAAATCATTTTGTGGTGCAGAATGAGTGACTTAGTTATAACTCTACTTAATAATAAAAGTACTAATGTACTGTCTTCTGTTTTTCTAATACATTTGTCCACCAGGGGGTGTTTTCAAATGTTGTTGGTGGAAGGAAGAGATCTCTTCAAGATGAGGCTGAAGAGCCAAAAAACAAAAAAAGTAGATCGATGGGCAAAGACGAGGAATTTTACATCCCATACAGACCCAAAGACTTTAACTCAGAGAGAGGGTGTGAACGCAAAGCTGATAGTGATGATGAAAACATTTATCAAATGAAAAATATATTTTATAAGCACTTTTTATTGGTGTTTTAGGTTAAGTCTAACTGGCGAGGGTACTTCATTTGAACAGCAGGCCTCCACAGCTGTCCTGGACTTGATGGGAGATGAGGGGGGGCAGCTGAATCAACACACAAGCATGATGAAATGGTACAAAAAAACATGTTATGTTTGTTATGTGTTTCGTGTTTTGTCATTTATTGATAAAAGATATTCTGGTTCTTGAAGGGACCGCAAGAGGAAGCGCTTTATCAGAGACACAGGAAAGGAAGACAAAAAGAAGATCAAAACTGAGAGTGGGCAGGTGGTTAGCAGGAAAAACAAGAAGAACTTGTATCCTTTAAAGATATTTGATATTTGACACTTCTTTCTGTGATTGTATAAGACACATTGTTTTGCTGATTTATCTTAATAATACTTCAGTTATGAAGAGTGGAAGAAAAAATACAAAGTGGATGACATTGGATTTGGTTCTGACAATGAATCAGGAGGAGTGAAGCGGGCAGGGAAAGGTAATACATTTATTAGCTTTAACATTTTTTATGCACAGTCCTTTCAAGATACTTTATATTTATTAACTCCCACCTCCCAAGAGTAATGCATAAATTAAATGATTAAAGATAAAATATTTCCTGCTTTTCTGATTTGATTGTTGGAGTTTGTGCAGCTTTAGATTCCTTTAATCTACTGTTTATAAATCAATAAATGGATAAAAAATAGTACTTTGTTTTTATTGTTTAAATGTAATGATTTGGCTTCTCTTTTTGTCAATTTGCCTACCTTCAAGGTCGGGGTCGAGGTCGCCATGGTCCTGCAAGTAAGAGCCCTGGAGGACCACAGCAGACAGCTGGGGGCCGCAGAATCCGCTCAGAGTTGAAAACAAGTCACCAGATACTAAAGCAGCGCAAGAAGAAGCAGAAACAACAGTTCCTACAGAGTGGAGGGCTGCAGAAGCTGCGTACCAAAAACAAACACTTTGCCAGAGATGTGAAAAAATCAGGCTTTGGACGTGGAGGCGCAAAAAAGGGAAAACTGAGGAAAAAATTATGAGGAGAGGCAGTTATTTCCTGTGCCCATGAACTCTTTATTTGACAATGATTATGTGTAAAACATATACACTTAATTAAACTGGATTTCCACATGTTAACTGTCTTAGGCAGGTATTGCTGCATAAAGTGTTCAAGTGTCTTTATGAATACAAAGACAGATTATTAATTGTGGAGTGTCATGTTTTCAAAGCAACAATAATATTGCTAGTCTATGCACTGAGAGGCACATCATTTACTTACGCCAGGTGGCAAATTCTGCATTTGAACTTGTTGTAGATCTACAACATCTACATGCTATATGTATGTTACTATATTATTATTTTTTATCCCCTGCAGAAATTACAGGAAACAGGAAAGTCCTATCTGTAGCATCTGGGGAGGTGCAAAACATGACCACATGGACAGCAGTTGACACCAGTCAGAGTGCAAAAGTAGAGCTGCTCTGTGCATCTGGAGGTGGTTACAGTGCTAGCTTTGTTTTATACTGCTGTACTTAAAGTATATGTGCTGTTGCAGCTTATGTATGCATGCAACTGACTCTTTCTCTTTGAAAAAATATGTGCTTTTCAGTGCCCTCTGTAAATGTAGCTAAACATGATATCTATTAGGTTGCTAACACAGTAAAATGCCCATACACAAGAACACTGGTATATTTCACTGTGAGTGTCTTCCAAAAAACATACATTCATTCTTTCACACACGTGTTAATGATTCAGCAAAGCGTGACATGGCATCTGTGTGCTTATGGTGCTTTTTCACATGCCAGTTTATACACCATATATCCCTACTTTTAACAGACTACAAAAGCATAATAGCCCAGACCTACAAGGACAGCTGGTTGTCTATGAACATACACAGAAACAGTAGGGCAAATGGTGAGTTCGTGTGATTTTTTTTTTTTTTTTAACCATAATTACTTGGGTTTATGAATATCTTAAGCTTTAAATCTGATTTCTGTACTTATTTTACTTTTTGTTTCCCACTTTGGACAGCAATTGGAGCACCCAAAAGCTCTATATTTACAAGGTATGTAAAACTCAACTGAATAAAACTGTATATGATTCAATGTAAAAACCTAGACTTTTGACCAAAAAAAAAAGAGAGAGAAATTCATAGGCAACGTTTTACCCAAAACTGGAGAATAATTATATTTCCAGGGCCAGCCAGTTCTGTCTGTCCCTGTACCATGTGAGACCAGCACAAGCCACAGTGAAAGCTATTCTGTTGCTTCTGATATCACTTAATCCTTGTGTGCAGATGTACAGGGCTATATCCTTCATTTAGCTGCTATCCCGTCCTCTAGTAGACTATCATTCACTCTCCTTGTCTCTCTGGTGGCCCCTTCCCCTGTCCCTGTGCACTCTAGTGCTACAACCACACTCCCGTCATCAGCTGCAGGAGCATTATCTTTATTTAGAGTTCCCAGGACTGACACAATATCCACTCTAGATATGACAAGGCTGAGCATCTCAGTCTTGCTGCTGTGGTAGTCTGTTAGGCTGCTATTAGAGGCTGTGCAGTCTATAAAGTTTACAATGGCCTCTCCTCTCCCCTTTGAATAAATTTAGAGTCAATGTCCATGTTACTCTTTTAAATATTTTTTCTGTTATTTTGTACATTATTTAGGTTTTGCAAAAGGTGTTGATTTGTTGATTTGGAGTTGGGACATTGTTGCCGGTGTCACCCCATATACACCCGGTGTTTGTATAGATTTTAATTCTTTTTCTACAACTAAAGCTTATATTTCTATACCTAAAGCTTATATTTCTATACCTATTGCATTTAGTTAGAGACTAACAACCTGATATTGATAAAAATATAATACTGTAAAAAAAAAAGGTAAGTTGCAGAACCCATAGTGTTCCCAGCAGTCACAGTTTCCAATAATAATTATCTATTGTCACAACTATCTTTTACCAGATATGCATGGTTGCTCACCAGTTGTCCCTGCAGTCTGGCTCTCCTCCATCTCCTCTCGGAGCGTTCGTCTGAAGATAAGATTACTGCCCTTTCTCAGGCTATCACTGTGGAGGCAAAAGGCCACTTGAGGAAAGACAGGGCTAACATGACTGACATTAGGCTCTCCAGCCTGAGATTTTTCCTTGTAAAAATCTGCTGACATTTCATAACTGAACAGCTTTAATTAGACCATGCTGTTGTTGATGCTTGATAAGGCCTATAACATATAATGCAGACGCAGACTGGGTGTATCTGAGATGTTGTTGGGTCAACTGCTGGTTAACTGAGTTTATTGTCATTGTAATTACAGTGCTGTGGTTTTGTTTTTGAAACAGGCAGCTCATGAAGATGTTTGTAACAACCTGTCATGCAGATGTTTAGTCCTTAAATTTGCAAAATCACAAGGAAGACTATGGACTGACTGGGATTGTCTTGGTGCCAACAATGTCCTAATTAGAAATGGAAACGCTTGTTTTTGCTCACTGTATAGCTTTATAATTGGGTGAATTTGGAACCAGTTTTTGGAACATAAAAACATCCACATCACACTTATTTTTAGAAAATGTTCATCATTAATAACATAGGATTATAATATCATAGTAAGTGAAAGAAGACATTCTTAATAACATCTTTGTACAATCACTTTGTATAACATAAATCTCAATTCACCCTCTCAGAAAGAGAAATGATTTTTCTGCTGGGACTGCTTCCTCTAAAGTCAGCTTAAAGACAGGCTTTCCACTGCTCTGATGCCTGCCATCTACACGCAAAAGCCATTTTTGTCTTTTTATAACCTCTATATTCCCACTCTGTCTCATAGTTACAAACAATGGAATTATAGAAGTTATGTTTATTTTTAAGAATTACTTTGTTCTGGCAAATATACACAATATAAATTTAGAGAGGTGATTGTTGGACATAACAGTTATAGTGTTCATTCACCAATATGAATGTTCCAGACGCTCTGCTTTGCATGTTTCCCCTTTTATTCACTCTGAGGGAATCCTTAAATGGGATATGTGTGATCTATTCATTAGGTTCAAAAGTCAGTAAGTGCTATAATGGAGCTTCGTTAGTTAACTTAGTTTCTGTTAGTTGTTAGTGTTTAATTTTAGTATACAGAACATATGGAAAAATACCTAAACTGAATTACTTAAGAATTTTATTTTATTTTTTCTTACCCAATGGAAGTTATTGATCCCTGTTCATTCTTGGGGCGTTTAGATGTTCAAATCAGAACAACAGAGACGGGACTTGAAAGATGCTGGCACAAAGCCACCACCCCATATGATTGGAACTCAGAGGTGGTTATTTTTGGGGACATTAGGTGCTGTGGCCCTGTCACAAAGCCCTTATAAAGAGGTGCTCTCTTGGGTGGGTGGAAAGTGGATTATCAGCTTGTTGCTGCTCAGTAGCATCTACTCATTTGCATCAGGTCAGGCTTTTTGTCTCTGTGGCATTAATTTGACCCGTGCTTACTAAGATGAAGATCCCAAACAATTTAAACTCAAGTGGCATCTATTGCTATTTATAAAGGCCCTAAACTGCATGCGTATTCTTTTATACATTAATCAAGATGAGACAAGCGGAGATGTCTCCTACAGTCCCAATGGTGATTAATCTGCTCTGTTACTGACTTCATTCAAATATATGTATCTAAAGTTTACAATAGTCATAAGGACCCCCCTTTTCATTCTCCCATATCTTCCCTTGTGCCTTTCTCTTCTATCCTTTTGTGAGGATTTTTTTTTTCCCAGACTCTCTCCTCTCCGTGTGTGAGCCCTTGTCTGACTGTGGTTACTCACTTCATTTGTCTTTCCCCGGATCAGAGGAGCACAGAAAATCCAAATAATCACTGGACATTGAAGCAGGAGAACACTTAAGACAAACCCCGGATAACAAGACGACAAAGACCATGAGACAGCTCCTTATATATAATTTTTTTTTTTTCACAAAAATGGTCACAATATAAATCTTTACTATTTTAGCCTCATACTGTATAAGTGCTTTTATAAAAATACATTTTCTTTAGGAATTGCAATTATCAAATAACTGCTTGGAAATATTTTGATTATGCATTGTTTTATTTTAGCTTTACTGTAACATGGAGTAAAACTAAAGTCATTCTACAGTGGCTTCGTTGCTTTTTCTATTGGAAAAAATAAACAGCTTTCAGTCGTCACCTTTTGCACTTGAGAAAGCCACCAAAAGATGGAGCTATTACCATTGCTCAGAGGTTTAACCCCATAAGTCAAAAAGCTTTAGTGACTAAGATATTTCTAGCTCTAGGTCATGTATTTTGAATTTAGATGGCAACAGCATTGGACAAAGCTGATAAGTTGGTAAGCCAGTTTTCATTTTCTACATCTTGCCAATATCATTTAGAGACATTTTGTGACTGAGCAGTTAAAAAGGCCTAAAGACAATTGCAGTACTAACAGTTATGTGCTGTACGTCTGGTGTGTTGAGTGATATACAGTAAATGTGAAAAACACAATGACCGGCAACGATTATAGTTAGATGACTACTGACACAGAGTAAGTATAGATATCCTTTTCCATATAGTAGTATTTTTAAGTATTTGTGGTTGTGATTGGCTGGAGACCAAGCATCCCTAATGTTTCCATCCTTCCTCCCCCAGCACTAGACCTGGGATGGCACACAAGGCCCTGACCACCACTGCAGTATGGCGCCAAGGGGGTACTGATCACAGGTCAGCCGGTTTGGAGGCCACAGACCCCGGATATGTTGTCCAAGTGTGCAGTGGACAGGGGCCAGACAGGACGTGACCTTCTAGAGGAAGCTCAGCCGGCCTTATGGGCCAAGTGGACATCCATCAACACCCTCGTCCCACCCGCAGCCCGCCACTTCAAACGCACAGAATTAGACAAGTGGCCAGCTCTTTTAGTTTGATATAAATGGCCGAATGATATCAGAGTGTGTACTCTGCCAAACCATTTTACATTATCAGATCACATGATAGTTTTCAGTTTAAAAATGCGTGTTATGTTTGTGCAAGCAATAACTTTGCAAAAAATCGGATTCAAGAGTATGTACATCTTATGTTAAAAAGGTATCCAACACAAGTTAATTTAAAACATATGTCTGAATTTACTTTTTTATTATTGTTGGATACTTAAAGAGTGCTTCATAAATAACAATATAAAATGTAGCCTACATAAAATACACAATCAAGCAGAAAGTGAAAATATCTCACACTAGTGGTTGAATTTTAGTAGTTTGGCCTTGTCGCACACATGATCACACTCAACATGGGCCAGTTTTGGGGCCATTGTGCGTATCCATTCCAAAATACTGTATGAAGCTGTATGGAAACCCTGTTCATCTATTGATCTTGTGTCATTTGCATTCATCAAATTCTGCCTAACCTATAACCTATATTTGTCCTGTGCATTTGCTAGACACAATTATTTATTAGTCTTTTGAACCCCACTGTAATTTAGCAGGAGTACTTTCATTACCTCTGATCCAAAGTACCAGTAGATCAAAGGAGGCCCTCCTCTGCAGCCTGTCCATGGACCATCCCGCTCTTGGGACAAACAGCTGAGAGGTCAGGCCTCAGTTCCGGTCAGGGTCGAGGCCAAGAGCCCCGCGCTGACCCTGGACCAATTACAAACTGTTTCTTGGGATGCTCAGGTGTAGGCCAAGCTTACAGCTTATTAGAATGTTGGGATCAGTTATTACCAGCAGCTTGGGACAGTTTCTTTCAGATTATGAATTTATAATGAGCATTAAACCAAACTTTAGTTTCTGTTACAGTCCCATAACTTAAACAAACATTATTTTCAACAAAAAAAAAAGTTCAGTCAATTTAGTCTTCTTTTTAACACATGGACAGTCAAGAACATTTTGAAAATGTTAAGCAGAGAAGTAAAAGTTTGTGGATAGTCAAAAAATGCTGAAATAAAATCTAATTGTGAAACTTTCAACAGGCTATAGGCTAAATGAAAAGTAATTATGGCTTTAGCCACTGGGAAAGAAATAATGAAATGCATAAAGTCATACGTATTTTAGGCGATGTCTGGAAAAGAGAGAACCAAAGGTGCTAATCAACCAAACTGTCCGAAGTTCCTTGAAGTGAACTTGCCGATAAGCAGAGTGGCCCGAGAAACACAGGGCTCAGCCATCAGGGCCTTGTCCCGGGGAACGTGTGACGTTTCTTTAGCCCGAAAAATATACACAAGTTGTTTACAAGAAGCCAAATATCTAGTAAGTTATAAAGCGTGTTCAAATAAAAAAATAATAAACCTTTTTTCTGGCTTTCCAGTTTTTCTGTGGCGGTGTCCGTATCGCTGTGCGGTGACTCGGGAGGGTCGACGTCGCTCGTCTCGTGCAGGTAATCAAGCATCATTCTTTCATGAGGCCGTGAGTGTTCAGGAGAGACTGCGCTGCTCCCATAATGCTCCCCTGCCGCTTCTCCCGCAATACATCCTGCTACACATTGGGGAACATGACAAGCTCACCCCCTCTCCGCACTGCAGCTCAACATGCGTCTATCCCAGGACATGATAGACCAAATCAGATGTCCTGCTGATAGAAATCCTAATGATAAATGTGGCAGTCTAGGCTGGGCTCTTGCTAAAAGCCTTTTTCTTTTAAAAAATCCTAAATCCTAAAGCTAACTGAGTTAGCCTGTTTAAGATAATGCGTCATAAACATAAACCAGAGTTTGAAGGCTAATTTGTGATTGTAGCTTTAAAAAAGCCACAACGCTTCTCACCATTTTATCAGGGCCTTTGCACAAGCCAGTGCCTGTTGTTAGGTTAACTTAACACCTGACAAAATGTTGGTGCGAACTCTTACAATGATGTAGGACTCAGTGACGTGCAAACTAGCTTTATATGCATTGTGACAACTGGTTTCAGCCATTTCATTTTAAAACATCTTTTTATAACCAATCTATTTAATACAATGTTGTATAATGAGTCTAGCTAATGTATTTGTAGCCTATTTATTATTGGCCTATAATTATTACTAACAACGCTTACAGTTTACATGCTTAAAATAACCAGTGTTTGGCTTATCATATGCCATAACATAATCTAAAAAATGATTTTGTGAGTTTTGCAGGTATAATTACTAGTATAAAAATGGTCACAAAGCATAATTAGAATAATTTGGACAAATTTCATTCAGTTCCTTTAAAAGAAAGAGAGATTTACATTTACCGAGATCTAATAGGCTACATTTGTTTTTGTTTTTCTAAAATGTTTTTTTTTTTAAAGTAAAAAATGTTGATTTAATACAATTTCTAAAGCATATAAAAACCCTTTTGTTCTATTGCGTTTATTTTTTAAAAGTAAAATGTTGGTGTATTATTATTATTACGCAGTAAATAGGTTTCTCAAGCAGACTGTGTCTAAGACAACGTTAAAATGCCTAAACTATACTAATTATTGTCAATTTATAAACCATTAAACTTTAATGCATTATAAAAAAAAAAAAGCCACTCACTAATTTATACCAAAAATACAACAGTTTACAGAGGGCAGAGAGTAGCCTACTTGTGTGGTAAGCCTTCATATCATCTTATATTATTATATGTCCTGTGCATGTGTGTATATCGCTCCTTTGTTGTTGTTCGTGTGACCTGGTATTATCAGTGTGGTTCACTGGTTCAACTAAAAACAGTTGAATGATATCCAGAGCTCAGACATCAAACGCCAGAGGCCTGTTGAGTTATGGCGCATCGATCGGCTGTGAGAACAAAGGCTGTGTTGGTTAAGGAGATGGAAATGGTGGACGAAAGAGATAGATGAAGCAGATACAAGAGAAGCGGCCCAGCGTTTGCGGCAAAATCTGTTAGGGGTCTGATATTCTGGGCTTTATGTCAGTCAGGATCTGCAAGAAAAGTAGCTCCCTTGAGAGCCACAATGAAGGAGAAAGAAGGGATGCAAGGGGATATGTGGGGCACCAAGGTTTAGCATGATAGGTGACATTAACCAGGTGCCCTAACAGCCCAGCTGTCAATCCATGGCTTCCCCTGCACTACAGTATAAGTCTGTGAATGCTTATTAAAACAACAGGACTCTCCGTCAGGTGCTGCTTTGGAGTGTGCATGGCTGGTGGGTTTCCGTCTGTCTGCGTCTGCTTTATTCAGCTATTACACTGTTGTATGGGCACATGTCGAGATAGTGATGAATAACCGGGCCCTCCTTTGTTATCTTCACTTCCTTTTGAATTTCAGTGAGAGCCAGATGGAGTTATTCATCTTAATCTTTCCTCTCATTTACTCCATTTTCAGGGAGAGGCCAATGGGCTTTTCATTACTTTATCAAACATTAGACAGACACATTGTACAAGAAAAAGCCAAATCTCTTGAGGTAATTGTAAGCATACGCTAATTACATTTTCTATAGAGCAACTTGTATTATTAATCAAAATGTAGTAAAATGATAAAAGGTCTGTGGCCTCTGTCACAAAACGCGTCACTATTATGTAGTCATAGTAGCACTTAATGCATTTGAGATGTACTCGAGCAAAGAGCTTTGGAGACAAGAGTGTGAAATTGAGGAAATGGAATCCTCACACCTATGTAAATGTCAAGCAAGGCACTTTAGTCACTATATTTTGCATAATGAAATATTTACTGAAGTTAAGATTTTACTAATGTGCAGTTGTGTCCCTTGAGACATAATTTTGAATGCTTCTGTGGTTTAGGTCTGTTCAGTAAAATTATAGGTGGTCAGTGTGAAAACAGTAAAGGTTAAGATACATTTTAGGTTAACTTATGATTTGTTGTTTGTGATCGTCATAGCTGTTAATTCACATTAAACTACAGTCTAATCTAGAGTAATTATATTTTTGTAAAATCAACGCTGATTCTAAGACACCTTTGTTAAACAGACTCCCATTTTCTATTAACTATTTGCCTAAAATACACCCATACACTGACTCTACCAATTAATGCATATTTTTCCACCAGACAGATGGTAAATGGCATTTATTTTTATCTCTCACCACAGATTGACAGAATGCAATTCTGTGTGTGTTTGCAATTAACACATTTAAATGGTGTCATCTTCAGTGATGACAGACCACAAGCCAAAAGGCTTCTGTTGCAGAGTGCAGAGCAGCACACATGCCATATGTTACACAACAGTCTAACCACGTAAATTACAGAGGGGCCGACCACTCACGTGAGCTGTGACATCTTATAATGCTTGTTGATCAAAAGAGAAATAACCCAGCTTTACCAACTGTGGCTCTCAGAGATACAGTTGTGGCCGCAATTTGTATTACTTAAATAATTTCTGCTATATACTGTAGACAATATATCCAGTAAGAAGAAGCTAGTATCCATCTGAAGTTGAAGTACTGGATGGAAATTGTTATTTACTATGCCCAAGTTAGAGTAAATAATAACCCATGATAATATTTTGATAGCAAATTTAATTTTTTCATTAATGGTGAATTATAAGTTTTCATATGTTTGTGGAATATCAAATGTCCTTAAACATTAGTTTGTTTTTAAAGCTATGTAAATAAAAACTGGTTAGTGTATGCTGAAAAGCCGTACGACACCGACCAGTGCTGGTGAAGAGGAGTACTGTGTGCGCTGAGTGCATACACATTCATTCACTGCAGATACACATGGCTAGAGCACATGCGAGTTCACAGTATGGCTATATTGTGCCCCAGTAATTGATAATAAACAGGTCTTGTGGCAAGGATTTTATAGCTTTCCACTCATTAATTTGGTCAAGTATGCAAAGGTTGTTTCCTTCCAGATCTGGGTGAGGCTTGCACTGGCTAGGCACATGAAGATGTCTTTGTTTGGGCCTGGTACCAGGCGTTTGCAAATGGCTGTGTCAGAACCAGAGACGGAAATCAGGTGGCCTCCATGTCAAGCTCAATACTGAAGAGAGTTTGTTTTGGGATGTGTGGTCAAAAGTTTCAGTGAGGGTTACCTATTAAAAACTCTTGGTTTATGCAGCATTCTGTGACCTAAATTATAATAAGACTAATTGTACTCTCCTTGCATGAATTTGTATATTTCAACACAACATTTTTGTTTGAAAAAATCGTATAACTCGAAAACTGTTTTTATTTCCTTTTTTGTTTGTCATAGTTTTGCAACCACAGTAGTATGTAGTTTCCTATCCTTACCAGACAAGGACCTACATACTATTAGGACTGGCCAACAGGGGGCATGTGCTGAGCTACTGCAGAGAGCACATACTATGCATGCACATAACAGGCTAAGTGAGCCATTGTGTGGGGGATCAAGGTTGACCAGTGGTGAGTGGGGCATCCAAAGGAGGGAAGGCTGGGAGCGAATTCTTGTCCAAACATTCTGCATGTGGATTTGTATTCATTGCACCCCTGCTGCTATTGATATCATTACGCGGGGTGCACATGCTGTGAGTAGGGGGCTGGCACTGGCAAGAGGAGGTCATGGAGCTGCCGGCCCTAACGAGAAGTGACACTGGCTCCAGGTCGGCCAAGCATCCACCAGATTTCAATGGAAGCCGCAGTTTCCCAGTCAGCGCATTAGATCAAAGATCATTACCTGCTAATCAAAACACATGAATGCAATGGGCTTTTCAGCTTTTTCTGAGTTCTGAAATGGTATGGAAGACAAAAGATGAGACAGATTCAGCTACTGGACTGAATGGAACTCAATAGTCCTGTGAAAACAGAGCATCCTATCATTTTTGGGCTGTTTTGGGGTCTGTGGGTGTTAGTTTAGCCAGCCAGTAGCTTATTTTTTTAAGCTGGCCTATAGACCTACACTAAACTAATAAACACCCTCCATCAGAGAAAGTGAATTATACAACAACATCATAACTATACTTTTAAATTTTGCTCAGCATGTTTAACAATGTAAAAAGTGGTAGCACAATGATTTTTTTAACCTCTGTTTTATTCTGCATTTTTGGGGGGCATTTAGTGGATCTTATGTTGTTGCGTCCATTTAGGACTGGATCATATTAGCAGAAACATCCATCCTTACTCTGAAGCCCAGTCCCTGGAAATGAACCTTGTTGGTTGATGTGGAACCTGCAAGAGTAGAGGGGGTGCTAGGAGGGTATTTTTCTGCTGTACTGAAGGCTCCATAGCCCATTAATCGTTTGTTTGAGTTTCCGCCCCAGCGAGCATGTCATGTCTCCATTAGAGAGGGTTTGTTTCTTCTTCCTGTCCGCCTCCTGGCAGCAGGGGGCTCTCATACATCTCATTTGGCAGTGCAGTTCTGTCTGGTGCCAGGCAGACTGTCCTGTTTTTGTGGATGGGTGGGTGAGGGCACACATGTACAGTAGCCTGCAAATTTTTAGGGTGCTCATCTCTGAGATCTGAATACTAATTTAGTTTGAGGGCTCTGATTCCTTTGTGATCTGCTGAACAAACAAAATCCCTTCTGAAGGTTCTTCAGCTTCCTCAGTTGGCCAAGTACAGTAACAGGTTCGTGCCTAACAGGACATAGCAGAGTTACAGTATATCTTCCCTTGTGCTCTGTGGTATAATAAATCAAATAACCAGTTTGTTGTGCATTTTCATTACAGAGTTTAGGGCTCAAAGGTTTGATCGGTTGATGTAAAAAATTATAGTTGTAATGTAATAAGTAAATATAGTATTTAAAGGCAAAATCCTTCTGATGTTGAAGTAGTTTCATTTATCTGGGCTTGGGGATTGGAACAAGGTTGAGCTGGCTGGAGTTTTCTTCTCTTGATTTCAAATCTTGGTCTTCACGACAGGCTGGGGAATTTTATTAGTGGATGTTTTGCTGTGACCGAGTATTTTGGTTGCAAGAACGCTCTTTACCCACGTAATTACTTGACTACATAATTATCAGTAATGATAAAGTTTTGTATTCATTAATTTAAATGTATCACTTGATTATTATTGCTTTAGACCATGTTTCTCAGACAACATTCCAGTCAGTCTGAAGACTCACTTGGCTCTCCAGTAAGTTGCTGACCTACACTGCCACGTCCTATCTTGATGTTAGTTTGACCTTTGACCCTAGACTATGTTGTAGACTTCAGCCTGCTGACCTGTCAAATGGGCCTCTTTATTCCTGTGACCCATGAAGCCTTTCCCCTCTAAACTGCAATATGGCCGCCAAGCCTACAGAAGTCAGCCAATTAGGAAGTAAAAAGAAATCAGAGTGACACAATGAGCCGAAACTAATAGAGCTCTCTATATCTGCCGCCTGCCCGTCTGCCTGACTATTGCCTTAATACCCTCAGTGCTCCTAATGTTCTGCTAGTGTCATGGCCTGCCAATGAGATACTAATGATAACTTTTGCCACTAATAATATGCAGAGTCTCTTACTAAAAACAGATACATAGAACTACATTAGCATCTTCTCTGAAGTTATGTGTAGTCTGCTTCCATTCAGGCACTGACACCTAACATTTGGATGGAGAAAAAAGGCACATGTAGTGCATTTTGCACTCCCTTCCCTTCATCTAGTTTTGTTTTTTGAACCCCATCATCCACTTTGCTGCCTGTGCAAGTGTTTGCATCTCCAAGCAGCACAGTGAAGTGGTTGCAAACATAAAGAACTATTGTCTCATTTCAAAAACAAGGACAGCCATCTCTAGAGATGATCCCCCCAACCATTTAACCAACATTTTAGTTACTTGTTCGATAGCAATGTCCTCTCATTCAGCATCCCAAAGGAGCAGAAGAGAGTGCCACCAAAGACCGTAGAGTGTCCGAAACCATAATAAAACTGGGACAAGATCAATAGCTCACCAGAGTGGAACTATTGTAATCTGTGAGCTGCCATTTGTCACCTTGTTGTTCTGAAAACCAGTAAATGTCCCCTCTCCTGTGTCACTCAGTGTGCTGGATTGATATCTGTTGCACTTCAGAGTTAAAGACTCCTTAGAGCGACCTGTTCACTTTGCAGTTTAGTTGTAGATCTCACATTGTTAAAACATATTCTCAAACTCTCCATGAAAAAATGAATTAGTTTAAAGTTAGTTTGATATGGTGCATTGAAAAATCAAATGTTCTTTTTAAAAGCATGGATAAAGTGAAACACCAGTTCTATCTCGGTAGAGGCTTCATGAATGTATTTCAAATGTCAGATAAGAGCATCAGATGATAAGCAGGCTTGGGTATTTTTACCTCAAGGTCCACTTCTGCCCATTGCCTGAGATAATAAAGATGGACTCAGCTAAAGATTAGCACCCATCCATTTTTCACGGCACTCTCGCTAAGCTTAGGGCACTTTGCTAAGTACTTATGAAGTGTGTTTTTCTGTGTCATCAGTGTGTGGTAATAGCACACATTAGAAAACAGTGGCTTTGGGTTGCATGTTTATACTATGTGCATCCTATGGTGGAGGCATGCCAAAAAAACAAAGTTTTAAACAACAATTTTGTATCAAATTACTTAAGTATGGTAGGAAGTTTGATACAAGTTCAGTGTAAGAGCTAGGGTTCCTTAAGAATTTGAAGCCTATCCAAGCTGCATAGTATGATTTGGGCATGAAGCTGGGCACTGAGCGAATGCCAAATGATCACTGGATGAATGAAGCATGAGCACCCAGAGCAAACCCATTACATCACTGGGAGAACATGCAAATTATATTAAGACCTTTGCCGACTGGTGCAGGGATCTTTCCCACGACCTCCTGCAGACAGGAGTGCTAATCACTAATAAATGGAGGTTATTGTAGTGACAGCAAAGAAAGGTAAAATTCTAACTTTGTACAGTACTGGAAGATATAAACCTAGTTACATTGTTTGAAGACAAATTTCTGCATACAGGCAATAAAATGAAAGTTACATTATAGTTGTGCAAATGTCAGTCTTTTTTAAGTTTAGAATATTTAGAACATATTGTATAGCTTGTTATAAGAACAAATTATAAATCAACTTAACATCCAAACATTTTGTTAAATGTCCCTTAGTATACCACCATAGTATTGGGACTACACTTATTTTTTTTAAACTCCAGAGAACAGCCAACATCCAAATGGAGGGTCAAGAGGGAAAGTGAGTCTTGAAAGAGTGTAGTGCTTAACCTTGACCTTGGGACTGCATTTCTCTAAATGTGTGTATGTCCAACTACAGCTGCCTGCTCACCACTTCAGAGAGTGTTTACATTAAAGGAGAGGTCTTTATCTCCACCAGGCCTGGGGTCCCTCTGGGTGAGTTTATACAGCGGTTCGCACACACAGACCGACAACCGTAGGGCTCCCATCATGAGAGTTAAGGGAGAGGGCTGTCATATAGTCATCCGTCTCGTCCCAGTCTTGGACCAGAGCCGGGGGTAGCACTCGCCTCTCATGGAGCCCAAACACTGTAGAAGTAGGTTACCTACAGTCTGGATCTAGCTTGAACAAAAGAATGTATAAACTATGCCTTTGAGTAATACATGGACATGACAGTGAATATGATGGGAATCTCTGAAACATTATACTTTATCCATTTTTTTAAGAGCACTAACTCACCTAATATATCACGAGATTGTACTTGGACATCTCCCTATTTAAATAAATATTGTCACTTTTTACAAAAGGCATTCACAGTGGTCAGTTTAAGCAAATAAGTGCTTAGACAGTATAGTTATATAGCAAAGCTAAGCTTAAGTTCTTGCTCTTATAGTTGGTGTCTGTTCTTTTATCAGTCCATCACAGTGCTTACAGAGTCATCCATCTTGACTGTGTCATCTGGTTAATTATCTAACCATGGGGTGTCTTCCATAATGTTACTTTTATCTGTCTAAACTACACTTAGTAATACTGGTGTTTGTCAAGATACCAAATAAGCCTTTATTGCTGAATGCATTTTAAGCTTTATACACTTGTGCTTAAAGTAAATCTTTTTGGCTGACCTCGTTGCACAGTAAATTAATGTCCAGTGCATTCAGAATGATGTACAAGAGTTGTCTTTGGTTTAATGAATTGACATCCCATTCGCCCCACTTGCTCTTTATCTCATGTCAGTTGTAAATCTCATTACTTGCAGGGGCGAGTTGTTATTTTTTGTTGTAGTTTTTTTTTTTTTTCAAGTGAGAAAAAAAGGATTGAGCCCGACCTCTCCTCAGAAACCTTTCTCACTTTGGCACAAACACATGCATTTACCAAAGTGTGACCTTTTTCACATGTGTAGATAATAGACCGTTACAAAAACCAAACAACCTGTCAGAGATAAGATAAAAAGAGAGCAGCTGATTCACAGACACAAAAAGCTCGGTATTCCTCACTCAGCTATCACTCTGTTGCCTGCACCTACCAAAAACACATTTAACAGCCTTGTTCACTTTTAATAGATCTTACTTTTAACCTTACACACCATTGTGGTATGACTTGTATGGCCATGTTGTTGCTGACTTACCCAGATGTAGAGCACAAAGTAGAAAAAAACTGAACCGATAAGTGGAATGGATTGAAGAAAACCTACTGGTGAGATATTGAGTGTTTGTCTCCTCGTGGGCTGTCTCTATCAAGGTGATTCATGGCAGAGGGCTTGACTAACCGTGTGGGGCGCGATGCAAGTCCATCTCACAAGATGCCTTTATTGATGGCATCAAGTCACACATGGGCCTCTGTGGAGGTGCTGGGCTTTCTCCTTGGCCCAGTGGCCACAGAGAGACACAGTTGGGAAGCATTTGGGGGGAGGGGGAGTATACTGGCACACAAACAGGACACATTGTTACTACAGCAGCATGCAAGACACCTGCATTTAGGGAGATCAATAACTTGCCACAAACAGCTCTGAAAGTCTCCAGAGGACTGCATTTAAGAATTTTGGGTTGAAAAAAAAAAAACTCTTGCAACTGTAATTTCAAATATTACATACCAAAATTTTCATCTAAAAACATTATATACATTATAACCAGTATGGCTGGAGTTTGCATTGATTGCATTTCATGCACCCCAAAAAGAGGTGCATGAAATGCAATGATCACATTTTATTCAGAGAAATTTTGGGGATTTACTAATTTTAAGTTTTTGACATTAAGACGTGTACAGGTCTGCTCTTTATCAATGCATGCAATTATGTATTAAAAATGTAACTGACCTAACTATCAACTACAGTACAAATGCAGAACTGTTACATTTCTTGAAAAATATTTTTTTAACATCACTAAATACTTGGCAATGCCATTATAACCAAAAGAATAATTGACTTTGAGTCACTTGATTTACATTAAAATTGGATTTAACGGTACCAAGAGTTCATGGATCATTCATTCATCTATAACTGGCACGCATGATAAGTCAACTTGCTGTCCCAAAATGTGATGGCCCCATACTGCTGGCTCAAGACGTATTGACTGTTGTGTTGGCACGCTGACTGTGAGGGTCTGGCGAGCTTGTTGTTTCACTCCCTTTGGGCTCAATTACTCTGTAAGAAGAGCATTGATCCCCCAGCAGTAACAGAGCTCCCTGTTGCGAATTCATATACTGGTCCTGCCATGGTCATGGCTGTGGTATCCCTCTGCTTGTCTATAATATGCAGAAGGGTTTTAGCACTAGGTTATAGACAGTTGTTGCAGTACTGTTCAATCGACATTTTTGTATGACTGAATTACTAATGCCCACTGTTTCCAATTTTGAATTAACTGCCAGCATTAACTAGCATTACTAAATATACAGACCTGATCATAATTTTAAGACCAGTTGAAAAATTGCAAGAATTTACATTTTGGACTGTTGGATCTTAAGAAGGTTCTAGGTAGAGTTTCAAAATGCAAAAAGAAGAAATGGGAGTGAGACAATAAAAATTTGAGTAAGCAATTTATTGAAAACAACAATTAAACTAAAATAGGCTGTTCATCAACTTAAGACCATAGCTCCAAAAGAACACAAAAAAACCCTCAAAACAGAAATAAAACTTTCAAAAAGGACAAAAAGGACTATGTAATGTAATGAGTAGCTCCACCGTTCTTGTTGATCACTTTTGATTCACAAATTTGTTTCGGCATGTTTGATGCAGGTGTTTCCAGGAGGCTAGTGGGAACGTTGCTCCAAGTGGTGAAGATGGCTTCACAAAAGGCATCCGCTGTCTGGAACTGATGTCCATATTTGTAAACGTCCCTTGCCATCCATCCCCAAATGTTTTCCATTGGATTTAGATCAGGGTAACATGCAGGATGGTCCTAAAGAGTGATGTTATTCCCCTGTAAGAAGTGCTATGACAGGTGGGCATTGTGAAATACAGCGTTGTCCTGTTGAAAAAGCCAGTCATTACCACACAGACGAGGGCCCTCAGTCATGAGGGATGCCTGCTGCAACATCTCCACACAGCCAGCCGCCATTTGACCCCTGTACAACCTGAAGCTCTATTATTCTATTGAAGGAAAAAGCACCTCAGATTATGATGGTGCCCCCTCCACTGTGCCGCGTAGAAAACATCTCCAGTGGGATCCTGATGCCTGGGATGCCTGTAACATTGGATGCCATCATGATCGCCAAGGTTAAATTTTTTGTCATCAGAGAATAGGGATGTAACAATTGTTTGTAAATTGGCTAAAAATCAATGCAAAAGAGAGAAAATTTGAATTGGTGTGGAAAAAATTGAATCGCGATGCCCCTTTAAAACAGCCACTGGCCACGGTACGTAATCTGGCTCACTTGTTTGGCGCTAGACATCATTACCTGGCCATTTTACTAAAAAGAAACATGCATTTAGATCATTTTTTAGTCTATAAAACTCGTAAAACCACTTGCCCGACGTGCGGGGAACGGGAAAAGGCTGTACAATTGGTTAATTACTCAGAGTGGTCCAGTGTACTTTCTCTCATCGGTATGTCTCACACAGACGGAGGAGCACGCACAGCGCCCTCATTCACAAGGGAACAACAACAAGCCCAGGGAGGACGGCAAGACAGACACATCTGAAGGTATTATTTAGGCTGCACCTGTTTGCTCCGTATACCATCGTTCAGAAAGTAGCTTGTTGTTAGCAGCGAGTTAAAGGAAAGTTAAGTGGCTAACAACAGCCTAAAGTTTATCTGAAGTTTCTGCGGCCCCTCCATTCCATGGAGTCTTTACTGTGGATGTATCGTTCCTCACTGATATTTGTATAAGACTTGACTTATATTGGGCCCATTATATATTTCATGAGGTGTTGATTTTTGACAAGCTGCTCCTGTATGCATTGCTTGCTACTAAAGTGTATTTGTTTTTGAAGGAGAGTAGAAAGATGTTAATAAATGTCACTAACAAATTATGTTATATATTTTTGTAATTTTTGCATGTCATTGTTTTAATATCTACTTTTTAACATTTCATTTAATAAGAAATGTACAACAATTTAAGTTTGACAAGGAGACACAAATAAGCCATGTAAAAAAATATTTTGGTCATAATTATATTGCAACTAAGTCTGCTTATAAAAATTGAAAACAAAAATGTAATTGTGAACAGAAAATTGTGAATTGAAACCGAATCATGACTTCAGTGTATTGTTACATCCCTATCAGAGAATAAAACTTTCTTCCACCTTTCAAGGTCCCATGTTTGGTGCTCCCTTGCAAAGTCCAAGTGGGCAATTTTGTGACACTGAAGGAGATGAAGCCTTTGAATATGTTTTTTGTTTTTAAAGCCCTTTTGTCACAGATGCTGTCTGATGGGTATTGGGCTGCAGTCGGCACCAGTAACAACCTTTATTTGGGTCAAGGATCATTCCATGTCTTGACGGACAGCCAATTGGATCCTCTGGCTCAGCACTGGTAAAATTGTTTTGGGTCTAACACATAACTTTTTTGTTCCATAATCCTCAGGATCTTTTAAGAAATTCAAAATTACAAAATGTCTTTCTGCGTCCAACCTCAGCAGTGATGGTGCTCTGCGAGAGGCCTTGCTTATGCAGCTCAACAATTCGCCACGTTCAAAGAGAGAAAGATTTTTTGCATTTACCATCAGAGGTCATGACAGTGTGAATACCTGACAGAAAATGACACTGAATCCACATTTTTGCACAGATTTTGGCTTTTAAAGGCTGTGGTCTAAATTTTTTATCACCTGATGAACAGCCTATTGTTTGAAGACAAACAGCTGTTGTTTTCAATAAATTACTCACTCAAATTCATTACTCACTCCCATTTCTTCTTTTTGTATTTTGAAGCTCTACTTAGAGCCTCCTTCAGCAGTGCAAAATGTAAATTCTTGCAATTTTTCAACTGGCCTTAAAATTTTGATTGGGTGTAGTGGAGGATCTGCTCAAATCGCAAATAAATACTTATTCCATTAAAATACAATATACATGTTAAGACAATATTAATGCTAAAAGGGAGGAGAGAAGGGAAGAACAGCTGTTCCAAGATCTTCTCAGAACAAATAGAGATGTTTAAGCTGAAATAGACCAGAGTGCTCTGTCTGTGGAGATGCACTGACAAAAGTCTCAATCAGTTCCATATGGAGACATTACTATTTGGGGGAATGGCTTGCTTGAAGATAGAAAGTGTACCTGTGATTCCTACAGACGCTGTGAAGCCTGGAACCCAGGCTTATCAGCTTGGATGCGACAGCTGAAGGCTATTTTGTGCTTGACCAACTCTACCCTGGAAACACTTAATGGTCTGCTCTGCCCTGCCAGCCCCCGACAGAGATGAATTATACCTCAATGTCCCTAAATTGTTATCATCCCAACTGTAAAGAGTTTTGAGAAACATTTGACTTTGGATACATACAAATACATACAAATTGCCTGTAGATTTTACAGTAATGACCTGGCAAAAAAGTTGCCAATAATGTATTGTACTATTTCTGTTGATTGCTGTAAAAATGATTTACAGGTTATTACAGGATATGTTTTACAGGTTTTTATTGGGTTATTTTTTACAGTTATTTATTGCTTTGGTGTAAAACAGTAATTAACTGCTCTGTAGGTTACAGCATTACCTTGTATATACAAATTACAGAATTTACCTGGCAACCCAAGTTGCCAGCTATCTCTTGTAATTTTAAAAATACAGTATCTTGATGTGTCTTTAACAATAAAGTATCTAGGTGTGAAAATAAAACCATAGTCAAAGTTTAACAATAATTCTACATGCAATATGCAAAATATTCAAGCATACCATGTAAATACTTAACATTGTGCTGTAAGTTATCTAAAGTTCAGTAAAGACATAAACAGAACTTTGTCAATGACTTACAGTTGTATAAGACTGAAGTATTTAAAAGTCCATGAACTGCTTGAAGGATTCATTCTGTTGCTCTTCATGTGAACTACAGCATTACAGTCCTTTACTTGAGTATTGTTCTGGTCCAGTGCTTGTGTTTTTGGGTTCATGCCAATAAAACTCCTGCAAGCACAAAATCACATATGAGGCATTCAGGAAAAATATGTATATATTGCAAAAATGTCAGGCACAACAATTAAGACTTATTTTAATTGAAAGCTAATAAAATCACAGGCTTACCTTTAAATTAAATCCAGTGTGCAGTGGGCTTACGTTTGGTTCAGATCAGTTGTAGAAGAGAAGAGAGAACTTCACCTACACATAAAAACATATATTTTAGTTTTAACTTTTGAGTTCTTTAAAATATGCACAGTACTGTAGGCCTAGGCCTATGTATAATACTTTTTTAGATCTAACATAGTGAGAGGTTGTAGGGGTTAATGTCAGATTATTTCAGATTTGATCATATATTTATTCACTCAAAGTAGTTTTTTAATATGGAGTTTGAATGAGAGGGGGGCAAGTATTGCCCTCAAATTTTACTCTAGGTCCACCCATGACTTGATATTATTCCTCTCACCACGGAGCCCATGACGTGAGTTTTACTTATTACTTATTAATACTTATTATCTTTGCTAAAGCTTTTTCAGATTAATAGCTGATCTCCGGATCAGTGACAAACATCGCCTCATTACAGCCCCTCCCTGCCCCGGTGTTCTCCGCCTCGCATCACCGCGCACACCCCTGCTGTCCGCGGCGGAGACTCGCTCTACCGGACATGTGGTCCGTGTCCCGTTCTCGCCAGCGTACGGTCCACAGACCTGTGTTAGGTCGGGGCTCGCTCGGCTCGGTTCGCTGCTGCACTTCGCGTGTGCCCGATGCGGAGAAGGAAGCAAGCAGGGAAAAGACTCAACGACCGCGGGCTTTTGGCAGCGCCTAACCGGAGGAGCCTACCAAGCAAAAATAAGCCTATACAGAGAGTGACCTGACAAATAATAGTGTTAAAAGTGTCAGTTAAGATGGCGCTGGGGCTGAGGCTTTCTGCAACTCCACTAACTAAAGCAAATCACTTTATGGTTGGATAAAGGCTATAGGCATAGGTATTAGGCTTGATAATAAATAATTAACCTATACATTTGAGTTAAATCAGGGTAATTTTTACTGGATGGCTAGCTTGAAATGCTGTTTTATGATTTTTTAACTCAGTAGTTATTGTGAGGCATGGAAATTCACAAAAAAACATGAATTACACAGTGAATTTTATGGTATTTTGATTAACAAGGTTACTTAAACTTAATCATTCTGAAGTTAAAAATGATAAACTTAGGTTTTTCTGTAGTGGATGGACAGAATAGTGTTCCCCACATGCTCCTCTTGTCTCTGTTTATCTCACACCGCTGCCATGTGCACTCTCGGGAATACAACATTTAACTGTAATATGCCCTCATGTACAGTCAGGCACAAGCTGACTGTAATCTTACAAAGTCTTATTGTAGAAAAAGTTCTTTGGTATTGTAACACATTTTTCTCCCATAATGCATTGCAGTATACAAGTATAACATGTAAACTGAGAAAACAAGTAGACAGTGTAAAAAATTACTGTAGAAACTACAGCAATTCGTTACAGTGTAGCATGACTAGCAAGCACTGTGTAAAAGTTTGTGTTTTTTCCACTTTGCATTATGGATTAGCCTGGTTTCTGATTATTGTTGGGTCTAGTTTGGATAAGTACAACGGAAAAGGTGTGATTTTTACACATCAGTGTGTCAACACAGATGCACCAGCCATAAGCCTAAACAAGTTTACAGTACTTAAAAGGACTTATTATATAATAGTTTTTAAGTTAAGTTAAAGGGAAGTGAAAGATTATAAGTTACCCATAGCAAAACAATGTGATTTAACTGAAGTCAAAAAAGAGGTAATTTAAACTACACTGAACTCAAGGTTCAAAGGCTCATAGTTTCATTTGCCATTTGTAGAGCACAAAAGCATGTATACTTACATAGAAATTGTATTGCATACACCCATAAAGTCAATAAAACATCAATAAATATAGCACATATAATAGTGCATCAAGGCCTAGATATACAGTTATGTATATATTTTTATGTTCTACTATTGCTGGATAAAAGTTATTGTGAAACCGTGCTGCATGCTGTGTGTGTGATGATGCTGCCCACTCTCTGGTGTCTCAGGCTGTAAGGTTTGTGTTTAGGCTTGAGTAGTGAGTGGGCTGGGTGTTGAATGTCTTTGAGTATGGTCTGGGCTTTCTTCTTGCAGTGCTGTGTGTAGAGTGTGGTCATGGATGGGAGAGTTGTCCCTATGACAAATATAGAATTTAAAATACGGGTAAAGCACAAATAATTTGTTCCTTGGAAATGCCATATCTTATTTTAAAATAATAGCTCAAAAACAGACGAGTCCACTTTTCTTAATTTTGCTTTACAGGACTGATACAGGACTGAAATGAATGTGCCTTCCATTGTTCTTGTTGAACACAGGTATATTCACAACATTGTAACTGGTGCCTTGCTCTGTTGGCTCCTTAATCTGAAAAACATGTAGAAAGTCTGTTGTTTTGTTTGGAACAACCACATCTGGTACCTGACCGTCAGTCCAACCTATCAAGGACTATACTTAGGTTTAAGTGATTTTACATGCAAATATAATGTGAAATATTTGACTATTCCCTGACTTATATTAATATAGTAAAAATGTATTATGTTTCAATTGGAAGCATTTTAAGTAACTACTAGAATATAAAAAATAATAATAATAACAAAGAGGAAAAGCATGGAATAAAACCTTATTGAATACTTACATCTTATGCCTTAAAGAGCTGTGGTCTTCCTCTACCCTCGCGGGGTCCTCCTGTGCATGTTATCACTCAATGTGTTTTATACTGGCTTCCTGTATTTGCGAAATGGACCAAATTTCACAGTGGCATGATTAATTTTAAATTCCTCCCTTTAGATGGCCTAGAGGATAAAACTGAGGTAATTAAAACATGAATTCTGGAAAATGTTGGGACGTGTTTTTTTTTTTTTTTTTTTTTTTTTTTTTTAAATCAAATAAAATTAAAACTAAAAGACTTTAAATTCACATGAGACAATAAAAAGTCCCCTGGGGGCAACAAATGGCTGAAAAAGCAAGACATTTAAAAACATTTCAGCTGGGAGAACATCTAGCAACTAATTAAGTTATTTAATATTAGGTCTGTAACATGATTAGCTATAAAAGGGATGCCTTACAGCAGTAAAGAGTTGAGGCTGTTCAATCTGTGAGAATGTGTAAAAATATTGTTAAATACTTTAAAAACAATGCTCCTCAACATCAAACTGCAAAGGCTTTGCAAATCTCATCATCTACAGAGCATAACATCATCAGAAGATTCAGAGAAATTGGAGAAATCTCTGAGTGTAAGGGATGAGGCTGAAGACCTTTATTGGATGCTCGTGGTCTTGGGGCCCTCAGACGGCACTGCATCACTCATCAGCATGATTGTGTCAATGAGTTTACCAAATGAGCCCAGGAATACTTCCAGAAACCACTGTCAGTAAACACAATCCACTGTGCCATCTGCAGAGGCCAACTAAAGCTCTATCATGCAAAAAGGAAGCCAAATGTGAACATGGTCCAGAAGCGCCGTTGTGTCCTGTGGACCAAGGCTCTTTTAAAATGGACTTGGATGGTTTCAAAGTGGGACAGTGTTCTATGGTCAGATGAGTCCAAATTTGACATTGTTTTTGGAAATCATGGACGCCATGTCCTCCGGGCTAAAGAGGAGGAGACCTTCCAGTGTGTTATCAGCATTCAGGTCAAAAGCAGCATCTCTGATAAGACAATATAAGAGATCTGATAAGATCTCTGAAAGATGACCGGTAACTCTTCAGCAGCTAGAAACTAGGCAAGAATGGGACCAAATTCACACCAAAACTCCAGAAACTCATGAACTCAATGCCCAGACGTCTTCAGACTGTTTAGAAGAGGAGATGCTACACCATGTTAAACATACCCCTGTCCCAACTACTGTATTTTGAGACCTGTAGCAGGCATTATATTTGAAATGAGATTATTTTGTACATAAAAGTGTAAAATTTCTCAGTGTAATCATTTGTTATGTTATGTATGTTCTATTATGAATAAAATATTGGCTCATGTGATTTGAAAGTCATTTCCATTTCATTCAAAAAAAAAAAAAAAAAAAAAAAAAAAAACTCCCCAAAATCCTGGAATTCGGGTTGTAAAACCTGAAATTATAGACTATGACTTGGACTAAGAACGTATTGCTAATGCTGTTGTTTTCCTTTATAACTTACAGTTTTGCACTACACATTTTAAAGTTGTAGAAAAAAGTGCCATGCCCTCTCATCAGAGTGTTTCCTGAGCGTGGTAACTGTTGCTTACTTTAATTTTAATGGTACTACTATTATTATACTAACTATTTTAATGCACAAAAAACATTAAGCCCGATAGAGTACTGAATGTACAAGTTATTTGAAAGGTATACCTTATTGTCCCATTCCCAGTAAGGAAATTTGTTCTCTGCATTTGACCCATCCTTCATTGCCACTGGGAAACCTCTCAGGAGCAGTGGGCAACTACAGTGCAGTGCTCAGGGAACCTTCTCAAGATTTTGGGCCAGGATCTTGGTCGGGAGTATACTTCTGAGATACACTAACCTCAGGTGCTCATTGGTTTATTAGTGTGGAATTTAAACCTTTGGTTTTGATGGTCAATTTATCCTGTTTTTACTTAGCTTATTTAGCCTATTATTTATAAATTATTATAATGTCTTATAAAAATAAATTCAAGAATAGCTTTGCTGATATAAAGAAGTTAGTGATAGCACATAAATATTTGATGGCTCGCCAAACATATTCATTCAGATTCTACTAGTAAGTAGTATTAGTAAGTATTACAAGTGTATTTTCACTGGACTGACCTTTGCTGGCATCATCTGCCGCCTCACTGTCTTGCTGTAGATTTGTGCTGTAATAAACTTAATGCTGCCACAGTTGAATTTGTTGCATTAAAGTATTTGTATGTGTGACTGTCACTTGAATCAATAATAAGTTTACTAGTCTAATGAATTATTTAATTTATTATTAATATTTAATTTAATTTTTTAGCCAACTAACCATCTATTAGAAATTTTACTGTAATTTTTGTCAGTGCTGTCCTGTTGCTGTCTGTTGCCCTGGAGGACATAGTCCTCCCCAGTCTCCATTCTCCTCAGGCCTCTTTGGCCAGAAGTGGTGCTGAAAGACTGAGTAGTGGGAGATGGAAGTGTCTGTGCTCCCATTTCAGCACTTCCATCCCAGTCCTCTCAGTGAAATGCAGAGAAACAACCCTGATGTGGGCAGATGCAGAACTGTCTTCACAGTGATGCATGTCTCTGTTGATATGCTGAATGTCTTTACATGAAGCAGAAATTGTGTTATCTGATGGAGAGTTCTTCCTAGTAAAGATGTAGTCCTGTTGCCATTCCACACTGTCATAATTAGCATCAAACATTTGTCCTGGGATTGTGCCAAAAAGAGAGAACAGAATTTTATTTTATCAGCCAGCAAGAACAATATTATTATTTGCCTCCTTGTGATGAACTTCCAGATGGTGTGTTGACTAAAGTGCAATTTTTGAGGCATTTAAAAAAAGTAACAACACTATCACAAGTCCCATTTGTTTCAATATTTAATGTCATTTATATTTCTGTAGCCTGTTACCTATAGTTTTTAATAACCTAAAATAAAACTTTTTAAACAGATGTTTGTGTGTCCAGGATGAGATGGATTGATTCTTTGAAAACCCTCTTTGTTGGAGGTGCTCATCCATCTATGGTGATCTGTGTTTCAGTACTTCTTAATAAAGTAATCCCCTCCCTCATTTTTCTGAGCCTAGGAATGCTCTTGTTCTTGCACTCTTCTCTTTGTCATGTGGGGCACCCATTCTGTGATTTGTTTAGGTTTCAGATTTAGGGTTGACTAAGGCCATGACTCATCATTAGTCTGAGATGACTTGTTTTAATTTTCTCTCCATCCACTGAAGGAACAATGTGGGATTTTCACCGAGTGATAGTTGATGCCATTGAGTTTAGCCTTAATAAACCCTTCAGATTTAATTTTATAAAAATGCTTTTAATAATCTTCTTTCTTTGGGTTTTCATCATAATCCAAATAAATCAGCAGTGTACCAGTGTACGGTTCCATTCATCATTCAGGCTTTCCAGTCATTAGACAGCCATTAGTGTTTTTTTTTCTGACATATCTCTAGACTTTCATCTGCAGACTATGATAACTGTCTCAGTGGCCAAAGGTTCCAATGTCTGCCTTTGAAATGCTGACCTGTTCTTTAAATGTTTAAAGAGCCAGTTGCATCAGCGCCTCTTGCCCACCCGGACATGTTTGGGTGAGTGGGGGACATGGAGCTGGCTGTTGTGATACATCATGTGTTTAAGCTGTGGACGGAGGGGAGGCTAGGGTTGGATGGGGTTAATGACTGGTCTTCTCTAACTCTGTGGGCTGGGCCAGCTCGCTCAGAGGATAAGACTAGTGGTGTGGGGGCATCTAGAGCACAGGGGTCACATTGCTCACATCAAAGGAGCCCGTGAGGCTGGGTCAAGCAAGATTGGCTGTCCGACTGCAGTGGACAGGACAGAGGGCCAGTGGGACGAGAGCATGAGGAGGAACAAAGACAAATGAGAGAGGGACCAAGAAACACATGGGTCAAGTGATTGAATATAGAAGGAGTTTGCCCATTTTTTTATATCTTTTTTTTTAAAGTGAACTTTAGTATACAATGGGTTTGTGCTTTATGCATAAGAATTGCCATTGATTGTCATAGTTTTCAAGTTTAGTCTTGTTTAGTTGATAAACTTTTTTTATCTCTCATGACCAAGGGCAAAGACTCAAACAAAAACATTGAGCTCAAAATTAACAATGCAATGGTAACTAATTCAACTGTCCTAGCTAGTGAATTCAACATTTTTTTCCTTAATTCAGTCAGGGACATGACAGAAACGTTTCCACCGTCCATTCTTAGTGCCAGACCCATTAATACTGCACAGCCTGTTTTTTCTCTACAACAAATAACAGAAATAGAAACTGCTAACATCATTGGCTCACTAAAGAATTCTAAAGCCAAGGATGTCCATGTTCTGGATACAAATGTTCTCAAATTATGCAAAGAATCCCTACTTTCACAAATAACATGTATGGTCAACTTATCATTTAAACAAAAAGTTGTCCCAATCTTTTGTCACCCCAATCTTTAAATCTGGTGACAGTTCAAATATAGCCAACTATAGGCCAATCAGTATCCTCCCTGTGGTTTCTAAAGTTGCTGAGAGGTGGGTAGCAAAAATGATAAATGAACATTTAAATAAAGGCCACTCGCCTTTGTATCCAATGCAATTTGGTTTCCATGAAAATCATTCCACAGAGTTTGCAAACTGTCTGTTTATAGAAAAGATGAAACAAATATTGGACACTAATGCTTGCGTTGGTGCTGTATTTCTAGATCTCTAGATCTGAGAAAGGCACAGTAAATCATGAAATTCTTCTGTCTAAATTGACCTATTTTAATTTTTTGTTAGACGCAATTCAGTGGATAAAATCATATTAAGGATTTAGGAAACAGTGTGTCTGCATTAACAGTGTCAAATCAAATTTTCTTGATGTCCTTGTTGGTCTACCTCAGGGGTCAATACTTGGCCCTTTGTTATTTTCTATGTATATTAATGATTTGCCAAATTCATGTGTTAATGTTGAATTTCAAATGTACGCCGATGACGCTGTCATCTTCACGAGTGCAAAAAATATTCAAGAAGCAGCCTCTGTTCTTATTTCAGCTATGGTTCCTGTAAATGAGTGGCTTTATAAACATTCAGGTGTATTTTTGGGAGGACAGGAACTAGAAATTGTCTCTGAATTCAAGTACCTCATGAGCCACATTAAAAGAATATCTAATACAGTGAAATAAAATTTGAACAATTTTATACAAATACTAGGTGCTGCTAGAATGTTTTTACATTCAATGATTCTGTTACACATTGAATATTGTGTTACATGTTGGTCGCTGACAGGTGTAAATACATGCAAAATTATAGAATCACTTTATAAAAATTTACTAAAGGTCTTTGATAGAAAACCAATGTCATTCCGTGTTTATAACATTTTAAAAAAGTACAACTTATTGAGCTTTGAGAATTTTAAAAATTTTAAATTTGCTTGTTTGATGTACAAGGTGTTACACGGACTTGCCCCACCTCCCATGTCTGACTTTCTTAAAAAAAGGGCTCACTGCAGTCTCAGGACCAGGGCCTCCTCTAGAGGGGACTGTGAGGTCCCACACAGAAAAACAGCCTTTGGACAAAATGCTCTTTCTGTAAAAGCCAGTAAGCTCTGGAACAGTCTTCCACTCTCCATAAGGGAGTGTCCCATATTACAAACCTTCAAAACTCACCTAAAGCAGTGGCTGAAAGCAAACCAATCTTGTAACCAATGACTCTTAACTTTTTGGTAATGTACTGTCTTGTGATGTGCTCTTATTGTGATTTATTGTCCTTTTCTATGTTTAATGTTTTTGTGTTACCTGCCTAGGGACTAAGGATGTAAATTAGCATTGTTGTTATAATCTGGCATATTTTTGTCTATCACTGTCTGAATAGATGTGCATTAATGTGTGCTGTCCCTATCAAATAAATAAATAAATAAATAAAATAAAAATAAACACAGACAGCATAATGGGTTTACAATGACAACAGATAGTTTATATGGTGGCAGAAATGTGTTTTCTGAACACTTTTTTTTTTGTCAATGTCTGACCAATAGCAGTTTTCATATTTTTATGTGGCAAACAAAGAGATGGTGTCCTTAAGATTAAATAAAAAATATAATTAAATACAAATGTGCTTGAGTTACTAAAGTGACTGGTTAGGTACAATCAAGCAGACAAGAGCTATTTAATACTATAATTTCACTTGTATACATTTACTGTAATATACAAGTACATAACACAGTTATCACATTTGTCCCCATAAGCCTTTGGTTAGTCTGTCAACTGTCCTTGCCTTAACAAACTTCACTCCTCTGTGAAGAAGGTAAGTTTCTCAAACTTACACCATTTGCTGTGGTTACCCCTAGTATAATATTTGTGACCCTTTTATTCTCATCTTTCTCGGGCCCCAACTCACCTCACATTACATAACTGTGTGTGTATTATACAGTCTGTGGACAATAGACATTAACTAAAAGACAAATACAAATAACAAGCAAAATGCATTACAGAGTTTTGTGTGGGTTCATCCAAATATACAGTATGTATTACAAAGTACTTTAATATATTAGAGAAATAGACTCAATACATAGAGTAAGAACCTTAAAAATATATTTCTGAAAATAATTCAGTGGATTATCTCTTGACATAAAATCACTTGACTCTTTATCTCCACACCACCTGCATATGTTCTTACACCTAATACTGTATGTGTTTTATTTCAAATTAAGAAATGTGGCTGACTTGAGCCAGCTATGAGCCTTATGCATGGCACATTCTGGAGCCATAGTTAGTCACAGAGACATAAACAGACAGAGACAGTCACTGTCACAATTATTCACTTTGAGCAAGTTACCAGTTCAGAAGTGCTAACCATTCGACCACTTTGCACCCCACTTATAGTCTGCAAGAAAAAGAATGTTCAGACTCACAATAATCATTGAATCTTTACATTTATTGTATGTTTTCCGATATTTACATATGTTTATTTACAAAGTTATCACTGAGTTAATGAGTTTTACTAATGCATTCAGAGCTGTTTTATTTTGTCCTGCTTTCTTTCCAAGTTATGATTTAAAAAATCTTACTGTCATAAAAAAGGCTATAAAACAGTCTCAACATGCAGGAGCAAGCCATTTTACATCAAAATAAATACTATTGACAAACCAAATTTGAATTTCCTATAAACATTTAAAGTAGCCACCGTCTGTGTTTAAATTGCTTATTTTAACATAATACCCAACTGTATAAAAAGGACCTGACTTTAGACAGTGGTACAAAATGTAGGATTAAGCAATGATAGATTTTGTTATCTTCCAAACAACATTCATAGCTAATGGGTAGGTACATAAATCACAAGTTGTATTTCTCTCTGATATTTATGGCAAATGTAAATGTTCTGCCTTTGCCATGTCACTAACTGTAGATTTGGCACCATGTGCTGTTTAAGGCTTTCCTCACAAGTTAAACAGCAAAATATCTGTGAGGCTGCACTACCTGGTCTCTATTTCAAGACTGTATCTTTGTTAATATAATTCAACAATGGATTTGAACCAGACATTTTGGTTAATGAGGTTAAAATAATTTTCCCCATATGAATATTGTCACGTCAAGTATGTAAAGTATACTGTTCTATCAATTATTGACTCAATTTATAGTTGTGTTTGTTATTTTTTTCTAGGTGAGTATTTCCACCTTGAGTTCACATTAACAGTATTGTCACAGTTAGGGATGGGCGATATTTTATTGTTCACAATATACCGGTAAAAAAAATTCCCCGATGGGAAATTGTCTTTGCCAAGTAAGAACGATAAGTTGACGGATTTTTGTAAGACTGCATGACGCACCTGTATGTCCTATTAATAAGTGTTTTATTGTTAAAAAACTTTAGATATTTTGTCTGCCCTCTTACTTATCTGTTTTTGGAGGATGGTAATAATTATGAGTTATAAATAAAAGCAATAAATCTTTAGCTAAATTTAACAAATGCATACCATCTTCTCAGTTGCTTTTGTAGATTTATACTTCAGTTCAATAGAGTGTTACTTTAGGAAACAAAAGAGCTTTATTTGTTCTTTGAATTTTAATCTTTGCGTCTGGCAGAAAACAAACTCTAATGAAAGAAGTGGCATTTTCTCATGTGTGACTGTGATATCTCAGATTCAGAATCTGGCTGATAGATAAATGTTTTTATTGTTCATAGAGAAGTTCAGAAAGGGACCAGTTCAGTTTACTTTGACTAAATTGTTACATTGTGACAATGTTTTCATATAATTTAATTTTCTGCTTAAAAATGTTTTTTATTGTTAATTTCTGACTGTTATAAAAAGTCTAAAGACAGAATGTCCTAAGGGCTGCCAGGTGCCTGTTTTAAAATTTGAAGAGACTGGGTCAGTCAGGTTCACAGTGGAGGAAAAACTGAACAATTACTAAGTTAAAGACTAAAATAGCAAGTCATATGAATATGTGAATCTGTTATCTCTGACACTGACAGACAGTTTGAGAGTGTGATATGTGTAACTATGGCTAAATTTCTAGAAAAAAAAAACAACAAACTGTATTGTGTATTTACATTGATTTCAGATTAAGAAATAACAAGAGTTAATTAAATATCCATATATTAACAGGTTATTCAGTAAGTTTTATGTCAAGCCCTGTATTATATCGTCATTTATCATTTTTATGATAAATACCTAAATATATTGTGATATAATTTTAAGCCCATATCGCCCATCCCTAGTCACAGTACAGTGCAGTAAAGTACTGTCCGATGTGACCTTAATATTTTATGTATTGCTGGCTATTACTCCATTGATTTAGTTAACTGTGGAGCTGCTGAAAGCCTGCTTAGTTTTGTTTGACATTATACCCACATTTGTTGTTGATCATGGAGTCTCTGCACTTCTACTAAGTGAGAATAGATTACCCTTCGATGAAGTGTATTTTAAACATGCAATTAGTAGGAGTCTTTTCTCTCAGGTCTCATTTTATGACAAGAAATCTCTGAGAGTACCTAAATAATACTCTACCAGTGCAGAATAAGTGTTCAACCTATAAAGTTCATAAGCATGTTGCACCCAAGTACAACAACAGATTCTTTATAATACTTTTAACTAATTGCAATAAGGCTACAAAGTAAGAGAACTATAAAACCAAAGAGCTACTTTAACCAATGGCATACATACACATATTATTTTACCCTCCATTTGGACATTAATACAAGTATATTTCTTATCTTGAAAATAGGTTCAAGTTCAGCTTCTGAGTCTGTCAAGATTCATCTCCATTAAGTCCAAAATGTCTTTCAGGAACTTTAGTCCACCTCGTCTGTCTGTTCAGTTTACAAGTGTTCATAAGTGCAGATGTTGATGCAACAATTAAATTTGCAAATTTGTATGTAGTATATAAACCTAAGCCTAAAGTATCTTGTGTCTTGTATTGTGTTTTCCTCTTTGTATGTTCAGTCACTGTTGAAAGACAGTTTTAGCTGTTGTCGTTCCACTCTGGCATGATGCTGACACTATGTACAGTGTGGTATTGGTGTGGTGACAGTGTACGTGGTATGCCATGAGGGTAAAGGTATTCGTTTCCCTGCAGACTGGCTGTTGGTGACTGGATCCCTGCCCCAGGGCTGCACTGGCGGCCGAGTGTCTGGTGAGTCATGGGGCTTTGGTACATGGCCGCATGGTGGCCGTCCCCCAGCTGTGGAGAGCCATGTCCTCCTACCCCTCCAAGGCGGGATACCAGAGATCCTGAGGTGAAGTGGGCTGAGAAGTGCTGGTAGGGCAGCCGCTCCATAGGCTGCATGGTAGTGACAGAGCAGCTACCATAGGGCGACACGCTGGCCCAGGTATTACAGCTGATGTCCTCTAAACTAGGAACAGGCTCGGCCCCCTGCGAAGCACCGGCATACATACAGGCCTGTCGCTGACTGGACTCACTGCGGTATGGTCCACTGGCCAAGCTCAAGCTTTGTGCATACCCCACGGGGCGGTAGTAATGGTCATCCTCACTAGATGAGCTCTCTAGATACGCCTTCTTATAGCTGTGTTCACCTGAGTGGCAGTCATCTTCCACTGTGAAGACAAGTTTTGAACCATAACTTTTAAGTAACTAGTAATACCATGCCTGAAATCTAATTTTAACTTTAAATATTAATGATATAATTTTTAATATAGAAACATACACAAGCAACACAACAATTTAAGCAAGTAAATCTCCAAAGGCACTGGGGCATTGCAATATTTTTTCTTGTGAGGATTAAACTAATGGTTATCTTGTACCTTTCCTCTTGATGCAGTGGTACTCTTGGCTGTGCTCGTGAGGCAGTGGATAGGAGCCTGACTGGGGCAGCATGTCCTGAGAGGTGCTGGTGACCCCATTGTCGCACTGTGAGTACTGGGTGCTTATGGGGTTGGTTGTGGTCATGCCTTGTATCTCCCCGCTGAATGGACTCTGGCTGGAGCCAACTCTCTGACGCACAGTGCTGCGAGGTACAACTGGATACTCCTTAGTGCTAATGAGAGATGCATTTCAGTAATTAAGAGACCTACTGTAACTTTTAAGGATTTGCAGCCAAAGATTTTAAATACAACTGCACAGCTAAAAACGTGGTGGCTTGTGACTCATTGGGACTTGTGAATATGTTTGTATATCTCTCTTGAAAGAAATTATAAATAGATCAAATCAACATGCAGGAAAAAATTCGGAAACTTAAACTTTTGATAAACTAATCTGTCAAAAATTTCATTTTATAGCCACAAGTGCATGACACCCACTTAGATCACACTAAAACCCTCCTCTGAGAGGGGTAATACTCCTCCAATGGAAATGCCAACTTGTATTTCCCTCCTATTAATCCCCAGGATCCACCAATAGATCATTTTGCTACTTTTCTGTCTTTGATTTCAGAGATTGCTTCAGTTGAAAAGTGACCTGGTTTTGCAATAAGCTCTCCCTTTAAAACTGTAACCAAGAGCAGACGTGCATAGCTTACTGCACTTGGACAATGGCATGTAAGATTGATAGTGTGGTTTGGACTCTTACCAAGCTCTATACATTTGCATTTAAGGTAAAAGACAATTCACTCAAAATGTCCTGTTATCTTATGTGATGCACCTAGTTAAGGTATAACTTAACATGTGTCTGTTATATAATCAAGTCTATGTTTTTGAAAAGTGCCAGTATTTGAAGCTGTTTGTCAAATGACAAACTTTCGCCTGGAGAATAAATTATGGCATTGATTTAGAACACTAATTAATTACAAAGGCCTTTTTCTGTTTCTCAAAATAAATGTCTTATGCAGTGGACATGATTGTAGCGCCCAGTAGAAAAGTCTAAGGGGGGTGGGGGCACTATAGGTTTGAAAACCAGACTTTCTGCTTTGAAAAAGTGTTTTCCATGCAGCTGTGGACGCTCCATCACTCATCTGGACTGAATAATAGAACTAGTGCGGTTGTGTACTGCCTTGGCGGCCGGACTGAGCAATACGGCCTCTTCAAGTGCATTGCATGGACGAGAGATGTTTCAGAGGTTGTGCCAGATCAGCCATAAAAGTCTTTAACATAAGAAACTGGCTGCAGATCAGAAAGTACACTTACATCACTGAAAATAACACTCACTGAAAATATCAGTCAGAACTGGCAAGAACCTTGGGTTTGTGCAGGGATTAAAGTGGGGTTTGCTAAGTGACAGTATGATCAGCATGTCAGTAATCACTAACTAATCACATTTAATAGGCAACAATTCATATCACTCACCCTAATATGTCCATTTATAATCATTAAGAAATGTTTAAACAATAGCATTACCAAACATATTGTAAAGATAGCTACCTTTGCATTCTGGACATCCGATGTAGCTCCATGTCGTCACTTCCACGAAAGCCTTTGGCAAACGGGTTGTTCTCGATCTTTAGCTGAGTAATCTAAAACAACAAAATGTGCAAATAATGTAATAATAATGAAATGTTTGTTAAACATCTTCATGTATAATATATATTCCCATGTATAATTTATGTGAGATGTGCTGAGGTGGTGTGTTCATCCACTGGAGGCTGAATCCAGTCCTGGGATATCCCTCTCACACACAGTGGTTTCTGGCAGGTAATTAGTTGGAAGGCCTGGTGCTTGGTCTCTGTTAGGACTGGAAGTTTGTGTGCGTGCTGGCTGACACTTTCACCAGACCTTATAAAATCCCTCATGTGACACTTTGAGAGCGTCTTGTTAATATACTTGGCTTGGCAATGCACTTATTGTTTCATCTCTTGTTTCAAGATCACTACATAAAACGTTGCACTCACTCTGCCCTCAAAAAAAACAAAAAAAAAACAAAAAAAAAACAAAACAGTGAGACAATAATTGGTCACTGCGATAGTCTGGCTTTGCAATATAATAATATGTGCCATTTTACAAAATGTGCAGACTATATAGAATAGTAGAATTTTAATACTGGTAAAAAGTTATTTGAGATTGAGCCCTGGACAAATGGTGAAGAAATTTATTTACAGCTTCAAACACTGAGCCATTTTACCAAACTCTGACTAAAAATACTCATAAAATAACTATGGCTTACTTATAGCCTACACATTTCCAGATGGTCCTCCTTAAAGCTTAAAGCAGATATTACGTTCAAGTAAAGACGTTTTAAAATGGGACATATTACCTAAACAGTGTGTGACTTTTCAAGCCAAGCCTTTTCAGAAAACTTGTTTTAATTGGTGCATTGAGTGAACCATCCTGAAACCTGACACCGTTTCCACTCGCTGCAGTGGAGCAGGTGAGCTGGACACACGTAACTTATATGTGGCAGATGTGAGGCTAAATAGACAATCGTGGTAAATCACAAATGCTTGTTTTCGCACAGGTCTGGAAAGCCCCAATAATTAGCCCCGGGTTACGATGTCAGCCCTCCAATAACATGTTAAAAAATAATGAATGGTTTCTACAGACTGTCGGTCATTTGTGCTTCCTGTTCCCAGAAAGGCCCTGGCTTCTGATTGGCTCAGAGGATATTATGAGTATTCGCCCCTTTCCCATATTCCCTAAACTCAAAACATATAGACTTCAGGGTCACATGATGTTTAACAGACACTGTTTACACGGCTTCTTTCACCGAGGCCTCTTTTAGGCCAATAACAAATATTTTGCAATATTTTACTGCTGTCCTTTCCCAGGTCTAAGTACGCAATAAATAAACTGGATTATATAAAAGCAAAAATAAATACTACTCAGAACATTTAAGGTTGAACCGTCCTTTAAAAATAGCCTGCGTTAAAACAAATAGCTGCATATATACGCACACCTTTGTAAGTTAGCTGCGTAATTTACTTAGCCTATTTAAAAGTTGAACAGAAAACACAAATAATAATAATAATAATAATAATAATAATAATAATAATAATAATAATAATAATAATAATAACAATAATAATAATAATACATTTAACAAAAATGCCTCGAGCAAAACGTAGCTCACTGTATAGTAGCTCGATGTTTTATTTCGCCTAAGCCTAGGCCTATATTCAATTAGCCTATTATTTAGGCCAAAGTTGTGTTATTTATATTAAGACCAAAATGTCTTAAAGACAGTAAGGAACAACACTTAGTAAAAGCAAGAAATTTAAATCAGTCCGAGTCGGGTCTGTGACAGCGTCAGGCCTATTCCATAGAGCCACAGAAAACAGCAAAACAGCGCCAAACCTTCGCCATACACTCAAAGTTAATTTATTTATTTATTTATTAATTATTATTATTATTATTTTTTGTTTGTTTGTTTGTTTGTTTTTTTGTTTTTTTACAGCGCGCCAAAGTTTTCTGTAAAACCACACCAATGGTCCTACCTTGTGGTTCTGGTACGAAGTCACGGCTATAAATGACGTTTCGGGAAACACGTGCGTGCAGAAGGCCGTGTTTTTGGAGCCAAAGCCGTTGTTCTCGTCCGCCTTCACGATGTGGATCCTGGGCTGGTATTTGTGCATGGAGTTCAGGATGATCTACGGAGAATGCGTAACGTTTCGTTAGAAGCACAGGATAATGTTAAAGAAAAACGTTTCCCTAATATATATTGAAATGTAAAAG
Organism: Bostrychus sinensis; assembly: GCA_020698575.1. Classification (NCBI taxonomy): domain Eukaryota; kingdom Metazoa; phylum Chordata; class Actinopteri; order Gobiiformes; family Eleotridae; genus Bostrychus; species Bostrychus sinensis. The sequence continues at coordinate 21,591,113 of CM036239.1, read as the reverse complement.
CCTACAGTTAATTTTACAGCAATAATCAATAATAAGATAACCTTGACAGTAGTCCAGTGCCTGTTCACTGTCCATAATGCAAACATAAACTCTGAAGCACGAATCACCCCAAAACAGCAATATGTAGCTCGAAACAGAAACGACAACATTTATTTAAATAGCCTAACTTAATCTCAAAAGGCTTTTCTTTTTGTCATGGATATATTTTACATGGCTGTAACTTGTGCTACAAGTGTTGTTGTTTTTTTTTGTTTTTTTTGTTTTTTTTTTCTCGTATGTAAATGAACCATCACTTGACAGAGTTTACTTAGCCTATGTAAAAAAACACAAGTCTCTCTATGCCACCCAGTTTAGGCAGTGCTCCTGGCAGATGATAACTTGGCGACATTAAGACACTGTCTAAACAGCTGAACTTGAGCCTTACTTTGGGGGCCCTCTCATCCACAGCCTTTAAGTCTAATTGTTCTTGACAAACCAGGGAGCAAATCTAATGGTTTGTCTTCTGTTGAGCCCCTCAGAGACCTGAATTACTCCTTCCTTTGGCAGGCGTCACTCCTTCTGTCCTACTGCTGTCCCATTCTTGGTGCCTCTTATCTGAAGGGCTGTTTTTGTTGTTCCCTTTCACTGGCAGCATGCTGACATGCAAGGTCCAATAGCCTGACCCTGATACCTGTAGGTCAGCCAGTTACAAGTCTATTCTCAAAGCCGAAGCATAGCTAGTGATACAGAAGACACAATGGAGTTCCTTTGAATTTCTATGTGCACTTGATTTCATTCATTATTTAGGTCTATGACTATGTGAAGGGCAGAAAGTGGTTTACTGTGTGTCAGCTATGCCTTAGCCCTTGTGTAATAACAACAACCTGAAAGATATAGTTTATCTAGAATCTGACATACATTAACTATTATATGCAAGGTAGACCCACTAAAAGTTATGGAACCTGCATGTACCTTGTTTGTTTACAAAAGGAGCAAAAATTTAATTTTAGAGTATGTATAATAGGTTTGATAAGCATGAAAACACAAGTGCAGTAATCAGTGTCACAAATGAATACTGCTGGAACACATAAATAAAACTAAAAACTAAAAACTAAAACTCTGCAGAAAAATACAATCACTACACTGTTCTTGTGAGTTGGCTTGTACTGGCTACAGAATATAATTTACTATTTGTTGGGAGTGTAACATAATAATTAAACATAAACTCAGCAAAAAGCCAAATAATGGTTTAGTAATTGCTCTCTCTCTCTCTCTTTTTACACTCTATATTTCATAAAAAGTCTGAGCTGAATTCATTTTTCTATTTAGTCATTGTGATTACATACTAAAAGAGTTTTAGAAGCATGCTGATAATAATTAAGTCAAATGTTTTCCCCTGCGATCATTACAGCATTAGCTGATGTTTACAAAGATAATATAAGACTAGGGCAACACACACTTTTACAAATCTGTCATTTGCCAAAGCCAAAGATGTCAGCATGTATGACAATGCTCCATAAGCGTGGCCTAGTCTAGTGTGAGTGGGGTGTTGATCTGGACCACCCACTGCCTTTGCCTCAGTCCCTGTATCAGCCTTCAGTCTAAATGATAGTATTCAGTGATAGTGAGGGATCACTTTGGGTCTCAAGACACTGCCCTTTGCTTTCAAGTTTGCCACATCAGAGAGTTTTCCTAAGCTTTTGGGATTAGCTAGCTTTGTACACTATCATCTATTGCTCATTGCCTTCTGCCATTGAAATATAAACAGCGCGATCCTCACACTCCACCCTGCTGGACCGACATGTGTGGGAAGAGCAGAGCGGGGAATCCAGGCAGAGATGAAGAACGCAGAGAAATATTCCAGGAGTTGAGACTGAGATCAAAGCAAACACTGCAGCACTGCTATGAAACCAGAGACTCCAACTAACTACTTTTTGGAATCCCAACAATATTCATAGTATGAAAGAGAGCTGCCTTGTTATTTATTTTATTTTGTAAAAGTAGTTTTGCATAAATGTAACAGCTACTGTGCATGTTTATTCTATTATTAAATTTGTCTACTAGGCTTAAACATATTGTACTTTGCTTGCTGAGCTTGTTTGACAAATCAGGGTAAAGCATAAAGCATGTTGCCTAAAATGGCATTGACTTTTCCACAGCAATAATGTGGTACAACAGTCAGATTTTTTTAAACATATTCTACAAAACAGTACACATCCACAATTATCCTTAATATTTTTGATAAATTATACAATGCTTATTTATTATTTTGTTTAGTGGCAACATGTAACACTATTGGCAAGATTAGTTTTTCTAGAACTCCTACTACAGTGGGGCACTTAAAGACAATGTGTAAAACCCTATACATGCTGTTGTCAAATCAAGTAAATAACTCTGTGTTGGTTAATGTCCAAAATGTCTAAACTGCTTTGTCTAAGACTGTCTAAATGTTACTGACCTGAACACCATTGTTGCTGCACCTCTCAAATCAGAGCCAAATGGGCCCAAACGGTGAGGCCTCCTACTGTGCATCCTACTCCCTCAATCTGCCCTGTACCATGTTCATCCTGTGAGCTCGGGCTCACTCTTCTGACACAGTATAATTACAACAGATTTTTACAGAAAATTCCTTCTTAAGGCCTGAACCAGTGCAGTACACCTTAGCAATATGCTTGTGTCTAACGTGAGCATCTATGAATCATTTTTGAGTGATTCCAAGCAGCTGGACCAACAAGCTGATGGACATTTCTGGACAGCCATCAGCATTTCATTTATGAATCCCATGGTGCTGTCTCTCAGCACGAAAGAGGCCAAGTCAGGGCCCATTGCAGTTAATCAAAAATGCACATTTAGTCTTATTTTACAGCAAAGCATGAGCTGCAACTCAACTCCATTTTCAGTTTGCCAGCTGGCTTTTAGCAAAACAGTCCCCAAAACAACTGCCAAATGCCTTGTGCAAAGAGAAGGGCTTGTAAGTGTATGTAACTGCACAGATTAGTAGATGATAAAAATCTTTTCAGTATTAAAAATTGGTGTAATTACAAGATGATAAACAGTTTCAAACAACATTAGGCCTATTTGCTAAAATTTAATTATGAGACTTGACCATCTCTTGTCTATGTGGCCATCATGTTTTATTAATTAAAACTGCTGCCAGCAGCCCATTTGCAGAATGGAAACAAAGTAATGAAGACATTCATGTTTATGTTTTAGGTAAAAAATGATGTCCCACAAACCTAAGGCAGAGTAATTGGCTTGTTTGTCAATTAAAATGTGTGCTATCTTTTGTTAATGCACCCATACTTCCATAAAGCTGGAGTCTTTAAATTTCTTATTTATCACCGGGATGCCAGTAAAGATGATACTTTTGGTTTTAGAAATTATATCTTAAAAATAATAGAGGTATATTTGTACCCACTCACATGCCTCAAAATATTGCAAACTCAATTTTACTGTCTTATTTTTAACTAATAGTTGCAGCTTAAAAGAAATATCTATCAAAATATGAACATACACGTTAAATATAAAACAACAGAGTTTGGCAATTGTTCTTTTTTTAATCTTTTTTTTTCAGTTCTTACATTTTCTTTCAAAATGCTTTTGTAAGTTTTTAATTTAGGCAATTGCTTATTGCTTATTAAGTTAAACGGTTTGAACATCAGAAATAAATTAGCTATTTCTGGCATGTGAAGGTTATGTTATATTTATTATGAGTACAAATTATTCTAATTTTAAAACTAATTTCAAAAAGTAATATTGGTTATTTTAAAATGCAATAAACAACATTCAAAAAAGAGTTTAAACCTCGGCTAAAGAACATCTTTTACCCCTTATAGTAGCTAAAAAATATTATGGTCCTAGGCACCTACGTGTCCGAACGGATCCAGGTGGTTGTTGGTCAGTTTAAGCTTCTGGAAGGACACGAGCTGGCGCATCCAGTGTGCGCCTGTGGCGGGAGAGTCTGGGTGCACGTACAGCCTGCCGGGCATCGCTGGCTCGGCCTTCCCCGTCACAGACCTGAGAAGATAGAGCAAACACGGCTGTAGTCCGTGCACGCTGCAGTGAAAATTTGAAAAATGTCTGCTATTATTTTTTCCCCAACAGTCTAAATAAAATGGCTACATCAGTATAACATGTTGACCGAATGGTAGCTCAACTTAAAAAAAAGTCAAACGTGTACATTTTTTTTAATCTGGCAGAAATTTAATAGATTGTAGGCCAATTTATGTAAAAGTTCAGATAAAGTTTTGGCTTTTTTTTTTTTTTTTTTTTTTTTTTTTTTGGCCACAAGTGCGCAACAGACATCTCTTTTGTATCAGAATCAAGGGCAGCATTTGTCCCTGCACATGCTCCGGACAGGACATTTTGGCCAGTATCTACATGTAATTTGAACTTGCTTCATCTTTATTGAACGCCACTGACCCACAAGACATTCCTGTTTGAGGTCGGTCTGGTATGGACACGATAATAAACAAATCGCAATGTTTACACGCTGCTCCTCAAGACTCCTGCAGCTTTAGGCAAGACGCTCAGCTGTTTCTCAGGGACAGGTCATCAACTTTTATTCAACACCCACAAGTCAACTGCTCTCTGCTGACTCTATGTCTTGGCAACCACCAGAAAACACACAGTTCATATTTTTTTGTGGAAGGAATATGCTCGTTTCCGGAACGCATTTATCTAAACAACAGCTCTCCGGTTCCTGTTGAAGTCCGAAGAGTTGACCGTGAGCCCCAAACAATGACCCCATTATTGGTCAAATAAACTGGCAAATATGCATAGATTTTTTTAACAGTAATTCAGGCGTACAATATACTTACCATTTATTATCAGCGAATTTGTATCTGTGGTCATCCGCAGGTACAACGTCCATGAGCAAAATGTATTTAGTTTTAGGATTCAGTCCCGTGACCTTCACCTTAAAGCTTGGGAACATTCGCCTGTAAAATAAATAAATAAATAATAATAATAAAAAAGAAATAAAACAACATCTACAAATCATTTTTGTTTTACTCCTGAATATGTTGTAAACACAATATAAAGTGTCTAAAATGTGTGGTGTACTACTACTAAAACTCTCAATTTGTAAATAAAACTGTTACACAGTTGTTTGTATTTAGCGACGATGCATTAGGATTTTCACAAGTAAAAATTCTATGGGTGAGAGGTTCAGTTTTCTCAAGTCAAAACCACACTCGGCTCAAACAGAAATAATAGCATGTACGAACTTATTTTAAAGACAATAAACAACCAACAAACTTTGTCACACATGTTTTCAATTTTCGATTTTTTTGTCTTACAAAAATGTACAGATACGTGGCATGTGTAAAAAAGCGCGCTAGAACGATTTGAAGAGGAGCGATATGGTACAACTCATCTATTGCCCAAATCAGTGACTGACGGGAGTTTAATTTGACTCCAGGCGGTTGTGTCACAGAATAACTGGGAAAACCGCGGTGAAATGTATCCACACTAAATAATAAATTATGAGCATTTATAAAACAAGAGAAAGCCACGGTCCGCTGTAATATGAATGAGCACTAGCGCCGTTACGCATTTACGCACACTTCACACTTCAGCGACTTGTGATATGTGCTGTAATAGGACGTGTGCAGTCTGCACAAAGCGTGATGCTACTCAAGGATCTCACACAAAACGTGTCAAGATAACAAAAACAAACAAACATAAAAATAGTCTGGCACACACAAGACAGTGCATAATTTTGAGTTAAGCCCTTTAATTGTATGTATTTTGCTCACTGTTTTTTCTTAAGGGCCACGTGGGGCTAAAACCTTAAGCCACATTTTGTTTCCACTATTTAAGCATACAGCAAGTGCAAAAAGGGTTAGTAAAGTTAGTACATAATTTACATGTAAATAATAGAATGATTACCTTCCCGCTTTTGTGATAATCATCTCTGTTCCCACTTCGTGAAATTTCATCCACAATTCCCTCTCGTGCAGATACACTTTTATTCCTTCCATTCCCTTTAAAATAAATAATCAAATAAGGCTTCCAAAGAAAGTCAGACATTACCACATTTGAACCTTCATAATAGTTAGTGTATTTGTTCCAATATAAAGAAATACAATTTCACATTAATGGGAGATTGCAGCCCCTTTTCACAAATTACGTTTGATTGAACGAACATTATAAACTATAGATTGAGTGTATTACATTATGAAACAATAAAATCACAGCCTAGCTGAAACGACAAAGGAATTTAGCATTTATGATTTTTCATCAAGTTTGTTGACTTTTTAACTACTACATTCCTTAGCGCATATAAACACTTTGTAACGTTAAATGATAAAGTCTGTTTCACGTGTGGCACACAGCAGGCCTGTACATGGCACTGAGTCATACACACTGACCTGCTGAATATAAGTGGTCTGTGAGGATGGGGATTTGGTTGTAGTTCCGTTTTGTTTCTCAGTTTTATTTTCACTCTGCAGATCTCTGGAGTCCGAGTCACCGGGCGAGTTTAACGGACCAAAAGTTTCCTCTTGGTCCGCCATGACGAGGCACCGAGCAGTGTCTGAACTGGAGGAGTGAGCGAACAGCGTCATTGTCAGTAGCACCTCAAGACTTTTACATTAACATTAAAAGTACAACAAGTACAGCATATACATAAAGGCATGGCGTATAAGCACAGAGGACACATGGTTTATATGGCCGCTGTTTAAAAACGTTTAAGATCTAAGGGAATCATTTTGAAAGAATTTGAGTGTTAGGATCAATTGAAGGACTGTTGGAAATAGAAGATTGTAGTCTTTTTATATGCATTTTTTTTTTCCAGAATCAGAACAGAGCGTTATATCGAAGCCTTATGTTACTCCTCCTCCAGAAAACACAATTCCTGTCCGTATTACCAAAAACAGAAGTTTATGAGTGGTGCCGCTGTCTTCAACTTCAGTTCCATAAGAACTCTAGCTTTAGAGGACAGTAGCCTACGCACAGGATGCAAACCGGCGTGTCACAATAACATTGACTGTATGGAGTGGTAAGCAGCTTACCAAAAGAAACCACAGCGTCGTCTGCTCTGCTACCCTGAAGTCGGTGTTGGAATTAAACGTTCCCTGCAACAAACCGTTCGGCGTCCTGCCTAAGGCTATGAGTTATCAAGAAGGTTGCTTTAAGAAGGTTGCTTTAAGAAGCTGTTTCCGTATCCCCCAATCTTGCTCTTTTCTGACTCAGTCAGTTATTCCGGTCCAGTTCAGTTTCTGAAATCTCTGTGTCTCTTCCTCACAACTAGCGCGCAAAGCCCTCCGCCGTATTGTGCATTTTGCGTCGTTGAGCGTCCAGAGAGAGCCCGCTCCGAGCCCCAGGCAGTAGGCTGTAGTCGAATCCCTGAGGAGCGCTCCGTCACCTCCTAGTTCCCTCCTCTCAGTTCCACACAGTGCGTATCAGCGCGACGTTTCCCTGCGTCCCTTTCTCTCTCCAGTACAGTCTTGACTGCGCATCAGTGAGCGGAAGCGTAGCGCAGACGTGTAAGGGAGGGGGCGTGGGAGAGCACTGATGCATACACTCAAATAATTCCTTCCAGGTCTCCACCCCACCTCGGTTCACTCCTAAACGACTGTAACCCGCCGTAGTATGGTGCAGATTGAGACGACGGGTTATTGTTTTATGCGCCATTACGCATTACGTCTGCTCCATGTCTCACGTTTAGCAAAACTGATGTTGATCTTTCAGATAGTCCAAATATCATCTGAGTAGATGGAAGAATTACAGTAAAATTCAGATTAACTGACCTTTTGATCACAATGGATTGTAATTTTATCGGAAACCACCACCACGTGATGCCTAAAGAAAAGAAAACCCACTATGACAAACACATAGGCCCACACTGAAAGAAAACATCAGGAATCTACAGTTTTTTAAAATCAGCGCATTATCTCAGGACTTGTTTACTTATAGCCTAATTTCCTACAGCGCTAACTTGAAAACGTGTATTTTGCCTCAATCCACCAACAATTTCCAAAGCAGCCTTTTACCGACATAATCTAATGTTGCAAAATTTATAAAACAACTAAACTGTATAGTATACTATAGTCTAGATTAAAAAAGATTAAATGCATAGTTTTATTTTATGTATGTATGTTTTATTGTGATTAATATTTTATCCTGTGTGCCTTGTCTCGTCAAACGTGCCTTGCACAAATATTTCTTAAAGAGATGAGCAGAAACAACAACAACAACAACAACAACAACAACAACAAAAACTCTCTCACGGTCTTTAATAAAAATAGGCTTAGATCTGGCCTGTAATGCAATGCTGTATATCACAGTTCCTCAAAATATGCTAAAATTCTTTTAGGGCTAAAAATGACATTAAAGGTAAATTAATTACGCAACTCTAAAAATAAAAATGTGTTAAAGTAGTCAGAAATTAAAAGGAAAAGTAATTAATCCAGCCATCATACTCAGCAAAAGGCTTCGCCTACTAGTTTTCGTGTCACGGACCAAAAGTTTGGAGCCTGTTCATTAAAGACGCTTCTCACAAACAGCTCCGATGACGTCGATTTGGAGACACTTCAAAGATTTTAATTTACTCCTAAAAGACACGCAACAAGCAGCAAGAGCCTGAACTAATTCAAGCCACTAAAAAGATATCTAAACACAAAGTGACTTTGTCAGAAATAATACAAAATGTCACCAGTTCCAAGTGCTTTAACAAGAAACTCGGGGAGGATTTTGAGACATGAAGTATCTTATTGGCCGAGGATTATTTGTAAGCCTAAATAAATAAATAATATTTTTGTCAAACATGCCTAAATATTAGTAGGTCTTTACAAGGTTTTGTAGGAAAAAAAGAAAATTCAGAAAATTCAGAAAAATTACCTTTTAAGGACACTGCAGATCTACATTACTCCAAAAAGTTACATTACTAATAAGAATATATCAATTTGTTATTAAATGCATATATCGGTTGTGAATAATTTCACAAAGATAAAACTCAATTTACACTGATACAAAAAGAAATACAATTGTTAAAAATCTCAAAAGCAAAAAAATGAACGCCAGACCAACATAACATAAAACATGAGGCAGCTCACTTCCAAGACTATGTAAAGTCTGTAAAAACTCAATATGAATCCACAAATGGTTTATATTTCCAAAATGAATAGGCTACTTTTTAAGTTTTTAAAAATACACGACAAAGCCAATAAGGTAAACACGTTACACTAACTACTTTTAGGAGTTTCAGAAAGTCAGAAACCACACAGAAATGCTAGACGTGAAAATGATCTCAATCTTATACAAAAAGAGAGAAATTATTGTTATGGTCATATTATAAATAGCTTACATCTATGTATAGTCTAAAGATCAGTCCTTTTTATTATGAACACACTTAAAGAAGTGCCACAAACAATCCTCCCACCGAGAACCTATCCTGTGGCTGTCCACTACCCCAGTCCGTGTTTTGTTTTGAGAAATCACCTTTTGTTTAGACGCGTTTTAACTCCAGCCAGTCCAGCCGCCGAGCAGGTGAAAATGCCGGTATGTCTAACCACTGGAGCAGCCGGGAGCTTCAGATCAGGTAACAGCGTGCCCAGATCCTCTGCTGCGCCAAAGAGCAGCTGTGAAAGTTGTGGCTGAAAAGTCATCTACAGCTCGGCTGTGAGGAGCTGAGGAGGGAGAGAAAGAAAACATAAGCTGCACAGATTGCATTTTTCTGGCAAAGAGCTTTTCCAGGTGCTACTATAAAGAAGAACTATTAAAGATTTTGTCACACTTAAGATGAAATAACAGAAGGCAAGAGTGGTTTAATCATTGCAGTGTCCTCTCTCCGATGTTTTACCTGATTTTATTGATAGAAGACGAACATGGAGCTTATTTTTTCATTTTTCAACATAAAATGTGACTCTAGACTACTTATTTATGCACTCTCTTGACTGTCAAATGTAAAGGCCCTTTTTATTGACTATTTTTTTGCTATATTCAACGTAGCCTGTGTAATATTAATCATGATAAATATAGCTGAAGTACACATTTCCTTAGGAATTGAAACAGTTTATATCTAGTTGCACACCTGGAATCACCACAGTACAGGTAACACACTGTGGTGAAACAGTCAGTGATAGACGTCCGTTTGTTGGTGACTCCCACTCCGCATAACATTGGCCTCTTGTGTCTGTCAGCCTCTCTGTATAAATATGGAGAGTAAAAGAGGTTCCTTCAGTCTGCGGTGGCACTGTTTATGGCCACACATGGGCCTGTGATCCCCCCCCCCCCCCCCCCCTCCCACACACACACCTTGGGCCTCGTGAGTTTTCCCTTGTCCCACTTCTAAAGCCATGATAACTTATCCTGGCTGCCATGGGGATGCAGTGGTACACACATTGACGTAGAGGGGTGTACAACCTGATCAGGTTGTGGGCTCGGGGCTGGTTGGCGGTGGATTGGCGCAGGGTCTTGAGCTGACACGTTTCTGCTAACAATCACATCACACACAGGGACCCGCATTCCAGCTTCCCGATCAGCCCCCACCCTATCTATTTCCCAGCGCTATGGGCTACCTCCTTGGTGTTCCTCTTCCCCCACAGAGCTATAGGTATTTCTGATTGTTCTATTTTAACATATAGATCTTTACAATTTGACAATCAATTATATCCAGAGAGATGTCGATTTTATCTGGTATAACTGGTAAATTCTGAGTTCATTTTCAGCACATCTGGATTTGGTACGCGTGACTGAAGCCTCATGTCCTATACTCTGCTTCCCCCTAGTGGCTTTTTTAAATATTTGAAAAACGCAGCCTATGGTTTATCTATCACGAGTGGCTTCTCAGATCAGTAAGAGAAAGCATTTAATAACAAAATATTAATATTAGGATTTAAATCTTTTAAAAAATCTCTCTTTAAAACTCCATATAAAATTAGTTAATAGTACTGTAACGGACTGTAGCGTAATAACAATTACAAACCCAATTCTGAAAAACAATGTTGGGACAGTGTGTAAATGCTAAATAAAATATAGCGCACTGGTTTGAAAAATTATTCTCATAAACAGTATATGAACTGCTGAAGCTGTGATGTTTTACCATTTAATTAAACGTGATAGCTACTTTTTTAATTTGATGGCAGCAATATACTGTATCTCAGCTGGAGGAGCATTTTTGCAATTATATTCATTGGCAGGATTCCAGTAAGATGATGGATGTAAGGGATGTAACAATATTGGCAATATCAGGATATTCCAATATCAAAAGTCTCACAATATCATTGTGGAGTTTTACAATATGGAATGGTAAGCTCTCAGAGCTAATATGCATTGTTTTAATGCAGCCAACATGACTGTGAATAAACACTTATTTAGTCTTAAAGGTGCTATGAGCAATATGTATTTTTTTATATTTCATAAAAATGACTCACGTGTGCCAAGACATAATGTAAACATGTTTAAATTAAATATTAGTTTTACTGATAACAGTGGAGCTGATCTATTCACAATTAAAAATACGTTTTACATAGGCCTAATGGCCAAGTTGTTTTTGTTTACAGTTTTTGTTTTGGTTGTAAAACTACATTGCCAATCGTCCAATGGAAAAGAGACCATTGTTTTGATTTAGACTTTAAACCGTTTCCAAACCAGTATAAGGTCACGATGCTTACAGTACCTTTAATCACAATACTTATGGCACTAATGGCTCATGAGGGCATTTTTAGAGAATAGGTTTTGTTATTGTGAGGCTTTTTACAATACCATGAGTCTCCGCACAATATTGGGATTTGGATATCATTACATCCATACTGAGTATAGGAACATTTTAGAAAGACTGAGTCTGTATTATTAGTATCACATGCTCATGATCTTCTCAAGTAACACTTCTCATAACTCCCAGCATGACAGACGTGACTGACGAACATGGGAAAATATCCCGGCGGCGGGTTACTGGGCTGTATGTACTTAAAACAGGCATGATTCTGTACTGCAAATGACTGCACAGGCTCAGGAACACTTCCAGAAGTCACAGTGAACACAGTTTGTTTGCACAAATAAGTTAAAGCTGTATAATGCAAAGAAATCAGAGCAGTGTTTCTCGATTATATTCACACGACTTCTTCTTCTTCTGTTACTTGATACAGCTGAAGCCTCCATTTGTTCTTCTTATAGACGTGTTCTAGAGCCCATGCAGTGACATCCAAACCATTACATTTTACACATTGTCCCATTTTTTTGGAATTGGGCTTGTCCAATCTCAGCACAAATGGTTAAAAATAAATTTAATGCATTTCTAATAAAAACTTTAAATTGTAGAAAGTCACAAGTTTAATAATAATGAGCTCATAAGGACTGCTTTTACCTTGTTTGAGAAATGCAATATGAATAATGCAAAAATGAAAGTATGTTTAAAAAAGTAAGAAAAGAAGCATGAAGGTATATGATAACATACTGTATATTTTTTCTAGACACTACCACCAACCACACAGAGGTAATAAACCTGGGAATCGTGTGGTGTGGTCTGCTGCAGCCTCATATACAGATCAGGAGGTCTGTGGGCCATCAGGTATCACTTCCACAAGGTCAAAACTCCTTAAACACTGACAGGTTCAAATGCACAAATTATGACCCTGTCAAAAGCAGAAATACTAAAGTAAATGAGGTATTTCCTTTGCCTTATCATGGCTTCAAATCTCAGGCCTTATACACAAAAGGATACATGTAGCAAGTCATACATGTATAGAACATATACAGGCCTAATTCTGAACTGCACACTGACATCACTCAGCTCCTTGTAAATACTCAGCCACTAAACATGTAACTAGTATTCTGTTCTATTTTTGTAAGTTTTAAGAGCTTCATGTCCCATAGCATGCCTCATAACAATTGTGAAACACATTACAGGGAATATTCAAATGTACAACAGTTACAGAAGTAAAAATGCTAAATTAATAAATATGTAGCATAGGAGATCTTAGATTAGGTTCTACAATCCTCAGTGTCAAGGTTAAGTGCATTGAGAGGAGCTGCTGAATGTATCGGAGCTGCAGAGGTGGCTGGTGTTACTGAGGATGACTTGTACCGTGCACCTCTCAACTGCAGTCCCCACAGTGTCCCATGACCTGCAAACTACTGCCTTCTTTACCAGCTTGTTCAGTTTGTTTTTTTTAGTTTTTGAAAGAGATATTGTTTCCCTAACAGACAGCTGCATGACAGCAGTGACAACAGATAGATAAAACAAACAAACAAACTGATATCACTGGGTTATGTTTTACTCAATTCTATCTAGTATAACATATGATAACGTATATTAGAATCCAATACAATGTTATGTGTTAGACAATAAAATTATAATTTATTGTGAATTATTCAGAGTCAACTCTAAAGTGAGATTCCATTTATAAAATTTTAATTTTAAATGAAATCAGACTACCTTACTTACCTGCGCGTAAGGCTTACTCACTCACATAACAAACTTTATGAAGAAAACTTTGTCCCACTACTTGAAATTACTAAAACGGACCTTCAGAGGTGGAACAACCTACCACTGTCGTTAATTGGCTGTGTTAATTCTATAAAGATCAACAGATTACCCAAATAGCTATATTTATTCCAATGTATTCCATTTCACATTCCACATACATTCTTTGAAACCTTGGACAAATGCAAAGACCTCGACCACTAGGTGGACTGACTTTACCAAATTTCCAGTTTTATTATTGGGTGGCAAACATAGGAAATATACTTTATTGGATCAGAAACCTCAGCCTGGCTTCATCTAGCTGTGTCGTCTAGCTGTGGTAGTCGTCTAGCTGTGGTAAAACGTCTTTATCAGCATTGTTCAGCTCAGCACTTCCTACCTATAAATGCAACCCTTTGTTATACGACTCCCTCAGAATCTGGGTGCAGTGTAGGAAGAAACTTGGTTTACCCTCAATGTTAAAAAATCATTTGTTCCAACCTTCCATGTTTGATTCTGCTTTTAAGGTTTGGGGAAATAACGGGTTGCCTAATTTCAAAAACCTTTTTATTGATGGGACCTTTTCTTTGATCTCTCAGTTAACAGAACAATTCAGTATTCCGCAGACACATTTTTTCTGCTACTTACAAATTTGTCATTTCACAAACTGTAGCTACCCCTTGTTTCCTAATTTACCTGAAGACTGAAGACTCTGGACAAAATTTTATATATAAAAATTAACAAGAAAGGGGCAATTCAAGAAATTTACAGTACTAGACCTGCAATCCCCCCTCCCTCTCAATTATTAAATCACACTGGAAAAATGATTTAGCCCTGAACATAACAGATGGCCTCTGTGAGTCTGTTCTTAATAGGATACACTCTTCTTCTATATGCACCAGGCACGGGCTCCTCCAATTCAAGGCTCATCACTGCTTAAATATCTCTAAGGAATAATTTGCAAAGTTTTAACCAGACACTGACCCACTATGTAATCGATGTAAAGCAGAAACTGGTTCGCTGCTCCATACCTTCTGGACCTGTTCCAATTTTCACATTTATTGGACATCTACATATTTGACATGTTTTCAAGAGTATATGACATCAAATTTGCCCCCTCTGCCTTAACCGCACTCTTTAGAGTTATACCTCCTGACGTTCCTATCTTCAAACATTGTTCAAATGCCATTTCATTTGCTTCCTTAACCCTCAGGCCCTCCTTTAAAAAAAATCACATTCTTCCTCTTAAAGCCCTTAAAAATAAAGAACATGAACATCATCATACATAAAAAATGAATACATTTTTACATTTTTAACCCTCTAAAAGCCAATTTGTTGTACATAATTCTAACATCTTTCTAAATAAAACATGCATTATTTACTAATTATAGACGCAAAATATTAGTGCAGGAATTACCGGCCCAGATAAGTCACTGATTAGTCCTAAAACTGTTTTTGAAACATTTTTATTTTTTGGGAAAAAAAAAAGAAAAAAAATAAAGCACAAAATCACACAAAAAAGGGCTAAAACTTATGTTCTTTCTTTTAACCCTCAGCCCTCATGGCTTCCTTTTAGGGCTTTTCAAATTTATTTTTTGCTCTCATTTTGGCATTTCTTATGCTGGGGTGATGATATTTGACAAAGATGTTCATTAATAAATGAATTTTAGAATTTCAGAGTCAAAACTGAAAAAATGTTTTTTAAAACTGTCTGGTGAAAAAAGTCACAATCGTCCTCTTAAAGCTCTTTTTGGTCCCATTGACTTAGAATAAAATCATATATTTTCACTTGACTTTTAGTGGAAATTCACCAAAAAGTAAAACTGTATCAAAATCAGTTTTAGGACTAATCAGTGACCTATCCAGGGCTGGTAATTCCTGCACAAACAAAAAACTACTTTGCATCTTTAAATAGTAAATAATGCATGTTTTATTTACAAAAATGTTGGAATTCTGTGAACAACCTGGCATTTAGAGGGTTAAAAATATAAAAATGTATTCTCTTTTGTTATGTATGATGAGGACAGGGGTTAATGTTCAAAAAACAAAAACAAAATACATTTCTTCATGTTTTATATTTTTAAAGGTGACCCATTGACCTAAAAGTGCTTTTAGAGGAAGAATGTGAGTTTTTTGCACAGACTTTTTTTTTTTTCAGCTGTGACAGTGAAATTCTAAAATAAATTTAATAATGAACATCTTTGTCAAATATCATCACCCTAGCATAAGAAATGTCAAAATAAGAGCATAAAATACATTTGAAAAGCCCTAAAAGGGAGCCAGGAGGGCTGAGGGTTAATTGCGCAGCGCCTTATCCTCTTGAGGTGGAAAGATGAGACCCCTTACACACATGACCAGTGGATCGCAGATCTTCTGAGATTTGCTCAGATAGAAAAGATCAGATGTACACTGGCAGGCTCCATGGCAAATTTTTTTACAGTGCATGGTGGCCATTTCTGACATAGACAGAAATGTTTAGAATGAGCACTGTACCATGACCTGGTAACCAACTCACTGCTTAAGCACAGTTACTGTGGATTTTGTTTACTTTTTCAGGTTATTTTTATTTGTTGTCTGTATTAATGTTTCATATTAATTAGTAACATCACTATTATCTTTTTGTCTGGATATTTGAAGAAAGAAATTAACAGCAAATATTGTGTATTTGATGTATTTGATGTAATGTGTCAATAATGTGCTGTTGAAAAATCACAAATAAAATTATATTTATAAAACAATATATCATTTATTCCTAAAAAATAACCTTCATACTTAGCACCAGTGTTGTCTCTTGTGGTGCCTGTCTTAGTGTGTGTTTGTGATCATGAAGGCAGAGCTACAGGATGGCTAGTATTCTGGGTCAGCGTAACTTGGTACCTCCACAAATGCTGTATATTGCGGCTTTCAGTGTCGGTCAAACACCCAGGGATCAGTAACAAGTGAGAAGGATAAGCATCTGGATCAGCTGACTCAATATTCCTCAGTCACTGACTTTGAATTAGTGCAGCTGTTGTTACTGGACATTTTTGTACAGAAGTACTACAGATTTCCAGCCAATCTGCTGGACACTGTAGCCTCAGGGGCCTCATTGATTAAGTAAACTGCAGGAGCAGCTCGATCATCTGATTTAAGGTATTTCACAGTTCCAGGAAAGTTAGGACACTGAGTAAAATGTAAATAAAAAGAGAAGGCAATTCTCTGCAAATTTTTCAGAGTACAGCATACCAACATGAGTTGAAGCTGAGATATTTTACCATTTTATGAATAATAATAGCTCCCTAATGGCAGCAGCTTGTCTCAAAAAGGGATGGGATAGAGCTGGAAAAGTGGTACTAATACAATACACATCAGGTAAATCTGCATTTTACAAAAGCAAACTTTCTTAAAAGTACACAGTTTCACCAAAGTCTGTTTCTGAGGCATAATTGAGATAACTGAGATAATTTCAAATGGATTGTGGGGCAAAATAGGTAAGTTCTATGGTTAAATGAATCAAAATTGTAAATTCTTTTTGGACAGCTTGGATGCTGCATCCTTCAGACTAAAGAGGAGAGGGACGCTGGTACAAAAGCCTGTATCTCTGATGATATAGGGTGGCTTTAGATGTCTGGCCACCTTACACTTCTGGAAAGGCATTAGGCAGGTTTTTATGCCAGATGCCTTCCTATCACAACCAGCCACATACGATGACTGGAGTAGACAATGTGTCCTGCCCAGGGACACAACAGCAGTATGCCCTTTGGGCGAGATTAGAACTGCGGACCTTCTGGGTAGCTGGGCGATTGCTAGAAGATTCTTCATTTTAGTGACAAAATACTATCAGTTTTTCTATGAAATATCACTCCATATCTGCTGTCTTCAGTCACGTACAGTGTGTGTTTGCTATTTTAGATTTAAAGCATAGATATGGTCTCTTAGAAGAAAGACGAGAAGCTAATGTGATTCAATAGCTCAAAAAACCTCAGGACTGGGATTGATAAAAAAAAATAAATAAATAAAAAACATAGACTCATTGATTTAGAAAAGGAAATTGAATCTTTAAATTCAGCAATGCCCTCTGTCACTTGAAAGATGAAACACAGAGGGACGAAGTAAAGAATGAGTCAGACTTAAGCTATAAGCTATATGTTGTTGAGCTATAAAGATTGTAATGGAAATTATTGTACAGATAATAAATACACATCTCCTTTTAGCATGACAACACAAGTTTACTTTAAGCTTTGCTGCATTTTCTGTTTTCTACTTGACCAGATCAGAGAGTTGCAAGTGGCGGTGTTTTTCAGGGACTTTCTCCCTAGTACACAACAAAAGCCTCCTCCTTGCAGTAAAGTATAATTTTCTGCACATTATTATGGTAGAGAAAGGGATCTGAATGTTTCCTTGGAGTCAAACCCCATGAAAAGTATGTAATAATGTAATTTTGACTATTTTTTAAACTTAAGCTCTTATGCATGTAACAAGTGTGTTTGTCTGCGAGAGCTCCCTGTTGTGAGTTTCCTCTCTAATCTGCCAGCCTGTGGTTGTGTATGAAGTGTGGCTGATGCTGGAGACTATTAGGTCTGTAAAGAGAGGCTTGGCTGTCTTCTCCAGTTGCACACAGCTCATTTAAAGCTGCAATGGATGGCAGAGATTAAAAAAATTCTCTCAGATGGAGGGATCCTGCGGCTTGGTCTGGGCTGCTATTTAAGAAAATGCACTGAGTGAAAAGCATGTAAAGAACCCATTTAGTAGAAGACAGTGGGGCAGCAGTGGTTTACATCCGCAAACAATGTATCTTACCTCGCATGACATACAACTCATGTGGTCTGCTTTCCATCTGGAGATCAGCTTTCAGACTTTGTGAAAGTCATATACTGTAGGCCTAATGTCATAAACCACAATGTACTCAGAAATGTTTATATGTCCATATATGTCCATCCTAAATGTTTATTATTCATAAAGGTTCAATATTTACCTTTGCCAGTGAGGTTACTGTGTGACTTCACAGACATTGGTTTGTTGGTTGATGGATTGGTAAGTAAGAGAACATTTGGTTTAGGTGTCTGTTGCTGGCTGCTGGCAACAGTGGGGAATGGACACAGCATATAATGGCTATTTAGCATGGCTATTAGCAACATGACGCTAACAGAAAAATGAGCTGACTGCTTTGTAATGACGGCAATTTAAGTGCTCAAATTACCAGAATGAGCTGGGTGAAGTGTATGGGCTTTAGAAATGGGCAGCAGCACTTCCTGGTTGCACGTGTCTACGCAGAGCATTGAGACCCAGCGTTTTCAGCTCCTGAGAGGGCCATACAGGATTACCTAAACATGTGTGAATGAAACAAAATTCTACTCCTGGTATGTTTTTGAGGCGCAAACAATGTTATAACATGATTAAAATCTCAAATAAGTTTATTTCGTGTAATAGGGGACCTTTTAAGATTCTGTACCATTGCGAGGGCCAAACATAAAATAACTCCACAAGGACTCAGTAAACAAAATACTTTAGTGAATTATTTTCAATTGGGTAAACCTCCAATTGTTCAAACTTTAATGCTCTTGGATAAAGTTTGACTAAGTGTCATATGTCCATTTCCTTTTTCTATACAAATCATTTTATGGACAGGAGGTGATAAGACCAGACATGATTCGCAGATGTTATAATTTACTTTTTTTCACTCAACAAATATTCAGAATCTAAATAAATTACTCCAACTGAATCAATTAGATGGCTGTGTGATGTGTTTTTTTAAGTACAAAATGTTAGCTCTAAATAAAAACTGCTATATCAGAGCTTTACACCAGAAAAAGGCATGACTTAATATTGACTTTGTATTCATTGTTGTTGTGTGCAAGAGTAGCTTTTGTTGGCTCTAAAATGGCTTTACCATTTTCAAAGACATAAACCTTATTTAGACTATTTATTATTTTTATCTTACGAAAAACACCAGACACATTTTATGCTGGTCCCAAGGACAAAAAAATGATGGGGATGGTGTCAGGCGGGGCATTTAGTGTAAGCCAAAATTACCTGTGTGAATAATTTTGTGGTAGCAACGGAAATATGACCTTTTTTTTTTTTTTTTTTTTACCACAAAATGGTTTTTCAAAGTTGAAATATACAAACACTCATAATTAAAGAAAGGGTTGGAGAGGATGAGGCACAAAAAACAAAACAAACAAACAAAAAACAAACAAATTTGGTACACTCAAAGAACCTAACTTTCTTCTGTAGACCGCTCATGCTCAGGATTTTGAAAGCTATTAGCTGCGTGTTGTGGTGCCATGGTTTGATGAGAACAACAGTTTCTTGTACTATCACGTCCTAAAGCAGGCTCTGACACAGCAGACGGCTGGAGGGCAGCACATCATGACTGTCTTAAACCTGCAGTGACAGCAGCAGAAATGGAGATTTTGACTGACTGACAGAGAGCTATGTCGGTGAGCTGCAAACGTCTAAGAACAATGTAACTTTTTCCACAGAAGTGATACTTTGAGCCGCGAGTTCTCACTGTTTTTCTCCTCCCAGGCTTAGATCTGTTAAAATAAACAAACAACTGACACAAATCAGCCGTTCATTCCAGAGCTGCTTTGAAAATCAGTTTTGCGTCACACGTTTTCTTTGATCTTCAGTTTGTTCTTGACTTTAGCCAACACCATCATAAAATAAGTGTCACATATCTGTGTTATGTATATGTGTGTGAACAAAATGTGTCAGTATAATGCAACATCAGTAATGTCTCACATGTGTATCTACAAACCAAATTCCCAAAAAGTTGTGAGACTGTGTAAAATGTAAATAAAATGAATACAAAGATGTGCAAATCTCATAAAGTTACATTTTCCTCACAATCGACCATAAACAACATCACAGGTGTTGAAATTTCAATATTTTAACATTTAATAAAATACAAGCCCTTTTAGAATTTAATGACAGCAACACATCACAATAATCTTAGGACAAAGGTATGGAAATTTTAATTATACTAATAAGCAGCTATAGCAGCATATTGCAACTAATGAGGGTAATGGGCAACATTGAATTAAAATGACTTAATGACTATAAAAAGAGGAGCATTTTTAAAAGGCAGTGTCTGTATTATTAGGGTTGGTTGTATTGGGTGCTTGTGATCTTTAGATCCTCAAGCTGCACTGCATTAGAGCCGCTCATAATTCTGTACTGGAAATCACTGCATGAATAAAGCTGAAATGTTACCATTTAGCCTAATTCGTCTCAAAATGCGTATTTATTTATTCATTATAATAGAAAAACTTTTTTTAAATTTTTTTTAATGAAATAGTAGAATAACGAGTTTTTTTTTTATAATAAATACAGTTTTAACAGCTGATGTGTTATTTCTGTTCTATTATGAATAAAATATGGTTTCATCAGATTTGCTAATTGTTGCATTATGTTTTTATTAACATTTTACAATGTATTTGTAATGGGGTTCGTGTTTCTTTTTTCTCTGGCCCACTCTGCACCTTTATACTCTAAACGGTGTCATTTGTCTTTTTGTTCGTCATATTTCATCTACAGGATCCCAACACATACCTCATATTACTCTGTTGGTTATTGTTGAGTGTCATTACTGGAATTAAATTTAGGCTAGATTAGTGAACGCATTATCTCGATCACGAACCCAGATCGTCCACGCGCCTGTGAAAAGTGTAGTAACGTGTAGGCAACTCTAGAGGGCGTTATCAGCTCACACAAACAACGCCTCCTGCTTTCCCATCTAACAATGCCCTCAAATAAAAAAATTTTGAAAACATTTTTAATATAACACTTTTTAAAAATATTGTCATATGCTATGTTAAAATAATACAGACTTAAAAAAAAATAACAATACAGTCTTTTTCAAAAGCATATTTGGCCTACAAAATTAAATGTGCTTTCATTTTTTTCCTTATCAAATCAATGACATGCGTAACGTGTCATCAGGTGCGTAAGCTTTATAAATAATCATTGTCTTTTTTGGAGTTGTGCAGCACACATCAATCTTTTTTCTTTCCAACGCCCAACTGCAGATAACAAATATTTCAGGTTTACTATAGCTTATATGTTGACTGAGAGATATTGCGCCATTTGTTTATCTCTGTAATTGTTTGAGTTTGGCTAACACGCACTCTGAAATAATCGCCTTTAGAGATGCTTGCAATGTCATGGTGTCAGACTTTTACGTCAATTGGTGGGAAGCGTTAATGGAAAAAAAGGAGAGAGAAAAAAAAAAAAAAGTCATGGGAGAATTTTCATTTGTGAAACCTCAGGAATTGGAATGTCAACCACAAACAGGAATCAAGTCCCGAGCTGCCCTTGAACGCATCCCTCTTATAGGGACCTTAAATGAGCCTCGTGATTCTATAGTGGAACAAATATACTGAAACTGTATACAAGAGAAAATATTAGTAAACGGTGCTGCCATGGCATCTACACGCCTCCCACACACACGCGATCCCCCAGTGCAATATGTGATTTAGCCAACTCATCTCGAATAACAGATCATGTCAGAACACATGCCCAGAGTTAATGATAAAGAAAAAGACACAAGGCTGAGGCGAATATGCTACTCATCTTGTCTCAGTCGCATTTATACACGTTGTATCCATTTTCCAAAATATTTATGGGCTATATTCAAATATTGAAATATCCGAGAGTCTTTTCCCCGTCAGCCCTTCCGTGGTGGCGATTAGCGATAGGTTTAATGACTTTATAGTTCTTGTTAATCATGGCTCGTTACATTTTGCACTTTTCTAAACAGTTTGTAGCATTGCTGAGACTGAATTATAGCTGTTTTTGTATTCAAAGTGAGGCTGCAATGATTTAGCCTACTAATTAGTTTGATGTGGTGAGCTACCATGTCAGGTGTAATATAGGCAGGCATGGTCAAGCTTATATGGATCTGACTTGGACTGTAAATTAACTCCAAATGATCTTTTAGCCTGTATTTACTGAATAGGACAAGAGGATTTTCCTATTCCTCTGTGCCACTAGATGGCGCATTTGTAACGCATGAAATGTTCGTTTCAAACCAGTCTGGGCGAAATGAGAGACTTTTGATCCTTTGGCCTGCGTATGAGGCAAAGCCATGTCTTTGAGTTAATTTGGAGAAATAAATTGCGTAGAGAATTTTGTAGCGTTCACATAACGTTAACCTGCAGGGAACTTGGCTCCTAAATAACAGCTGCAGAAAAGCTACCCAACATGAGGCCTAAAAACTAAACAGGTAGCCTATGCAAAAATATAGGCCTAACAGATACATAAAGCCTATATTACTGCGTATGTTCTCAGTTAATAACTGTTGTAATTGTGAAGAAGCCTAGGTGTTAAAAATAACTACAATAAAATGTTCAAATTGTAACGTTTCATGTTTGCATAAGCAGATGAAGCTTGGTGCGTAAACTGAGGCCAAATCCTACAAATCTAAACCTCACACCTCAGATGACCTCTGTTCTGTGTGACGGTATGTTCCTTTCTGGTCTGAAATGTAGTTTGTATTTCACAATAATTCACAACATAGGTTACGCGTTGCTCCTTATCAAAGATCCTCTGAGCTTTTATCAAACCGGCCTCGCGTGGCCCCTTGGGGGCGTCCTCTTGGTGTTAATACAGACCTATCGTCGCCTTTCGTGCAATAAAACAAAAGATAGAGTTGTGGAAGGCGCCAGGTGAGCAATAAGACGCACATATTGAGACAGCTTGTGTCATTTCTATATCTATTCTCTAGCGCCAGGCAGCTACACATTAACCAGACAATATACAAATAAAGATATGGCTTGATAAACTCGCGACACGAAGAGTTATAAAGCAATAAGCTAATAAGTTGCTTCGGTTGCTTTAGGTTAGGTCATGTGGAAAAAGCAAAAAGACAAATCCCACAGAAAACACTTTTCTGTTTGAGACTTTTCATTCAGTGATATACTCCTGTCATGCTTCTGTCACAGTTAAAGAACACAATCATGTACAACACTTTTAAAACAAGCCACGTGTTTATGCTTTACATTATAGTCTGTTGTATTATTTCGTTTAAATAGATTCTGCTAC
The DNA here is from genome assembly GCA_020698575.1 of Bostrychus sinensis. Lineage (NCBI taxonomy): Eukaryota > Metazoa > Chordata > Actinopteri > Gobiiformes > Eleotridae > Bostrychus > Bostrychus sinensis. The sequence continues at coordinate 21,567,700 of CM036239.1, read as the reverse complement.
CAACTTGCTCAGCAAGGCCGATTACAGCTACGTGCAGTATAGCCTTTGTTAAGGTGAAACTGTAGGTAATCACAGAGACAGTGGGTCGTCAGGGACTCCTCTTCCCCGAGACTTATCTTAACTATGCTCCTTTAGGCCGGACACAATATATAGGCTTTTAAACACAGGTTCATAAAACTTGCAAAGAAAGAGAATAAAGAATAAAAAAAGTTGTTGCTCGCATTTCCTCATACAGTATCCAACATGTTGAAATCGTGGGTTTGTCCTTTAAAAGTAAACTGACACACATAAACAGTGCACAATGATATTTGAATGTTTTATTGAAACGTTCAAGATCACGATGTCGATGTTGTAAACTAGACGTAAATCCGATGCAACATAACCAATTATGTAACATAAAAAGAAACCTTCATTTTTTTAGTATGCGGCACTTCTGCGCCCAGTTCAGCAAAATATTTTAAAGAACAGAAAAATAGTACACTTCTGCCACACCTGATAGTCAAGTTTATTTTCTGAAGCCATTGGTGCAGTGCGTTGTCGCCTTTCGAAAAACAGTAGCACTTCACGCACTAGGACAAGTGAAAACACAATGGCACGTGAGTGTGAGAAACATTTAAGGGGATTCAAGTTCATTTTTCGAAAGATTAGGGAATAAATGCAAGTGGCAACATAAGGAAAATAATAACCCCACAAACGATCTTTACACAGGTCAGGTATATCAACAATAAATTAAACAGATCCCTAGAAACAAACTACTCAGTTGTATTTACACGCAATAACAATATGAAATAATTACATAAATATTTTATTTATCCGTATGTACACCAATATTCAGTACTACATTTATTCATATTAACTTTAATGTCTGCTTCCCTTTGCAATATGCGCGTGCGGGGGCCACGAGTTTAGTCACCAATTAGAAATGAACTTACAAAAGGACATCATATTTCTGTAGTGTCAAAGTAATAATTCTAAAGTTTGAGGGCATGCAACATTTTGGCCAGTGACCTGCGAATTTACGCGCGTCTGTGATGCCAAATGAGAATACAGCAGTGTTTAAAGGTAGGGCCAACGCTAAGTACAAACGAGCCAAATCAACGCAGAGTGCATACGTGTAACACAACCGATTTACGTTTAGATCAGGAGAAAGACAAAGCAGCAGGTTCTCCCTAACAAAGCGTAGGTCATTTTACATCCAATACTTATACGGTATTCAAATGACAAGAAACGTGTGGTTTAATTTAACAAAACAAATAAATCATAAACATAGCAGATGTGTTTAACCAAAGTGCATTTCAGAAACTAAAACAGTCAAGTTTTTAGTTTGTTTTTGTGTTATTCTAAATATGTCCTAAAGTCTTCATTTCCCAAAACAACAACAGGCAGTTGTGGTGTGTTCCATGAATGGATTTTAAGGAGATCCGCTTCTGGGTCGGTCCTGATTGGAGTCCAGGCCACTGACCAAACGCTGGATGCTTTGCAGCTCGTTTGCCGCATCTTTCTTCGGAGAAAGTGACACTGAGCCGGACGAGATAGCGGACGAGTGACTGGTCACTTCTGATGTGGAGTCCAGCGTCACGGCAGACACGGGGCTGGTTGCTTTGAGCTCGGACCCTCCGGTGGCCATAGAGGGTATGGCCGTGGTGAGCAGCGTGCTGTCTGGCGCTGTCATGGGCAGCGTGTAGGGGCTATACCTGAGTCTGGGTCGCACTGCGTTCAGGAGCGGGTGCCTGTGCACAGACGAGGACGCAGCAGAGGAGGCCGCGGCTGCTGCAGCCATGTAAGTGTAGGGATAAGGGAACAGACCGCCGAAGGGAGACATAGCCAGACCCTAAAACACACACACAAACATCCACAATATCAGTAAAACGCTGAAACATATCAAAGAAAATTAGTTGTATGTTCAGCCTAACACAAAAGATAAAAAACAATCTTCACTTATGCTGTTTTTTTGTTTTTAATTACAATGACATAAATCAGAACGCACTGGTGCTAACTTCTGCAACACAAGGTATATGGATACGTCGTTTCTGCCACGGATCTGTCCCCGCTTATCGTTTCAAAAAAGGTCAAAGGGGAATCAAAGACTGAGTACGTGCTTTTATGGAGTTAATCCTTTATTCTCCGTTATTCCTTGAGAATGGACACAACTGAGACTAATATAAAACACATTCTGTATGACTCATTAGAACACTGTGCAAACACAGTTTTTGATAACATTACCACAACACCTCAGACTGTTTACACAAATAGTCAAATAGGCCTATGTAGACATACAGTATGCATGACTTAAGGGGCGTTAGAATCGTCACAAGCTTCACCTGATCCTGACGCCCTCAAGTTTAAAAATTTAACCTTTTACCAACACAAAAGATATGGGCCTACATTGTGGTTTTGTACAGGCCGACCTGGGATCAGAGCCACAACTAAATACCTAACAGGTATTTGGCGCAAAGCTTTGAGGTCTCATTGCAGCATGTTATATTAGAGGAACTGGTTTTACCTGTGATGCCAAGACGTGTTGTTGCAGATGGAATGGCAGGCCTGGTCCTCCCGTCAGGCTTTGCGGGGGTGAGGCCATGCTGGTCGTGTCCATGGTGCTTACTCCTCCTGAGGACACGGCTGCCAGTAGGGGCCCCATGCCCGCAGCCATGTTCGAGAACGCGCTCCCCATATTGAACTGACCCGGGTGCAAGAGAAAAGGGTGCGCGCTCCCGAGGTGATTAAAGAACTGCTGTCCTGTTAGACCCGTAGGAAATCCAAAGTTATGCAAGTGGCCATGGCTCAAGTGCGCACTGTCGGTCTGAACAGTCAAAGGCATAAAGCTGTCCTTCAGAGACCGGCACTCGTCTGTTTTGACCTGCTCCAGATTTGGGCTTTTGATGTCCTCTGCAGACCGCGTTGTGCTGGAGATGACTGTGACGGGGCTCTGCCGAGAATCAGCCTGGCTTTTCTCAGTCCTGGACCCGGCATCGCGCGCTCTGCTGCTGGGGTCACTATTGCTGAAAAGGTTGCCCTTGGCGGGGCTTGCCTCGTGCTCCCTCCCGTCTTCGGTGGTCGTGGAAATCTTATTGGAGTCAGGGCCGTCTTTGAGGTGTCCATCTTTGCTCTCGTCATCGCTGTCCTCGTCGCTGTCGCCAAAGTCTAAAAAAACACGGCGAATTGTTACGAAGTGAGATTAAGATTGACAGAAGGGGTACCATAAGTAGGTTTGAACCAAATGACCCAGATCAACAGTTGCAGCAATTGGTACTCAAACTGACCCCAAAAGAGCAACAGCTTTGCTGCATATATACACACTGTTTTTGCACGATTGGGTTAAAAATGAAATATAGCTATGGGTGAATTAACTGAAAACTTAGCGACCATTTTCAGATCATAGCTTCTGAGCTATTGCTCACACATTTGTTCTTATGGCATGATTAGAGGGTAAATATGTTGTGCCTCGGTAGACTAAATGTAAAAAAATAAAAAAATAAAAAAACAAACAAACAAACAAACAAAAAACTATTTTAAAATCACAAAATGTCTATGAAATAGCCAAATACAATCTTTCGTGTCCGCAAATAAATCTTAATGTCACCAAATCTGTCTCACTTGTTTTAGGCGTGGCTATGGTCTCTGCAGCGCCTACCTTTTAGATGTGGGGGGCCCACGGTGGACACGGCGGGAGACGAGGCCTGGCCAAAACACTTGAAAGACGGCTGCTCTCCAGAGGAATCGTCCGATGCGCCGTTCTCCTTTTTCTGCTGCTCCTCGTATGAACGTATGGACTGCAGAGCCAGCTGTTTCCTGTGCACAAGGACGCACATTGTTACGCAGCTCCCACCCCAAACATACTCACTGATGTAGGGCTTAAAGACAGATGCTGCAGGTGAGAACACGAAGTAAAGAGCGTTTACGAACCTTTTACATGGGCTACATTAATATTATGCCATAATTAGGCTACTTGAGTTAAACCAACTTTTCTTAAAGCTGCCCCATTTAACGCAAATCTAACATTTTATATAGGCGCTAGCACAGGCTACCCTTATATATTTTTTCTTCTTCTTACCTCTTTTCTCGTCTGCCATTGCCAGTGTCACGAAATCCTTTGGCAAACGGATTATGATCAATTTTGAGCTGTGTTATCTGAAATGAACAAACAATGCGTCATGGTATATAGTAATGGTAATGTTTTAATTTTTTACAGTTAGAAATAGCCAATATATTGGTAGTAAGACAAAAAGACATGAACGCTTTATGCATGTCTAAGCCACAGCACAAACACACAGAGCAAACAGTGATTGTTTCAGATGATGTCTTTCATTTCAAAACTTTTCTTAAGTGCCTTGGCGATTAATATCCAATCTGGCATTATGCAGAAGATGACGATTTATTTCATCCGCACGACAGTGCGCACGGGTAGACTTTATTATTTCATATTTCGACGAATAAAAGGATGAGAGTGCAGTTTGACAGACAGCATGGCCCCGCATGCTTTTTTCTTTTTCTCCATTCAAGCGTAGTGTTGCCCTTCTTTTCCTCCTTTCTCAATTCACACTGAGAGGCATAGCAACAAAGTCTGGGTTTGCGCCAAATCCCTTCCACGTGATTAAATAAAAGCAAGGTATCCAGCATGGCATTCCCTTAGAAATATGAATTGCTGAATAGGCAACGTCATCTCTTTACTAAGACTCTTTGCACTCAAAGCCTCCAACAAACATAACGTCTTTCATATTTTATGACAACAAAATGGTGTAGAGCAGAGAGAGACAGCAGAGCAGGACAAAACGTTGTGGGAAATATACCCAACACTACGCTAAAAGCGCACGAGTTATGGCCACCCTTACCTTGTCATTTTGATACGCAGTAACCGCAATGAAGTCCGTCTCTGGGAATACGTACGTCCTGAACGTACTGTAGGGCAATTTGAGGATATCATTAGCCCTGACGATGTGAAAGCGTGGCTGGTATTTGTGCATTGAGTTAAGAATGGTCTGCAAAACACAAAAAGCACACAGGCATTGACTAACTGTCATAGTCTACATGCACACGCTGCTGCTAAAGTCTAAGATTATATAGGATAAATTATAATCCACTTAAATTATTTAATCCCAATTTATACTTTACAAAGAGGTAACAGCGAATGGATCAGACACTGTTCTAAATAACAACACATCGCAAAAAATGCATTATTTAGCCTAATTGTTGAGATTGCTCTGAACTCCGTTTTAAAAATGCAAAGACATTTAATAAAAAGGTTGTTCCGCGAACAACAGCCCTAAAACAAATAAGTAAATTATACACTGATACAGTAATTGGTTTACATTCGCCCAACTTATTTCCGTCATCATCACAAATGGTGCGTAAAATCATATGCAGTGTAATAAAGGAACAATAGTTAAAATAGGCTACTACAGTTAAAATAGCAACAAAGCAATACATAAATATAGTTAAGTAAAATGTTGATAAATAGAAAATGGACATACATTAGCAGAACTTACAAATCCATGCTTGTCTGAGATGTTGTTGGTCAGCTTGAGTTTGTGGAAATTGACGACTTTGGACATCCACTGCTCACCAGTGGCCGGGCTGTCTGGATGAATGTACATCCTTTTAGGCATCTCAGGGTCGGCCTTGCCTGCCACCATCCAGCGGGAGTTGTGAAACTTGTATCTACAGTCGTCGGCTGCTACTATATCCATCAACAAAATGTATTTGGCCTTTTTGTCGAGCCCGGTGCAGCGAACTTTGAACGGAGGGAACATCCGTCTGTGACAAAAGGAACGTTAATCAGCTTCATTGTCCAGTGAATTTGTGTTAGGTTTCTGTGTCATTTGCTGGAAACATTTAAATTAAAGTAAGCTTTAATGCTCCTAAAAGGGAAAACTAAAACTAATTCTAAAAGTCAGTCAGATACAGAGAGTTTCAGGCATGGCCTGCTCTGACGCAACAGCCATCTTTGTACAGTCACTGCGTGGTGACGAATATTGTTAAGGAGCCCTGCAAAGTTTTCACCTACAAACTCAAACCCACACAAAAAAGCTATTTCCCTTTTTATGGTTCAGACATTTTGTGTTTTGCAATTATAAAAACTGCTCCAAAATGTAAAGACATTTTTGTTGCTAATGAACCAATGCTGGGTTACTGTACATGTTCTGCTCTATCACGTCGTCTTAATGACATAGTTTTTAAAAATACAAAAGCAATATCTGTTCAAACTGTCAAATCCAATATACTGCCAACCAATACCACATTCACCATAAAGCACGTTTACTCTAAGTCACCAGAACAAGAAATCCCAGTGCCGTGTTTTATTCATTTATTTATTGCCCAAAGTGCACAGGGTAAATTATTTTTTGGGCTTGTCTGTTGTGTGAAAAAAAGTTGAAGTAAACGACATTTGGTAATATTTTGAAGACACTACACTACATTGCTGGGCTTTCATGAATCTAATGTTTTATTCTGACCAACATTTCATGGCATCTGCAGCAAAATTGCAAAGAATAGTGTACAAATTACACACATCGTGATTCAAACAAAGTAAAAGTAAAAGTCACAAAACCTTCCTCCACTGAAAACTGAAAATTATGTAAATATAATATGTAAATTAAATTATACTTAACAGAGCATATATTTTAATATGTACACACACACACACACACACACACACCTTCCGGATTTGGTGATCACCATCTCAGTGCCTTTCTTGTGGAACAATTCCCACAGCTCCTTCGCTTCCAGATGCACCTTGGGGTCGTCTTCTACCTCCTCTTCGGGCTCCAGGGTTTTGAGAGGCCGGAGGTGCGCGGCAGCAGCCTGGTGTCCTAGAGAGGAGAAGTGCAGGCCGGTCTCTGCGGCACCCATCAGCTGGTCCATGATAGGCTTCCCGAGCGCGCCAGGCAGAGACAGGGAGCCGCTCGGAGGCAGCGCCAGAGCCGGAAAGAAGGGAGGCTGGTGACCCAGCATTGCACTCATGGCAAATTCCGGACCCCGGTGAGGTATAAACGGATGATATGCCATATTTGATCCCTGTATGACTGGATCTCTCATCAGGAAGTTCATCCAAGAGCAGGCAATAAATTGAGACGTCGGTATAGAATTGACAGAATGTTTCTACACCAGGGAAGCCAGCACAAAAAAATGCAAATTAAGAAAAATTAAAAGATAGAAATCTGAAATGTCCGAATTTCCTCCTTGAAGTTGATAGACATACGTATCCACTTATTTCAAAGTCAGTGCTGTATATATCTGTAGTGTCCTTGCTGAATTTATAAGTGTCCACAATAATTGCCAAAAATGTTCTCCATTAATCTCGGCGAGGCAAGAGCAGTTCTCTTCGGAGGCTGGACACCTTTCAGTGTCTCTCGCTGCTTCGCAGACATGAACCGAATTAAACCAACTTGGACTGGTCGCTTAATTGACTGCGGTGCATTCGTCCTCCCCTGCTGCTGATTACAAAATCAGCATTCCTACTAAAAAGCCCAGCTTCTTATTGGCCCGTGTCCTGTAGCGAAGGCGACGTGTTGAAATATTTCGATAGCGCCAAATAATCCCCTGCCTTTACTTGCTGCGGAGACGTACACTCACCCTCTCTCACACACACACGCGCTGTTGTCCTACTCTGAGCTGAGTGCGCGCACACATTTCAGAAGAGGACGTGTGCAGAGAAAGGAGTCCGCTGACGGCCAGAGAGAGAGGTGGTAAGGTCCCAGCTCCGTGATTTTCCTAGCGCCTCTGTGGCCCATTGGGCTTCATACTGTATGGATGTGTTGCGTGTTACGAGCAGCAGCGCTACGTTTGATTGGCTCTTTGACGCTTTCGGACCAATTGTGTGGCTGCGTAGGCGTGGTTTTAACAGGTCGGGTGGAGGGGACTGGCTTCAGACTTATAAAAAGGTGTTTGGAAACTCAAAAGGGTTTTGCCGTGAAACGCCACCCCGCCTCAGTCTCTGTTGTGTGAATATGTCAACATCGTTAGAGAAGTTGCGCTCTCGACCGCTCAAAGCCAGCGAGGGTGAGAGCGAGCTCGGCGGGAGAAGAGGCTTCCTTCGGTGGGAAGATCCTCTGTTCTGGCGTTGCCTCTTCCACAGCGATCGTCCGATTTTTACAAATGAAACAATTTAGCATTTTTTTCCTAATAAATAAAATTGAAAACATTATTCATGGAATATCTGTGGCAGAAGCCACAACCTTTTTAACATTTTTTCCCCAAATCACAAGAAATGCTGAGCGGGATATGCTCCTGGTAGCCTAGTTTTATTTTCATATGATGCTTTTGATGCTGATGTGTAATGACGCGGCTGATCTAGCAGTAGTTTTTGTTTTGTGACAGTTATCCGTTTTTGTGCCAAATGATTATTATTTGTTTATGATGTTAATGACTTTTATTTCTGTACTGCATGTTGTTGTTGTCCATCATTTCGATGAAATTACGATATAACTTTAAATTGTAGTTTTACAATCGTGTGTTTAAAATATTGCGCACTGACTTATTGCTGGTTATTACTGCCCGTTTATCATTTTAATAGAAGAGACAATAGAAAACACATTTAATACACATTATACATGATTTTTTTTCAATTAGATCTTACAAAACACGAAAGATACATAGCTACTAAGGATCATACATCAATTTTTTGTATTAAAGTATGCGCAGGTAAGGCTTTATTATCATTTTGTGCCACTGGAGAATGCGTCTTTCGCCCACAGCCCCATTCGAAATGATCCAGGAGTAGGGCACGTCGTCAGCCCGCTTTAAAATGTTATTTAACCACAAATTCACAAGTAAACTAGAGACAGCCACCTTCCCACCTTCGACAAACATTGACCATCCCTTTCTGAGTCAATTGTCTGTCTCTGAGGGGACCTCAAGATAGTGGTTCTTAAAGCCCTGGAGACAAAAAAGACAGTTTTACTTATTTTAAATATTAATTCATTTGTGAAAAAAGAGAGAGAGGATATATATATATATATATATATATATATATATATATATATATATATATATATATATATATATATATATATATAATATATATAATTTTTTTATTTTTTTATTTTTTATTTATATTATTTTTTTATTTGTACACTATTACTATTCTATATCCGAAGCACTGTTTATGTGATTTAAGATAAACAGGGGCTAAATGCCTAAAGATTGATCATGTTTTTAGACTAACTGAAAGCATATCCTCAACCTGGGCAATTATTTAGCTCTCAGTTTTAGTGATAATGTTGTATTGAGTTAGCAGATACAAGTTGCGTATGTCAAAGTGCACTTTTCATTATGGTTAGATGTGTATTCTGTTTGACGAACCTGTCCTGTCCTGTCCTGTGCATCTGTGCATGTGTCTAATGTGGATTGGTTAGGTGCATTTTTTTTTTTTTTTTTTTTTTGCTTTTTGTCTATAGTTCAAGGGAGACATCTAAGAATATCATTTTGTGAAGGCTGTGTGGTATTGATTAAGAAAATAAAAATATTGAATATCAGCAGTTATATTAAATTAAAACTGCATTGTCTAAATTTTGCCTCAAAATGACTGTGGTGCTTTCTCCTTGCCTTTGTGTGGCCTATACTGGGGTCAGCCCTGTGTCAATTACTGGCTTATATTCTTCTTTAAACACACTCCCCCATTAGCAGCACATTTCAATTTAGTGGAAGGTGTCATCAAATACGAAGCAGTGTTGACATGGCAGTGGTCTTTCAGTGTCAGTGGCCGAGCTGGCTTCATTACCTTAAGAAAGTCTGAAAATGGTCAATACGCTATATAAACTTTTACAGGGTTAGGACTCTCAGGGACTTGGAGAGGACTGTAAAAGGGGTTGGGCTGACACAACTAATTGATGAAACTAACTTTGTCAGCAATTATTCATCAATGCATTGAAAATCAAAATGGGGAGTTATTTTTTGTCTTTAGAAGTGCAAGGGTACTCAACCTGTCCAACAAAGCATCACTGATGAATGCTTCCATTACTTAAGTAAGTGTAAGTAAGTGTCCAGGCAACGCTGCATCAATAAATATCTTTCCATATCTGTTGCCAACCAGAAAACACTGAGGATCTTTTTAATTTTTGAAGAAAACAGAGCTAGGGGGATAGGTCACGGGCTACGATGCCTCCATGACCTGGCTGCACACAACAGCCACACTGTTGAGGTTCATTAAGCAGTGCTTCAAAGACATTCCTGGAATTGATCACGGAGCTGCAAAGTGATTTAATGTATGCTGTCCTGTTTATTTGCAGATTGTTAATGATAAGCATGGACAGACTTGGTGGCACCACAAATGAGTGGAGCAAATTGTCTGGTGAAAGTCATTGGAAAGGAAACATCACAAGATTAGTATATTCAGCTATAATCAGTCTAAACTTCATTATGAATATCCCAAAACAAGGAAATGGGAGCTGTTCAATTGACAGTGTAATGACTTTCTCAAAGCAGACAGTTTTTCTCAATGATTTAGGTCGGCTTCGGGCTGACCTATTGATGCTGTGTTGCATCAAAAGCCATGACTGAAGTAAATAGACTTTCCATGTTTTAGTTGATTGGCCTAAGGGTTGATAAACTTCTTGCCATTCAATGAATTGTTCTTCTCAAGCATTTTGGTCAAGACAGTCATTGCCCTGTCAACGTTTGCACTAGCCGGTATTGATGATGAACAAATTTAGTTGTGCTAGAGGTTGTGCTAATGACCAAAATTGTGGTTCTGTTTGGTGAGTGTTGTCTGTCTGCAGTGACACAGGTTTATAATTCCCTGGTACTTGTATTGCAACAAAACACGTGATTTTATATGATTATATTTCCAAAGCCTTAAATATGCCCGGTGTCCTCTTTTTATTGTCCTTCACACATTAAACAAATGAGAAACAAATTTAGCAAGGACACGCAGTATAAAAAAGTGATAAGGTTTATTTGGTTTTCCAGTGAATGCATATGAAGAAAACAAGGACTGTTTGCAAGTATTAAAGTGTGATTTTTATTTTTATTTATTTATTTATTTATTTATTTCTGTTATCAACTGGTTTGTGGCTCCAGTTTACATGAAACAAGCTAAATCTATTATCACCTGTTGCTATAAAATACAGTTAGTGGCTGCCTTTCAAAAATATGTTGTGCGTTTTTGAAACTGTAGTGGAACAAAGTAGGCAGTGGCATGCATCACCTGTAAAGCATAACAGTGGTCTGCTGAGCTCCGTAAATGGGCATCAGGCTTTCTCCACAGTAACAAGCTCAGATCAAGACACTGAAGCCTCGTCTGTGGGCCAAAAGTAAAAGCATTTCTCACAACATCAAAATCTTTTAAATCTGAGAATTTTATAGAAACTAGTTTATTACTCTACAACACAATCAGAGAATGGGGGTCAGGAGAAATCTTTGATTATTTGTTCACACACTTATGTTCAGAGACACTGAGAATAGAAAGAGTTCTTAATTCTACACAGTGGGGTGACTTTGGAGAAGCTCTGTGTCCTTTTAGCTTTCTTGACATTGACATTGGCTTTGTACTGCTTTGACTTTACAGTCTCATGAAGTTATATGGTTTTCCATAGAGCCCAAAGCCCAGAACTGGCTCTTTTAAGAGGGGCTAAGACTGTGCATTCCTGCACTGAGGGAATCTTGGGCTAAAGGGTTAGGGTGGCTTCTCTCTAGAGGTTAAGTGGGATAAGTGTGTGGCTCATGTCAACCCCACTACCCCCCAATAGTTTCTGGAAAATTTGCAGTGGGGTCAGATTGGATTACTGTGTTTTGGTATTTACATAGAGACAGAAGGCTTTGAAATGGAAAACCATAGGCGGAAAAGCAAGTGCCATGTAGTCTGAAAGGCCGGGTAAAGGAAACCAGCGCTGATTTCCATTGACGGGATGGTGAATACATGTCTTTTATGTCTTTCTGCCCCACAATCAGAAATTTAGTTACTTAACTGGCAATTGATGTAAATGGATCAAGTGCAGTGCAGGTTTTTAAAGTAAATCCAAGTTAAGTACATAGGAGACATGCAACAGGAAATGATGAGGTTTCAGGCATCATGCTCCTGCTCACACATTCACCACATCAGGGCTTGGCCTGTGACTTCGAGGCACTTTTGTAAATGCAGTTAAGGAATTTTGCAGTGTAGTTATGTTACATAAACAGCAATATAGCCCATCTCTAAATGACCTTGTAAAAACTCACTTAGGTGTCAGTTCACCCTTAAGGTAAGCCAGGGCGTAGTGAATCAGTGCCTGAGGTGCTCTGTCATTTTTTTTTTTTTTTCAGTTAAACCTTGTTGCAGACCTGCTGAGATAGGTTTTCCCTGTTATTTTGGGAAAGATTCTGCAGCCACTCCCCACAGGTGCAGTGTGCAGGCCTGAGCCTATAATCCCCCCTTTCACTATGGATTTCACTGCAAACACCTTCACTACTACTGCAACATGTTCAGATCCTAAAGCAGTTGGCAGTGCTCTTTAGCCAAAGCTGTTTGTAATGATTGTAATGGTATTGGTTTAAAGCACGCGCAAATATATTAGATTTAAACCACGGAATTATTTTTGAATCAGTGCTCACCAATAACTCATGTCTTTCCAAAATGACTGCTTGAGTCCATCTCAAAACCATATCCAATAAATTTTAAAGGCTGCAATGAATTCATGCGCAAATATGAAACATTATCATACAAAGTTGCAGTTGAGTTTGCTCCTTTACGCGGATAGATATGTTAAATCAACAGGTGCCATGGGGTCTTAAAATGCCATATATTAGAGCATTTACGACATAGATCTATCTGTAAGTCGTAGGCTACTTTGGTCTTCTATTTTCCCCATGCTCCTGCTGAGACCTGACCCTCGTTTATGGGTGAATTCACGGTTCTGTGAGTAGCAAGAACAACAATCTGAAGTATACGCGCTGAGCTCAAGCGGCGGCAATGTGTGTGCGGTCAATTGATTCTGTCCCACGTGTTTCTCGGTGAGACTGATGGACCCCTCCATCAGCTGCAGCTCCACGCGCTGAGCTGAATGTGGGATACCTCGGTCACCCGATTCAGATTAAGATTAATTAAAATTTAACAAATTATTTGTTGATGCATTGCATGTCTAATTTTTAGAGCGATATATAGGTAAAGTAGCCCCTTAGCGTATTGTTTCTATTTTCTTTTTTCTTTCTTTCTTTTTTTATATGCCTATTATAGCCTATTCATGCCATTTGTTAAGCTCCTATTAGATAAAATTTGTCTGTGCATGATGTAGGCAATGGCGAGTTAATCCATGCAGGCGTTGGTCTTTTGAACATCACTGGCCTATTATTCTGCTTTGATTACAGCATTAGGTATGTCACAAGTTAGTCTATAACCCGCAACATGTATTATGAGATGAATATGACTCAAACTAGCCGTTTCTAGAGCCTATTTTTTCTTCTTTTCATTTTAGATGTTTGTCTTTGCTGTTTTTCATGTTCAAATTGCCAGTCGTCAGACACTTGTGACATTTGAAATATGAGAGTTGCCGTATTTACTTAGTTAGACAATACACCAAAGCCACATGAAAAAATCAGAATGAAGTAGGATGCGGTCAGGAGCCGTGCTTTCAGTTATTGAACTTCCCACACATGTTTTGCGTAAAGACGTTTTTTGGGTAATGAGGGGAAGTTTTTGAACGAAGGCTGAACCAGGTTGCTAGGACAGAACAGCCTTAGACTGAGCACAGAAAGGCAAACAATGCAAAGTGTAAAAAAGCACCTATCTAAACCTGATTTCTGATAACTTGGTAAGCATGCTATTGCACACTTCACATATAAATATAATACTTTTAATCAGTTACAATTGGAAACTGCTAAAATTATCTTGACACCTGCTGCTTTTGTAGGCTTCCTATTTTAGTACAACTATATATTTTTAATTGATATGGTGTGCTTGTGTGCGTCAATAACCCTGAGCCCATTTCCACTGCCATGTTTTTAATTCTGGTTGCAGCACAAGCAACAGCTCTGTACCAGCGCGCGCAATGAGAGGGGACACCAGCGCCGATGACCCAACCAACCAATTAAAATCCGATTAGGAAACATCTTACTTTTCCAACTGAGGGCAGTGAAAAGCCTGTAACCTTTCCTCGCTGGGGTCAGCCGCCTAATAAGATCCATTGCCTATAGTGAAGCCGCAGACCTTCACAAATGTTTCTGGCGACCGAGTGTGGCCCGGGAGACCTTTGGCATACATTGCACTTTAATTGGTCACTGTATTTGTGAGGAAGGTGGGATTCCAGTTAATTAGTGAAGAAGTGAATAAGACTGAACATTATATGATTTGCTCTTGGGCCCTGGTTTGTTAGCGCGGATTTGGGGTGGATCAGCTTTTGTGCTCGACAAATGAGAAGTGAGTAGCGTGGTGCCGATGCACAGTGTGGTTTTGTCGACTGGCGACAGCCTCGATTCATGGGAAAAAAACTTAAAGGAGACCCGCGTTATCACAGGACCTCATTATCTCATGTCTACAACCATATTTTGGGAGCAATCCCTAATCAGGAGTGGCACAGACCTACTTTGGATAACCCTGTCATAAAGCCTCACTCCCCCTTGTTCTCCTGTTGCAAATGCGCACTCAACTAAAATGTGCGTGATGCCGGGAACCCATGACAGTGTGGCACGAATCCTGCAGCATTGTGGTCAAAATCTGAATTAAATAACTCATTGGAATGCTTTTGAGCATGCTCAATTAACTGTTCAATTTGGCGTCTCAGATTTATACTCCTGTCAATTTGTTACACTAAAACATAAGCCATTATATTATCTTGTAATTAGTATTTCATATTTATAATATAAACTATCTTAATATACTTTATTTAAAAGAACATGGGCGCTTTATTTATTTTTAATACAGGATTGCCTCTTTGCGCGCAGTAAATGTTCTGTACATACCAAACAAAAAAAGAACACTGATTATGCCTGAAGTATTTTCATAAATATAGCGTACAATTCGACGCACATACTTTTATACAAACTGCCCAAGTTGTACGTGTACAGAGGTTTTGGTATCTCGCCACGTGACAATGGCAACTTCCCTGGACTATTGACTCTAAGCAAACCTGCAGGACCAGCGCGCTCCTTTTTGCAGCACAGCCATAAAGCATTTATTTACCTCCAGGTGAGTGTAGGCAGAGTGCAGAGTAAAGATCGCAGGAGAGATTTACACCTGTCCCTGAGCACAGATAGAGGCCTATGGGTTATAGAGATGGCCACTGGAGCCAGCTTGTCTGGGGCTCTGTTAGACAGCCCCCCTCCTCCTCTGTGGATTAAACAACATCATAAAAAATGACCATCAACGCTCTCACTGTAAACAGATTATTCTGCTCGGCGCCTGGCGCACAAACCTATCGCTAAAGGCAAGACGCAGCACCAGCAGCAGTCTGGGTCTGTTTGGTCATTGCTAACCCATTTAGACGCACTTCTGGACACTTCCCGCTTGTGTAAGGACTTACAAGCGTTTGATGTCATGGGGCATTTTGCAAACGGGACAAGGTGGATGTGGAGCATGAGAAACTCCAGTTGTCTCCAACAACCCGGAGATCTCCCACAATTTGGGACTCTCTTACTGTAAACGTTTTTTACTTAACATATCTTAAAATAGTTACCCGAAATACATTAGTCATTCTTGTTATGACCCAAGTTTAACCTATCTCTATCATTTATCCTTCACATTAAGCATAATTAAGCACTCAATTATTAAAAATGTATTTATTTATTACCTATAACTGTATTTAATAGAACACATTTTTGGGGTATCCTTCATATGATACACAATTTAACCTTAGGTAACAAAAGATTTAATTTTTACTCAGAAATTTCTGACCTGCTGCAGTGTCACCTGCCTGCTTCTCACTAAATCTACCTCCTGTCTTCAGGGTAGTCAGGCTGTCTGATCAAAGTTTAGATAGCTGCAGCTATTTTTTTTCCACAAGAGTCTACAATAAAAAGCATGCATCATGCATGCATCATCTGTGTGTAATGCTTTTGTGAAAGTGTTGTCTTTTACAAAAAACAAAAACAAAATTAATCTTGAGATTTTGTCCCCACAGCTTAAAGCATGTTATTCTGAAAACTAGTTTCTTTATCATTCACACAAAAAGAATCCTACAACTAGCAGTAAACGTGCACTACAAGGAGAATAATAACTCAATTAAACATGAATCACCAAGCAATAATCAGGCAGGGTTTCTTTAAAAATGCTATTGTTGTTTCACATTGCTGCTGCCTCCATACAAGTCTTTGCCTTGAACGAATGCTATCAGCTGTGATCGTCTGATCTCTGACTCACTGTTGGTGACTTTGTCCAATCACAGCACTCCAAGATCTCACATACCTTTTTCGTGGCAATGGAAGACTTGTAAACGGCATGGGTCACAGGGCTAGACAGGTCTTTTAAATAGCTTTCGTCTATATCACTCCAAAAAGTTTATTTTACATGACGTACCTACAGATTATTTAAGAAGACCTGTACAGAACATAAGACAAAGGTTGTCTCAAAATCCTGAGCAAATCCCAGTGTGTGACCACAGTAAATAACCTGAACATGATTGATTATTTGCTGAGTTAGCAGACATAGATCACCATTATTAGCCTGCTCTGGTAATGGTGGAGCTTTTAACTTAAACACCAGTACACGAACACTTTTAGCCATGAATTATTACTTAAATTTCTGTGTTTGGTAAAACATTCAAAACATTTTTTTTAGTTTAGATGCAACATATTGCAAATTTCCTACACATTTTCCTTCTGTATTTTTCTGCTGCCTCATACATTTTAAGACCTGTTATTCTGGTGGTGGCATATGTTCAGCTTTGAAATGCTAAGAGGAAGCCTTCCATCTAAAGCGGCTATAAGTGAATACAGAGAGGGGCAGCAGCAGAAAATGTTGAGTGGTGATTTCCAAAAGGGTTCATTTGTTCATTCAATGACAATAGCCAGGCCACTTTCTTTCTCTGCTTCTTTCACTGCTGCAAAGACAAAACCAACATAATAACGTAGTCTTTTCAGTTAGGGGTATATGCCTAAGCCAGTCATACGGACTTCAAATTTAGCCTTTACATCAAGTCCATCTATAAAACATTTTAGAAACACTGATGGGCAAACTTAGCTTTTTGAAGATGAGGAATTAGCCCGTAGAAAGCTACTGAATGGCAGGAAGATAGCATTTAGGGGCAGCAAATGCAGCAATTTATTACTTAAATAATTTTCTTTGATAAGCAAAAATGTAGTCAGATAAATGTTAAATACTTTAATTTCAGGGTATTTTTTAAATCTGAAATAATTTAGTTTGGCAATAATACTCCAAGACATTTTTCCACAAGCATGCTTTTTTCTTTTATAATGTAATTGTTTTCAGAAATAGATTTTTTTTGCTAAATTGATGTTGGTGTGCTTAACAGTG
This sequence comes from Bostrychus sinensis, assembly GCA_020698575.1. Taxonomy (NCBI): domain Eukaryota; kingdom Metazoa; phylum Chordata; class Actinopteri; order Gobiiformes; family Eleotridae; genus Bostrychus; species Bostrychus sinensis. Next base: position 21,550,323 of record CM036239.1, on the reverse strand, counting down.
TAGTCGTCATTCCTCCACAACATATCAACCAGTGAGTGAGTAGTCCTACATATTCTGTCATCCATCAAGACAGAAAAGATTTTTTACAATAAATAATTCACCACTTATAGCCAGCCCTAATGCCTACATAAAATCTTTCAGTTACAGCTATCTTGGGAGTTTGCCAGTTGGAGAGAATACTTAATAAACAAATACAGGACCTGAAGGGCTCTTGTTTCACCCAAGACTTTCTGATACATCTCAGTGAAACAACATCCTTTCTGTAAGCTAAGGTTTAGGGTCAGGTGTGGGTTATAGCTGTGAAGAGCAAATCTACATTGTTACTGTTCAGACAATGGATAGATTTAGTGTCCATTTTAAAAACGGTGTAATTAAAATTTGGCTCTCAAATGGTCCTGGACATTTATAGTGCCAAACATTATGATCTGGTTGTGATTTAGCATAAATGAATAGATGGCATGCATGTCATCAGACCAAATACCTAATAGAAGTGTTAGGGAAAGCACATTGTCTGTTGTGTCCAGGTCTGAGTCAGTATCACTGCCTCTCATCAACCACATGTTCACTGGGACAAGAAACATGATCCAGACATTATTCCTCATACCTAGCCCTTTGGGTGAAGTCTGCACGCCTGTGCAACATCTCTTTACGGAAACGCACTTGTCATGCACAACAATCAGTGGCTGTCCTAAATTTTCCTGCACAGCATTTGTATTAAGAGATACATTTGTCAGTGGAAATGCTCTGGTTATTTTGGCAAAAAGCCAATTTACACATCTAAAACTAAAGAAATTACATCTCTGAGTATAATTTGTGGTGTGTTTGTTTGTAAGCATCTAACACTGAACAAGGTTGTCGGTCACACGTTTAACCTATTTGTGTGACTCCCGCAGCACTCCCTGCATAAAATATTCAGGGTCCAGTGAAAATTGATCTGCTGATCTGAAGTCTGTTTTCTCCCCTCCTCTCTTGACACAGATCCCCTTGGAGCCGCTGCTCAGAAGAGTCCTAATATTACATATCAGTTAGAAGACCAAGTTCAGGGCCTGCACTACTGCTGCAGCTCTCAGATCAATCAATGCAATACAGCTGGGGATACACAGGACCACACCCACAAACTGATGAGACCTGCTGATTGGATGTTGATTTGCAATAGGAGCTCTGGCAAGTACGAGCAAATGTAAAACAATTAATGCAATTGAAAGGTTAATTGTAATGTGTAGCCAAAAGTATTGTTTTCACAGTTGAAAAACCCAACATGGTGGCCTATCTATGTGAGTGTTTCATTTTTACATGTAAGAAACTGATGAAAAGCCATTTTAACAATTTCCATGCCAATAGACTGTAATAATAAAAAGAATTGTAATAATAAAAAGAATTCAGCATATAACCACTAACACACTTGCATGTTCAGAAACCTTATCTTTAAACATGCCCTTATATACTATTGTGTACACAAATGTGAGTCAAGGTTGTTATTGGTCCTTAAATGTACGAGCCACTCCGCCTCACCTTTATAGAGCACTAAATGCAAAACAATCTGAGGAAACAGAGAACAATTTGAGGCAGGCTCCAGCGGGCTGCCATAAAGGAGTGGCTGCCTCTCTTGCCTCTCCCTCATGCCTTCAGCCTCAAGTCTATGGTCTGATGAAAGATCAATGGGCTGACTGGGCAGCGGCTGCTGTGCCTGCTGTCTGCCACTGCACCAGGAAGCAGGCCAATTACAAAATGCTGGACAAAACAGTACAAGCGAGGAATCTGACTTTCTGACGGAAACTACGTAATTATCATTTCAGGCCTGCTTGTGTTTTTGCATTACCTCATTGTATACATGCCAAGTCCATGTTGTAGTACCTTTAAGGGTCCGGGCTATAGATGAAAACTAAATCTGACCCCAGTCACCCCATGTACTGGGCACCTCCCCAACATCAGCCTCTGTAACACCCTTTTAACCTCTCCTCTGTGCTTCCAGGAGCCTGAGTCCAGAGCCGTACCCAAACATTGGATCTCCACACAGGAGTAATGGGGGTTGGCGCTTGGGGCTTGGTGCAAACATGCAGCAGCAGACAAACAAATCATGTTAAGTCTGTGCTGCCACAGATGGCAACACACTCAAAAGGGAGCCGGTGCCCTGCCAGGAGGAGGGGGCACCCATTTTCCCAGGGAGGGGGTGAGGGACGGCCTATGTGTACGTTTGGAGTGGAGGCCTGGTTCTTATCGAGATCCGGATCACAGACACCTCCGCCCCTCCTGGCAGGAATGCATACAGCCCCCTGTGGGAGGAGAGAATGGAAAGGAGGAGGAAACAAGTCGACATGAAGAAGGGAAATAAAAAGCAATAGAAAAAGTGAAAGAACAACGCACAGACAGAGGGAGAGAGAGTCCTCCCCAACTTTACCAGAGCAGCTTCCCTCCCCTAAGACAAAAACACAGCTATCCTAGCACTCAACACTGAGCTGAGAGCACCTCTGGGAACCTACATAGGAAAACAAACAAGACATTAAGGCTGCCTAAACACCATTTTAACCATGCCACTACGGTCACTCCTCCCGTTCAGTTTTATATTTATATGTGTCACGATGACAGCTGACTCAGGATTATTAAAGTCAACAATAGTCCACAGAGGCGTTAAGCTTGTTAGACTGTTACTAAACCTCGCAGGTGCCAATAATTCTCAGCTATGTATTTGAGTCATCAGGCTGTGTTGAGTATCAGCAAATCAGAGCAATTTCACATCTTTGAGTTTGACGGATGGGTCATCCATTTGTTCTTTTCCAAAATAAGCACAATCTAATCTCAAATTGTCACCACGTCTCCTTTGACAAATATATTAAAGCAAACATGGCTGCCAGTAGTTAAAAAAAATAAACCTAACAGGCAGGATGGTAAAGTACACAAACGCAGATGGCGATACTAAACTGTATAATATTTCAGCTGCCTCTCTTGGGATGGAAATATTTATTTTCAAAGGCGTATTGAGGGTAGTTATGATCTTACCATGGCATTCCTGTGTGCTGTCTGCGTACACTGTGTGGTTGTACGTCAGGCCAGAGAACAGATTTTGTCAGGTGGAAATCGGGGTTTAGGGGTTCATATACAGTTCACACAAGAGCATTCCACTCAATCTTTACGTTTCCACTCTCTCTCTTCCCGTTGCCCTTCTTCTCCTTTCTTTTTCAAACAACTTTGAGCCATTCGGTCTTCATTGTTGACATAACCTCCTTCTCAAAATGTGGTTTGACATATATTTCAGAGCCAAGTAGTGACACAGCAATGACTCACATGCCGTGACTTCTGTGCACTGATCCTTAATTGCGCTACAGTATTAACTGCCATATTGTAAAATACATAAAAGACACCACGACAACAGTTTCTTAAAAGCTGGACTAGACTAAGTCAACTGATGATAAAATTGATTTGCAAACAATATAGAAAATATGAAAAGCACCCATAAATATAATGAAAGAGAGTTGTCAGTTATCGTTATTCTTCACTTTATGAATGACAATTTCCCTTCAGTAAAAAAAAAAAAAAAAAAAAAAAAATTCAGTGCCAAAATACATTATCTTTTGGCAAAAAGCATAATACATTTTCCATTTGCATAATTAAAGCCTATAAACCTGACATTATATTTTTATATGCACCTTTTCAGAATATTGGGGTAAGTTAAATATTAACCTAGACCTGAAATGTAGAAGACTTCAGGAGCGCAGCCTAATCCCTTGAGGCAGTAAAGTCAAACTTGTTGGGTCAGTTTCTTCAAATAGAATTTGAATTTCATATCTTAACAATTTAATTCAATTTAAAGATGTATATATTTTAAATAGTTTACAGGGATGGTTTTGTTTTTACTTCTACTTCACTAGAATCAAAAAAGTCAAGCAAAAGTCATGATAAGAATATAAAACAGGTAAAAAACCTCCACACTATGAAAATACTGGTTAGGTTTTGACTTTAAATAATATTAGGAATGTAGCAAAAAATACCTTTATAAAAAAGTTGGTACCACTTTAGAATAATTCACACTAAAGATGAAGTATTAGTTAAGGATTAATAACCAGTTGATTTATTATTTACAACATTATTAAGTAATAAACATTGTTATTAATATTTAGTACTGGTGTGATAAGCTCATGTAAATTAATGCAAAATTGTTTATTCATTAAATATGTTTTATTGCATATTTTAATGTGAGTTATTATTAAATAAGTTTGGCCTGCTCTTTGTGTTCACCTTATTGCTTACATGTGTGACCGGGTGACAGTGTGTGTATGCCGTGACCTTTCACATGGCATCACCTCTCCTATCAGCCCCACCTCACATAGATCTGCACCTTCATTAATGCAGGCCCACAGCACACGCATGTCTTCACAAGTTCATACAGGACTCAAGAACATCTGGCTCATGTTCAGTGTTACTGGCCCCCTTTCCTCCCCTGAACTCTCTCCTGTCCTTCCCTGGTGTCTGATTATGGGGAACTAACATTGTGTCCTGCTACGGCAGAAGTGGTGCTGGTGTTGTTGTGGCGAAACACTTCAAAGACTGTGGAGATTTCAGTCACGAGTGAGCAGAGGGCAAAAGCTGGTCAGTGGCAGGGATTTGTGGTTTAATGGTCCCTTTGGGTGAACTTGAGGGATAATTTTAGAGGTGTTGAAAAAAAGGATTTTATTGACTATGCTCTAAGGTTCTATAGTTTGACTTGTATCTCATTGAGCCTGACTGCTGTTATGGGAAAAAATATATATTATTTGTACAAACTCAATTCCAAAAAAGGTGGGGCATAGTGTAAAATGTAAACAAAAACTGAATGCAATAGTTCACCAATTTCATAAACCTTACAAAAATATTAGGTGTTAAACAGAGATATTTTACCATTTAATGAAAAATAATGGTTCATTTTGAATTTGATGACAGCAACACATCTTGATACAGTTGTGACAGGTGCAACAAAATGCTGGAAAAAGGAAAGTGGTGTGTTCTTTGCATGAAAGAGGTTTAATTTGCATTTGTATAAATTTTGTTTTAAAGACAATAATTTCTGGAAGTGTTCCTGAGCCATGCAGTACTTTCTAGTGCAGAATGAGCTCTGGGTTTAATGCAGTGCTGTTTGAGGATTATGAGTATCCAGTACTAATGATAGAGACTGCCTTCCTAAAATGCACCTTTATACCCAGTTATCTTGCTAAAATTTTAGCAATTAAATGTACTCCACCAGCTTTACTTTTCCAGCCATTTGTTGCCCCTGTCCCAACTGTTTGAGATGTGTTGCTCAAATTCAAAATGGGCTGTTACTTAAATTGTAAAATTTCTCAGTTTGAACACCTGATATTGTTTATGGCCTTTGAAAAGAATATGACTTCATGAGATATATGAACCATTGTGTTCACTGAATAACTGTTATTTACACTTCACACAGTGTCACATTTGAATTGGGTTTGGGAGGTGAAAGGGAACACACTGGTTGTGTATAAATGACATTGATATTGCCTCTAGCAAGTATATTTTGTTAGTACACCTTACAATGCATATTCATTGCACATAACTGTGATGGCATCATTTAGGGCCAGCCTATCGCATTAAAGAACTGCAGTAGCTCCAGCTTACTTAATATTGATGGTTCCTTGTCTCCATCAGCAATATATTTAATAGTCACATTCTGTACTTATTTAACACAAGAAAAAACAGGAGAGAGGTAAACATGCCACTGAAGGACATTTGTTATTGAGCTCCAAATAACAGGATTTAATAATACACATTGAATTTGAGAGATCAGACATTTGTTTCATTCCTGTTCCGTGTGCCAAATGAACTGCGAGCAGTGAACTTTGGGCTCTATACAGCGTCACTATTGCCTGATATGAGCCTATGATGGGCAGCCGTCGTCAGTCCCAACAGTGTTTAGAGGAAATGCTGCTTTAATGGCTTGATGTATTGTGATTGTAGTGGTTAATTGATGATGTGGTTGTAAATTTGTGTGTCATGGCTGTCAGTGTGTCTCCTCCCCTCCTTTCATCATCCACTGTTGATCCTTCTTTGTCTCTTTGCCTCGCTCAGCCGCCCGCTCCTCCTTTTCATTTAAAAGTCTCGATGTTGCTCTTAGCTGCCCTGATCTGTCCCTGTTTCTTCTGAATGGATCACACTTGAAATATTCACAGTTGAAATCCATCTAATTGGCCAGTTGAAATCAATCTGGTAAAATTATTCACAGTTGTGCAGTGTGGACTGTTTGTGTTGGCGGCAGACCAGCACCAGCCTGAAGAATGCAACATTCAGAGGTCGAGAGGACACTGTGGTGCTGCTGCTGCTGCTGCACATGTGCTGCCTAATTGCAGATTCCACCATGCGAAAACTATTCTTTCCAACCATTTCAAAGCGTCTACAATAGGTGTCACTGCAAGGTTAAACCAACTTGAAAATGCAAGTTGTGTTTTAATGTATGTAGTGAAAGATGGAGATTTTCATCTCCTGTCATGGCTCACTTCAGTGTGCCACTGTGTGGCTTTGACATTAAACTAAAGGAAGGAATAAGCACAACACAGTGAAAAGCTTACATTACCAATGAAGTCATTCTGTCTTTCAGTTAAGAAGCTTTAAGTCTGTGGTTGGCTCTGAAGTATACTACTCAAACCTCAAAATGGCACTTAATCTTTTTTAATATTAAAAAATATTTTAGAAACAGACTTCCTATTTCTGTGAACTGCATTTAAACTGCCAAATATGTCATTTTGTGTCGATTAGAGTTCTTTCTGGGAAAGTATTGATTTACTCGTTTTCAGTAGTTAATAGTGTCTGTAAATGCAAATTGAAACCTGGAAATGAAAGTGTAAGGTTTCATATTGTGGAGCATTATAAATGGGAGCTGGACAGAAGCAATTACAATTTAATACATCACTTCAAAAGATTAGTTTCAAAGTGCAGTTTACAGCAATTCACTACTATAGCACATTGAGACGATATTACTGTATTATAATTCTGAATTATTATCTCTCTTGCTAAAGTCTTGTATATCAGATAACACTGTTGGTCTTATCTTTTGTCTTTGGATTTTATGCATAGTCATGAAATTTACATGCAGGAAGATTTAGGCCACTTTTAAGGAGGTCAAGATAAAGCAGGAGGATTGTCCATGACCACATCTGTTTGTCATGTTAGCACTTAAGAACCGGCAGGAGCCTAAGTGGAGACAGGGTCCCCTCTCCCACTCTCTTCAACCTCCCCTTTCTCCTAATTACATTTGTTCATTAATCTATTTTCTGCCCACTTTTCCTCCTTGTTTATGTTCTTGCTTCAGTGGGCTTTGCCTCGCCCCAACCAGCAGACAGTGACCTTTAAGTAGATGCCAAAAGACAGTGTAAGACAATGTTGGCCCTTCACCTTTCTACCGCACATGCATTCCACACACACACACACACACACACACACACACACACACACACACACACACACACACACACACACACACACACACACACACACACACACACACACACACACACACACACACACACACACACAGACAGTGCCTCGATCTCGTTCTCATTCTGGCCCTTTTGTATCCCCCAGGCCATCTCCTTTAGAGAGGCTAATGGAATTAGCCTAATGTCTGCACGGCACCAGTCATAAAACTGATTTGAGGCTAAAGGCTTGGTGCCGAGACCACCACTACAAAAAGAGCGATGTGAGTGAGATGTTAAAAGAGTATATGTTCAGAAGGAGAGGCAGTGTGAGGCAGCCTGCCGTAACTAAGGCAACTGCAGACAATCTAATTGGTATTGACATCCTTGTCTCAGAGGAAATTTGACATCTAAGGGCAAATCATTCTATTTAGTCGCCTGAATAGTCTCCAAGGCGGGGCCTTAGGCACACAATCACGCTGGAACGTTGTTCTGGTCCTCATGTCTGGGCCAGCTCTGCCACTAAGCAATCGATCCTAATCTGATCGGGGAGGGGAGGAGTATGGGCGGCATGAGAAGAAAAAATGAAAATAAAATCAAAAGCTCCGTCGGGGTAATATTTAACAAGAGGGAGTACAATTGGGCGCTGCTGGGGCGGCAGGCTGTAATGCACTTGTGATGCTGTGGGATGGCTAATGTAAAGAAAAGCCGCTGCGTAATGGCTCTCGAGCCAAGGTGGCCAGGCTTCAAAGAAATCTGCTGCTTTAGCTAAAAGACAGCTAGGCTGGACCGCCAAAGACCTTCATTCTGTTAGAGCATCAAATATGGCCGCTGCTGAGGACCCAGACACCCTGATTTTATTATCCTCACTCCCCTGAGAAACTCATCTCATCCCTCTTTTTGTTTGGGACTGACCATCAATGTGCAGGAGTAAAGTGGGCTGTCTATCAAAGGCACACAGTGTTTTCATGGGTCACAGAGAGGAAGGGCTATCTGGGGTCTCCACACTCGCTCAGTATGAAAACTGTTTCAGTTACATTATGAATTTAATTTATGACTGATGATTTTAATAAATTTTAACTCCCAGATGATGACAGTATATGTGTACATCATCTGGGAGTTAAAATTTTGTGGCTTTAGGGACTCTAAAGCCACAAAACCCTTTATCACTTTGTAAAAGTAAAAGTCAAACATAGTCTACTGTAAACCCCTCAGGCGCTGCCACAAGTCCATCAGGGACACACTTTCACTTTGATCAAACAAGACAAATGCCTTTTTCATGTAAATATATAGATTTACATCTTACAGTACATTTTTTACATGATACTAGGTATGCCCCTCAATTACATATGCAAGTGAACAAGAAATTCTGTAAAATGAAAAAATAATAATTTTATTTCTCCTTATTAAACATTTGTAACAATTGCTTTAATGCCTTCAGTTGCTCATAGATGGACATAATTATCCTGTTTCGTTTTAGAAACAGACAAAAGTCTGATCCTACTTGAATGACAGGAATGTCACACCTCTGTTTGTGATATGCACACTACAGAAAACTGTCTTCTTATTGTCTGAAAGCTGCTACTGCAGAGCCTGCCACACTCCACCACTCCTAGTTATAATAATGATTTTTTTTTTTTTAAATGCATGAGTGCAAGAGTAAACAAATAACTAATTGTATGTGTGTGTGTACATTGGATAGAATGACAACTTCTCAGCAGGCAGACACTGTAAAGCAAGAGTTATCAGGAGAATTCCACATTTTCAACTCAGGTGTAGTCCACTGTTGCAACATATTTTTATCTTTGACTTTGCGCCTTTGTGAATCTGTGTATTATTAAGCTGCTGTTCAGAGTAAGAGCAGTAAAATGTCTCTGTAGTCCCTTCAATTAACTTTTTAATGAATGAGTTTAGGACAAATGCTTTGCGTGTATATGTATAAGAATAATTTAGGTAGAAAAGTTAAATACTTTATGTTAGGTAAATTAACAACTGATGTTAATAAACACACATTCCTGTGAAATTTAATTTGGGTCACTAAATACTGAGTTTTAATTCAGCATCTGAAAAAAGTAGGGGTAAAATTAGTGCTAAGCGTGCACACGCATGACTGCTCTATAGTGTGTGTGACTGTGCTGAGACAGAGTCTGTACAAGTATGCAATGAGTGTATTAAGCTGATGGCTACAGATATTGAAGTCATAAAAGTGTGTCTGGGAGCAGGCCCCGGTGCCTGATGTTATCTCAGTCAAACAGTGGCCCTCTATCACAGAACAGAGTCGGGATGGTCCTGTACAGGAGCTGTCTGACCTGTGCTAGTCACTGCAGGCTCTGACTGGCCAGCAGATAGGTGTGGGACCCAGCCAAATTACAGGACAGACCTCTGGACTATTTACAGTGGGTGTGCTCAGACTGTCACAAGTTTCACTAAACAGACAGAGAAACAAAAAGAGACTTTATCAAATAAAAACACAGTTTTATTTATTCAATAATATCCAATAACAATTAAAAAAAAAAATTTCATTATGTTACACCAATATACAAGATAATTAAGTGCTTAGTTTTGTTCATTAGTGGTTCTTCAAATTAGACAATACTTAACAAATGGCCGATAAGTGTATTTTAGTGTTTCACATTAAAATATAGGCTACCTTTAAAACATGTTTAGGTTGTGCTCCATATATGCAGACTTGGACATGACACTTTCATGCTAACTGGCAAATGGTGCAGCCGTTATGAGTAAGTCCATATAACATATTAGTAACATGAACACATTACATTCTGCTAGCTGTTAATGTGCCTATTGCTTATTTTGCACATACAAAACAAGAATAAGTTTTATGTTTTTCTAATGGCAGCTCCTGCGTTAATGTACAGTACTCAGTTTGAAAAAAAGATGAAGATGAAGTGCATCTTGACAGGTTATATCTTAATGGCCCTCTTCTCATGCCCTCATTCATTATGTGAGGGCAGTGCCGTGCTGCCTGGCTGCTTTAGAGCACATGTCAGAGGTCTCTGAGATGGCAGATCATCACAGGGGGGTATCAGCACCTCCAGGGCCGCTCTACACCACCAATTGTCTCTGGCATGGATTAGTTTTTGTATCCAGTTACAGACTTTTATTCCTGTGGAGTCAAGTTCAGCATGGCACTGAGGGCCAACAGCGCTGCTCAGAGCCCTGTGATTTATGTGTTGCTGAGTGAGAGCAGCAGGTTCAAGTCAGAGGTCTCCGGGCAGGCTAGTGCTTCATATGTTTGTGTGTTGTTTGAATGTGTGCATGACTCACTGTTTTCCCCAAACACATTAAATGTGAGTGTATGTGTGTGATGCCTGACAAACCTTCACTGCAGGGTGCCACTGTCTACTTGGACCAGATTCACAGGGAGGCTTATGATGATATAAAAATGACAGACCCAAGTAGGAGGGCACACTTCTCTTTGAGCTGCAGTAGATGAGTTGCCTAAACCTTTGTACTCTCTGTTAAAAACATATACATTTGCATTATTCTTTCTGATATATATAATGCAAGGTTAATATGTTACTTTAGCTGCTTTGGCACAAAGAACCAATCCTTTGTATTTTAATCTCTATTTTCTGCACTGAATTCTAATTATTCAAATTTTTTAACAAACTGTTCAACCCAATATTTAAGTGGTTTCCATTTTTTCTTGCTCAGCCCAAATTCAAGAAAGCAAGCTGTCACAACCAGACTGAGAATCACTTAAGAATGCTTAACACAGAGTGGGCGTGGTTCACATGCTGCCATATCCATATTTCTTTGAAATATGATGTCTTAGAGATGGAGCTGTTTTATGCTCAGTGGTGGCTTTTGGATCCCTGAGATATTTTAAAAAGGGGCATCTGCCCCGGGCATGGTCAGCCATCTGGATATGACGGGACAGAGAGAAGATGTTAATGCACTTCATAATGAGAAAGGAGGATGACACCTTTGACCTTCGCTAGCCTTTGACCTCTTCAGCCAATATGGAGCCACTGACGCTATGGGTTTCCTATATCTGGCATATGCTGGCTGAGTGGCCAGGCTGATACATTAAAAAAATTCCTTGTTTGCAGTGCACTGTTTATATAGCCTCCCCCTTATGTTGTAAACAGGCCGCCTGTAAGAAAATAGATATTTACTTCACAGGCTTTCTATTTGATTAAAGAGCGAAGAATGACATGCATATTGGATATGCCACAATGCTTATTGGCTCAAATGCTAATCCAAAATGGTTTGTAGATACCTGACCATTTTATCCAATAAAGCGAGAGTTGGGATTTATGTAATGTTCTTCAGCTATTTCTATGCATGAAAAGAAATACTGGTTACAATTGATAAAATACAAGTACAATATTAGCCAACCCAGCAAAGCTGCAATCAAAAATGAGAAAGGACACATTACAGCCACATTTTCACAACCCATGGAAGGAGTAACAGCAGAAATCAGTTCACTCATGTCTATGACTCAGGGAGCTGCGTCTCTCTCTGACATTTATATAGTGTTTCCCTTGGGGTCTAGCCAGGCAGCCGCTGAAGCTCAGAGCTAGTGGGAGCAGATCCTTGTACAGTACATGTGAAGCTGTGCTGGCTCAAACCCTGTCAATAGTAGCCCATGAGCAGCCAGTGACAGATCACTTTTCCACAGTGAGATTTAATTAGATATTAGAGAGCAGATCACCGCTGACCTCAGATCCTGCACTTGTCATGGAAAGGGCTTCAGCGCATATTTGTGCCAGTAATGACTGCACTTAAATATGGAATAAAAAAAGAAGAGTATCAATTAATATCACACATTCACCACAATCCTTACTCATAGGCAGTGTTCTCAGTACTTGACTTCAGGATTGACCTCAGAGCAATTTTATCATTTATTCATTTTGCAAGTAGTTTTTAAAAGTTTTTATTTATTTATTTATTTATTTATTTATTTATTTATTTATTTATTTATTTTTAGCTTAGACCAATGGTTCTAGAGCTGTGGTACAGTATTCTTTTTATACTACTACTATTTAGTCAAGCTTTTGCCTACTTTTAGATGGTACATGGAAAGCAAAATATTTTCTGAGGTGGTACTTGGTGTAAAAGTTTGAGAATGGCGTAGACAGTTAGCGACATGTTGAGGAAGGAAGAAATGCAGCAACTGTAAAAAAAAAAAAAAAAAAAAGGGTTAGGTTAAATCTTTTTATCTGCCAAGGATGCATTTCCAGTCATTTGACCAATTCTGTGGGCTAAACATTGACCTTGTGACCTCTGCTCATGACCCCTGACCTGTGATGTTGACCTCTTGTCCATGGGGATGGGTCTCTTCTATATCTCAACTGGCTGTCTCCATTGACAACCTGCCAGGCACCTGCTCAGAGAAATGAAGCCAAGCAAATGCCTCTCTTGGGAGCTTTTTGGGCTGAACAGACAACAAGGCCCGGCATGAGCTCGACATCTGAATAGACTTTGAGTGGCCCCGGTAAACCAATATCCCTAATTATCTATTGAAAGAACATTCTTTTTCCTTGGCCAGTCATTACCTTGATTTCAATTGCTGAAAGGTAACATGGAGAGGCTAAAAGGAGGAGGGCGAGGATGTGGAAGTATAAATGTATGGAAGTGCACAAACACACTTGGGGACTTAGGGAAACACAAAAGGCAGTGTCTCACTGGATGCATTAAGGTTAAGGAGGATATAAATCCCAGATGAGGGTGAAGGTCAGCACCCTAAAGGTAAATTAAAAATTACTAAATGTCTTTCAGACACATTTATCTGTAACAATAACTGGTGTTAGGTCAGAGTAGTTGAATGTGGTCACTTTGCCCTGATCATTGGTCACACATGTCAAACTGCAGTGATTTAAAGTACATATATCTTAGGATATATTAGGATATTTATTCAGTGTCAGTGTTTGTGTTAAAGTAGCAGAATGTCAAAATCATTTCATGTCATAGAGTCAAAATGAAAGGCCACCCTTATCATTAACAACAGTTTACAGTTTAAGCACTTTTTGTGCTGGTCCCAAGCCTGGATAAACGGAGAGGGTTGTGTCAGGAAAGGCATTCAGTGTAAACTTACAGTTGATGACCCCTGAAGGAAAAATCCAAAAGGAAATAAGAAGTGGCCATGATGTATACCATTTTATTATAAACAATATAATAATAATAATAATAATAATAATAATAATAATAATAATAATAATAATAATAATAATAATATATCATTAAAAATAAGGTTTCAATTCAGTCTATCTCTGTGCACATTAAACTATAAAAAAATGATTGCATGAATTTATTCATGAATTGATTCTATTGGTGTTTGTGGCTAAAGTTAAGTCTGTTATGTGCTGTAGTGCAGGGTCGAGTATGGAGATAGTCACTCAAGAGGAAGCTCTTGGGGCTCTAGGGCTGTTCTCAGAAATCACTCAAGGCTTGCATGCAGCCACCATGTAGTGGAGAAGATAAGAGAGGACAGAATTACATAAACTAAATTTAGATCATGCTCAGCAAGTGTTTAGCTTGTGTCTCCTAAGCACCTTAACATAGCTTTAAATTCCTGTTTTGTTCTTCTATTGTTATTGGGCTGTGATAGCTTACTTTCATACTTTTACTTACTACACTTTCAGTTTACGTGTCTTCAGTGTGCCACAATCTTCAAGCTTTCTTTGTAGAAAAGTTGTTGTATTGTGCTCTTTGAACTTCTCTCTAAATGTCTGACTATCTTAAGTTCTTAATCTTTACCAGTCTGCTGCAGCAGCAGCACCTCTAAATCTCCTGCCATCTCTGCACTGACTGGAGCCTCAGCCGTCTTCCCTCTGATCTCAGAACACACACATTGCACTATCACGGACACTTTATGGGCTTTCATGTCCTCTTCCTGACATGCAACCAGAGTTTGGTGGTGTTTTCTGACCATTTTACAACCACCATAGAAGCATGGCCAGAAGATAATGGAGTGTTTATTCTTTCTCAAATTATATAGCTTCAATTTTCTTTCAATATTAATTCCACAGTATAAAGAGTGCTTATAGATTGTGTCTATTAACTTGCAAATTAACTCTGCTTAGAAGTTATGCAGTCAAATAGAACCAGCAAGTTTAAGATAACCTTTTAAATGGTATACTGAGGTTATACAAATATACGGTGTGGCAGTTTTTAATCATTTCATCAATGTGTATCAAATATTTGTAACTTTTAATCTAATGCAAGGCACAAAAAAAAATTGGTCTCTCCAGTTTCTCAGTGTTAGAGACAATGGCCAGTATGGTTAACAGACCACTAGATTGAAGACGTACAGTGTAAAAGATTTGTGACTAAACTCACTACACTGAAGTCAGATTTGCAGTAGTCTACTGTGTGCATAGCGACATTACAATGTGCTACTCTAACCCTTTAAAGTTAGGCTATATATTAGCTTGGACATTAGCATCATGAGCAACAATAGCTGTGTATATAACTACAATTGTTACAAACATGTTTTACTGTGCTTTATAAACTCTAGCTTTATGAATAGTCCATAAAGGTCACTGCAAGTTCAGCACAGCTTCTGCACAGTTCACTTTTTTAAGTGCTCTTTTACTTATACTATATAAATGCCAACAGTCATGTTTGATCTTATGTAACCTCTGACATTTGGTTAAAAACTCTGACTCCACCAGAAAAGGGCTGCTAGGCTTTTGTTGCCAGACACAGTGGTCATTGTAACAAAAGCTGCTCCTGATGTGATGATGTTCTCAGCCGCTGTGACCGTCCTCACAGCCCCAGTGTGGCTCCTGTCACTAAGCATCAATGCTCCAGCTTTCACTGAGTTTGCCTAACAGACGTCTTTAAGAGGCCTCTGGGCTGCTGTCTCTACACCAACACTAACAAACAGCTCTGCAGCCCCACACAGCACAGCCAAGCAGACAGTCTATATGTCTAACATGGACACATTATAGGGTTCTGGTCCAATCTCAGGAGGACAAGTGCTCCAGACCCATGGGCCTCAGACTGCAGCACTCCTCTCAGGTCTTTGTGCGCAATTTATCAGCGACATCATTTATCTTCCAGACCAGAAGCTCTCCACTGTTCAGGAAGTGTAGACTCTGAGGTTAGCCTGGCTCAGACCTGTGAGGGATAGAGATAGGTTATTAAACAAATAACTATTAGAAATTCTGTCAGATAACTGTGCTGAATACAGTATATTCAATGGGCGTTCTAACTAAACAGACCCATTTGATAATAATGACTTATTTTACTTGATTTGTCATAAAGAGATTGATTCAGAAATTAGGTAATTTCCACCGTATACACAGAACAGCTTGAATGCACTCTAACATTGATTTGTCTGTCAGTAAGAGGATGAAGTCTACTGGAAAGATGAGCACCAGAAAGTATTCTATTGTTTAGTGTTTTGGTGCTGATAGTGGAACTGTATCTCGGTTGGAAGTTGGTAAAAGGCCATAGGATAATTCTGAACAATTTTGGATATTTTGCAAATCAAAGAAGGCTATTTGAAACTTTAAAAATATTTTTAAAAATTCTGCTAATCAACCTGCAAGTCATTTGAATTTCTCTTAATCGGACTGATACACTTGGATAATGCAGTTAATTGTCAGACAATTGCAGCATGTATACAACATACATACTCTGACGTCCCTTTTCTATTGGTAAATCCCCAGACCACTTGAATGCATCACAGCACCATGGAGTTACTTTGGCTCTCTGGGGGAGGGCTGTAAAATTAATCAAATACAACAGTAACAGCAGAAATGCTTGGTGAGCAGACCGGTCCAGGTAAAACAAATTCTGTTGTGTGTGAGTATACTTTGGGTTTAAGGAGGCAAACATGGAGCATGCATGCTTATTAACTCACTCTTGTCTTTGTCCAAAATGTTGTTCAAATCCTTAAACAGATCACAAGCTGCAGGTGTCTTTCTGTCTTTGAGCAGCTTGTCTCTTCGCTCATGTCAAGCCTTGCACACGCTCACACATGGACTGCAGTGTGAGCGGTACTCACTAATTGCACATATTACTGTGTGGAGTGGGATAGTGTTATTTCAACAGGTTGTAGTTGTACTAGGCTCTACAACACTAAAGATGACAAAATTATTATTATTTTGGCAGTGCATCCGTAATCGTTTTGAATAATCATGATTATGATTATTTCCATAATTGAGGAGCCCTACTCTGGTGTCCATGTAGATGGAGACATATGTGGTTTGACCAGTTCCCTGATGAAGTCAGACTATGGGCCTACTCAGAGTTTGCTTGCATGTAAACTTAGTGAGTGATGCTGCTTTCATTTGGTGCTACAGCAGTGTAGGGGCTGGGCCATGTGAAACTTCACTCTCCCTCTGCCTGTGTACAAGTGTGTACGTCTGGAGGTGGGACTGTGGGGTGAGTGATGACACTGTTGGTGCAATCCCACCAACATCTGCTTCTAATCTGCAACATGAAAAAGACACTGTTGTGACCCCATACCTGCCCCCACAACCATCCTCTCCCCCTCGTCATTCTGCCCGACGCTGCTGCTCTCATTTATTTGAAAACCAAATCAAACAGCAGATCAGGTTACCAAGGGTCTTAACCACAACTAGCAATCAAACATGCATCATAGGCTATAGGGGAAGCATTTATTAATTTTATGTGCTCATGTCCAAGTTTTAGTTTTCCCTTAAAATCAAAGTAGCCCTATGTTTTTTTAGGGCAGCAGCTGTTATTACTTTTGGTGAGTATGATTATTCAGTCAAAAGGAAATTTAAATTTTACACTATATCCATATAAAAGAAATATAATCTCGGATGTTGATCTTTTTTTTTTTTAGTATATTAGTTTATTAATAATAGCGGAAAGGACTATGCCTAGGTATTATTAAAATAATAAAGACGAGAGACACAGCAGCAGGTTTAGTTATCTTCATTTGCTCTTGTTTTTTATTAATATGTTCAGCACCACATTTCATCCAATGAATATTAATCTAGACCAAATACTTTTGTACTTCAAGATCATTTGAAAGTATGTACTTAAATACTTAGTTGAAAATTTTCATGTGATGCTTCTTCTTTTACTTGACTACATTTTGTTCTCTGAACTTTTAGTACTTCCTCTACCACTGTTCTTATCAAACTTTAATTCTTCTATTAGATTAACCATTTTGAAGACAGGAAGAAGGAACATGGAAGTGTCCTTAGGCCTGCTGAGTTTGTATACAGTAGGGGCTTTCCAGTTTAAAAAAAGTTGAGAGAAAATGAGAAAAAAAAAAAAGCATAGCATGTGAGCCTGCAGCCTTGGTCCAGATGAGTAAAAAGAGGATGTCGCTGATTGAAACATGGCGGCAATTTGTTTGAACTGGCTGGAGAAATAAGCATGGCGAAGCTCTTAGTGCTGGCTGGTTGTAAATTTGGACCAGTGTCAGTTCATAACCCCTTACTCTTTTTTGCTTGCTCTCTCTTCCCTTACATCTCCCAGGGGCACGTTTAGCTGGGGAAATTGAGCTTTCTTTTCTTTATTTGACTTCCTTGTAGCCAGAAAACTCACTGCGCCTCTGTCTGTCCTCCCCTTCACTTGTAGGACATAAACAGGCACTCTCGCCTTGACCCGCGCAGGACCCCTGGCTGTTGGTGCGCGGCCCATGCAGCCGTGGGTGGACAAGGACACAATGCAGAGATACATTAGAGAAAATCACTTCCTCTCTTTAACCTACACTGGTTCTGTGGGCCACTGTCACACTAATGCGATCTGCATTCTCTCTGCCTTCTTATTAATGCACATTTAAATACATTATTCTATGTCTGTTCTGATGGATGTTTTTTTTTTTTTTTTTTTTTCTTTAGCTAGCTTTGAGTTGTAAAATGCAGTTTTTAAATTATTGATCCTACTGACTAAAAAAGCTTTGGATTAGAACATCCTGTGCAACCAAAGAAAAATGTTGCAGCAGTCAAAACACTCCGAAAACATTTTTAAAGAAAGTGTACACTCAGAGTACATTTTAGTTAAATACATTTTAGGGAAAAAAAAGTTAGTACTTCATGTAGTAGTAACTCAAGTAGTAAGTTAAAATGTAAAAAGGTATTTTTGGACCAAGGTGGCAAACTTGATAACATGATGCTCCTCTTGCAATCTGGGCTTGAGACAGATTTGGGTCAGTAGTAGTAGCAGCAGCGGTAGTAGTGGTAATTATATTAGTAGAAATAGCAGCATAACAACATTACATGACAACAACAAGTGTTTTTGCCAGATGTACAAACCAAGAGTCATAAAACAATGCCCTTCTTTTCTACCTAAAATCTACAAAACAGGTTATATTACTGTGATGTATCTTACTTATTGCCAGGTCTTATTAAGATAAAAACACTGATAAAAAGGAAAAAATAAAGCTTTCACTGTGGTATGTGTGAGTGGATATCTCCTGTGACACCTCTAGTTCAAGGCCCTTTTCCCAAATACACAAACACACACACCTACACACACACACACACACACACACACACACACACACACACACACACACACACACACACACACACACACACACACACACACACACACACACACACACACACACCTACACACATGTTACTTTCAGTTTTTCCTTCCCTTTCAGAGCCTTCCTTCCACAGAGCTGTGACTTGAAAGTGCTTGTGCTACATTTATTCAGTGGGTCACACATACTACTTTATTCGGTGGCTCCTCACTCTTCGCTGTGGGTCAGTACTCAAGGTTTACACAAGGGGCAAAGGTGTTAATGCTACATGCTTTAAAGAAGTACAAGATGTCTTCACTTCAGTCCTAACAGGCACGCTGGGTAAAAGCTGGAACTAATCTTACTGCAGTGTGTGTGTGTGTGTTTTCCCATGTACTTCAGAGACACTGTAACCAAGATTATTTTTGTAGTATTTTGACAAAATGGTGGCTTTGATTTCCTTGCTTCCTACAGTACTCTGCTTAGTCCTCTTTTTATTTACAGAAGCACAGCTGATCAGTATTAATGAATCCAGCCACAAGGGGTCACAAACCGGTGTGCTCATTTTCTGGTTCCAAGTTTGTATAAGAGGATTGTGTCTGGAAGGGCATCTGGTGTAAAGTTCGATGTAAACTGATAAAACAAAACAAAAGAAAAACAAATTAATGTGTGAACAAGTGCATGCTAGGAGGCATATGTTTTGCTGTGGCGACCCCAGAAAGGAAAAGCTAGAAGAAGAAAAAAAACAAAAAAACAAAAACAAAACAAGAACTGATAAGGATTGAAGGCATGCAGTGTGGGTTATTACCAACAATTTTAAATATCATCTGTATTATCATAAATTAAAATTACTATCACTTGTATGAGCAGGATAATTTTATGTCTCAATCATTTTTAATCTATTGAATTACATGTTAGATAACAAGTAGTCAAATAAAATATAAAAAAGACAATTACTTTTCAGTTGAACAAAATGACACAAACAAAACCGTACGCTGTTGTGTAGAACTGCAATGCCATGCCAAAAGTTTGCTTAGGTCATAGCACTATGCATGAATGAAAACACATTTGTGAGCAAATCAATTTTTACAACCTTTGCGTGTTTATTAGATATTCTGAGGCAAATGCAATAAAGTGGCCAAAGCCAATATTGTATGGCACGAGAAGTGGTGGAACAATTCCAGCCATAGTGTCACCTCTAAGAGTGAGCACAAGTATTAAACATGAAGAGGCGGAAAATCAAAGTGCTGTGTTTATGAGTGGATTTGTTTGATTAAAGCCTTTTACGTGTATGGAGACAAGAGCTTTTGCAGTAGACATTTCATTTTTTCAGGGATATACAGTACTGTGCAGATGTTTTAGTGAGGTGCGAAAAACACTGTTAACTTTGGATGGATTCTGATGAGATACAGACCAAAGATACTCATTTCACCCAGAACAAGTGATTAGTTTTACTAGATTATTTAGCACTGTGAGTTATGGCTCAATGGAAAGTTCATTTATCCCTGAACAAGAATATCTTTGATTTTGGGTCCAGGTCTAGGCAATATAGCTTTACCATCACGAGATTCCTTGGCAGAGGCCTACATTCTCTGCATGCTTCAAGTTTGAATTTTTCTTCTGTCTTTCTTTATTTTTTTATATAGTGATTTTGTACATTGATATGCATTTCTTTGTTCATCGCCTCCTCTTAAAAACGTGCCTAAGACATTTGCACAGAACTGTAAGACTCATGGACCCTCTCCCCAAAACATACACAGTGAGCACAAGTGGTCCTCCCTCCACTGCAAAGGGAAGTAATGAAAACAAATGGCAGAGTTCTATTCCCACTGGGACCTGAGGAGGAACTTAGTCATCAAGCTAATTTTATTCTTGTCTGGCCCAGAGACTCCATTTCCTCTGGGTGTTTTTACAAACGCCGGGCTGCACCACGCCATCGGCCAGTGATGGATATGAGGGCCTGATGGCCGGATGGCAGATGCTGGCTCTGTAACTCAAGCCCCAAACACTCGCTGATGACCCCCCCTGCACCCGGCGCATTTCTCACCACAAACAGCACTAATGCCTGGGTCTGCATAGACATGGGGACTTTTCTTTACAAATATTTTCAATCAACACTGATCGTAAAAGCTGGTGGTCAGAATGACTTAGGACAGTAGGTGCTATCTAGATGACTCTCCAAAGTACTAACAAAGTAAATAGATATATGTAAACTGTTTTTCAAGATTCAAGATTCAAGACCTTATTGTCAAATTCTGTAAATGCAAGAAAATCCAAATTCTGTTTCTGCTCTTCAGCGCATGTAGTAAAAGTATAAAAAGCTAATAATATAATGAATTGGGTAGTATGAAAATGTATGTAAATGTAAGTCAAAAGTACACTCAATATTAAACCTATGTGCCTAAAAACAGTAATAGTGAAAAGACAACAGCAATATGTAAAATGTGAACCTGCATGGAAACAGAGCAGCATTACTGGGGCATAATAGTGTAACTACTAACAACAACAGTTGTGACAATATTGTAAATTATTACAGTTTCTCATGTCAAATAGATTATTAGTATTTTTTTTTGTTGCTTCTGAGAAACATTAAAATAAGAATAAAAACGCACCGACTAAATATATAGAATAGAGCAAGCAGTATAAAGCAGGGAGGCTAATCCAACATTGATTCAATGCAGTGACAGGAAGAGGGTTGTATTAGCCTGTGTTACAGTAAGCCTGCTAATGATGTTTTGGTGCTTTGACCTCTTATATATTAACAAATTATACGAACATTTGATTACTGTGCTGTTTGCTTCCCTTGTGTGTTGGGGAGACGCATCAGGTTACAGTCAGTGGCAAGTTGTAAGTTAAAGCAGCTTAAGCTCTTGTTTCGGCTGCAGGCTACTGAGCACAAATGTCAAAAGGTGGCTTAAAGCCTAACAAATGAATTCATCATGTCATTTGTTGCTAGTTTGTAACCAATTGCTGGTAACACCCAATTTTATATGCAGATCCTGACAGTTACACAAGGATCGAGTTTCCAGTCCCCTATTGTGGGATGACTTTTTAAGAAAGGGCTGCTGCTGTTCCATTTGTGTTTTCTACAATGAGTGTAAGAAATAAATATGTGTCTTATTAAATTATGGTATGGCAAAATATAAAACTAAAATTAATGATAATAATTTATACTTTGCTAATTAGAAATGCTGTGCGTGGCTAAAACTTTTCAATACAGTCTATAACTTGTCTTTTTGAATTATGATGCCCTCCAACATAAGGTACAGTGAATCAGGGTAATACATTGTTTCTTCTCAAAAAGGCTCTGCATAAAAGGACACATTTTCTTGTAATGGTGTGGATTAAAAATGAATGTTATTGTCTGTAATTTCTGCCTTTTGGCTCAAGAGGGAGAGGGCACATCAAAATGCTACATTAAGTTAGTGGAAATAGTTGGTTCAGCGTAGCATCTTCGCAGTCTTGCTCACACCAGAGTCCCATCCTGTGACATGTACACAGCTGGAGCGGAGGACACTTGGGAAAAAGTGGAAAGAAAGCCAAATGGCCTTCTGTTACAAGTTCTCTTTTACAAGCTTGAAGCCTTGACTTCATGCATGGATTATTCAGTGACTGTGCCCTTTTAGTCTTGGCTAAGGCCCTCAGCTGCAAAAAAAGAACCATATTATTGTTGATTTGTTAGTATACAACAACTTTCAGGAGAGAAGAGGAACATTAAAAAGCAATTAATATACCAGAGTGCGAAGATAAGAAGGAGTTGCACAGGCATCCGGTGGGACTGTAATTCTCTGCAATGTGACCTGAAAAATGCAGAAAACATGAATACAATGGCTTTTAGTGAGGGTTCTCCTCATTCCCACAGATGGATGAGTGACAGGAGCAGCGAGGGACAAACAAAAGCAGTTTATGATCAGCATAATCAATGTGACATCAGCACAGACATAATGTACGGGGGAGGGGCAGAGGAGGAGGAGGCTGCAACACAAGATGCCTTTTTTAATAAAACTGGTTATATGTTCCTTTGTGGTAATATCTTTTTGTCATGAAAGAAAATGTTTTTCTTAAGTTTTTACCACTCAATAAAAAATACTTTGCATTAACATTTTAAAATAATTCACCATTATTAAAATGTAATAAAGCATTAATAGATATATAATTATTTTTTTTAAATTAATAAATCTTGTATAGATGCTGAAGCACCACTGATGTTTATAATTTAGCGATCAATTACAAAAGCTACATAAGCACAATGTAACTTTTGTTCTTTCTCATGGTCCCTCTCTGCTTGATAAGACTCCTGAAGCCTAACTTTAACAACAATATCAACAGCACATATAATGTATGTCATAGGTTGTAGTATTCAGAATTGAACTAAATAAATGACAAAAAGAACAACAGTGTTTTGGTTAGCATTAGCATGAGCAGTTTGTA
This sequence comes from Bostrychus sinensis, assembly GCA_020698575.1. Classification (NCBI taxonomy): domain Eukaryota; kingdom Metazoa; phylum Chordata; class Actinopteri; order Gobiiformes; family Eleotridae; genus Bostrychus; species Bostrychus sinensis. Next base: position 21,527,073 of record CM036239.1, on the reverse strand, counting down.
GCATGACCTACATTCATGCCCCCGAGTTACATATATAGAGAATGAGAGATGCTCAGGGGTCGGCGGACAGGCAGATCGTCCCATTAAGAGTTGATCTACCACTAAAATAATTTTTGAAGCATTGCTGTAATAACGATGTTTATAATTGAATGGGGGTTATTAATGTTGAAGTATTTTTTTTTTCATTAGCTGGTTACAAATCCCTAACTAATATTTAACTACTGCTTAATATTGTCAGTTAAAGCGTTACCGACTTTACCTTAATTCTGGATTAGAGGCACCACTTTAAAAGCAATAATAAAATTCAAGTTGTGCATTTTAAGAACTTTCTGTGGCTGACTCTCTTTGTTTCTCCCCTTGAGTGTAATATTCTAAAAAGATGGTGTAGAGAGTGTGGTATCCCAGATGAATGGATGAAACAGTTGATAAAGAACAAAACGACTCTCTCTGTTGAGAGTTTTTTGGGAGCTCTCACTCGAGGCAGGTTGGAAAATTTTCCATCTTTCAGTACTTATAGGAGAATGTTGAGTTTTTTTTTTTAATCACTTTTTGAAGTACCTTGTAGCCTAATAATTATAAAAAAACAAACAAAAAAAAAAACAACAAAACAAAAACAATACTCATCTATGTTTAAAGCTATGTTTTGCAATACATAGCTTACACTTTTTTTCCTAGTTTGTCATTGAAGACCACGATGAGGAACATCACCTCTGACACACACTCGGGTGTTTATGAAACAACTGTATGTTAGTCCCAGCTCTCACCATTTATTTTATTCCAAGGTTAAGAGTAAAGGAGGAGGTTGTGCCTCTAGTGGGGACCTCTCAAACACTCCATAGCTCTACCATCACAATAAAGGCAAAGGAAATCAATTTGGGATGTTTCTTTCTGTAGTGGACATGGATTATTTGAGAACAACCAAGGTAAACGGGCCCAGCAACAATACATCCTTGGGAAAGGAGGACATATTGTGTGCGGCATAGAAAGGCTAACCTTGGTCTGAACACCATGGTAACAGGGCTAATAGAGCTGATTGCACTATTGTAAACTTAGTGCACTATCCCTGTGCAGTGGGGACCAGAAAAATTCAATTCAAAAAGGACAATAATCAGTAAGAGCTTGCAATTTAAGATGCAGTAAATACTCAACTATCCAAATGTTTTCACACCACACAGAAATTATGGAAATATTTAGAAATGGCTTCGTAACCATGAAAATGTCATTTCTAAGCTTGTGTTTATGGCATTAAATGTTGTTCTATTATGTTTTTTATGATTTATTAATTTTATTTTATTGAATAACCCAGAGACAAGGAAGCACAAGCCAGAGCACTTTTTGTGCCAGTCCCAAGCCCGGATAAATAGAGAGAGTTGCATCAGGAAGAACACTTGATGTAAAACCTATGCCAAATCAATAAACAAATACACTGCACTCTTGGAGGCAGATGATTTAGAAGCAGAAAATATGGCAAGAGAAAATAACAATACGCCCCAAATCTATCTAAATCTGCAAATACTTTTTATAAGTTATCTTGCAGTGATCTAACACTCTCTAGCTCTGCCTGCAGCTTTTGTATTTGCATGCTGTTGGATAAGCTATGGTTCATTGGTTCATTTTATTTCTAAATGCTCATAAACACAGACATAAAATCCAACTCTGTCTCTAGGCTACAAGATGTGACACGTGTTGGACCTATGCAGCTGAGTCCAGGTGTCATGGCGGTTACAAGATGGCTTTTTCCTGCTACAACACTCATTTATCATCCAAGAGGCCTGTTGGGTTATATCTCTGCCTGGCTCACTTTGAAGCACTTGATCCTCCGTTATGTCTGCCATTTGGGGCTCATTGTGTCATGAAAGAGGTCACAGGGAGGACAGCATCACTGGCTACCACTCTTCTCCCTTTAATGCATTTACCGTAATCTTTGAGTGTGTCTCTATGATCTATATAGTTCTATAAAAGACAAGATAATGACACTATGTCGATGTCTAAATAGAACAGGCTATCTCCATGAGGAGGGACAGACAGACAAATGAGAATCAATGAAGGAACATTAAATATTAGCTGAGGTGCCACAGTGAACTATGATAAACCCTGGCATTATCAAAGCAAGATTTGGGTTCGTGACCAGAGCAGAATCCATGTTATCATACCTTCAAGATGGATTCTGTTGTTTTCAGAGAGTTTAGTATCAACTTCAAAATCTCTTAATTTGCAGTCTCAACACACGCACACATACCCACCCACCCACCCACCCACACACACACGCACACACAGGTTCCTGATATACAACTGCAATTCAAAAACAGTTGCAACACCATTTAAAATGTTATTAAAAACACAATGAAATAATTAGAAAAATCCATAAAAAACATTTAATTTATAATATACCAGAAGCAATAAACCAGAAGTTAAAACTGAGATATTTTGCAATTTAATAAAAATAAATAAATAAATAAATAAAGGCTCATTTTGAATTTGATGGCAGCATTATATCACAAAAAAAAAAAAACTGTGACAAGGCAACAAAAAGCCAAAATAAATCTAATAAAAACAGCTGAAATAATGTATTGTTAATTGTATCTCTTTTAAAATTGGGGTTGTAAAGCCTTTTATATAACTTAATGAAAGCTTCACAGACCAATCAATTTTATGGAGATGGAGAAAGTGTCCATATTTCCTACATATTTTCAGCATACTTCTAAAGCTTGCAAGGAATGAGGCCAAGTCTCACATCACTTGGTCCCCCCTCTTTAATTTTAGCACATGACAAACAATGACACAAATTTTAGGGACCAGTCACTCAGTTATGCTTTCATTACAACCACTCCATTAAAGGCCATATTCATCTCTCACTGGAATGCAAAACGCTGAATTGAAAAAAGAAAAAGAAAAAGTAAATGAGAAACCCTGTGTTAAAAGCTGAGATATAATAAATTAGCTTTGGCACTCAGATCTAAAACACTGCTGAAGTGAAGGTTGCAGCCGTTACAACATTTGTGGGAGTTATCAACACTGGGTGCCCCTGATCTCCTCTTACTGGTGCGGGTCACAGCGGTGTCGTCAGCTGGTGAAGCACTATGTCTGACATGTCCGTCTGTCTGTCTGCTCCTCTCACTCTTGCCCTCTCTGTCTGGCCTCCGAGCCCTTCCACTTGTGTCACCGTCCCTGTCACTTCTGTTGGCCAAGGCCCACGTCAACATGTAGTGAGCATTTGATATGTTTGTATGGGGATTTGGAGATGAACCTTACCATGTTTTGAGAGAGGAACATCTGGTGAGGGGAAAAGGTTACAGTATAGGGATACCACCAAAGCCAGAGCCCAGTGCAGAATTCCTTCCATCAGATAAATCAAGGCAGCAAGTCACTGCGAAAGGGGAGGGGAGGGACGTTAACTCAATCCTGTCTGAGAGGAACGGCATGCTCAGGAAAAGATGTCTGTCTTTAAAATAACCATCTTTTTTTCAATTCAGTGCCTTTATTTTAAAAGTGATTTCCTTTTTTTAAATGGGCATTTATATTTATAAAATATTATATCTCTTCAGGTATTCTCTTAATACTATAAACTCTTCCAAGAATGACATGTTTGAAAAGGTTGCTGAGATTTACGTTCTATTTCATACAGTTCTACAAGGGAGCATTTTGATAAGATTAAGTTTTAGGGGCAGCAGGAACAAATGGTTGTTGTTTATACATTTATTAAAAATGACTCTAATTTGATGTGACCTAAATTGAAGTGTCAATAACATTTGCTAAACTTAACTTATAAAAGTAGGATTTTTGGTGACTGATTAATTAAATCTGAGCATACAATGTCAAACTGTTGTGGTCCAACACATTTCTGTTACTACTAGTCCTGTTGAAATTAAGAAATGTAAATTTTGTATAGACGCTAATTGCAACGTTACATTAAACAGCTAAACGTTGACACATTCGCTAATATTTTCTAACTAGGCTCTGATATTATTTACATGTGGTTGAGTGGTTGTCAGTTGCCAAACCTGTCTTGAATTTTCCTAATTTGCTATGTTTGGTGGCTAGTGCTAATTACTCTATTTTTTAACTTCCGGTACCAGTCTTTGGAACACAAATGTTCTGCTTACAAACACTAGAAGGGTCTATATGTAGTATATATACCATAGGGGCAGCAGTGGCTCAGTCAGTAGAGACATTCGCCCACTAACCCGAAGTTTACCGGTTCCCCAATCACTTCTGGGACAGAGAATAGCATGACTACAGAAAATGTAGTGTTTATATATAATACAGTATACGGCCAGCAATTAATAACGTTCTCTGTGTGCTTGGCTTGGTTCTCCAGAGGGTCATCACCATTGCCATAATCAGATGCTTCTTTCCTTCTCAGGAAGAACTCAATTTCTGCTGCCTTGAAAAACCCTGCTACCCTCTGATAGATGCTAATGAACAAATAAAACTGCACTGGATTGTGTTTTGAATGTGCCAAATGTTATTTGAAAAGCAGTTCAAAAAGGAAATGTGTAAATTAATCTTTGTGTATGCTGTAACTCTTTTAGTTGTAAGTTTAGTTTTTTAATGACTGCAGCCAATGTAGTTGTACTTAGTGAGTGAGAATTCTATGCTATTCTTATATTGCCACCCTATCGTGTATGTCATGTGGAGGGAGCAGAGATGCGAGGCAGGGTGACTAAAGCACATGTCAGGAGGCGTAAGGGTTTCTACAGCAGCCGTCCAGATGAAGCTGTCACAGGGAATGCTGTCAGTGCTGACACCCAAGTATCAAGGGCATCTCTGGTTCTTCTCTTCCTTCATGCCCAGGCTTCTGTTGCCTTGCTTAATTAAACTGTACGCAGACTACCACTGCTTATATCTGCTTGACGTGGCTTTACTGTTGGCATGCATCAAGCTTTGATACAGTGCCCCTAAGTCTACACTGTTGTTGGGTATTGTGCTTCTGAAGGCTTGTGGGCAGAGGCAAATGAGATGAGATCAACAAATGTCATCTGCTTGTGTTTTTTTATTTTTTATTTTTTAATTATTTTACAGTTAAGGGAAGTGGTCTTCACCTAGCCTAAGTGTTAGGTTAAGGATATGCCACTTCTCAGCAGGCTTATACACACAGTTAGGTACGATACAGCTTGTTGGTGTACACTCCCAAATATCTTATTCCTCTCACATTTCAGACTGACAGCCATAGGGGCATACTTGGGTTTCATGGCTATGTGGCGCTTGTAAATCAAAAAATTCTGATGCCCACCTAGAGTGTTGCTTATGCTAAACCACTGTGCTTGCACAAATCTGCTCCAGAGGTACATTCAGGTTGGCAGTGGATGCATACTTCACACCCCACACTGACCAGGAAGTAGTTGACAGCTCTCAGTGGCCTGGCCTGCTGCTAATTTCTCCATTTCCTTCCTGCTAGCCTAGCTTAGCATCAATCACTTTCCTCCACTCGTGGTGCTAGTGCAAACCAATTTCCTTAATGCTGATTGCACTGTAAACCAACTCTCCTCACCCACTCTGGAGCTGTTTTGCTTGATCATTCCTTCTAGCTCACAGTGCCTCCATTTTGACTTGAGAAACTAATAATTCAACTGATAAATTATATCTTGAATGTAAGATGGACATATTTTGGACCTTAGATGGCCAATGGGCTTTTGGTATGGTCTCTTACATATTCAACTGAAAAATATCACCAGTTCTCTCTCATACAAGCGACATAGCCTGTTGTCAAGTTATAGCATGTAAATAGTCAAGGGAGAGTGTAATGTTTAAATGAATGCTTTTTTTAAACACAACATTAGTTCTCTTTCTATTTGTGTCGAATAGGGCTCTGTGGCTGGTGAGTAAAGGGAGATCCCTGCAACCCGCTGAGGCATGAGAAATTCCATACATGTTTCTCAAGTTTTGGAGTCATCATCAACAGAAGAAGAGGCTATAGCTATTTCACACCTTCACAGAATATGCACACCCGACCTTGGTCTGAGGTCAGGAACTGTGCCAGAGCATGTCATTTACATGTGAGTGTGTGCAATTTTTCATGTTTCTATCTAACTCTGTCTCCAAGGCGCCAGCACATTCAGGGCTCGTCCCTCTGTAGCATGACAAGTAAACCTGATCACATTTAATGCATCTTCTTCATGTTGTTTGTTGCATGTAGGACTGAACCACCACTGTCATGGTTTGGATTTAGGTTAGCAATATAAGTAGACAGAAGCCCATCTTACCGTGAGAAGACTGTGGCACACACATCAGTGATCAGCTCTCACCTCATCAATGTCATTCCAACCAATTATGGGATCCAGGGCCAGAATTCTGCACTGCCACACCCTTTAGGAAAGTAAAGACCCTCTGTTAGAGGATTATCCAAGAGAAGTGAAACAATTTGTCCAAATAATGTCCAACATACTCTTCTTTTGTTCTGTTTGAAATTGTTCTCATTAAAAGAAAGCACTGTCATAAACATTAACCATCAAAGCGACCAATGTACCTAATTTATCAAAGTTCTTTTGGTGCAAAGAAAAAGGTTTGTTTACTTCAATACAGTTTATTATTTCAGGCATATTATATGCAATGACTAAAGTGATGTTTGATAAATGTTGCAAAACTCAGTGAGTGACATTTGATGAATGATGAGTGAAACGTAATCACAAAGAAAATGTGTAACTTGAAAGAAAAAAGTTCACTCATTGTTAAAAATGTACTTTTTGAGATAAGATGTGCATTGTTAGGTTTTTAAGCTTTTTATGTGCGAGTGCAGTTATCTGAATGAACGTGTTCCTATCCAGTGGCAGGGCTTTCCCACTGGGAAGATTGATGAAATGCAGTGGCCTGGGGGCCAAGGGAGAAGTAGTTCCCTGCTGGGACTTCTCTCTAGCCCACTGAGCACACCACAACCACACAGGATACATCAGTCAATCTGCTGCTGGCACACACTGGGCGACATACGGGCTGGGCAGCTTGGAAGAAACCGTAGCTGAGTTTACTCATGTCTTAATGGCTGGTACAGAGCGGTTCATGTTTCAGTGGTGCTCCGGGGCCCACCTCTGACATGCTGCTACATTATGTTAGCCTGTGTTTTATTTGGCTCTGTTTGGTATAGTGTAGTGGGTTAGGAAGTGAGGGGGGTTACGCTTGAAAACCCAGCAGGAGGGAACCTCCAGTATAAACAGAAGGGTGCTGCTGCCTAGTGCTAGTCACAAACTACTGATTTATTTGTTTAGAAGATTTTACAACAGAAGCTCTTTATTTAGAGATATACTGGGAAGCTTTCTTGATACTTGTTAACATGGCAACACCAAAAAATGTAACGTATGTTGCTATACATTTACAAAAAGAGCAAAGTGTTTTACTAACATAGCAGTTTGTTGTTTAGAACATTATGTTAGTCGTCGCTATGATTGGCTTAAACAAATCACATTTCATCCAATCATCTGCAAATACCCTACTGAAAGCCTCTCCTCTTTACAAATGGGGACAATACATAGGAGACAATGACTTGGATTTTGCCAGGTTATAAATTCTTGGGATTTAAATTGTTACTTAGATGCCAAAGGAAAATTATAATGTCCTGATGGTTAATGCAGGATTTCTACCAGAATTGGAGAACTGTGTGAGGTATCATTTTTGGAGTGTGTAGTGGATTTTGTAGAGTAAATGTCAAAAGAATAGCTGTGCAGAAGCATTTAGGGTACTTGGACTTTTTTATGTATATGTAATGTAAAAGAGTCGATTGGGGGTATCACAGATGTTACTCAGTGTTGGGTGGCATGTGTGTCACATCAGCCTGATGGATAGCTCAGATTGCTGGGACCAAAATGCCTGAGCTTCCAATCAGTGGTTACCCGCCTGAGCTTCTCTCACACTCCCTTGCTTGGGATTGCTTGGGATGGCTTGGACTAGCGACCCAGTCCAAGAGATTCCTGGAAAAAGTTTTCCTAGTGCGTACACACACTTGCATGCTGACACACATGAAAAGTGGGTGTTGGGTTATCCTGTAAAATTACCCACATCTCCTGCACCCCAGTGTCACAGCATTGAGGGTAACCAATGGCCAATAGGACAATAATAGAAGGTCACATGATGACATGAGCATGCAAAGAACAATTTTTATGTGCATAAAGCACCAACAAATTAATTTATGTGTACATTATTGTATTTTATCATTGTATCCAATATATCAACCCTATCAACACTTGAGTTTGTGTGTAAAGTAGTGAAGACCAGCGTTCCAGACGGCAGGGTAAGGATTAGGAGTCTGGAATTCAAGAAACTTCTTGACCCCGGGATGACCTTTCTTGCTAAATCCCTTGCCCATATCTGTCCCTCATGGGTCATGATCCAATTGGTTGTCGTTTGAGAATGCTGACCCCTAATGCACCTTGTCATTCAGTCTGCCTGAGATGTCTCTATTTACTGACAGAGTGGTCTGAACCTGCTAAGCTGCAACAATAAATGGAACACAGTAAAGCTGAGTTTTCCAAGAGGATAGCTCAAGAACATTTTTATTAATGCAAGCCTACTTAAGACTATAAAAAAAAATCTATCACTCTTGTTCTGTCTTTCAAGTGTTCATGTACACCTAAAACATAAATGAAGCTTTTACTTTTCCTCTTTTGGAGGCCTGTAAGCTTTTCCATTTGCAAGTGTGTCGTCCAAGAGTGATGTTAATGGAGGTGGAAAGGGATGCGCACATCACAATAGCGGGTGAGTGGCAGTGACACTGAGCAGCCACAGAGAGCTGGGTGGCAGGCGATCTTTCACTCCAGTCCCACATGACATAGCTGACTAGTGGGATGAGAGACAGATGGGTGCCTTACTTGCAAGCCAAGACCCCTGAATAAAATATCACACCTCTGATTAATTCATATTTCATTTGCATAGAAGACAGCATTATTGTTTGAAGATATTATGCAGGTGCCCACTATTGTTGACCTGGGCTTTTCAGATACAATGTTCTTCTGAATAAATATATACTGTATTTTATAGCACTTACAGAGAACACATTATTATTATTATTATTATTATTATTATTATTATTATTATTATTATTATCATTATTATTATTATTATTATTATTATTATTATTATTATTATTATTATTATTATTTCTTTCATGAATTGTTTCAATTTTAATTTTGTATAAAAAATAATTTACGTACGTGCTTTACTACAATATTGTTTAACTGTGTATTTAATTGATGGTAGTTATCCACAACAAATTAATATATGAAGTACAATGGGCTTTACAGGTTCTATACTATACTAGGCTCCTCTGAAAAGTTTAATCACACATCCTTGTTTGAAGATTTAAAAAGTGTGTGTGTGTAAATGAGCACACAGTCTACTAGCTTGCTGTGCAACTGTCTGAAAGGGGCAGAGAGGCAGCTGTGAGAAGCCCAGAAGGGGCCTTGTGCTGGCCCTCACCTGTGTCTCATGTGCCTTCCAGTGCCATCAGACTGTGTCAATCTTCAAGCTTGGCACCATTCACCTGTGGCACCGCTCCCTTCACCCTGCCTGTTCCTGAAGGCGTCTGTCATTTTGCTGTTGTTTCTGTCATCAACCTATGTGTCCAAATGCCTTGTTGCACTGCGTAGCCCCAGTGAAGTCAGTAATATAACCACTAGAGCGAAAGTAGTCACCACTTTGTTTTAGTTTTAGTCACTACTCTGTGTGACACATTTGCTGGGTGTTGAATGACAGCAACAGACATCAAAGTTCTTCCCGAGAAGACAAAACACACAAATTAGAAGACTGAAAATGTTTAAACAAAAATATAGATTTGTAATAGTAATGTTATGGCTCTAAATATAATGTTTTTACAAAGGTGTCACATAGGAAAAATTTCATGACGTGTAAAAGCAAAGAGCTCTCTCAAGACCTTTGTAACCCTATTGTTGCAAAAAATGTTGATGGCATTGGTTACAGGAGGAGTTCTAAACTTCTGAATGTCCCAGTGTATGGAGCTATAAAATGTCTCAGTAAAATGAATTGATGCAACAATAAATTTATTGATGCATGTAGAATGAGTTATTCAAAATCCCTAATTTGTGACTTGCATGGAGCAATTTTTGCAAAGAAATTCTAATTTGCCAATATATTATTCACAATTATTTCACAAATAAATCATGTTTGTCTTAATTAATAAAGCTGCAGTTTTGCATGTGAATAGTCCAATCTGTGGATCGCTCCATTTGTGCTTTCATTCACTTCTGCACATTTGGATTTGTCCTGCATTTTGAGACAGCTAGAGTTATTCACAAAAGAAATCCTGTTCCATTGGCAACCACTGGGGGCAGTGTTCAACAACAGGGGCTATGCTCTCACTGCTTCCTCACTGTAAGTTAGCAGCAGGACAAGTACTGCAAAAATGTGGAGGATCATTCTAACTTCATTATTGACAAACTGCATCTAATCCTTTTAACAAGTGTTTTAGCATTTGTGTATTTAGTATTTAAGTAAGCCACATATTAAATGCACTCAACAACCACTTAGGAGCTCACTAGCACTGAACTTTCCATTTCCCTGTCTGGGTCGCCTTCACATAGAGCAGATATAAGAACATAATAGAGCTGTTCTGTAAACTTCTCACCTGGATTTAGTTAAAAAGTAAGCAGCCCCAGGAGCCTTCAGCTTTGTGTTGCTAACAGTCACATTGACATACAATCATACCCCTCTGCTGGGTAGATCATAACAAAATCTGGGGTGGACAGTTCACACAGCTGTTCTGGGCAAAAGTGGTTTCTGTCTTTGTCCTGCAGCTAAATTCTCTGTTTACAAGCTGCTTATAGTGCTCCTATAGTTGAACACTGCCCCCAGTGGTCGTCATTGGAACAGGATTTCTTTTGTGAATAAATCTTGCTGTCTCAAAATCTTGGACAAATGTCTCAAAAAGATCCGTATGCACAGAAGTAATGAATGCATAAACTAAGTGAGCCACAAATGCAGACTGGACTATTCACATGCAAAACTTCAGATTTATAAATGACAAACATGCTTTATTTGTGAAATAATTGCAAATAATATATTTGCAAATTATAATGTATTTGCAAAAATAGCTGCATATAAGTCACACATTAGGGATTTTGAATAACTCATTCTATGTGCATCAATATATTTATTATTGCCTTAGTTTTGCATCAATGAATTGTATTTCCAGTGAGCTCTGTTTGGGCCATAATCCGGAAGTGGAAGGAACAGCATCCCACCAAACACCAGATATCCCACCATATATATATATATATATATATATATATATATATATATATATATATATATATATATATATATATATATATATATATATATATATATATATTCATTCATTCATTCTTTCATGCGACAAGCTGGCCCCTGTCCAGGGTGTACCCCGCCTACGGCCCAAAGTTACTGGGATAGGCTCCAGTCACCCGCGACCCCTAACGGGAATAAGCGGTAGAAAATGAATGAATGAATATATATATATATATATATATATATATATATATATATATATATATATATATATATATATATATATATATATATATATATATTGTACAAATGTACACTGTATAGTTTAAAAGATATATTTTACAGCCTTGGTCTTATCTTATAGTAAAACACTTTGTCTCACACAGAAGCAGACCTCCTATGGACTTGGCTGGAGAAGATGAAGTGTCATTCATTACCACACCTGTTTCTTCTCATGTCTTCCACACATCCCTCGCTCACAGATTTTTAATTCACAACCACATATACTGTATGTGTGTGTGTGTGTGTGTGTGTGTGTGTGTGTGTGTGTGTGTGTGTGTGTGTGTGTGTGTGTGTGTGTGTGTGTGTGTGTGATTGAATGGTCTAGTGAAGTTTCATAACTCTGTGTTACACAAGCACACATCTGTCCTTTCAGTTGCAATAATCCTTGCAGTTTTGACAGCTGAAAACAAACAACTTAGTTTTAAAGTTTTAAAATGTGTTGGTGGCCTGAGGTGGCTAACTTGTCTTTCTACAGAGGGTAATGATCAAAGCAAGGCAGTCTGGGAAGGGCTGAACACATCACTGGTAACAAATTTTCTCTCGTTGGGCTGCCATGCAAGTAAATTCTGAAGTATTGACAAGTTGACTCAAATTCCATTCTTTGCATGGAAAGACCCCACAGGTGAAATGATGATTGAGGAGCTTTACTGAAGACTAACATGTCTCAAGGCAATAAGAGGGGATACTTACTTCCTTAACCTTTTTTTTTCTTACGCTTTAAAAAAAAAGTGTTATCTTGAGTTCACAGCCCTCAAACTCTTACATGAATTGTGGATAGGCCATTTCTTCTTTCTGTGCTGCCAGAGACCACTTATAAGTAATGCCTGAAATACTGATCAAAGACTTTCTTTACATTGACCAAACCAGTCAGTAAATTCAGCTTGGAGAAAAGCAGGCAGCAATACTCTTTCACATTTCAGATATAATAGATCAACAAGGAGCCCCTGGCTGTGGCCTAAACTTGTGCCATATCAACTGGGCTTTGCTGCCACGTGGCATATGGTACAAGACAAACTGTCAGCCTTTTCTCTCCTGTCTGTGCCTGCTTAAAGATGACATGAGCAGGAGCATGTTGTTGTCCCGGCAGCAGGCATCATGCAGGGTTAGTGGTGATTTGGGGGAAAAGGGGAGAAAGGCAGAGTCTTGCTGTGGTGATCAGTGATGCATCTGCCTAGTCGGGCGTAGGGGTCCACACTGTAGCTGCGGGGGACAGCACGGTGGCTGCGATTGTGAGCAAACTGCAAATTGATCAAATTGTGGAGGCAAGACTTTGGGGCTATTATCTGGGTCATGTCAATGTCTCTCTGGTCTCTGGTTGGTCACAGATGCACATAGTGTGTATGTTTGTGTGTGAAGAGCTGAAGTTTGTGTGTCTATTTGGAGCACATGCACATGTTGTTTACTCTGAGACCCTACCACAAATAGATTGCACAAACAGCAAACACAAACAGTGTTCATTAGCACCAGTGTGAGACACTTCCCAGCACTTGGCTGAGCAGGTGAACCTAAGTTCATGTCTTACTAATTACCAACTTACCAACAAATACCAATAATGTAAGTGGTATGATATTTTTTGAGTTTCAGAGGACAACTTTTCAATTTCTATGCAGAATGACATCTGCAGTTCACCATGTTTCCCTATCAGCAATGATCACAGTGCCAAGCTTCTATTAGAGTTGACTAGAGCAGAACATATCATGGATATTAGTCTAGCATGGTGCGCGATCTTCTTCCTTGCTTGTTGCTGAGGGTGCTGTCCTGTGGACTGTGGAAACACATGCACGGGGGGCAGTCGTAGCTGTCACTTGTTGTCACTATGCCTGTGTCATACTCCCTGGAGTTGAAATGGCTCCCTCGGGTCCTCTGTCACTCTGCCTATAAGAGCTGGTTACCAGAACCAGTGCCATGCTAGTTAACATGTGGCATTTAGAGCAACTGACACTGACGGGAACTGCAGAAATTAAAATAGTTTTGCATGTAAGCAAAACAAATTTCACAAATTTCTTCTATAGTTTGTATGTTGTCATAAATTAATAATAATAATAATAATCCTTTAGTCTTATATAGAGCTTTTCTAGTAACTCAAAATTGCTGGTGGTGAGCTACTTCTGTAGCCACAGCTGCTCTGTGGCAGACTGACAAAAGCGGGGCTTCCATTTTGCACCTATGGCCCCTCTGACTACCACTAAATGCAGTCACACTGACACATTCATACAGGCAAGGTGGGTGAAGTGCCTTACCCAAAAACAACAGTATGAATTTCTGGTAGCGGGGATGGAGCCATCAACCTCCGGGTTAATCAGCGAAGGTCTTTATCAACTGAGCTACTGCCGTCTTGTGGCACAAAGGATAGGAATAGTTAGCCTGGTGAGCCAGACTCTCATACTTTCTTTTTGCAAGCAGGACAATCTGGTTCCCCTCTCAGAGCAAAGCGTTTCTTTGGTTCAATTTGGAACTGGCCTATCACAGTCATTTATCTGCTGCGTGTCTTACGAAAGTGGAAGAGCTAACTAAAGTAGCGCTTGCTACCAAGCTAATTTATTAACTTCTCTCACCTGATTAATGGTGTTTAGAGCTTTCCTTAGTCACCTGTTGGTTCTGCTGAAGTCCTCATTGTTGTTCAGTCCTCTGGGATATTTGTCTTCATCTTGTTGCCATTTTAACAACAGTGAAGTCCTGTTGACATCTGATGTAACGAACTCATAAAAAAAAGTCTCCATTCAGAAGTAAGTACAGAGCTGCTCAGAATACTGCTTATACTGGTGTAATATAAAATAAACGGCAAGAATCCATGTTTGTTTGGGTCAGCAGTGCGCTGGTTACGTCCCGCCCTTCGTTTCTCTGATTGGTCACTCTGCCTGTCATTGTTCTGCCACAGAAACAAAATGTTACCAAACGGGTACCAGACTAACTTCTTTGGATCGAATAGGAAAAGAGCTTGTCTGGCAGGCCAGGCTAAGAAATAGTGTGTGCACTACTGAAACTCATTCTACCTTGTGTCTACAGGTTTGATGAATGCTGCTACTCAACAACCAAACAGGCCAATTCCTTGTAAATCAGCAGTGCTGATATTAGCTGTTGAAGGCTAAATGGCCATTACAGATCTTTGACACTCTAACAAGTTGTGACCTGCCTCCTCTGGTGAGGTATGTAGCGCTGTGTGTGGGAATCACATACACACATATGCATGGCTATGCTCTCGTCTATGTGTGTGGGCTATGTTTGCCACCACTTAGTGACAGGTCAGACTCCCATAGTGTGATCAAACAGCAGCCACAACTCTCTCCATTCCCACAACACACAATCTGCTGGAGAGTGGACAATAAAAACAAGAGAGGTGCAGTTTCATCACAGGCTTTACCACAGTCTGGACTACACTTGTCACTTGATGTGATCAGGCAATGATAAGATTTAATCAAATATTTTTAATGTGGGTGTTAAAGAAGTAGCATACGATAATAAAGGTAAATGTTTTCATTTAATTTTGGGCACAATGCTCTTACTACAACAATTCCATCACTATTAGCATATTACCAGATAATAGCAAGGTTTGTTCATTAATAGTTCATCTGTCGAAAACTAAGCATCTGCTCATACATAATGGATAAACTACAAGCAGAATCAGAAATAAATGGACATCTGTGTCCTTATACAATGTCCATAATGAAAACAAAGCATTTAGACTGTGGTGGTGGACTGTGGAGTTTTACTATTATTACCAGTGAAGCCAATGCTATGACACAGCTGTTCTCCTTTGATCAGCTCTCTGATACAAATCTTTGCAGGAGCCGGAAAGCCTTTCTTTGTTGTGTGTGTACTGTCCAGGTACAGGGGGCAGATTTATTCCGACTTGTGCAAACACTGCTGATTAGCTCTATAAAACTTCAGGCTAAACAGGATGACGGCCAGTCAGCCAAGAGGTATTGTAGTAAGAATGGAGCCTATCTGTGGCGCTATCAGCCCCAGCCTGTGTCCTCCACTAATGGAATTGTCCTCTGCCCGGGGCTGTGTATTACCATAGATGTGTGGGATAGTCCCACTGCAGCAGGAGAGCCCAGTGATTTAATAAAGGCCCCTGTCTGACTTACTTAAAACACTGCAACATCAGGAGAGACAAGCACAGACATACTGAAAATAAATAAAGAGGCTTCCTTCATAGTCGCCTGCATGAAAAGGTTGATTGTGTTGTATAAATTTCCAATCAAGTTAAGAAGTTATTAATATATTTATTAATAATATGAAAAACTAAGAAACACTTAGGGTGAAAACAAGATTTTTCTAAGCCTTGAATCCGGGGAAAAAATAAAATAAAATTAAATAAATCTGATTTCTGAGCAACCTGTGAATGGTAAAGTGACCTTCCTAGTTTTTAATGTATGCCTACAACAGGATTTGTACTGGTCATGTGAAACTTGAATATACAGTACATCACTTTCTCTACAGCAGTGCTCTGACTTTCCTCTCTGACTTTGTGTTCAGCTGGCTCACTGCCAAGGCTGAGTGACAACTAACAAAACAATAGGCTACACACAATGACATAATGCAATTTAATCTTTTCCACTTGGAATCGATTGTTACACCTTGGGGTGCAACATTTTATGATTATCTTGCTTTATCCAGGAGTTTAATATAATAGTTTTGAAGAAGCAGCACATTTTTACTCATTCTCTCATTGACTTCAACAAAGCAGTTCCCACAATCCAGCTGTCAGCAGAATTTGGACTGCATTTGGAGGAGTTTTATTGCATTACTGGTGTGAAAGATATGGATTATAGGAGTTTCAAATCCATGACTTTCTTCAATAATTCTTTATTCACATTACCTGGCAAAACAATATGTCTAGTGAGAATTTCTTGAATTATTAAATTCCCATGTTCAAAAAAATACTCAATTGAAATTCTCTGTCCAGTACTGAGAGGTTCAGTGTAATGTAATGTAATGTTGCTAAACACGCACTAATGCTGAGCATACCAGTGCAGTATCTGTGTGGGCTCGGCTGGCGGGCAGCCGAAGGGCCTCTAGCTCTATGTTACGAGTTCCTGGACCATGGTGCCATTACCTCCACACACACCTAATGAAGTTACAGCAGGGCTGGGGCTATAGGGCAACGACTCCCTCTAGATCTGTGGGACTGGGCCTGCTGTGGCCCACACACGCTCACACACATGTCACTAAAGACTCACATCACTAGGCTTACACACACAGCTGATCGCTGTTTTTGCAGAGGCTGCATCTCTCAAACAGCCGATCCTCATCCTCCAGTCATCCATGCATTACAGAGGAGCACTGGAGTGGTGTTTATCTGAAATCTGGAGTCCAGCTACATATACCTGCTGTCTCTGTGTCACAGTAAACACACATGAAGTCCCCTTGACCACCCTGGAGCACTTGTTGGCTAACTCTTAAAAAGCCCAGGCAACACAATTATCTTTTATGACCTGCCAGAAAACACTGGCTGTGGGAAGGCAGCAGAGGTCTATATTCAGGTCCTATGGAGAGGGGACACAAGTTCTTCCTGAGACACTCTGCTGTTAAGGAATCTAAGCAGCTGAACAACAGATCTCTCAGTGTGTCCCATTCCATTCCTTTCTAAATCAGCTTTTAGAGAAACATTCATTGACTAATTGACCTATGACTAATGCCTCTGCATACTGCTTATTTTATAAATACATTGTAGAAGCTTTGAAATGTTTGTCTGTATTTGAAATTGCATAGCAGAAAATAGACATTACATTACAGTACATACCTTTTATTTTGTTTCTATATGTTTTATTTTGTTAATAATTTTACTGCCATCACATTGTTAAATTTTCTTCACTTTTACAGCTAAATTTCATTACTTTCCATACGAGTTCTTATTGAATTAGTTTCTATTTATTTCTAACAATTCATTCACTATTCTGTGACTTCTGTAACTTGGTTCACAATGGTGTAAGTTACAGCTTGTATTAAGTTAGATATAACTGTTCCACCTCAGTGTGGAATTGTGACGGCCACTCCATGGATCTGTGGCATGATCCTTCATTGCTCTGTGAAAGCCTATTGTCTGCTGTAAGGGCGTGTCAGGGGTTGACACTGTAAATCATTACACTGGACTTGTTCATTATATATGGCCCTTAGCTTCCCTAACTGTTGTATAGGGGCAGGAACAGGAGGGGACCAACCAGAATGTCAGCTATCAATCCCTGAAGCCCCCCACCCTCTGAGGCTCATCTTATTAAAGGCCTGATAGAGGGACCTGCTGGCACCAGCACAGCCATCAGAAAAACACCATCAGGAAATTACACAGATTACAGGAAGGTGGAACAGATGAACATATAAACAAAAGGACAATTAAAAAAAGATTTTAATTTGTCTTCCATAGTAAAGCACGACAATGAAGAAAGTTTCTAAATATTTAGTGTGAAATTCTTGAATTAAATTCTTGTGCCATATTTGTTCTCTTATTTGTGGGTTTTTTGAATGCTTACTGTTTTTTTTTTCAATGAGGCAGTAGTTATTAAGGAGTGTATCAGTACAATCATATTAATCCTGTTCTCAAGTGTCTGCACTGGTTTCCTGACACTCAGAGAATAGTCTTTAAAACAACACTGCTTGTCTATAAGTTTCTCCATGGATTAGCATTACAGTAATTCTCTGACATGTTTGTCCCAAATGAACCATCTCAAAGTCAGATTAATCAAACTAATAATGTTCTTTATATATTTGACTTTTATTTAACCAGGAAAGTTGCACTGAGAATAATCTCTTTTGTCTTAACCCTCTATTGTGCATGTTTTTGGTGGTAGGGAAAACCGGACACCTGGAGGAAACTGGAGCATACACAGGGAAAACATGCAAACTCTACACAGAAAAGTCCCTCTTGGTCCAGGATTTAAACATGGGACCTTCTTGCTGTGAGGCAGACTGCTCACCAAAATACCACCATGACTAATGGTGTAGCTGCATTTCATGTTTTATCTGCATCAGTCTTAATAATGACATTAAACTTCTTTTTAGCTGTACATTTGACAACTGAACTGTGTTTTATCTGTGCTCTTCCCTTTTAATTTAACTTTTAAATTGATTCAAAATTATAGTTTTACTATTTTAATTTTAATTGCCTGGCAATTATACTTAAATGTTTATTCATCATTAAGCTTTTTCGTCATTAAGATTTTTTTATATAGACATTTACCTCTGCATACAGTCTCACCCAACCACTCATTCTACTAGGCTTTTGTGACCTTTTGTTACTGTCTACTGGCACCAATCTTCCCAGATAATATCAGTGGTATAAAAGAAGCTGTTGACTTCACTCAAGAAGCTTCATTGTAGTGATGTGCGCATATGGAGCCCGTACAACCCCAGGGAGCAGCCGGGTGCCACGGTAGTGTATCATATGGGACAGGCAGTGTCACACCAGGGCATTTCCAAAGCCACTGATCGTCCCTGTGGAGGGTCGGTTCCACTGTGTCCCCAGGCTCTCACTAAAACCGGGGCCTGCCTGTAGAGGCTGGTGTGCCTGTTTACCATCTTACCCTGGGTCTCCACAGTCAGCAGCAGTGCCTCATCTGATCAAACTAGGACTGTCTTGTGAATACGGGTAAACAAGCTTTGAAGACAAGAATATGGAAGCTGACAGAAATAAATGCGGGTTGGGGTGAGTCGTGAAGCAAAGAGGAAATGGGAGCTGCAGCGAGCAAAGAGGGTCCCAAAGTGGTGAAGAGATTGTACTGGCATGGTGGCCAGAGGTCCTTTCAGATGAGTGGGCACCGCTACCTCTGTGTCCTCCATCCTCACTCTGAAGATCTGTGTGCTAGTGTTAGACACTCAAGTGTGTCTGCCACACATACAGTGCACACTCGGTGGCCTCCCTGCCAGCATGCACTAGCTTACTGTGTTTGTTTATGATGTATGTTCAGGCGATTGTGTCCTGTTGTGACCAGATGTATACAATTTGTATCATGCAGTTATCTCATGACAATATGAACAATGTGTGCATTTCCATGTTCCATTCCTGCCCAGCTTTTCCTGCAGCGCCCAACAGTCTGTTAAATGTTTGAGTTGTCCTGTCTCCAAAACCGTATTTGCTCAACAAATATTTAAAGTTAAGACTATTTGTTAGAGAAGTTAGAGAGTCTTAATTAGGTGTATTGTGAGACGTTTTTATTGAAGGTGGAAATAAAAGTGATTCGGGTCAATGTAACATCAACATGTGGGTTTCCTCCTATTTATATCCAATTCTCAGTTAGCTCAATTAGAAAATCTTTGCAATCCTACATCTGCATTCTTATTTCTGTTTATTGAAAAAGATAACTACAAGTAATACATGTGCAAATGTAGCAGTTAAGAGAAGCAAAGGTTTAATATTATTTCTGTATTTATTGAGTTGACCAGTAACCATATTGAGATATACTATTTGCCATTACTGTTTGTCCTATACCTGATTATTCCTTGTGCCCACCACACCCCCCCACCCCACCCCCATGCGTCCTTCCTTCTTCTCACCCGGAGTTTTAGGGGCATACATGCAGGGCAGAGGTTTTGGGTTAGGGATAGTGTGGCGGTGCCGGGGTGCTGCCGATGCACTAAAGCGATTCTGATTTGTGCCCACAGCCATCAGCGTCACTCTGCTTGGCTTGTCAGTCTGTAGGAGCATCAAAGGACGCTGTATGGGACTGCTGTCACTAATAGTAATAGATATCATTTCAAAAGCAGAGGTCTTGGCCATTGTGTCTGGCTCAAACCTTTGACTGGGGCCCACCTTGGCCACGGTTGGATAGGCCCACTCCACGTGCGGCACACTGGGGCCCTGGCGCCGGGCTTAACTGTTGGGTCACAGTCTGATATGTAGACATTCATGGATGGTTAACTCAGTAAATGTGTTGATATGGCCAGAGATCTGAGTGCAGTGAAAATATACTATACCCATTGTCATGTGACATGGGGTTGCTTGTGGATCAGGTTTGACTGAATGAACTATTATAAAAAGTAAAAAAAAAAAAGTCTGTTTTGTTCTACTGTGCAACAAGGACGTCACAGCAATGTACCCAATATGTACACATGCATTCACATACATAATAGCACTAGCTCATTAGGGAACATTGTTCCTCTTCAGCGATCAGGACCTGCACAGTCTTTAATGGCCATTAACTATCAAACCATTGGTGTAAAGAATCTGACGTCCCAAGTGTCACCACACATTAGACCCACATTATTGACTCCCTTGAAGATCGCCAGCGTGCCTATGCACACTTCTGTGCATGTCTGCATATGCATTCATGTTTAAACCAAAATGTCAGGACATATCTGAGCACTGACACAGTGCACACACAGCGTTTTCAAAGCACTCGTACATTGTGCTTGTATATTTGTGCATTTTCTTTAAAGGCAACACATGTTGGCTCATGTTATATTTTGTATTGAATACTCTCCTACCTCCTTAGGCTTACAATGCCTCAAATCCTTTTCATTATTTCATTTCATTATCTTTCTATAGAAATCCACAAACATTATATTTCACAGAAACCTAGCTCTTTGACAAGCCTGTTGCCATAGTTTGTATTGCTGGCCTTGATGATGTGCTTTATGTAAAGGTGAAGCATCAACATCATTATCATTATCTTTTTAAAAGGTTCAGCACATGACTATAAACTAAATAAAAAATTAGGCCACCCATATGACAGTCAGTTTGCTGAACTGCCAAGAGACAATCTGCTTCAAGCCGTAAACAAGGTCACTCATTGCACAAGCCAACATTTAAGTTAGGCATGCATGTACAATATTTTTAGTGTGGCAGGTTACACATTGTTGCTGTATATACATATAAATAGATTGTGAATATGCAAATGTATAGTGGCCTCTTCTAGATTTTCCAAATTTTTTTAGGCAACAAACTTTTCTAATTCATTCTTCAGGCAATATACTGTACATACAGGCATATACCAAATTACACTTTTTTTTTAAACAATAGACTCAATATTAAAATTATTTTCACATACTGTGTAATATATGGTACACAATGTTGGTATATATAAAAGATCAAATTAATCAAATTCAGGTAAAGGAGTCACTGATGTGAATGAAGGAATAGGAAGCCCCGTGATGGATGAAATATACAAACGGTAATGGAGGAGAGCAGCAATCAACAGTAAGTTGATAAAAAGTGCTTACGACGCACTGCCATTTTGCCTCAACTCGTTTGGTCAAAGTCATCCCTCCCCCTGCACTCGTCAGCTAATTATCCAGAATTAGAATCTTCTTTCACACCAGCGGTGTCAGGATGCCTTAGCTTAATCTGTCAGAGCGCCTCATAACTGGGTGCTAAACTCACGACAGTTGACGAGTGCGAAGGCCGCCACAGCTAATTGTAAGTGAAAAGCTGGACAGGACTGACAATGCAGGACATAAATGGGTACGGAAGGTTTGTTTATTATTTTGCAGGTGGAAAGAGGGTGACACAGTGAACTGGGGCCTCTGTGTTTGATGACCAGATGGAGAAGTAAATCTAGAGACAAACACAGAAGCTGTGCTGAAGGCTCTGCTGGGGAGACCAGAAAGTAAAAAAGGAAGCCAAGTGTAAAAAACAGGTAGGTGTGATGAAGGAGGACAACAAATCTTCTTTCAGGGTATGTCACTCAAGATCTTTCTCATCAGTGTTCATGTCCTGTGACCTCCTCTGGCATCAGAACACACTGTGTGTGTGTGTGTGTGTGTGTGTGTGCGTGCGTGTGTGTGTGTGTGCGTGTGTGTGTGCGTGTGTGTGTGCGTGTGTGTGTGTTTCTTAGTTTTAAAGTGCATCTAATCTTCTGTGTAAATTGTGTGCTGCTTAATTTTTCAAGCCTTTTAAAATTATTAATGCCTGTATTTATACATTTATATTTTTAGGACACATGCAATTTCTTTTTACATTGAAGTCTGGGGAAATCCTTTCTGGGACAGTTTTTACAGCAGTGCCCCACTCAGGTCTACAAAGCTATTAATGATTGTCCCCTGTGCCCTGTAGGAATGTGAAGACTCAAATAATTGGAATTGACAAAATAATTGCACATTTCTTTGCCATGGTGCTAAACTCTGTGTGTTTACGTTACTTTTATGGCAAGATAGAGTTAAAAAATCTAGTTCAAAATGACTTATATTACAGTTTAAGCTACTGAGTTTAGATTATTAGTACTAAAAATGTCTGGAGATCATTTTTAATCCACAATACATCTTCAAATGGTTGTAGCTGCAATCACATTACGTATTTTGAGTTTTTAATTATCAAAATTGTCAAAACAAATTCAGTTATGTGTTTGTGTTGATGGCAGTCATTGTGGTATAAATCCTGACAAGCAGTTGACCTTCCGTTTGTGTGTTTTCTCTGAAGCTAAACAGGCTTGCAGTAGGATCCAGCAGTCAGCAGCAGCCTCCTCTCGAATAGTACTTCCACCCACTTGAAGACTAGAAACAGCTTTTCTCCAACCAGTGTAGATTTGTGTGGATTAGTGCACACAGGCTCTACAGCCAAGGGTCTGGGGAGGCTCTGGGCAGAATAGCCCAGGAAGCTGTTTGGAATTGGATGTTGTTCCTCCCCTCTCATCATTACCCTCAACCCTTTACAAAGAGGCCAAATCTCCTAGTGCCTTTGAACCTGTGTTTGAAAATGAAAGACATGTCCAATGGAGGGTCTTTTCTTATTCTTCTATTTAGTGAAAGGAGGAGAGAGGGGAAGGAAGACAGAGAAAAAAGGAGCTTAGGAGCTTCATTCCCCTCCTTCTCCCTGGTCTTCATTTTCTTCCGGCCTTGAACTACTTGTAGGAAAAGCCAAATATCTGGAAATATTTCGAGTTTTTTTCTCTCTCCAATCAACCAACACACTCATCTCTTAGTTTGGGCAAAAAAAAAAAACTCTGGAAGAAAACATGGCTGAAGGAGAGAGTTCGGAGACAGCTGTTGGAGAGGTTAGTTAGAGATTTCGAACCATTAACTTGGGCCCAGGCCTGGCTTGGGCACTTGAAGCAGACAAGGGCGCAAGTAGTACAGAGGCGCAGAATGAAAAGGAATGGGCCTCAGCTTGATCTTGTGGGGAAATTGTTTACAAGTGGGACCCTCAGTTCCACAATAGAGCAGAGGCTTAGATGGAGGGACTGTAAAGAAAATTGAGAAAAGAATGCAGGAATGAAGGAAATAGTTTATTGAAAGGGTGAAACAAATCTCCCAAAGCAGGGGACTAAAAGTGAAAGAACGGGGCGCAAGAGTGATTAGGCATGGACCAATGAGGGGTCAGCAGTTGTGACACAATGAGTGGAGGAGGAGAGGCAGACAGGGGCACTCTTACTCTTTTCAGAGGCAGAACAAACAAGGAAATGAGTTAGTAATCATTTTCAGAAATTGCCTTGCTCCTCTGCACTGCCTCTGTGCTTCTGTTCATTAGCAGATTGATTAGAGACTTTTGTAAGAGGCATGGTAGAACTGTTGGGGAAATTGTATCAAGTTCAGTCACATTTTTCTATATTTGTACATCCATTTATATCAACTCAAATAAATCCTTGTCCTAACAACACCACAAAAGCACAAAGAACACAAAGATCTACAACTGATAAAAATGAAACGAAAAATGAAAAATATAAATAGCATAACATGTTAAATGCAATACGTTACAGTTTTGTTATTGTTACAACTTTTAGGAGCACTGAACACTCCTGGCACATTTAGCCTAAAGCGTCTAATCTGTATATTAAATTTATGACTCTTTGGTTGAGGTCCTAATTTAAAAATGTTTGCTGTTCCTTGTTTTAACTTTTAACAATGATACATGTTTCTAGTGTTTAGAATAATGTAAAAATATAGCTTTCTCCAGAGAATATTTACAATTTCCCACTAGGACAGTAGTATATCTGTATGAGAACATCCAAGGGATCTTTATGTTTACATAATCTTAATACATATATGAATCTGCAGTTAGTGCTTAATCACAATAAGGGTTATTTTATATACTCATAGAGGAGACACATTTAACCAAAGGCTGTCTGCACAGAGACATGGTACAGTGAGTTGTGCTGTTTTAGGTAGCCTTTCCCTGCCTGGGAGGAAGTGTTTGGGGTTTATGGGTTTCATATGACACGACAGAACCTTTTTAAGATGTTGTAGACGCGCTGGTAAAAAAGCCGTCTGCCCACCCCTGCATTAAGCTCCCCTGTGATCTCCACCATATTTATAGGTACTGTCTTGTGTCACATGGCTTCCATTTCTCCACTTGTTGGGACCCCCTGTGGTGGCTTTTACAAGCACAGGTATGAAGAGGTCAGGCAGTCTGTCGGCAGCCTGGTCAGTGACATGATGAGAGAGAGAGTGAGGAAAAAAACACTTTGTCATTTTGCATAATGTCTATCTAACACCTTTGTAACGTTTATATTATATACTAGTATCAGCACAATCTATGTTCTTATGCCAAAACATCAACAATATTGTTTTAAAATAAAAGAATGAAATAATTCAATGCCTTCAAGAAGTTTGCATATTAAGTGTCTTGCAAATTCTTTGTAGAATATCCAAATCAAACATCAAATCACATCAAAGTCACTTTATTCATTAGGAACTTCCTTTGCAAAAAAGTGCAAGATGCAGAAACACAAATACAACAACATCAACAACACATCTAAGACATAGCACATACACACATACAGTAAGCATATCAGGTCAGTAAAAAACAGTAGAATGAATAACATATAAAAAAATTAAGAGCTAAAACAATTACAGTGTTATTGATATAATCGGTCTTAAAGTACCCTGTAGTCTGCAACGATTCTAACTTAATAAATCATAAACTTTAATCTGTCGCCACTCAAAGTGGGCCAGTGGTTTATTTTAGCCCAAACTACAGTTTTTTTTTTTTAGTGTTAATTTTGTTAAAAAGATTCACTTTGTTTTCCCAGGCGCACATTTCCTTTCACAGCTGCCTTACTGTATGCATTGAGGTATTGTTAATGTTATTTGATAAATCTGCATATAGATGATATCTTGAGGTACTTTTTAGGTTCTTTTTTTGGTAAGTAAACATAATTTATATTTCTTGATTAAAAAAAAGTTAATTCTTCTCTCAACAAATACTGACTTGCCTGTTCCCATCACTGTTTCTCCTCTCTCAATAGGACGCTGCAACTTTCCATCTCGGCCATGTGGTGTGGTGTTGGTTTTAGTGGGCACTAAAAACACACTGTTAACTCCAGTTTTAAAGTTCCTAAAAGCCTATTCTCTAGGGTTGGTACTTTAATCTACTATTAGGTTTCACATACAGCACAGACAAACCTGGGAGGGAGGAATGAAAGACGTTAAGTCAGTAACCTCTTGAAGATTGTAGACTCATTGTAGAAAAAACAATATGTAGACATAATCAGATTTATTGTTTTCATCATAAATTTGGGATGTCTTTCTTTATCTTCGATGGATGACTTATGAACTAAACTGCAGAAATTCTTAAGCTCTGGTTCTCCTTGTGGGTGCCAATGCTTTGTGGATTACAATTTATATTTGCCCCATTATATTCAGTATCAACACCAAACTGAAAGATGAAAGGACTTTAAGATTTGCCAAGTGACATAAAAATCAAAGCAGGAGGAGTTTTGTCCACCTTCTAACTTTGTGTATAAATTATTTTTATTTGCACTTTTCCCAGCTTTTACTGTCATCTTTGAGTGGAGGCGGTTATTTAAACGTGGGAGGAAGAAGTAAAAAAAGCTCTTTCTCTCTTCAGGGGATGGGACTCTGCCTTTAACGGTGAAGAGGTTGGAAGCGAGTTCAAGGGAGTTCAATGTTTTCAAAAAAGTCAAAGGTCAGGTTCAGAAGGGAGCTGTTCAAGGTTTAAGGACTTCTTTTTATCTGGTGTTTAAGGCACCAATATTATAAAGGTCTAAGACAGGCTCTGGTCATTTCAAAAGAGTTTAGGCATTGTCTTGTGTAATTGTGCAAAATCATCTTTAATTTGGCCTGGCTAAGTCTTCGAACAGGACGATTTGGATTAGAGGTGTGCCTTGGCTTTAAACTCTGCATGAGGCTGTAGATGTAATGACTTATACTTGCTGTTTTAGGATACTGTAATCAATACCAATCCAATCCAACACAGAAGCCTACCAGTTCATTTATTTAGTTTGTCTTGGATTTTAAAAGATAGGCTACATCTGTGTAATGAATAGCATCTCATAACTACTGAGTCTTTATGATTGGATCAGAAAATGCAACTCTACAGGAATTTGACTAGTACACAGCAGCTGTGCACACTGCACTGCACAATGAGCATAACTACCGAGTACAAAGACAAATTGGATTAGTGAATGAAAAGGAAAATAATCACTTCAGCTGCCATCGACTCTATAGCTCCCTTTATAATGAATAGGACTGTGCCTCTTTGTGACTTTTTCTGTATAGGAAATTTAAGACTTCTCAAAATGACTTAGTATCATCTTACACATTGATTATCAACATAGAACATAAATAGCAAAAATATTTAAGGTATTTTTTGTAATCCTCTGTTGAATAACGCTGTATTTTGGCAAAATGCGATACAAATATTTTCATTATCTGTGTTATCTGTTATCTGTTATCTGTTTTGGTGTTTTGACTGAATTTAGTCTTAGCGGCAATCAACAAAAATGTCACAAGTGACCTCTTCACTTCTATTACGCAGTGCATAGGGTGGCACTGCTGCTGTGCTCTGCTGTATCTGTAGACACTGTGGTAAGGATTAGATTAGGGAAGATCAGATTATGGACTGGGAATAAACATTCAATATGACTAAACCTAATCCTTGTATATGAGCCTTTGAGGACGGAAGGGTTGAAGAGGGTTGCCTGGACATTCAGTTTAGAAACCACTAGAAAACTACACAACAAATACAATACACATCAAAGACAGTATTCTGTCAATGTTAATGAACTGCTGAGATAATTAGGAGTAAATCATTCTTAGCCACACTTTTGTAGCATTGGGTGTAAGTTTAATTTGATAGCACAGTGGTAAAGTGACAGAAAATTGTGCGGGAGCAGGCAGAAGCATTTGGTAAATCGACTTGAACTTGAACACATGACACTGAGACAAGCTGCAGTCGCTTTACTGACTAAGCTATTAATTGTTTTATATTATATTATAATCTAATATGCAGCCCTAATGTCCATTTAACAAATCCAACAACAAGTGGTCACAAGACAGTGTACTCTTTATGCCAAAGTCAGACCTTCCTATACGCAGACTATGCAAGTTGTGTAGGGCCCAGCCTCCTCCTCACGGTCAAAGTAGTGGTCATGCTTCTGTGTGTCCGTCACCTACAGCAAACAGGGCCCTGTCTGATTGGTTTATGCTTTGTGAATGCTCACAGCAGAGAGCCCATCCTATGTACTACGGACCTACTGGAGCGTAGCAGCCACTTATCCCTCTCCAGCGGCTCCATGCACGCCCTGAACGCTCTCTTCACTTTTACGCTGTGAGGGAAACTGTGGTTTAACTCCTCTATCACTCATGTTTCAGAAAACAACATTGTTTCATGACACCGCTGTGTTTTTTCCTCTCAGTCTCTCTCAGACCCCTCGTCGTTCTTGAGGTTTGACTGCTCTCCTGTTGCTAAATAGAGGAGAGAACTCGGAGCTACCTTGAGCAAAAACTGATTTAAACTAACTCCACCCCGTGTCCATTAGAGGACAGAGAGATATGGACAGTAGTTTCCTCAATAAAAATATACAAAGTCACAGTTGTATTCATTACGAGGTGCAGAGGTTGAGGCTGCGTGAGATGTGTGTAATAGTTACTAAATGTAACCCCAGAGTGTTGATGTGCTGTTTGAAGCCTGTCACCATCAAACTATATTTAACTGGTCCTGGGACAACATGAATCTGTTAAGGGCAAGTGTAAGTTAGTTTGGCAGAGTAGTACTAAAGTGGTGGGTCAGGGCCCTAAAGGGGTCACAGAATGTTTAAATAGCGGCCAATAGTATGTTTAGCTTATTTGAAGCCTATTACAGTACATCTGTGAAAGCCTACAGAGCTTTGGTTCTGTAAAACAGTGGGCTAAATTAAATATTCTTAAATAAAGTTGGCTTTAATAAACTGAAGCCTACACTGATGTGATCAATAAAACGTTTACTAAACAAAGCATGCCTAGAGAGTCAGGTCAGGCAGGGTGACAGTTTAGGTAAAAAATAAACAATTAATTTAAAGGCTATTAATCAAATTAAATGAAAGCTATATCACCGGTTAAGACATAGCTGATAGAAGGCCCCTGGAGCTGAATCTGTGAGTCTGTGAAGAGGGTTGTGTTCATCAAGATCAGCTGGTGTAAAACCTATGCCAACTCATTATGAAAATCACACTAGGAGGCAGATAGTTGCTGTGGTGACCCTGGAAAGGAAAAGCTTAAAAAAAAAAAGAATGTCTACTGAACGCTTTTGCTGTGTACACCTATCATCCCTGATGACTATGTAGTGCACTGTAGAGGTGTCTAAATGTCTAGTAAATGAAAAGTAGTGATCTCAAAATTTTGTTTCGATTGAAACGATTGAAACTATAATTGAAATAGCCCAGAATGCTTTGAGAGCTTCGGAAGAGTACAGCAGGACCATGACAGAGCTTAAAACTGTAGACAACATGTTTGAATGAAACTAGTAAGAAATGCTATTTTTACTGTACATGAAATCACAAATGTTAGCTTACATTAGCTTGTTTAAATGAATAAATCATAGGTTCTCCCTTAATGAAAAAAAGAGCTGCAATAATCCAGTCTGTTTTATTTATGTACATCTAATACATGTTTAATAGAACACTCATGGTTATTATTTATTTTATTTTAACTTATTTTTTAAATGCTTATATATAAAGTCTGGTCAGGTTTTATTAGAAAAGTCCATTATCAGCGGCACTATGTAGTGACTGAGGGGTTAGGGGCTAGGGAGGAGATTTGAACACAGCCTTTGTCTGACTGATAAAAGCAGAATCAGACTGGCATGACAAAGCAAGGGTGGACTACTACTGCACCTTAGTCTCGGACAAAATTACTGTGTCATTATGGTTCTGGGTTCTCAAACAGCCTGACCATTAGCTCCATCTAGTTGAGTGACAAAGTGTTCGACTCAGAAGCTGTTGCCCCATGTCTCATTGGCCGCTTGTAACTTCCATACTGGGAAATGAAATGTATAACTTCCTGAATTAAAATGGACTGGCACACACACACATGCACACAGAGCACCACAATGTGCATATACATCTACGCTTGCACAAAAACACACATGCAAAGTGAATCAATTCCTGTCTCCGCTATCAATCCATATCTCGATCGTTTGGCCTCCTGATGTGAATAACCCAGGCTATAGGCCTAACAGCAACCCAATACTTTATATATTTCACCCACGTCAAAGTGTCAGAATGAAGTGCTGCCTGCTGGCACTTGGTGAATTTCTACTCTCCCTTTCTGTCCAAGTGTGGCTCAAGTTTCATTTGGCTGTCAATGTACAAATGTGTGAGGATAAAAAGTTCTCTGACCTGTCATGTATGCTGCTATTTTCATCTATTCGGTGATTGTGGTTTTATTTACAACACTAAATCCTATTGATTTTCTGAATAACAGATTAAACAATTTGCTTCCTGTAAGCCACCTTTTATCAGGCTTTAATAAACCATTTTAGTGGAGGGAACTGGTCTGCTTCCACAGGCCAGAGTAAAAGGTAAGGACTCAGGTAACCACAAAGTGTAATTATGAGTGGGCCTGATCCTAGTGAAAGCTCTTCCAAGCCACTTTCTCCCCAGCACCGTCCGCTTTGGCACGAGAAGCGGAGAGGGTCACTGTTTAATAATGAACAGGTCGAGCCAGCTGTAACGGATACATGCACCTGCTTTATACATCAGTCAATTACCTAATTAGAAGTCTCCCTCAGGGGAAAGCTAATACCTCGTCCCGAAGTTGGAGGACAACCCCTTCCATGTGAACACGAGACAAACAGATACCTGTATGGCCGGGGCATGTGTGCATGTGCATTCACTTCTAAGAATGAGAAACAATAGGAAGAGGTCCAGTATTTCTTTGCGCAGATCATGTGCCCAAGGACGCTCATGGGAAATAGTGCTCTGTGCAGCTATGATCCAATAACAGTCAAGCTGCGGTCCACCTCCTCACACACTCAGGTCAGCTCACAGGAGAAAGTGATCTATGGAAATCCATGCAGCTTTTATTTAGAGGAAATAACATTCTTCTGAGCCGTGCTGAATGCTCCAACTGCTCCCCTGGACATCCACAGGAGGACATGCAAAAGACTTAAGGAACAGCGTTATACAGAGAACTTCCCAACAGCTTTAGATTCAGATTCAGATTCAACTTTATTGTCCCAGAGGGAAATTTGTCTCACATTGAGCTCACAGTGTTGCCCGTAGCTGCAGATTACATACAGACATATGTAAAAGTTTGGGCACCCCTGATAATATAATTATTGTAATTTATAAGTTGTTGGGCATTTGGATCAGCAACTTCATTTTGATATATATAATACTTTATGGACACAGCAATATTTCATTATTGAAATTAGGATTTTTGGATTAAAAGAAAATATGCAATATGCATCATAATAAAATTAGGCAGGTGCAAAATCTTGGGCACCTCAACAGAAAAATTAAATCAATATTTAGTCGAGCCTCCTTTTGTAAAAATAACTCCTATAGGCTCTGACAAGTGTCTGGATTCTGGATGGAAGTATTTTTGACCATTTCTCCTTATAAACATCTCCAGTTCAGTTAGATTTGATGGCTTCCGAGCATGGACAGACCTCTTTAAATTATCCCATAGATTTTCAGTGATATTAAAGTCTGGGGACTGTGATGGGCGCTCCCTAACATTATATTTCTCTCTCTGCATGAATGTTTTTGTGCATTTTGAGCTGTGTTTTGGGTCATTGTCTTGTTGAAATACCCAATCCCAGCATAACTCCAGCTTTGTGACTGATGCTTGAACATTGTCTTTAAGAATCTGTTGAATTTGGGTGGAATCCATCCACTCTCAACTTTATCAAGGGCCCCAGTCCCTGAACTAGCCCCACAGCCCCACAGCATGATGGAACCTCCACCAAATTTGACAGTAGACAGCAAGGGGTTTTCTTGGAATGCTGTACTGCATTATAAAAATATAATTTCTCAATTTTTGTGTTAAAACCGGAGCGTCTGTGTGAAGCCTCTGAGACAGCTTACAGCATAAAAAAAATCAACATGCATTTTTTTTTCAGAAGGTTGTCCTCAAAGACACACAAATATCTGAAGGATCCCACCTGTTCTATCTTCCTGCCTCCAATGATTACAGGGTCATGGGGCAGCAGTCCTATGGGGTCAAAGACCATCTCTTTGGTTTTTACCACATTAAGAGTCAGATGGTGCCCCACACACCAGGACTGAAAATAGTCAGTTTCATTAAAATATGTGGATGGAGAGTCACCAACTCTTAGTAAACTCAAAATGATGCAGTCCGAGAATTTTTTAATTTTGTTGTTTGGCAGATTGCTTCTGCATTCATTAATGTATAAAGTAAACAGGATAGGAGAGCTCCTTGTGATACCCCAGTGCTGCAGTTTTTTACTTTAGACAGAGGGATGTTGACATTTACATGTTGTGACCTGTTTGTTAAAAAACAAATAAAACCACTATACAAAACAAAAGCTTACATTTAGGTCCATTTTTGTGTTTTGAGTTATTGTGCAAGTAAATGAAGGGAAGGGAATGGTATTTGTATAGCGCTTTACCTAAGTCACCCGAAGCACTTTACACAGAAGGGAAGGGGTATTTCATTCACTCCATAGTCAATGGTGAGCTACGTTTTGTAGCCACAGTTTCCCCTGGGGTAGACTGACAGAAGCACGGGTGCACACATCTGCTCCGACCACCATCAACCACTCACTCACACCGGCTTCCTGGTGTTCCCCAGCGGGCTCCCATGCAGGTACTGACCAGGCCCTACCCTGCTTAGCTTCCAAGGTCTGACAGGATCGGGCATCCACAAGGAGGATGAACTGTATCAAAAGCAGAGCTAAAATCAGCAAATATAACCATTTGCATTCCCTAAATGTTTACAGTTCATATGAGACATGCTGATAATAGCATATGTAGTGCTGAGCTCTTGCCTATAAGCGAACTGTAAGGGATCAAGGAAAGTAGAAACTTTAGATTTGAGTCTACTCACCATTATTTTCTCAAAATATTTAATGACAATGCTTGTCAAAGCCA
This sequence comes from Bostrychus sinensis, assembly GCA_020698575.1. Taxonomy (NCBI): domain Eukaryota; kingdom Metazoa; phylum Chordata; class Actinopteri; order Gobiiformes; family Eleotridae; genus Bostrychus; species Bostrychus sinensis. The sequence continues at coordinate 21,494,380 of CM036239.1, read as the reverse complement.
CAGGCCTATAGTCTTTATTTGAGGCTGGGCAGGAAGTCTTTGGTATAGGTATTATTGTGGACCTTTTCCAGAACTGTGGGACAGAACAACCTTCGACAGACAGTTAAAATGTTGAGCACCAGGCCTCAGATAGCTCCTGCGCACAGTTTTTCAATGAGAAGGCTGCCAGGCAATCCGGACCAGCAGCTTTCTTTACAGAGACTTTGCTAAAAATAACTTGAACACGCTGCTGATCAATTTTAAAACTGTGTCAATTTGAGAATTTATGTTAACTGAATTGGCAAAATCACAATCATTCTGTGCATCAAATCTTAAAAAGAAGTCATTTAGATTATTAGCACATTCCTCATCATTCATGGTAATCAAATTTTGTTTGTTCATGTTCATGTAAGTAATCTTTTTCACTGAGTCCCAAAGTTTTTTTTTATTGTCCATACAGCTAAAACTCCTTTCTAAAGACTCATTGTTCGTTTTTTCTTGCTTTCCTTTGTATACTGTTGAGATCCTTCCGCGCTGTGGCTGCACCTGCTCTGTCCTTATTTTTAAAAGCCAGACGATTTTTGTTAATACTGTCTTTGCCATCCTCGCAATTTTTTATGTTACCGAAACATTTGTCCAATACTGACATATTTTGATATATTGTATAAAATCCTGCAAGCTCCAGGCAGCAGTGGTTAAAATCCCCAGGTATGAAGACAACGGCCCCTGGAATCAGCTAAACAATTTGCAGCTTTCCTAGCATTCTCATTTGGAGGAAAATATGCTGCACAAATTATGACATTGCCAAATTCCCGTGATGAATAAAAAGGTTGCATAGACAAACACAACAGTTCCATATCTGGATCACATAACATTTCTGTAATTTTCACTTGTTTGCACCATGCATTTTTAACATATACACAAATCCCACAACCCCTAGTCTTTCCAGAGGATGCAGTCCTGTCCACCCTCAGGCAGGAGAATCCCTAATCTTGGAGTAAATGTCCGGTATATCGGGCCAGTGCCGGAGTCTCAGTTAAAACCATAACACATGACTCCCTGTATTTGTGACAGTGATTGTTTAAGCGCAACTCATCCATTTTTCATGACAGTGAACACACATTGCTCAAAATGATAGAGGGAAGTGGTGGTTTATTACCCCTTCTCCAGAGCCGCTGCCTCACACCTCCACGTCTGCCTCGCTTATGCCACTTTTTCGTATTTTCATATTTTTCGTTTTTTTTTTTGATATGGAGCAAAAGATTCAGTCAAATGTTGGAGTCAAAGTTTTACCTTGCAGTAAAAAGATTTCCTGTTGCTATTTGGGCTAATTAAGAACAAGAATCAAGGTCCTCAAGTGCACGGTAAGCACTGACAACTTACATTGTTATCTCTTTATCTATAGCCAAGACTAAGATGAACCGACCTAGGTGTCACTAATATGACCGGACAGTCTGCTTGCATGGACTATTGCTTGGGCCACCACCTGCTCTGATGCAATCAGGGACACTTCAGTTGTGATTAAGTGACTTGAGCCTTTGGAGGACAGAGCACTGCTAGGGTAGGTGATGGGATGAGATGGGGGCGGGGGTCCAACTAAAGCAAATGAGTGATGAACCTCTCACTTTACAAAGAGTGAACATCAAGATCACTAATGTTAGTCATTCTCATCTACATTTTCCCGTATGACCCCGGCCTGGTCATCCTTCTCCATCAAGCAAATTTTATTTTATTTTATTTATTTATTTTTTTATGACAGCAAAAAATCTATTTCAGCTTATTAATAACAGCTACAGTGTAAATATCTGTATGGTGGGGAGATGGATGGAATTGAAAGAAGAAAAAAAGGACTGAGATTGAGATGGCGGTGGCAGCAGGGTCAGAGATCAGGGTCACGGAACATGCTCCTAAAAATCAATTTTCACACAAGAAGGTTATTGAGAAGTGGGATGACTAAAGGCTGCACATGTATGTGTTCCTATACAAACATGGTCAGGACCTCTCTTTTCAACACACTATAAAATCTCAGATAAGTTATTACATTGCATCCAACCAGATTGTTTGTTTGTTTGTTTGTTTGGTTGGTAAACCTGTTGTTGCAGAGTGGTTAGCTTCTGCTGCACAATAAGTTCCGTGCCCTTTTGAGTCCCCCTTCTTGAGGTGGGTGTAGCTGGGATGGGCTACAGCCACCCATGACCCCTAATGAGAATAAGTGGAAGTAAATTTATGAATTAATGTCTGAGGTAAGGCACAAGCTTATAAGGGACTACAGGTGCATATAATCAAATAAGAATAGTGTGGAAATGTATAATAATTTCAGTAGTTGAATTAAAAAAATGAAACACCTAAATTATATAGATTTGGTACACAATATTTTAATAAAAAAATTATGGGATATACATTTAGTGTAACCCATAATCATCACAATTAAAATAATTAAATGCTTGAAATACTTCACTTTATGTGTACTAAATGTGAATAATAAACATGTTTTACATGTTGAAGTGAACTACAGAAATAAATAGACTTGACCACAATATGCTAATTAGTTAATGTGGCGCTAATTTTAAGAGCAAAAACTGACTAAAAGTAATGAAAGTTGACTAAACCTTTTACCTAAAAGAAATACTAATGGTTATTTTGATCGTTTGTCTGCTTATTTGAAAAAGTAATAGACTATATATACAGTATGTACTACTATAGCAACCACACCCGAAAGAGAGAAGGATGTGGCCTGCCTCAGCGAGAACTCCCTTGCTGACTCCTAGCTGCTAATACAACTAATGCAGTAATGTAAGGGCCAAGGCGATTAATGAGAGCGCTCTGGCCCTGACATCTCAGACACCCTAATGTTGCAGCAGCGTCTCCCGAGCCGTGCTTTAATCCATCACTGGGCCCTGTAACCCAATTATGGCCTGACGCTTTACTTTTAGCTCCTCTGTCGGGTCCTTCACACACATCTATAAAAGGGCAAACAAGCACACACACACTTAGACCAGAGTGTATGAGCATGGTTGGACAAGCTTGTTTTACAAAAAAAAAAAAAGACTTGATGGGATTTTGTGGGTGCATGCAGAGTCAGACAGAATATACCCACAAAGTTGTGTTAGCAGTTATGAGTGACAACTTGGAAAGCCTGTGTTGAATATACTGCTCAAAATTTTAAATCATGTAATTGACTGAATGATGCATCTAAAATACTTTATCATTTATACTATGTCAGATTACCTTTCTTAGATACAAGCACTACATCAATAAAGCAGAATATTGTAGAAAAAGACATTTATTTTAGTCATTCAAATCAAAGTGAAACCATAACAAGAGACCACTGCAATTTATTCTTAAATCAACCTCTCTCTGAGTCTGACAACCATTTCGGGCCAATGTTTGTTAAATTGCTTTGCACGCTTCACTCTACTTTATGAGTACACTGACCATCAAGCAAATCAGGGTTGTCACCAAAGCAAATACTCATTCCTGAATGTTCTTTGTTTAAAAGCAAACCTTTCAATTATTCAAGTTATAAACAGTGTAATAACGCCTCTTTTTATATGAAGCCACCTGTGACCCCTGATGAAAAATAAGCAAGATGACTGAATAAATTGTATATTCATCACATTTAAATATAATAAATGCTTGAAATACTGTGTCAATATATGTTTTTGAACCAAAATAATAGGAGATCATTTTATTTTCCATAATAGTCCAATTTGTTTATGTGTGTCTGTTCATGCATTTGTGTGAGTTCTATAGTCCCTCTTCAATAAACTTCTTTTGTAGGAGCTTGATGCAAAAGCCTGTGCTATGTAAATGTTAACTAACTTCCTATAATCATCTCCATAAAGCTAATTCCCTGTTAGGATTGTAATCTTAGCATGATACTACACTAACATGCCTCATTCCCAGCGGTCCATCAGTGCACTGCTAAAGGACCATACATGCTGCATTTTTCACGAGGTCCCCTGTGCAACATTTATGATTCACCCTGAAGCCTTTAAAACAATATTTGACTGCTCGCTCCACCAGGACAACCTACCATCTAGATCGCAATGTGGATGAGAGCAGCCTGATCTAAAATAGTAGCTCCCTTCCTCCCATACCCTTCTCTGTTTGTCATTTATGTCACACACAGAGTAACAGCTCTGTCAATCAAGAGATCTATGTGCTCACTTCCTCTAAATCAGGTGGATTGACTTCTTAAGAGTTACTGGAGGAGCCTACTTCCATTAGCCACTCCCAAAGGCAAATTAACTTAAATGTACCCGCTCAATAAAGTTCAAGACAATCATTTGCATGTCAATGTTTCTTTTTTTCTTGTTTCTTTCAAGACCTTTCCAAACATACAGCTGAGGAGGGCAAATCTTGAGATTCCATTGCACTAATGCCAGATAGTCAGAAAGCTAATTAGAGAGTGCACAGTGGTCTTCAAATCCCAGAAATCAGCTTGAAACAACAGCGATGGCCAAATGATCTAAAACAAGCTAACCAATAATAGTGGGGCACAATATCAGAAAAAACATGCAGTATCTTATTTAGGTTATTGCACATAATTGCTGTTACTCTTCATAAAGTTTAGGTTATATTATGTAGAGACAAATTAATTTTTATTTTTGAAGGGATTTAAAATTCTGGACTCACTGATGTTAAATCTAAACCAGGGCTAAATCAAGTTTTAACTAGGACTTAATCAAGTCCTAACTAAGTCTGAACCAGGACTAAATCAGGTCTAAACCAGGATATTGCATTTGCCAACATTTTAATGATTTGCGAGATATTGTGCAATATGTGGCAGAAGACACACTCCTTACAGTATAAGGCCTAATAATGTTTCAGTAATAGCCAATTCATCTCAAGGTGGGCTTAAAACGCAGTAAGCAGGCAGTCACCACCACTTGTAAGGGCTTTGAATCTTCGGACTTAAGTCAGCATCTATATCTGTAAGTTTTAATTTAAGGAAGGTGTTTCTACAATAGATAACACAATGCCCTCCATTCAAATCATATTGTTTTGTTGCTGTTCATCCTCAGCGCTGGAAATCTGCTTTGATAATAGCTCAATACCACTATCGTCTCTTTGTGTACTTTCTCTCTATGAAACTGTTTCACTCTCCAGTTCACTGCTCCAACCCCTGGGCATCTTAAGCATCAGATGTCACGTTGTCTCAGACAAACATGCAGCCCAGGCCTCGGAGAAGAACCTTGCCACATGCTCAAGTGCTATAAGTGCCTGGGAGTCATCTTACAAGAAACACTTATTGCATTTTGTATTGAGCATGATGTTATGAAAAATTAATATGGGCTGGTCTGCCTTCATCATTGCAGTTGTGTGTGTATCTATCTCAGTGTCTTTCTGTATTTGTAAAAAGCCACATGTTCTACTTTATTTGTTCTGCTGTATTTGGGCTTTGCGTGTTTTTCTGTGAATATCTTTTTTTCAGTATACTCTTCACTCTGTAACATATGCATTTCCATCTCCAGAGAGCTAGTGTTTTAGTTAAAGGGGAATCCATTCCCTGAACTATTGACAACAGTAATTGTGCAGCCCTCCATCCATTTGCTGCATTTACCGTTTTATTTCCCACCGTTACTGCATATCGACTACACTATTGGCAAAACAATAGCAAAAAAATACTGCCATTAGGCAAACTGATATGTATATAAATCTAAAACAGAGGAAAACAACAGATACAGTGCACAAAACAGAAACACTATACAGTAGTTGAAACACATTAAAATATTGCTGGAATATCAGATAACTAATCTTTTATGTCCAATAACCTTTAATAATCTATATATATGGCCCCTTGAACTAGGACTGCACAATATTAGAAAAACATGTGATATGACAAAACTGCGATAACAAAAACATTAGGAATATTTGGATTTCCTGGAAAAGATTAAGACTTTATTCATCCAGAGACGTAGTAACAAATATATATTTTAAGAAGAGATACAAGGCTCTGGATTTACTGGTCAAAAGCAGGGCTAAATTGAGACTAAACAAGGTCTAAATTCACATCAAGCTCATTTAATTAATTAATTTATTATTTTTTTTTGAGGGGTGGGGGGCGCGGGGCATAACATAATTATATTATTTTGTGAGTGTAAATTTCTGTTAGATAGAAGACCATAACATTCTTGCGATATGGATTTTGTGCTTGCTGAGAACAATACATTTGCAATATACTGTGTAGCCCTACTAATTTTTTTGGACAAATAGTCTTGGCCAAGTCCTTTTCTTATCCCGTCTTTATTTCATTTCATTGTAGAAATTAATCTGACCAGCCTGTACTCTTTAAATGATGATGGATTACCTTGAGTAGATAAAAACTAATCTTATAAAAGGGATTACGTAAAAAAAAAAATAATAATAATAAAAAAAAGATGTTGTGTTGCTTTCATTCTGACCAGAAATAAACATAGTTTAAACCTTTGCTGATTGTTAAAGAACATTTGGTGCTTAAATTTGGGATGTCAATTTCAATGGAGCATCATCTTCTATTACCATAACCATAAATGTAGTTTTTAGGGACTGTATAATTATGTCAGCATGTTGTCAAATTTGTATAATCATTAATCTGTAATATTAAACATGTGTAAACAGGGCAGTGTAGCCTAACCCCTGAAAAAGAGTGGAAGTCATATGGGTCATAGAGGAAAATCACAATGAGGTCTTTAGAAACAAGATCTAGATGACTGAGGCAGGTTAAATCATAAATCTATCAGCCATTTGACAAAAGAACTGATACTCTCTTTCCCTTCTAAAAATAAGCATCATGCCATGTGAACTCCTGACCCAGTGAAATGTAGCATGGTCAACTATCTAATCATACTATACGTGAGTAATGTATAGTGTACATGCCTGAATGTGATGGAAGTCAGAGTAGGTAGATACTTATACATACAGGCAGAAATGTGATTTTTATGACCATAAACAGATGGAAAAATATTTGGATTTCTGTGCTATGGATTGGTAATGTTTTCTTCTAATTCTGCCCTCAAGCTAAACTATAATTAAATTATGACATTATGCCCCACACATGATCCTTATTTAAACCACTGTCTATTCTCTGTAGTGTTGTGTTTTGATTTTATATCTCTTAAGAGGAATTGAAAAGGCTTCAGGCACTTACAGTATCACTTCCTTCTCTCCCCCCACACTCAACAGTAATAATCTTAATGACCTTTGCCCATGTTGTACTGCCCATTTCTTTGCTTGCTCCAGCCCTGACCCCTCCCTGCTTTCAGTCCATTCACGCCCTCCCTGTCCCAGGTTACTTCCAGCACAGCGGCCACAGCAAACACAGTCCCTTTTTCCACTCCAAACCCTCACACACAGCCTTAGGGTTTCCTGAAGTGGCTCCAGTGGACATTAGCATCTTCCGTCTTATACCTCCCCACCTCTGCGTGTTTCTGCATCGTGCCTCTGGGTCTACAACATGAACACCGCTCTCCTCGACTTCATCCGGTCCAAATAACCTTTTGTGTCTGACAGGACGAGGGGAAACCCACACATAATAAGCATGTTCCCGGTCTGAAGAAGGACACTGGGCAGCGTGCCTACTGCTGGCATCACAGGGATTTTCTTTGAAGCCAAAGTGATGATGAGGTGTTGGGTCAGATTGGGGCTGGCGTTAAGGTACAGCCATAGTAACAGAGACATTGGACGTCTCACATCTTCAGAGAACTTAAAGCGCTCTAAGGCAAAAAGTTGCTGTATGTGAAGGCGATGCTGGACAATGAATACCCATATACTTATCTGCATGTATCGAGGGCAAACGGAAGAGTAATTTTCATATTGTTTTAATTTAGAGCATGACAATCAACAGTAACACAGCAAGCATGGTTCACAAGGGGAAAATGCACAATGAAAATAAATAATGTGTTCTTTAGGTATTGATTCTACATCTCTACCCACTCAAGGCTCTCAAGGCCAACATTAAAATGTCTTGCTTCCTATCTCCATCTTTAATTGATGCTGGATATTGCTTTTATCCACACTCTTCACTCTCTGATGAGTGTCATTGTAGATGCAGTATAACAGCTGCTTTGTTGTCACTTATTGCCTTCATTCTTAGCTTGACGTAAGTAAACCTGTTATAGCCGCCTTAAAATGCTTATGGATCAAAAGTGGGATATGTACTGAACTGTACTGTGTAACAAGCCATTTAGAGCTCTTTATTAGCTAATCACACAGACAATGGGCTAAAAGCACTTATATGAAACTTCTATGCAGACAAGAGGGCTATTTGATCAATTTGTATTAATTAGGTAAGAGCCTAAGATCTGTATAGCATCATTTAAGAGAGTGCTCCTGATAAATTGACTACCCACAATGCAGGTTTGTGCGGCATTTTTCAAAAGCTATTTGAATTAAATAAAAAACAATTATATACAGGACATTGTTCGTCTTGACATGTCAAAGTCAACCTGTGGTCACTACTCATCAAACGTCCATCAGCTGTGACAGTGTGGATGGGAGAAGACAGGATCTGAACAGACAGATGAGGTGCCATTAAAGCCATCATGGGTTTTATCATCTTTCACCCCCTGTTAAGAAGTGCTTAGGCTCCTGGGAAGAAGTTTAGCACACATATGTGATGTGTGAACGGCTGACGGGGCCTGCCTGTTCACACAAGAAGAAGGATCAAAACATTAGACATTGTCTTGACTTTAACGGATTAACACCAACACCCAAGTACATTTTTGCAGTATTGATGATTATATAGTTTTTGTTTTGAAAAAGTAGCATAAAGCTCTGAGGGTATCAGACCGCTGGACAGATGTGTTTCAAATATGGAGTTTTTAAGGGCTTTTAAACGCCTGTGTGCATACGCTCATATATGGAATATTTTTATAGTGTGTAAGTATGTCTGGAGGGCATAGCTGCAGTAATGATTTACTAAATGTCAAATGAACAGTAGTGGGAGAAAACACCATGCAGGCATGTAGGCTGGAAGCTTTTTAGCATTTCACGCCCTGATTGTGAGACAGCTCACTGACCAACACTACCACTGAATGTGTCTTGTATTGTTTAGGAATCACAGTGGAAATCATTTAAAGGAGAAGTCAATGTCAAAACATACTGCATGTATTTTAATATGGAAAAAACATCTCACAAAACACAGTAGAGATAATAGGATTTATTCACCAACAAATATCAAACAAGAATTTAACTTGTCTTCAGAGATGATCTGTAAAAGAAGAGAAAGGTCACACATTTATGTTTAAATGTGTTTATAACATTTACAGCATATTCTTTAGATTCTACTCTTTAGGCTCCCGGGTCACTGAAACCACAGCAAGCAGAAGTTTTTAGGGTAACAAACTGCATAACTTTTGACACAATCAAAATGAGCCTCAATTATGTTTAAACCTTTCTTCTAGTGTTGTCCTTTTTTCCACTTTATTCATTTCCACAGTTTCCAACAAGTTCTGTTTCTGACAGATTTTAGTAAAAAGCACAAACCATCTGTGCAATAATAGCTTTTATGAGTTTGTTCCCTCTCAAAGAGTGCATGTTTTAGTCTCCTGGGTGGGCATCACAGCCAGCGACAGCCTGATGTGGGCTGAAAGGTTGCTCTGTTGCCTGTCTAACCTCTCTAAAGCTCATCTTCCTGGTCCATAGAGACTGTGAGGAGAGGCCGATCACCAGCACCCCTGTTGCTTAATCACTCTCTTCTTCTCTTACCCGTAACATCTCAGACTGCCATTCGCATTTACACTCTATCCACACACCATCATTTATTTATTTATCCTTTTGCCGCATTGCTTTCCTTTCTGCACTCAGATTTCTCTTTATTCTCGATAAAGAAAAGGACCCAGATGGCACCAGAGGTGATATCTAAGACATGCAAGATGCAAGAGGGGAATGTGCACTAGGGTTAAATGTAGCATCAACACTGGACCACACCACATTCAGGACCGGCAATGTTTTTTTCTCACTCTTAAATCTCACTCTGTTATCTGTTGACAAATGTTTGTTAATCATCTACAAACAGTGCTTTTTGTAAATCTAGATCATGAAGTCTGGTGTTTATATTTAGTTGTAATAAATCCAAAATATTGTGTGCAAGTAAAGAGCTCTTGTTTGGACTGTTATTACAATATGTTGGCTGTAAAAATATATGCTCATGTCAGGCCCATAACAACAATATAATTTTGTAAAAAATGTTATAGAGTAAAGTTTGTAATACCTGAAAGATGGTTGTGGTTCATTGTTGCATGCATACAGCTTACTGTAATTAAGGTTGTGGTACATTTAAGTCTCTTCTACACTTGTTTTTGTTGAGAGATAAAAGTAAAAAGCATTATTTCACCTGCACATCAGTCCCTAGCACACTTGCTGCCCTCTCCTTGTTTGTCACCTCATGCTGATCTAGATTTTGTGGCATCGGAGCTGACGGGTGTTCCCTCTTGGTGTTGCTTTCCAGTGCTGAGAGTGGTAAGGTAACACCTCCTTCTCAACTTTTATCCATTTATCCTAAACAACTGTGGTATAGTAACACAACCACTTTGCAGTGAGTGTCTTTAGCAGTGTGCTCTAATCTTGCGTTCGGGGGGACTGGGGGTTAGATTTCATGCTGATAGCAGGGGCAGCCGTGGAGGAGGGCCAAACATATGTTCCGAGGGCCAGGAACAAAAGCACTGACACGTTAGCCTTTTCACAGAGATGACCTTTCCAGCGCTCTCTGTCCCTGCCTCTGCCTGCCGCTGTCCTTTAGTCTGCCAGCTAGCCTCAGGCCCAACTCAAGCCAAGCGCTAGAATTTCTTCTCATCTCCACAAATCTCCCTTGACTAAATGTCAGGATTACATATTTCTCTGCTCACACAGAGTGTTTTAATTAGCCCTACTGTGTGCATACATGTGTGCAGTTGTGTGCAGGAGTGTTTGTAAAATCACACACATACAGTATTTGTTTAGCCCAAATGCAAAGTTCTGTCACATCCACTTTTTATTAACCAAAAGTACTTTGCTAGATCTAGCAGTGTCCTGAGCAGCTTTCTTCACTCAGTACCCTATCACTCCAGGCCAGGGGAGGCTGACAAAAGGAAATGAGGGAGGAAAGATGAGTGAGAAAAAACGAGAAAATCACACTTAACCGTGATAACAGAATGGCTAATGTGCAAGAACGCTAATGCTCATAGACATGAACCTCAGGCCACCAGACTAATCATTACACATATTTTAAAGCTAAAAACATAATTAGATGTGATGCCATGTAACTTTTGATGTTCAGAATAACATTTTTATGTTACAACAAACATTGGGACACTGTAAAATGTACAAGACAAGGTCATGTGCTACTAGCTACAGCAAAGGCTTCATGAATTCAAAGTTACCATTTTTGGTGTAAAAACAAAACATATTTATGCAGCAGGATTTGCAACCTCAGTATTGTGTTCAGAATCAGATAAAAATAACCTTGTATGAACTCCTTTTTTAAAATATATATTTGTGTTTTATTGGTGTGACAACTATGTAAACATTAGCAATGCATTTACAGATTTTATAATTATAAGCATTTCCACAGATGCCAATTACTAAAAATACTGAGAGACACTGTTTCCTAATATAAAATACAATCAGACCTATAAAACATTTGAATCTAAAGCTGATTATGACACATTTCTCCTTTGCTCTGATTTATGGGACAATCTCTGAACAGTCACTCGGTGCTAAAAACCCAGAATCATGGTAGACATGCACCACTGAGACCTGCGTACTTAAATGCAGTAAAGCACAGCTTTAAGCAATTTTTTAAAAACATTTATTAATGTAACATGTGTGGTAAGTGTTCTCGCTTTCCAGCAAGGGAATTGTGGGTTTGATTTTCAGGCTGGCCAACTCACACTCTCTGAGTGGAGTCTGCATGTCCTCCCCGTGTTAAGGTGGGTTCTCTCCGGGTACTCCGGCTTCCTCTCTCTTTTCAAAGACATGCTGCTGTTGGGTGAATTAGTGATTCTAAATTGCCCCTAGCGAATGAATGCGAGAGTGAATGGTTGTCTGTCTGTTTTGTGTCTCTGTGTCAGCCATGCGGCAAGCCGGCCCCTCTCCAGGGTGTATCCCACCTAAGGCCCAAAGTTAGTGGGATAGGCTCCAAGTCAACCACAACCCCTCATAGGATTAAATGGAAGAAAATGAATGATGTAACATGTGCATCTGTTAACACTGTGAGTAATATAACCTGAGAAAAGAGAGAAAACCATGTAACATCAGCATAATCCTCTGCATTATATAGCAGATATGTTGTGGAAGTTCACAAATTAGACAAGAGAAGAGTATCAAGTCTCTGCTTTAATCAGTTCATAACTTCCATCAAGAAACTGCAAAATAACATTTGTGCGGTACAAGAACAACAGCTTCCGTGCCCTGGACAGTCACTTTCCTCTCTCAATACTTTCAGAATAAAAGTGTACATTCGTGTTTGAGACAAGTCTCTGTAGTGTTTGCCACAATATATTGCTGTCACCAGCTAAACAAAGGCATCACAGAGGTCACATGACTCCTTTCTCTGTGATTATTAGTGTTTTTATCTGCTGAGTCTTCAGACACAATTAATCAAATTATTAATTAATTATTAATTATTAATTATAATTTATCAACCCGCACTACTTGGCACTAGTGTGTTGTGCATTAACCGTGCTGAAACTTTCCACGCATAGAAAGTTCAGAGCGCTACATGCCAGTCTGTTTACATTAATTAAACAAAGCTTCAAGGCAAAACATTTCATTCAAAACTTTTTACTAATGAAATTGCTCAATTACCTCGATCAGTTGCTTCATACCCATGTGTAATTAGTGAACAATGATATTTTTTGCTTGTCTGCCCTGCCTGCTGACAGTGTTCTCAACATTAGACTAATATTATGTCAACTTCACCCAAAAATTCACACTACAATGTATAACACCCCTGAAACAACACATTTCCATTGTTAGGGCCTTCTGTAAATATCTTGTGGATATGCTGATAGATATGGGACAGCGCAGACTGTGAGACTGTGATGGCACGTCACACTTTCCCCGGTGCACTTGAAAGGCTGGCACTTACCCAGTCCCACATGAGCGCCTTGCACTGGTTCTGAACTGGTTTCCTCACTCGGGGCTAGCCTGGGACTAACCCTACGTCACCTCTAATTAGGGGAGCCGCCCGGGCGCAGCCATAACGAGCTGATGAATAATTAGAATAGGAGGAAATTGTGCAGCCAGGGTGGCAAATCTGGAGGGACAAGTGCTGAAAACAAGGCAAGCAGCATTAAGACCACAGTCAGTCAAATCTGTGAACTTGACCAGCGGCGTTAACACTAGGGTTGTGTGAAGAGGAATAAAGCTCTGGCACTGGTGGCCTGCCAAGCCATAGTTGGACCCCCAGGGCCGATTAAGATAAACAAATAAGATGTGGGTGATAAATGAATCCATAAATTGCCAACAACTAATGTTAATTCCTTAGTGCTTCCACATTGTGAAAATGTTAAATCAAGTGCAAATAGATGAAGAGGGTTGATAGTGTGATACAAGGTCAACATTTTCATAGCAGCATGTCAGAATCACAATAAAAGAATGACATAGATGCAAGTCTTCTCACTTTATCTAGGCAGTCATGCTAAAAAGGGACAGATTCGGATGTCAATTTGCTGTTGTACTATCATAAAATTTATCAGAAGCCAAAATTATTATGTATAAATACATTTTATATATTAGTGTTGAGTTGGAAATAATATGTAACCACAGTTTTGAATCCTTTTTCACTCCCTTCTGATGCAGAGAAGTCAAAGATGGTGTGTGAGCCATCCAGCAGCCTGGCTTTTGCTTGGAGGGGAGAGGGGGACTGATGAGGACATCCACAGGGAGAGTCAAAGGACTGTGACCCTGTAAGGATTCCCTGACAGCCAACATGGCTGCTCAGTGTTAATTAGTGCTGGCCTTCCCCAGTCACCAAGGTTGTCCATGTCCATGGGTTATTTGACACGTTCCCTGCTTTGTGCTTGCTCTTTTCTCTGCCAGCTGTGCCACTTTGTCTGGTGCAGTGAAATCAGGCATGCTGATGCTGGGTATTAGACGTGTGACATTCATGTTTTCACCTAACGTTTGGTTTGTCATGTGCTGCTGACAAATGAACACTCAACGTGATTACATTTATTAAAGAGACACAACTTTTATTTCATGCCTTAAAATGACTTCAGAGCTCATTAGCAGTTATTATCATGATCAAGGTTTTCTTTCACTGCAGTTTTGTCCTTGACAACACCTCTTTCATTCTGCTTGTACGAGGGTAATAAAGCTGCTAGCGAGGCAATCGATTACAATAAAAAATAAACCATGAGGACCACACTTGATAATATTAAAGAAATGAATCTATGTTCATGAAATCAAAATAGGATCAGAATAACAAAGGCTTAGTGGCACACTTGTTCAGTAACAACAAAAACACTTGCAGAAGATTAGCTTCCCTGTGTGGACCTTCATATAGATCTTTAATGATTCATTTATCTATTTCTCACCTGTCTGGATGAGGCCACCAGCTACATCGACTTCCTTAACCTACCTCACCCCACTCCCGTCTTGATGAATCCTTACAGAGCTGATCTATGATCATATAGATGAGCTAAACTAACAGTCCTAGATGCATTGCCTGTCTGTCCTGGGAGAGGATCTCTCCTTCAATATGGGCTCCATAAGGTTTCTTCTTTTTTCCCCACAAGCTGGGGTTTTTTAGGAGTTTTTCCTTACAGAGAAGGAGGGTCTAAGGACAGGAGTGTCCTGGGTCTGTTTAGTGTAGTTATTGTTTGTGTTGATTGTGTGTTAAGTCTGATTGTGTTTATGTTTGATCAACTGTTGTTAAGCCCTTTGAGGCAACTTTTGTTGTGATACTGGGCTATACAAATAAAACTGAATTGAATTTAATCTATTTAATAAAGTCTTAGGAATAACTAACAGAATGTTGCCTGGACAAATGTCAAGCCTCAGTGCGTGTTTGCAAGGTCATAGAAGAGACGTATTCAATAAAGATGTATGTCTTGATTCTTTATGTCACAGCATGTTTTTTTTATCAAAGCTTATCATTATTTTGTTCTGTATCATTCTTTTTTTTTTTTTTTTTTTTTTTGAGAAAACACAAATTACATTTCTGTTTGTAGATGCAGTCTTATTACACAATTGCCGCTATCTAAAAACATCAGTGGTGAAAATAACAAGCAGTCTTTGTTGAATTTGAAGCAGAAAACTAGACCAATTCATGCAATAATAAACATGACTTTATTCCCTTTTACAATCTTCCAACTCATTTGAACTTAATGCCGCATTCATCATTTTGATAAGCATCAACATGCAGCCAATATGGTAGCAGATAGTCAAGCAAAGCCAAAGCTCGTTAGGGCCACCTATTATAACATTAAAGCATGTTCTTAATAGAAACATGCCTCAGAGCCAAAGGTTTTTCAAAGCAGGACTTTTACTTTTCAGTGCAGCGCGTCATATCATTAGCTGCAGAGGCAAGAGCACCGAGTGTCTCACATGCCTTTTCCACATACATTAGTGTCCACATGTCACATTTCATGTCTAGTGGAAGGGAAAATGCGTTGGTTCTAAAGCCGAATGTGGGCTAAGGAGAAAAAGGCAGGCCTTGGGCATTGGGAGCCCGGGAGAGTTATGGCATTAATGGTGATGAGTAGTGATCACATACTCTGGTCATTAGACTAATAAGACTGTATTTAAATTAGCAAGGCCTGTTTTTCCTATTCTCTGTTTCATCTCCCCCCTATTTCAGCCCCCTCCTGTTATTTTCATGATCATGGGTTAGAAATGCATCCATGTATTTAAACTTCTTTTCATTTATTTTCCTTAACAAAAGGACTAATTAAGGGAGGTACTCTCTCCTTATTAGCAATTATTGTTCTTCTGTCATGCAGAAGAATGTGTTTTTCCTATTCCTCTTGGTTTAACATCTTAACAATCATGTTGCTATATTTGTCTCAACTTTAAATTAATATTATCTTTCTATTACAATAAAATGTTTTTAGTTTACCTTATTTTACTTTTTGTTTTTATGTTTTATTATGATATGTTGAATAAGTTTAATGCACAGTGCTATTGTGGAGGAAGATGGCAATGGTTTGATTGCTTATTTGTTAATTTTTGTGTTGTTGCACTTTGTGTTGTCACTCTTTTTTTTAACCATAAGATATTTTAAGGCTTTATTAGACAGGACAGTGGTGTAGTGACAGAAGATCATGAGACAGGGAGAGACATTTGGTTAGCTGTTATAATCTGGAATAAAACCCTTGCGTGGTGCTTTGTACATTATAGTGTAATGATAACTGTTTATCATAATCAAAGCAAGCCAGATGACTTCTTTTTAACATTGTTTTGATCTCAGACTGAATCTTCAACTATTTATCACAAACTTTATACATTCAAGTAGGGCTGGGCAATATGGCTGAAAACAAAATCTCTTGCTGTTTGACCTATAAAGCTATTTAAATTGAGTTTTTGATTATAATAATACATAGCTACATTTTTATACTAAATGCCTATGCAAAACAACAGTTAAGAAGCAGTCCTTTAGAGTCAACCCTCTCTGCTTCTAAAGGCCAGGTCTACAATAATTCATCCCAAGTCTTGTTAAAAGGTGCTAAAAGCTCCAGAGCACATGGCTCATCTACATACATAAACAAAGTAGAAGTGCTGCACACCACACTACACTATTCATGTCTGCTCCAAAAACAAAGCCATTTCAGAGGTAATCTGACTCCTTTGTCGTTCTTAGAGTTCATAGAGAGTATTTATGCTGTTCTGGGTGCTAGCAGCAGCATTAGCCAAAACACAGTGGACAGGGCAGAGCTCCAATAGGGCTATGTTTGACATTGTCCAAAATTAAAAACTCAAATGAATCAAAATGTATTTTATTTATAGCCAGCCCTACATTCGAGTGTATGCATTTATCTGCAGGTGATAGTGGAAAATACTTAAACAAGAGTGCAAGTTGAATACAACCACTACCTTACTTTATATAAATAATCACACTATATTTTTGGGATGATTTTTATCCGCTCTGCAATGCCATCAGGTTCTATTATGGCTTATAATGCCACACATGAGACATGTTACTGCAGGTAAAATCCACATAAAGGTCTCTCTGGTCTGTCTGTATTTAGCCCTGGAGAGGCCTATACATGTAGTGATCATGGTCGACAGTACCACTGGCTACACAGTGATCAACAGGGTGCCCCCAGTGATAGCGGGAAGCATAAGCGACAATTTTCCCCAATTTCAGAAAAAAAACATTGCCTTTCCTAACCGGCATGTGGGCAAAGGCACAAGCTGAACCCCGAGTCCTCTACCGCCCCAGCGAGCTGCTCTAGGCGCTGGTGTTATTTTGCAGGCTGACAGTGACCCGAGCGGGGGGGGCACCACTCTCTGGAAATGTCCATGGGGCTCCAAAGGGGAGAGTAGTTGCTGGAGGTCACTTTACTCTGTGAGCTCTGTGGTGACCTTGCATTGGTCGCACTACCCATTGGGCAGAGCACAAGAAAGGGAAGTGGAGGGTCATGATCCCTGTGGTGCATGTGTTGGACACAGATGCTAATGCAGGTTGACTAGAGTCTATTGAAAACATATTCTCCGGGCCCTTGCCACTTTAGCCTGCACTCTCCCTTCTCTTTCTCTGTTTTCCTCAACGATAAATGACCTTTCCCTGCCGCTGAATTGTTCCACCTAGCGCCATAGGATCACTGTTTACACACCCCCAAGCTCAGCTCAGAGGCAAAAAAAAAAAAGTTCTTGACCTACACTACAAAAGCACTAAATGTAAGTTAGCCCTTTGTTTCTGCAAACTGCTTCGATGCACCAAGGAGTTCACTGAAAAAAGTTGGAATCTATTCAATCAACAAAGTCTTATTGTGCTTGATCAATGGGGAACACTCATATATTCACAAAGTGACACGCTATGGTCTTCGTGTTCTGCTCCTATTAGGACCAGATACACACATACGACCAACCTAAATGTGTTTTATTGTTTGCACCATACCTCCCCCCAAAAGTCATTGTTTAAATTAGCTTTTGTTTATTTGTTAGAAAGCTCACAATGTTCGCCACAAAGACAAGAAGGATCGTCATCAAAGAGGAGCAGAGCAGCGGAAAGAGGCAGCAGAGACTGTGTGATGCTCCAAAGCCTCACCGCAGTCCAATAATGTCCCATCTGGAACGTGTAAATCAAGACTCTGTATATGCTCAACTCTGCAACCCTGACAGATTTATACAGCGCCAGCTTGTGTTTCTAGTCCTCCAGAGGCAGAGAAAACGTAAACTTTTTGAAACAGTTTGTCACAGGGACTAGTGTCATCCTAAGTAAAGAAGATCATAATCTCCTTAAGCGAGAGGTCAGCCACTTTTAAGCACTTTAAAAAAATTGTATTGACTATTCTTAGTCCTACCATGAAACTGCATGACTTGCTGTGTAGTACCAAAGTTGTGATGTAATCCAAATACTTTATGTACAAAACATGCACATAACCTTCATTCATTTTCTCCTAAAGGTCTGTGGGGACCGGAGTCCATCCTAACATCTATGGGACTGAGGTGGCGTATTTGGACCAAAGCCAGTTAGTTGCGGGGTTAACACCATCTGAAGATTGTCTTTGTACCATGTGGTACTGCTTACTTTGTTTTTTATTTTTTTGTTAAATACATTTGGAACCTTTGTTCTCTTGCTTTTCAAAAGCAGCCACTCCTGATATTATGGCCAATCAAATTCCCAAATTCCATAACCTCTTTTTGTTTTGTAAAATTTCACCTATGTTGAGTGCCTTCAATGAGTGCAGTGTAACAAACATCCTAAACAAGTTACCAGTAGCGTAAAGTATACTTGGGTCCTACCTCATTAACTTTGAGAAAAAAGTACTTTTACTCAAAACTGTAAATGAGGAAATATATATTATTTTACATCGTGATTTGGATACATGGCAATAGTAATAGTAGTCATACTAATAACAGAAGAAGTAGCAATAGTAATAGTACTAGTGGCAGCAGTAGTAGCAGAAATAGAAGTTGTGTTTATAAAAATACTACTATAAAGCTACTTAAACTACTACTAGCTTTTTACTTTTATTCAAATAGTATTTTTATAAATATATTTCCCTTTAGTAATATTATTTTGAAGTTACAGTACTTCTGCAAGGTACTTTTTTAAGTTTTAGGTAGATAGATCAATGAACTTACCTGTGATGCATCTAATGCTCCTAAAAATGCACATACATGCATGCAATGCCATACATGTCTGTGTGACTGTTTCCCCTGTACTTGCTTGGTTCGAGGTCATAACTCTAAAGACTGTGCATGCGTTGTGTTGGGTGTCGGGGTCGGGGCGATTGAGCGGCTGCGGCAGGGGAGCTGACATCTAACATGGAGGTTAAGTGACACACGGGGCACAATAAGGTCAGCTTTGGCGTGACACCCTTCCAGACTCCTCAGGAACACAGGCAGGAAAAGGCCCAGTCAACTGCTTACAGATGTGTGCGTTTCACTGACAAACAGGAGGCAGGCATCTCTCTCCGATGGTCCCACTGGTCACTTCCAATCTCTTGTCTTGCTGCGAGAGAGCACTGCAATGTTCTGGTCATGTCCAATGTGTGTAACCCAGAACAACTAACAGCTAACATCTCTCTCACAGTAGAGATGTTTGCCCCCAGGGCACTTTCAAACTATTGGTTACAATAATTGAAATACAGGTATACACACAAAAAGTGTGTATACCTGTATACAGTGTTCAGCTTAGTTGAAGACTAATTTTGTGTTAATTGCATAAATGGTAAAACATATTTTATTTAAAAGCCAAAGTAAATCTGGGTTAGAAAAGAACACAGAGGAAAAAGAAATATGGAAGAGAGATTTTATATGTTTTAAACCATACATGTGATAAATCACAAACAAAACATAAACATTAAATGGAGTATTTTCTAGCCAGTGCATTGTTATGAAATTTAGACTTTTAATGTAATTTAAGGTGTAGTGAAAAATAAACAAGCTGTAAAAGGATAGACGCCTTGAAATAAAATATTACTGACAAAGGTCAGAGAGGCACAAAAGGAAATCACTGGGGGCATCTGGTGGACAGGTAGTGTACACACCTGGACACCGCACAAGAGAGACAAACAGAACAATGGCTGGAAACCACTGCTGAGACACAAGTATTACTTTTTTTGCATTGCATCATTACAGGCTGTCATTTAATGAAATCAGAAGCCGAATACAAGTGTGAATGTACATCATACACAACAATTATGCAGAAAATGTTCAGACTGACTGTAAAAACAGCAGAAATTCTTACTCACTTTGCATATAGATTCTCATTAAATTAAATTAAAACACTATAGTATGGAGCCAGCAGTGTTGTGTCAATGTTTGTGCGCAAGACCCCAAAGGTGAATCTTAAAATTGGTTTACTAAAAAGAGATTCAATATTTTGTGTCTTCTGTCATTGTCTGGATTTTTCCTACTGTTCCATGGCTTGTTTTTTCCTGATTGTGTGCACCTATTGATTGACAACTGGCTCCAGAGCCACTCAGGCCTCTTAAAATACCAGGCCTGGGCTTCAGGTTTCAGGCCGGGCCTCGGGCCCCGCTATTGTCTGCGTCTGGAAGGCTGGCTCCATTAGAGCCAAGCCCAGTCAGTCTCTTTCAGGCCGGCTGCTTTGTGTGGCTCACCTCCAGTGCCTGTGTGCTAACCACAGGCCCCCAGCGAGGTGGGGCTGACGTGGTGTCAACGCTGACAAGAACATGGCACTTAGGAAGAGAGACAGGTAGACAGCACACAGGCTCAGGCGCCTATGGTGGCAGGCTGGAGGAAGAGTCATTCCTTTTTCAAGCCGCTTACTCATCTTTTGTTCCCCTTGGTGTCGGCATTCTGTTCTGCTTGTTATTGCTATACAAGTTCCCCAGCAAGACTGTTTTCAGATCGTAAGGCAGCGATCATTCCAACCTGTGCATGGCAGTCACTAAAGTACTTCCCACAAGGTGAATGGCTATTTGGCAGATGCAACTATATCTCCAATACCATTGTCATTTTGCTAGATCCACTACAGTTCTTTTCAGTATGTACACTCTTGATGAATAATTTGAAGATAGATAAAATTACAGTTCTTTTATGTGAAGGTAACAATAATGTAAAGTGTTGGGTTATCTATAATCACATATTAACAAAGTGACTCCAGTAAGATGACACCAGTCCTATTCTTGCATGTGACTTGCTCATGTCATCTCAACTGTCTGTCTACCTGATGTTTTAATCAGACTGAGTTGTTGCAGTGCCACATCCCCTTAGCCAACAGTCTCATCCGGAAAATGCATGTAATGAAATTTACCCTAAATCATGGACATCAGGCCAGAGGTCCAAAAGGTTAAGAGGAGCACAGGGTCAGGTCGCATATAATGCTCTCTGGGTAGAATTAAAAGGGAAAGGCTTCTTTTGTCCAGGCAACCCTGCAGGTCAAGGAGGTCAGGAGGTCAGTGTCAGGGGGAAGGTCTGACTCCATCACTCCAAATGATACAACCACCCCCCAAAAATCTGAAAAATTAGTGTTTTTTATGGGCAGGGTTCACCAGAGGGCACAAAAACGTGATTCTGTGCTTCTTAATCGGCAGAAAAAGAAGTCTGTCTCACACTGTCACACACTACTAAGGTCAGAGGACAGCAGGCACCTGTCACATAATACTTTCAGTAAATACATGTTTGCCTATGAATGCAAACAGAGCAAAAAGAGGTTTCATGAGCAAATTGGGTCTTAGGGTCACATGGTCATAGTGGACGAGTTTCAGACAGTTAACTGGTCTGGTATGGAGTGCATCTAGGACAGTGATTCTCAGACTTTTCACCAACCCAGAAAAGATTTGCCTTTCCAAGTACCATCTTTAATGGACTAAAATGAGCCTAGCCCAGGTCTAAACCAAGGGATAAAATAGACATCAAATTTATTCCCAACCAGAGCAGGACTAAAACAGGAATAAAACTCTATCTGGCTCTAAATCAGAAATGCAAAAGACTCCTGAGTACCACCAGAAGAAGCCCACGTACCACCACTGGTACCCGTACTACAGTTTGAGAACCAATAATCTAGGACAGAGAAAGAGCAAAAGATGGACACCCTTTGTGTAATGACATCAAATTAAATAAATGCCACATTGGAGCTTTTGACCTCATTACCTTCTGACCCAGTGTTTCTCAAACTGTGGCACATAGGCCTATAGTGGTACTCAGGAGGCTTTGACAGTTCAAGTCCTGATTGAGTTTCTTTTTATTCCTGTTTTAGTCTTGTTTGGGGTAGGGCTTAAATTTAAAGTTTAGACCTGGTGTAACCCTGGTTTAGTCTTTGTTTAGACCTGATTTAGACCTAACTTAGTCCCTGTTTTGTCTGTATTTAGAAATGGAATTTTCTATTAATCGATGTTTTATCAATTAGCTTAGATCTGAGTTAAGTCTAGATTTAGGCTCACTCTAGTCCTTCCAAAATGGTGCTTGGAAATCCCAGTATTTTCTTAGGTGGCACTTGATGTGCAAGGTTTGAAAATCACTGCTCTAACCTTACTCTAAACTTGGAATAACTCATGGATAATTTTAAATAAAATGTGTGCAAGTGTGTCTGATGCACTCAAACTTAGTATGAGTTTTATAGTCTTGTTTGTGTGCCTGTCCTAAGTACTACAGCAAACCAAAGAACAATCAGATAAAATACCCTGTCTCTGTTCTTGGGTCCTTAAGGCATATCCACAGCTCTCTACCATGTCTTTAGAGTGACCCTTGCTCATTTTGTCCATCCTGAAGGCACTCCCTCTGTGTCTACCTATGTCCAGCGACTCTTATCAGTCTGTCTGAGCTTGTTGGCTACCTGGGTTGATTAGTCATCCTCTCCAGGCGTCACTAAGGCAATTTCAGGGATGACCATAAATCAGCTGGCAGGCTCCGTTATCAGTGAATGGCACATTCAACATCTAAGCAAAGTTTAATGGCAAGCAATAAACATTTATGAGTATATGTTTTGTATGCCACTCTGCAATGAAGTATCTCTTCGGCGCACTATTAGTCTCTTATCACATATAGTGTGTACGAGACAGAGCCAATGGAGACAAAATAGACAGTTTTTTCACACAAATGCTGGGCTCACATATACTTTTTGGTGACAATTATAAATCCATCCAATAAAATCCATCTTTTCTAAAAAGTCAAAAAAAAAATTTCTACTTGTTATTGAATGGTTGAGTTGGCTGGGGTCAAAAGGCATAGATAAAGAAATGGGAAGGTGTGAAAACATTGCTTTGAAAAACAGAGCCAAGAATGTTAATTAGTTCTGAGTAAGACTAACATACAAGTTTTTACATCAATCCATTTAGACAACATGTTGATTAGATAAGGGCAATATACTACAAACTATGGCCATCTTTTTCATTGGTTGTAGTGTTTGAGGCAAACATGTCTAAAACACATATGCAAGTCACTGAGCTAATGGGTCCCAAAGCTCTGAACATGAACATGTTGACAAACATAATTCACTTCTGTCGACAAGCGAGCTGTTGCAGGAAAACCATTTTTAGATGCCTCGTTGACAGCCATTAGATAACGCGTGCATTAAAGGGAAACAGCATCCCAAAGCAACTCCATTTGCTTTTCCATGAATGCACATGCTGTACAAAGCTGCACCTTTCTCATGTTGCATTATAATTAAACGGTTTATTGTATATGGTATAGCATATGTCAGGCCCTTGGTTGATTTATTTTCTTTACACATCCTGATATGTCAAGCCTCATTGACATTTTATACACAGCAGGGCAAAATTCTATACAATTACAGCTATACACTGTAATTTAGATTATCATAGAGCATAACCATTTCCTCAAAGAAAAAAAAGTTACATTTTGAGACATAGGGTTGTGTGTAGTGATCAAAGACAGTGGCCACAAGGGGCAGGTGTGAGTGTGTGGGTTTAATTAGAGCATCAGCCCTAGTATGCTGGAGCGGCCAGCTGATAAGGAGAGGCAGACAGATGACAGGAGGTGTGCAGGCCGGTTGGAGACAGCCTTATCTCGGGGCGGAGAGAGACTGCAGCCGCCCTGGCTTCCTCACGCAACCGAGGGAGGGGTGACGGAGGAAGATGGGCTGGAGGGTGCAATAGACCAATTACCTGTGAGTCACTGGTCTCATCTTTCCATGCTCTGCTTATAGGCAAGGCAAAAATGGCACAAGTCAGAGGGGCAAAAGTTTGTTCCTATAAGTTGTCAGTGCCACGTTGTGTGTGTTCAGAAAAACCTAAGAAGATCGAAGTCGAGATCAAAGTTTGAAAGTACTGCAATGTTTTTTATCCACTATATTCTTGCCAAGAATGAAGAAAAGAAGCAAAAAAGCATGAATTTCCAGTTTATATACAAAGTGATAGGTCTTTTATTTTATTCTATTATTCATTTTGTTATATCTGAACACAGTTTGTTTTTGGGATAGTTTCTTTAATTTTATTTTTTAATTACAGCTCTTTTTTAAACTACAATAACAGCAAATATGAAGTGTGAGTAAATGAATGGCCATTTTTCTGTTTGTCTATGCTAACTTTTATGGAGCTAATAAGTCAGCGCTTGTGATATCCATAAAAAAGAAAAAACATACAGTCCCAGTGCAGTAGCTGAGCGTGTGTGTATGTGAGAGAGAAAGCGCGGCTCTGGCTCCTAGCTGTCTGCGCCTCGCTCCCCACCGCTCACTGCACACCACATTATTTTTAACCCACTGCCTCCAAGAGGAAGCGGGAGACGCTTTGGCCTCTGAAGTCCAGCACAATGAGGAATACGCTCAGGCACATACACAGTCTGCTGGCGGCGCACGTGTGTTGGAGCACCTAAACACACACCACCTTTTGTCATGTGCTAACAGACGCCGAAGCACAACTCAAACAGGTACGCACTGACAGACAGACACTATATCATACACACTTTCCTTCAGTACCAGACACGCATCCTCTCCGCTCACAGACACACGCGACAATACGTTCCAGCACCCCTTACCTAGCGCCCCACCCGTCTCTACTGTGGCGCTGGCTGTCCCTGCTGACCCGCATCCAGCAGGTCACCCTGGGTCAGTGGGCTGTAAATGAACTGATACTAATTACAGTAAACACCGCCACATCACAGCATGTATGCTTGCATGGCCTTAATTCACGGAAAAGGGAGGTCCATACACGAGCCCCAAGCGACAATCAGCACTGTTTAATTGTTAATCTTGATCATCTTGTGTGGGAAATCTGTTTAGGTTTTTGACTCTTGGCATCTCATCTATTTTCTCACTTCCTCTTTAGAGCATTTCATCACCCACATGTTGATTGGTGTTTTGTTTTGGGTGTTGTCAGCCAATGCAGAATAAATGAAATACTGTTTCAACACTGTGTTTCATTTTTATGCATGGGGCATTTGTGTATTCTAAAATGTTTCTGGTGAAAGCAGTAAACCACCTGTTGATATGGGCTTTGGGTGCATTATTCTCCTCTTCTCTAGTTGCCATCTCATATGACTCCACACTGTCTAATTGACTTCACTCCTCAGACAATCAAAGACTCCCATGATGCCTCACCAGGAAAGCGACTGGCTGCCTGAGTGGTGCCTTGTAAGTATTTAACCTCCTGCAGTGGAGACACACACATCAACATAATCACTCAGTCAAGGCAGAAAATCAGATTGACTCAACCTCTAAAGGCAGTACCACCGAAATCAGATTACAGAGGAGGGAGCCCACAATTTCCAGAGCACAACATCCACCACAAATGCGTTGGCCTTGAAAACATAACCCTCTTGCTTTCTTCCTTTCCCGGCTGACACTCATCCATCCAAGTGCACACACACACTGCTAAAGAAAAGTGATCAACAGGAAAGTGATGGCTGGGGGAAAATTGGGGGAAATTAAGTCCAACCTTCCTTGTCCAAATCAATGAGATGAGGGGTCGCAGGCCCAGCTCATATTGCACTTTTCCTCCTAGACCCCATAGTCCCCCTCTTTGGTTAAAAAAGCTTCACTAGCAATAAACATAGCAGGTTTGGATATAATTACTGTAGTAACCATAGGAACACAATACAAATGTACTTTTATTGACATATCCTAAGAATGCCTCTGAATATGGTTTTTAAAAGTTGTGTAGTAGATATATTAGTTGTTACACCAAGAAAATAACCCAAAGGATGCATGAAGCCTTATTAGAGTGAAAGGGTTATGAAATCTAATTCTCACACAATACACTGAAAACATTTAAGAACAAGGATGTGTTTTTAAATTAGGCTATAATATCTGAGTTATGATCAGTTTAAGTTGCTTGTTTATCACATCCCCTCTCCTGTTGGTCAGAGCTGATTGGCATTGGTTTGTTTGTTAGTTTGTTAGCAAGAAACCCCAAAAAGTAATGATTGGATTGTTACAAAATCTTCAAAGAAAGGTCAGTAATGGACAAACATAATTATGAGCTTTTGGTGTGGATCGAGAACACTTTAAAAAATTCCGTATTGTTGCGAGATAGTGCCCCAGACACTAAATCCAGCCACTACGGGTCAGCAAAAGAATAAATTATTAATTTGGGTGGATGGATAGAGCATTTACTCCTGAACAAAAAGATCATCAGTTTAAGCACAGGTCTGACTAATAACTCAGTGACTCACTTTGTATTTTTGAAATAAAACTTCATACAACTTCATTCCCGTTTTCTATGTTTAAAAAAAAAAAAAAGGTTTAAAAAATGATTTGGTGCTGCTGTGTGTTATTTATTTTTTTTGTTTGTTTGTTTATGTTTTGTCTTAATTCTGGTGACATATTGTGTGGTCCTCAGTTCCCTGTATGAGGGCTCATGTTGACATCCTGCTTCACAGTCTGTCCAGCCGCCACCGTGTGTAGCCAAACACCCTGAAAGTGTCTGCCACATTGTTCTCCCACTTGAAAGTCAGCAAAGCTTTGTCAGCATCCTCTCATGTAGTCCTTTATCGAATTCACACGCTGAGCAGTATTTTTAGCTTGGCCAAGTTCGCTCCCTTTGTTCCGGCAATTCTTGAGCAATCTTTTGGAGCCCCCCACCACCTTCTCCATTGTATTTTTAGACAAAGGTGAAAAATGTCAGACATGACGAGGAATTATTGAAGGTTGGGGTAGTGATGGGGCTTGGTCTGTCTGGGGAAGAGGAAGGCGGTCAGGGTACTCTGCCAAAGGAACCTATCTTTTGTTTTATATAGTTAAACAGTCAAAATTGTGAGAATATTTACAAAACATGCATAAAAATGAATGACATTTATTATTAGAAGTGACATTGTGTGCACACCCAGCTTTGACCAACGTTACTCACTCTACTTTTTGTGGTTATGCGGCAGCTATGTTTCACACATTGAAAATTATGGGGTAATAAACAGCTTACCAAAATCACATGATCAAGGTTTCTCATTTATCATTACTAAAAGGTCGCTGGCAATTTAAAGTCACCACAAATGTTGACATAATCAATGTATACTCGGTTTATTCATGAAGTTTAGACCCTACATGAATGCTTTTATTATAGGTTGGAACAGCTAAAAAAGTGAAATGTAAGGATGATATTAAGGATTAAGGACAGGCATTCACTCAGTTTGTGCACTTTTACGTTTATCCCAACTCAATAATTCATGTGGCTCCAGTTACCTTCATCAGATCATTTCCTCTTTTATGATGCATCTGTTTATTATTTTTCGATAACTTTTTTTAAAAATAAAATATGCAGCATTTTTAGTTTCTTTTGTAACAGTTATAACACACTCTACACACTCCAATAAGGGAAGCTTCCATTGTCTGTAGAATTACAGGCTGCCAGGAAAAGTAAGAAAGTGTGTACAAAAAATTGCAGTCAAAAAGAGAAAATACAAGTTTAATGATGCAGAGCTTATAAAACCAAATTTAAGTCAATAAATCATGTGTGGATACTGAAATAGATGACCTTTTCATGAAAAATACTAGCTTTTTTTGAATTTGGTGGCAGCTACACATCACCAAAAATTTAGGGCATTGGCAATAAAAGATTAGCCTAGCCAGCCAGACAAAATATTTTTCATAGAATTTAGTCTTGTTTGAGTTTGATTTCTAGGGGTGGAGCTAACAGAAGCAGAGTAACCAATCAGAGAAACAAAGGATGTGTCATAACCAAAGCGCTGAATATTTACAGCAACAAATATGGAGGTGCAAAGACGCGTAGTATTTGATTGTATTAAGAGCAACTCTGTCACAGCCAAAGCCAGTTGTGACTTGTGGAAAAGGTTGGTTTGTTTAAGTATGGTTGTTAGGTTGTACATCTGTGACTTTACTGCTTTTTAAAATGGCAAACGATAAATAAAAAATTTCTCACAGAGGAATAACAGCCCGGATCAAGAAGAGGAAAGGGCTCAATGCCATCAAACAGAGGCATGATAAGTTGTACAATTTGCTCTGGAGCTTTCATCTTGATTATTTTGTTGGGATGAAATAATACTGTAACTATATCAATGTATATATATTTTTTTCCTACGACACAACTAAATCGATACACTTTACCTTGTATCGAATTGTAGCATTTTCTAGGGAGTGCGTATCAATATACATGGAATATCCAATGATAATATCAGAGATGTCGATATTAGAAATTTGCATGTTAAAATAAAACCAGATATGTCTTTTTGGATGCAATTTGTGTGTTTTCAATAAACTAAAATGTTATATTCAACTTTTCTTTGCTCTCTGTCTACTGGACCGGCTGCGATGCTGCGTTTGAGAATAAACTTATTATTTTTGGCAAATAGCTGCTGTATCAATTATCAATATGACGGTGTTGAATCATATCAAATCTTATTGCTCCAAATTAGTCAATATTGTTCTTGAATCGTATCAAAACAATTCTAATTGATATGTATTGTTGCAAAAATGTATCGTTACATCGTATTGTATCCCCTATTATCTTGGATCGGAGATATCTTTTGCTGCTGTAAGATGGGCTACAGAAAATGGCTGCGATAAGTCTGTACCAAACCAAGCAATGGATGAGACTCCCTATGGACAGGGAACCAGACGCCCTTTTTTTTCCACATTGAAAGTTGGGGCTGGCTGTCCAGACTAACAAAGGACTGGAGAAGTACAACGTATTTTGCAAATTGGTCCAGTTACATATTTAATTTAATATAAAAGCAGAAAGGGTAACTATGCCGGTATTGCTGAGGTGTTTTTGACCGTACATAAATAAGGGTTAGAAAGAAACCATCCAATCACTTTTGCAGCGCACACACTTTTACTTGTTAGCTGTGGCTCTTGGATGTAAAAGGCCAATGTCTGTACAGAGGGAGCAAAGTGGGGTTTAGTCAAGCCACTGCTTTAAGAATACATGTAAAGACAACCGTGTTTCATTTCCTGGTGCCTGCCTCGGTCCCCCTTAAAGAGCATTACCTGTTGAAGCCAGTTAAATCACAGACGACATGATTAGAAGGCCACTGAGTCTCAGTAACAAAGCACGGACTAGTCTTTAATTCAATTTATCTTTATAAACATACACATCTGCCTCTCATTTAGCACAAATTTTCAAGATGTCTTTTACTGCTCAAACAGAAAAGTTTGGGCTCAATTTATTTGGAGACTTAAAAATACTCTCTCCCTCTTCCAGAGCCATGTATATCTGGGTATTGATAATTTTCTCATAATAAGAATCCAAGGTAGAGAGTGCTTCATAAAACAGTACATAAAATATAGCCCTAATGCTGCATTAATGACTAGGATCAAAAGACAACTGTATTACATGGGATGATATACATTTCCTGGCTTGGTTTATGGTTAATGAGGACGTGTTTTTTGGATGAGCTGGAGCAACAATTTAACTGAGCGCATTGCTTTTCCATGTTTGGTTTTATTCATAATGGCTTCATTTTATAAATACTTTTAAGTTAATTTTACCAGTTTTTAGTATAGCCCTTGAATTTTGAAATTTAGCATACACATATAATTATTGAAAAGACAAAAAAGACATTAATAAATATTTTGATAAGAATAAGACCATTCAGCATTTGATAACTGCTCAGTTATGTTTATGTGCATTTATACCATATAGCACAAGTTTAGTTTTCTGATTGGCATGTACAACAAAATTCAATAAATATTTTATCAAACACTCTTATAACAACTAAAGAACCACAGTGATAATAACCTGACTGTCAAAACAACAAATATAGTATCATATTCAAGGTAATGGTTGCCTTATATTATGTTCAGTACACAATACATTTATATTGTTGGCAAAGAACAATAGTACTGTATTACTACATAACCCAACTTTGCATACTGCATGGTTCTAGGGCTTTTTAAATATAGTTTACATTGAGGCCTATATTGTTAAATACTAGGAACTGAAAGGTTTATTATGCTATAAATCACTGTATTTTCTTGATTTCAGACATATTTGAGCCCCTGAGTCCTACCAGTAAAAAATACAGAACAGTTTAGTAATAAAAGACATCTCAGAACCACTAAACCGGCAAACACCAATGGGACACATACTGAACTACTGTTTTAAGCTTCAGCTCTGCATTTGTCTTTATTTAATGAAGCGATAGTGATAACAAAAAATCAATGAGGCATTATACAGTAAACAAGCGCACCTAGATTAATAATTATTGTTTCATCACATCCATTGACATGCCGCTGCTGTGACTCTGTTGCTCTAAGTGAGCCTCCTCAACACACCAGAGCCCCGAGCAGAGGGGAACAGATGGGAGATGCAGGACCTCAGCTGAAGCCTGTTAGTCAGGTTGCCATGCTAGCCATTGTCACAAGCAGACTCCCGCCCCGTGACTACATTCCCAGGTCATGTTCTGGAAGTGAGAGGTCACGCCCTTTCACCTTCACCCCCCCACCAGTGAGTACGGAGCCAAAAACGATGTAATTACACCCATTTTAGTAGACACTATAGCCTCAAGACTGGCAAGAGGTTTCTAGTCTCCGGGATTGCCGCCTTTGTCAAGCACAGACCACTCAGATCAGCAGACGTTCAGGGCAGACAGTACACACAGCACTGTGCTTTTGTTTAGATGAATGTTTTTAATTAACAAAGGCAGTTTCCAAAAATGAATTATGCTGCTGCAAATACAACTCCAGTTTCTCAAAAAATAAATAAATAAATAAACAGAATATAAAGGTTAGTGAAATCTCATATAAAAAGACCATATTTTATTCACAATAGGGCATAAAAAACATATCGTATAGTGTTTAAACTAAAAAATGTTACTAATTCATGAAAAATAATAGCTCATTTTTTATTTTAATTGTGCAATTGTGAATATAAAATGGTTTACTGAGCATACTGAAACCATTACTTTGTGTTTATATTCTACACAGTGGCCATCATGCTCAAAAATGATCCCTTTGTGGGTCTAAATGAAGGTGTGTAAAACCACACTCAGATATGAAACCATGTTAGCTCAAGCATGGTGAGCCACAGACCATGGGACACATCATTAGGTTGTTATCAGTGGCTGCATCAAAGTATGGCCGGTGGGAGAAGTGTAACAAATCCTGGCAGTGTTGTGTAGGATAAGCATCATTTATCACTAAGAGTGCTGCTGCTCACCCATTAACAGTCATGGCTCCATTAGCACTATCTGCAAAGCTTTTATAATGCCTTGTCTGCCCTCATCTTTACGTTTGTATGAAGAAATCATTAAACAATGTTTGTGTGAGACGAATGAAGCTTTTAGACTATCTACCAACAACGCTGTGTTCTCTGGGGTCCGGGCATTCGAGATATGAAAACAGCTTGGATTTCCATTTTGGAACTACTGTGGAATAAGTTAATTTTGCTGAATTGGTTTGTCAGATGTTTTCTAATTTCTTACAATCTGTGTTAGTAAGTTTCAATAATACTATTTCCAAACTCAAAACACACAAAAGGAGTTTTAAAGGAAACATTAAGGTTAATTATTTTGTATTGAGGTATTTCTAAAATTTCAAGTTAACATAGTTTTGGGGAGTGTCTCCATCTCTCATCCAAAGCAGGCTAATCTGATCCCACATGGTCAGACGCTGAGCCGGAGATCTCTACACTTCCTGGTGTCCCTGTAATGATTGTTAATGATGTCATCTGATCAGCAGAGGAGGATGTGTGCGGGTATTTGTGTGTGCAAAATGTGCTCTGTGTTCGCGTCTGCTCATGCAACGGTGGGAGAAGATATTTCCCCAGATTTAGCAGGGGCTCATTTTATGTTTGTCAGTAAGAAGGGGGGGGGGGCAGGAAGTATGGAGGACAATGAAGTCCAGTGTCTGTCGATGCAAACATGACTGTGTTCATCTGCTGTATGAGTGAGAGGCCTCCCCTCTCCAATCCTTAATCCCCACCCCTTAGCCATTACTGATAATCTGCCCCCACCTCCTCACAGAGCAGGAGTCCTAGAGTAATTACTGCTCAGCCCCTTCCTCAGAGCACTTTAGTCCTTTAGGATGGCTACAGTCTCAAGGGTAAACAGTTATGAAAATATATAAATATATTGATAATATATCAAAAATAAGGAAGTCATCAGGAAGGGCATCCAGTGTAAAAGCTATGCCAAATTAATATGCAAATCACTGCAAGTTATAAAGCAGATAATTTGCTGTGGCTACCCTGTAAAGGAAAAGCCAAAAGGAAAGTAGGAATATTAAAAACACTTACTATAAAACCATGTGGCTCACACATCCTTAAAAATTATCAAGATAAAGTCCATATTGTTTTATTATGACACTATGATGCAAGCTAATTTTGTCAGTTATTGCAAAAAAGGTGCAATATGTCTACATATTAGTGAAAATATATTGCAAATACAACACATGTTTACAGTATTTTAAATTGATTTGCAGACAATTTTCTTTAGATTAAATTATAACAGAAAGTGTTAAAAGGTTATCCCAGTGTACTTTTTAGATTATCTTTAACAGAGGAGGAAGGTTTTTGAGCATAGTAGTAGTAATAATAAGAGTAGAGATAGTATTAGTGGGAGTCGGAGCATTAGAAGAAGTAAACATAGTAGCGGTGGTAGTAGCTGTATTAGTGGTAGTAGTAGCAGTAGTAGTAATTGTAGTTGCAGCAAGTATTTTCTACTTTCAGTCAATTTTATCCTCAATAGTTTTTTTGCTTTCAGAGAACAGATTTTGGGCACTTCATTCACCTCTGATCTGAAAGGACTAGGACACTTTTGTAGCTGTAAATCTTATGGAGTTGCTTAAATAATTGCTAATGATTTTTTGACCATTTCTATTAACTATTTGTAAACACACACGCACACACATTGAATCTAATTAGTTCTTCCAAAACAAAACACTATTATGAATAACAGTATCACTGAATACATTTGGTAAATTTGTTTGTCCAGTATATTGACAATTGCTTTATGGATCAACACCAATTCAGCACCAGAGCACTAGTTCTATACCATTCAAGTCAAGCTACTGTATACACTTACCATATGCTAGCAATACAGCTTATCAAACACTGCTACTCTGTTGAGATTTCTTTCTATTGTTGTTATTTTTGTCACCTGCGCCGCCTGGTTTATCTGATACAAATCAGTGTGGTTTCTGTGGCCAGGATTGTGATGTGAATTGGGGCTGCTGGTGGTGAAGTGTGCAGAGCCATGGTTCCTCTGAGTAAAGAGGCCTACCCTTTGGGTCCAAGGAAAACTGACACGCCACGGCCGGGTTAGTCACTGACAGGCCCCTGGCAGCATGTCTCTCCTAGCACGGACATCTCAGTGGCTGTTCTTGTGTGACACTAACCACAGCTACCACAAGACAAGCAGTCCTGTTGTTTGTGCTTTAAAATGCCGCGATACAATCAGAGTGGAACTTTGTATGGAGAAGAATTTAACTAGAGTCTATCTGAATTTACTTTGCCAACAGTATGCAATATGTGTGCATCTGTACTGTACATATGCTCTGCACAAGTGTGACGGACCATCTCTGGTGTAAATGCTTGATCAGGGAGGAGCAAAGAGTGACCCCTACTGTTGAATGAACCACACATCACTCTTTTACAATGTAAATGGTGAGTGCAGTATATTACCATGTAGACCAGAGACTCATCTAAGACATAAAATAAAAAATGTGCTAATGTAACGTCATTAACAGTAAGATAGTTGAAGTATTAATTAAGTACGTCTGTTGGCACAAGTTGAATTACTGTCCAGTTTCAGAAAATAATATTTTCCATGTGGGCTGTCTTTCCAAAAGCTTTCAGCACAGACAACAATCTTCAGTAAACATCACAGCCACACAAGGACTTTTATATGTTCCATTCCCATCCACTTGAGCTTTCAGTTTTTTTATGAATAGGAGCTATGATTGGAGCAGGGAGTGCTGGAAATCCTTTGAAAGGGGAAAACAAAAGGTCTCCTCTGCTGTGATGAAGCGTAGCTCTCAAGAGACCGGGGCTGGGCCTGACTCAACCTTTCACACAATCGGCGGCCAACAATACAACAAACCCTGCCCTCGCAGACCCACCATTGTCCCGGAGCACGCCACAGCTGTGGAGAATCACATTTAGGTGTCAGAGGCAACAAATGTTTCTTTAATTGGAATTGTGGTATTAGCTCATGTTTCCTCCTATTGCTTTATGAATCCCCTGTGCCTATTGTTTAGGAGTCCGCTTTGACGTCGTTGTGGCGGCGCGGCCTAATTGAGAGAGTGTGTGTTTGGACCAAGTTCAAGATGAGTGTCTTTCACTTGTGTAGTGGCTGGAAGAAAAAGTGCATGTGAGTGCGAGTGGGATCTCACATGAAGGTTTTTGTAGGTATGTTTGTCAGCTTTCAGGCATTTTTCCCTCATCTAAACTGCATTTATTTTTTTATGGATTTTAAAGTCTCTTATCATTTAATCTGTGTTTATATACAGATTAAAACGTTTAAACCAAAACATTCAATCTTCACTGTCTATTTATAAAACAAATAGTTATTAAAATATGGAATCAGATTAGATACATTTTAAGACCATAACTGGATTAGTAGTTTAAAAATAATATTTTGGGTGCCACAAAACACACATACCCTAAAATCCATTATATTTTATGTTTAACCCCTTGTTATTTTTTGTCTGATTGTGTTTCCTATTGGACTGCTAAGTACCTTACTTTTTGTACTCCTTAATCTTCCTTAGTCTGAGGAAGATAAGATTATTGGTAATCTAGGGCATCAAAGACACACCAATCTCTTTCTTAAAATGAGATCTTAACACTGGATCAAGAGAACTTCTCACAATTCAGGTCACGGATAAAACAGATTAAGAAAGGAGAACTCTTGGTTTTCAAACTTTCACTTAGAGGTTAATCACACAAGTTTTACCACTGTGACTACCTTTGCTATACTACAATACTGTATATCTTCTAGTCTATTGGTTATATTTAATGGTTTTTAATAAAATCAAATATCCCCAAATAGTGTATGATGAATTACATTTTGGACTGCATATGCATTTAAGTTTGATGTAAAATTATTATGTATTATGTGTATAATAAGAAAAACACAATTGTAAATACAAATAAATAAATAAATAAATAATAATAAAAAATAAAAAAAATAACCAAGGCACATCTTATTTTTTTCTCCTCTTAAGAATAAACAGGTGCTGTTGGTGTCCAAGATCAGTGTCAGCTCAGGATTAGAGCATCTGCTGTTCAGGGATTGTGAACACAACTCACAAGAATTATTTTCATGCAGTCTAACATTGCAAATATGGATTAGATGAAGATTAAGACGTGCATAGTGCTAAATTCACCAGATAATCTGTCAGTGTGCCCTGATGAAATTATTCCTCAAACAGAATTAAGACTGCTGTATGAATGTGTGTATGGGCACTTGCGTGTGTTCTGTTCTAGTAAGTATTAGTAGTACTTTACACATTTTTGGAGGGCATTTACTTTTACTTAATTCAGAAAAATATGAAGTAACAGTACCTTTACTTGGATATGTGAATATGTATGTGTTTACAGGCAAATGCATGTGTTCTGCTAGATGAAGAATGGCATATATTACAAGTCAAATAGCAATATTTAAAGTAATTAATATTTTATAACAATGTGTACTTTCAATTATACTTTTTTCCCCTTTTAGCATTGTCTCTACAGTCTACAGTTTACATATTCACTGTACTGCGGCTAGATAGTCTATGTGAGGTTCACCACAGCTAATGAAATCAGAGCATAGAGACTGTATGTGCATGCGGCGGTAGAAGTGAGTGGTTTGCAGAGAATTCATTAGCGTGCAGACAGGTGGCTAGTGTTACACCCCTCCAGTGAAAGTCAGCAGCTCAAGCCGTCCTGTTACTCCTTCTGCCTCACCCTGTGTCCCTCTTTACTGATCCCTCACTCTGCCAGCGGTAAAGCTACACCAGCCCGGGATGACATTTCCAAAGACAGCAGGCCACTGATTAGAAAATGGTCTGCACTGAAACAACAGCCTCTGATCTTTATCAAAGTTTAACATCCCCCTCCACCACTCCCCCCCCTCTTCCAGCTCGCTATCTATCTGTCTCGAAGGCTGTCTCTCATGGGAGCCAACTATAAGTACTCCATCAGGCAAACCGCATTAGTGTAATTTTGTCCCAGGAAATTAGCAGAGTAGAGCGGCGCCAATTAGAAGTCAATAGCTGGCTTTATTAATCGAGCTAGCCATCGCACTTGATTAGATTAGGGCCAGGGCCGAGGCTGTGTTTGTGCGTCTCGCCGTGTTTATTCATGTGGGGTTGGAGTCTGTCTTTGTGTGTTTGGATGTGTGCGGAGAACGGCAGGTGCTGCTGACTTGCTGATCCGGGCTCATTGTGACTGTCTGCAGCTCTGTCGGGCCTCAGTAATATGTTGATATTGACCCTGTGTGACGGAAGCCTCCAACAGCAGAGCACACACTGCAGGGGGAAGCTGCAGGCATCAGTACACAGCCAATTGGATGAATTAGACTGAAGTTATTGTATTAACTATTGTAATAATATAGCTGCAATTAGCTGTGAGAGAGAGTATTACTCTGTAACAAACACATAGATGCTGTCATAATGCAGTCTGTTCACCACATTAGAAATCTATTACTGTATTCTCTGCAGAGGTGAAAAGTAACTAAGTACTTTTACTCAAATAATTTACATATGTAATTTACTGAAAAATGTTGTAATAAATGCACTTTCAGAGTTGTTTCTTTTCTAGTGTAGTAGGATTAGTAGTAGTAGCAGTAGTAGTAACAATTGTGTATCAGTAGATCCAAGATTCAAGATTTCAGGATTCAAGATTTATGATTGTCAATTTCTCTATATGTACAGACACACAGAGGAATCAAAATGCCGTTTCTGTTCTCCTCTATTGGTGTCATAGTACATGCAATAAGATTAAAAAGAAAAAGAAAAATTTGTAAATATAATAGAAAAAAGACAAGAATATCAATATACATTAAATATAAAATGCTATACATCATATCCAATGTACACAAAATACAAACTTGACAAAAACCTATGTGCAAAAAAAAAAAAACAATAATTATGGTAACAGTGCAAAGACATTAGTGTGCAACATGTAAAGGTGCAGAGCAGCATTCTACTGTAAACAGGAGCGTAGTGGTCCAAATACCAATAGCAGTTATGACAGCGTGAACTTAAACAACAAGAGGCTGCTGCGTCTGCTCGCAGCGCCATCTTGCATAATGTAGTAGTAGCAGTAGTAAGTGTACTATTAGTGGTAGTAGTAGTATTAGTAGAAGTACTTTTTGCTGTGTAATTTAAAATAAATGTACTATCAAAAGTATTTTTACCTTTACACAAATAATGGTTTTGTTACTGTCCTGTGTTATGTTAGATTCCAGCTTCAACATTCAACATTCAACAGTGTAGTAAGAATAGAAGGAATAGTGGAGGTAGTTGTAGCAGTAGTAAATGTAGTAGTAGTAGGAGTAGTAGTTGTGGATTTTGCTGTGGATTTACAAAAATGAGCCATCAAAAGTATTTTATACTTTTACTCAGGTAATGATTTTGCTGACTTCTTTCACCTCTGCACTTGCACACAGTGCTGTTCCTTCATTACTTCCTTTATCTCTGATTCCTGAGTCTTTCTTGATTCTAGTATCAGGACACATGCTGTTTGCATTCTCACTGATTAACATAGATCAGAGGATTTGACAGCTTAGGTGGCATTATCCACTGATATACCACCAACTAAAAAAAATATGGATTTACCCAGGTTTGGACGGCCCCCTGACTATATCTTCTGGACAAGGATTAAAGTGTGAATTTCCTGTATTATTGCTGCCCCCGTGCATATGTGTAATCTGAAAATCTCAGCCTGTACTGACAATCCTAGACAAAGTTGTCCTAATCCATCTGGCAAGTCTGCTGGCCAACACCTGTTCCTGAAGGAGCCCAGAGTAAACAGAGACACTCAGGGTAAGACAGATGTGGATTCGGTGTGTTTTATTTGAAGGTAAGACTTCTGTTATTTCAGTGAATGTCCGGGTCATTTATTTCCAGGTGTAGTTTTCATATGTCATTGTGTTTTTCTACATGTCAGTCAGTAAGCCACTTTCTCCCACTTTCCCAAGATAAAGCTTTATATACCAACAGCAGAAATACGCTTACTTCAGAAACACACAAAGTACACTTTTTGAAGAATATGTACTTTCTGAATTTGTTTTCTAAAATTTTTCACTTAAGTACATTTTTTAAAAAATAACTAAACAAAATTTTGAGAATTCTAAAATGAGTGAAAGTAAGTTTTGACTTAAGTGGCAAAATGTTCAGTAAAAGTAATTTCTGTGGTGGTGCTTGTTGTAATAGTAGTTATGATAATAGGAGAAGTAGTACTCGTATTATTGAGAAGGGCTGCACAATTAATTGCAAATGAATTTAATTGCAATTTGAAAGGTTACAATTAGCAAATTGCAAAGGCTGCAAGTTTTTAAGTGGTATATAACGTCTTCTGCAGAGAACAAAATATTCCATCCCCACTGGATCTTAATATGTATAAATCATGCTAAAGCTGTAATTTCGATTTCTACAGACATCATGTGATTCCTTGTATTAGTTCAGCAGTAAATTTTTCAGTCTTAAATGCTCCATCAAATGCTTAAAATGTAAAGTGTGAACTGAACTTTGGTTTTACAAAATATTGCAACTGCAATTTCTGTCAGAAAAATCACAATTTGATTTTTTTTTGTTCCCTAGTTCCCCCTCAATCTCTAGTATTGAGTGCCTTTTCTACTCAACATTACACCCAAAACTTTTGTACATATACTTTTTCTTCTATTAATTCATTAAAATTTTGCCACAAGGGGTCACAAGCAATTGTTTTCTTTGTCCTGTTCCCAAGCCCAGATAAATGGGAAAGGTTGTGCCAGGAAGGACATCTGGCGTCAAACATATGCCAAATTAATGTGCAAATCAATGCACATTAGGCAGATTATTTGCTGTGGCAACTCAGAAAAAGGAAAGCTGAAAGTAAAAAATTATTCTATTTGAGTAATAATACTTTGAGTATTACCAGTATTATAACTTCATATATGGAGTATGTCTTGACCCTCTGAATTCATACATAAAAAACATTAACAAATTATATCTGTCTAAGTCAAAAATGCAAACTGTAGCAATAATCTAACAGCCTTTTTAAAACATTTTTGGGGGTGAATTCAAGATCATGACTGCTCACCATTCGCCACAGTCTAGAGGAGGTATGGGTGTTGGATTTCTGGCTGAAAACACTCAGTAATCCAAGGCCCCTGTGCAACATTGAAACAGTGAGTTACAGAACCGCAAAATGGTCAACACAACCAAACCACAGCAAACCCACCCTCTTCACACACTGAAAACACACACACCACCCAAAGTACCAGGAACAGCGGCTCCCTTCTAGTGTGTAGCTCTAGGTGCCATAAAACACCAATCCTTGCTCAAAATCCCTTTTTACTATAGTTCTCTGTAGCTATATTGCTAACATAGCCCAGGCTCCCAAAATGACACGGGGCTTCAGTGGCCCAGAAAGGACAGTCCCCCCTGGGCCACATCTGAAATGCCGGTTGCCTAAGTCACTCTGACAGCTACATGCTTTAACAGATGCAGTTCCCATTGAGAGAATTGAGGGGATATAAGTTAAAGAGTATAGCTATAGTTGCTATAAGTTGGTAGCAAGAGGTGGTAGGTCTTTGGTCTCTAGCAGTAGCTGCCAGATAAATCTTGCCCTTTGCCACTGGATTCATAGTGTTATGACAGCTGAACTCATGAACAGTATTGTGTCAGCTCAGGGGACGCTCTGAGTTGGAGATCAGTGAATCAAAGCACTAATAGGTGGAGGTGCTTATAAAATTTTAAAAAATGCAACCTAAATGACTTATCCCACAGCAGAAAAAATAAATACAAAAATAAATTCATACTGATTAGCATACTATAATAATAAGAGAAATATTTATAATGTTATAAAATACACTTTACTAATTACAGCCCTATAAATTGCAATAGCTTAAAAAAAATAGAAAATAGCGGCAATAGAGTAAAGCAGAAGCAATAGAGGACCCATCACTTCCTTCTCATACATCTGCTGGAACTTAAATACTTATATAATCTTATCTGGGTCTATAATCTCATTTTTAGAGTCCCAATAACTGCAACCTCCTCCACCTGCGCCCCAGGAAATCAGTGGATTGCTTAAGGTTAATAGCTCATGCTTATTGTCAACATCAATAAAAAATACCGGTGTGCATTCAAAATTACCATCTAAGGGCAAAAAGTAACCCAAAAAAAATATTATTTCCTTTCCTTCTTCTGCTTCATTGTTCCTCCTTGTGTGCAGTAAATTGTTTTTTTAATTTACACTAGAGGCAAAACCCTCTTCATTTATCCAGGATTGGGACAGAGTAAACAGGTGGTGGTGGTCTGGTCGCTTTATTTAAAAAGTAACCTACAAAATAAGAACTAGAAAAACAACAACTGAGCTGGTGCTGTTGTAAAACATCGTCACATTTGCTGTCAAATCAAATTAGTTCAAATTAAAAGTAACATAGCATATTGTGTTCAGCTGTAATCTTTACATTATTGGTCTCATAATGTCATTGTACTCTCCTTAATCCTTTAAATTGTTGCTGCTAAAATGAGCCAGTCATTGCGAACACCAGAGGGATCTATAGACAACACATGCCAGAAGCCATATACTCAGCTGCAATTGTGCTCGATGCCAAAGTACTTTCTGAAGGGTGGCAGCCTTACACCCCACCTACAGATCGGCTTACGAGGCACTTCACTCTCAAATCTAATCACAGAGACAACAATAGCAGCAAAGGGAAACAAAGCAAGAGGCATTTCATATTCAGCTCCCTTGTGTCAGGTGGACTAAGTGCCAGCTGGACTCAAAGAGCCGAAGAGAGGGAAGCAGGTAATGTTGCTGACTGCAAAATAGTCTAAGGTTACCGAGTAAAAGTGAAATCATCGATCAGTGCAGCCACGGGGGAATTGTAACTACGCTGTCTGAAGACATAGAATTTAAATGCATCTGACAAGAGGAAGTGAAAAAATGAGAAAGGACTTTTCAAAAGGGTCTGTTGTGAATAATTAAAATGCTGAATTATTACAATATCATAGAAGAGTGACAGCATACAGAGTATGGAAGTAAAAGCATTTTTACTGAAAAATTTTAAAACATTCTCATTGGTGTGCCCTGATATGTGAACCAGAATAATACTTGCAGTAAATTATAAGAATTAATAACAAGACATATTACACAATAAAACACTGTCAAACCAATAATGACTTTATATGAGAATGGAACTGGGGGGGGATTTTGTTGCATATCTTTTACTGATGGGGTTCACTTAACTTAGTCCATTTTGTTTTAATATTTTCAGCCTGTATGTTCAGCTTTGAACCTACACAGAGGGGGTTAGAAGGTTCAGTTTTGTGCAGTAAGTACATGCAGTAACTTAGAACTAAATATTAGTAACACATTACACATTAAAAAGAGTGCAGTGATTACAGGGCCACTCTATGAAAAATGTCACAAATAAATATACACTTTTTATTATATCTAACAGTTAGTGCAGTTTCTTACTAAATTCCCAATATTGACAAACAAACTTTTCCTTAACACTTGCACTCAGCACTATTCACATGAGTCTGAATCATGTGAAGCTTTGCATAGACCAGCTGCTAACCTCCTCTGTGCAAAACGCTACTGTGCCCCAGGAAAACAATGTGAATGGATAGAGTCATCGTCAACAAACAGATCCATAATGTGAGCCTTTTTAAACA
This sequence comes from Bostrychus sinensis, assembly GCA_020698575.1. NCBI lineage: Eukaryota > Metazoa > Chordata > Actinopteri > Gobiiformes > Eleotridae > Bostrychus > Bostrychus sinensis. The sequence continues at coordinate 21,452,136 of CM036239.1, read as the reverse complement.
CTTATCTGTCTTCCCAAGACTTTGCTTAGTAAGGACATATAAACCTGAAATCAAAGGAGGGAATTAGGCAAAATAGAAATGATCTGTGAGCGCTGCTGAGTGTTTAAAAATTGTACAAACAAAACCATGGAGGCCAAACAATTTCCATGCTTCTCAAAACATTACAATATGGAGGCTCGAGGGAGTACTTTCACTAACTTTTTCATCTCTCGGCACAAAAATTCTCCTCTCTTATGTTTTCGATAGCCTTCAGGCCGGCACAGCACACACCAGTGAGAGAAAAAACATCACTTATTAGGTGTCACGTCGCGTTAGAAGCCGTGACCTGTTGGGGCTCGTCTTGCTATGTTCCTGTCACCGCTGGCCTGTTCAGTGTCTGTGGGTGGCTAGAAACAGCGTGTCTCAATACACATATTTGCTGTTGGAGCATGACCTGAACAACAAAGAGGTCAATCAAGATAACCCTCATTGTCAAACCCAACCAGATTTCTACTGCTCAGAATTGTTTTCTGTTTTCCAATGTCCATTTTATGCAATTATCATCCAACTGTTACCGAACCTTAATGTTATGTCTGAATTTTAGCATGTGGTGGTAAATTGCAGGTAGAAGTAAATGCAAAAAGAGAAGCCTATTTTTGAAGCTATTAATCACTCTTGTGCTGAAGAAGCTGGAATGCAAGAGCGTGACAGTGATGGAGGTGAGCCGCTAGACGGGGCGTCAGGTAGCTGCCACGCAGCGTTGATCAACCCCCGTGACACGACAAGAGACCCGCGTGGTGACATGACGTGCCGTTCAACAGGTTATGAAGGCAGGCGCCTTGGCGTGGGTTGACAAGAACCAGGGTCTGTCATTAGGTAAGCGCAAGGACAAGTTGTCAGGTTTTGCCATGTCGGCCTGGGCGCCACCATTTTTGATTTTGCTTGACTGAGACAGCTGTAGCAATGGAGTCAGCGAGGCGCCGAAGGATTCATGTGTATTTTCAATATCCAGGTTGAGGAGTTGTACAAGATTATTAATGCATGTTTCTGAAGCATTTAAACATTGCAGCAGGCTATTTTTATTTGTATCTAAAACTCAGTTTTGTTTTTTGTTTTCTTATTAAGTACATTGAATTTACAACCTCCCAGCTACACACAAGCGGCCAAATGTTTTAAGAATTGAATGTACGGACAGAGTTGATATTGTTCATTGCAGAAGATTGTCATCTGAAAAATAAAAAGATGTATTGCTTTAGCGCTAGTTTAGCAAAGACATGTCTCAGAGCTGGTCACGACATCCCCAAAAGTTTACTAAAAACACCACTAAGCCACTAATGACTTGATATTAGAACGACATTGGGAGAAATTGATTTCACTGCACATCTGTTAGTATTACCACCAGGCCGAGGTTAGAAGGGTTCACACATTTTTGGAGTCACAAGCAAGACTAATGAAATTATGCTACATTACAGCCTTTTGTATATTAAGCATTTGACAAAGACAGCACAGTGAATATTCATTCCTATTGCTAATTTATTATGTGTAACAGGCTCTTTCTGTAATGCAATACCCTAAGTTTGGTAATAAATGACTAACATGATTAAAGAATCTATAGCACTTCTAATAACATAATACACTTATTTTTAGATGGTGTTATTATTAATGTCTTTTGTTTTTTTTTGTTTTTTTGTTGGGTTTTTTTTGTTGGTTTTTTTTTTGTTTGTTTTTTGTTTTGTTTTTGTTTTTTTGTTTGTTTGTTTTTTACAACTAAAGCATTATGAAAATAATGACAATAAATTAAGAAATATTAATTCAGGAAACATTTTATCTAGAAATTTTCAACTTTAAGTGACTTACAAATTTTACAAAACAAAAAATATTGTTAATTGGAATGTGAGTGTTTAATTGATGTGTATGTTTGCAATTTAATTGTAATTTTCTAAGTATTTGTGTCATCATTTTTTTCTATTTACGAGGTGATTATTAGTATTTTTTAAATATTTATTTTTGGCTTTAGCAGACTGACAGGAAATGGGGAAGAGAGATGTGGAGCAAATCCATCTGAGCAGAGAATCAAACATGAGTTACTTTACTACTGTTTTCAACTTTTCCCACTTGTGACCATAAAATAAACAATACATACATTCAAGTGCATATTTTATTCTACAGACAGAGCACAAATGAACTGAACAGACATTTTTTTTGTTTGTTGCAACTTTTAAAAGCCCCTCTCTCCCCATTTCTGTCTGTACTGTTTTACGCTCAATGATTCATGGGTCCAGCGAGTATAATTTTACACATTTACAGTGTCAAAAAGTCATGTTAGGCGTGATTCAGCTACCCCAGGCCTCCGCAAGACAAGCCAATGAATGCAGCATTTGGTGAAAGACAAGCAATGTTATCGAGGCCATCTGTTGGACAAACTCCAGAAGAAGCAGAAGTAAAGTCATCAATGCCCCCAACTGATCGCAGCTCCTTGGGGCCATAGCTCTGGCCTCGTGTGAACCTCCGCTTATGCTCTTGTGATGCCTCCCTGCACGTACTTGCTAGGGTCACCAAATTAATCTCCCATGGATAAATGGTGTACAACGGAACCATGTGCCCTCCTCCTCCATGTGCCCTGTGAGATTTAGGGCCGAAACACAGGCTACGTTCACACAGCGGGGAAGTCCAACCCCTCTTCTCTTCCAAGCGTTTTTGCATGAGTGTTTACCTAAAAAGCCATCCCAAAGTTTAATGATAGCTCTAGGGGCCTGGTGCATTAGTATCTGCTATTGGCGATCATTCATTTCTTTCAGGCTTTCCACATTCTGACTCTGAAGGATTGGGGTTGAAGCCACGGTCAGGACTCCAAAACGTGGCTGTCATTCCCGTCTTTGCTCCAATCACAAGCCCCATTTCAACATGTTTTTGGTGCAAGGTCAGGTGTTCAGCAGCAGTACGACACACATCACCAGTCAGTGCCACAAGTGCTCTTCAATCACAGACTGTAAGTACTACAGTTTCGTGTCATGTGCATCTCTCTATCAGATATGTCATTCATCTCATCACTGACAGCTCCTTTTATCCAGACCTGAAACAAATACCAGACAGGAGAGTTCACATGCATGTCAACATTACTTGATTAATCAGCAAGACGCTTTTAGTGATTAAAAATTATTTTAAAATGTGACCGTAGGGGAGAGTAATATTTTTACTTATGCATGTTACAATTTCAGGTAAATTCCCTAGGGCGAAATAGACCTAGCAAGTGTTCTTTTCTAGGTGCATTTTCTATAAACATATGTTTATTTTTACTTTGGTCAAATTTGGAGTACAACAAGTATAGTTTCAATCAAGTAAATTTTTATTTTTACATCAGTAGCAAAATGGGTGTACACTGGCCTGCAATCAGAGGGTCGAGGGGTTGAGCAGCAGCCGCAGTAGTAGCACCAGTTGAAGTAGCAGCTGTGGTAGCAGTAGTAGTATCTATATTTGTGTTAAGTAGTATTGGTAGTAGTAGATTTTGCTGTGGCCAAAACATTACAAAACCAATTAATACATGTTAAACGAAATACTTTTACTCAAGTGTTAATTGTGTTTAGTGCTTTTATAAATTTTTAAGTAATATTTTTTGCAATATTTTGACAATACTTTATTACATTTCATATTTTGAATACTTCTACTATTAGTACTACTGAATGTGACTGTAAGAATGTCTCTTTTGTACTGTTTGTGCTACTACAACCTTTATAGTCCTTTCCAGCCGGGCTAACTAGTAGTAAAAGAGAGGGGGTTACAGGAACAAAAAACAAGCAGCTGCCTGAGTTTGTATTGTAATAAACAGATCAATACAAAAATCCTTATATTTCATGTATATTTGCATATTGTATATAATAACTGCTGTCTCCATGTCAAATGGTTTTAAAAAACAGGGTGGATGAGAGAAAAGTGCAGAATGAATGAGTCAAAGTGCTTCGAGCAGGAACAGATCAATATTTACCGACACTCCCCTGCTTTAGACAGCATTCATGTCTGATTGAACAAACAGACTTCAGTGCACAGGTAATGTCCCCATGTCTCATAGAGGACTCACCGGAGACAAAAGTACACCCGTCCTCCCTCGATTCTCCTCCCATACAGAGACAGTCAGCCCTGAGACAAAAGCCCAGGTAAAGGTTCACAAAAGGTGTCTATGGATCTTTGGAGTCACACCCAGCAACCAGTGTCTACATTCACCCTGCAATTATCTCCTTACAGGCCTAATCCTGGCAGTTAAGTGGCTTGCTAAAAGCATGTGTACACAAACAGGGCCGGAGAGCAAGGTGGTGCATGTCATTTATCTACTGGCTCCATCACACTCATGATATATGGACATGTCCTCTGTCTGACAGGAGCCCACTCAGTCTGACCTTACAGGAGGAGAACGGCATGGTGTTACTTAAGTGTGCACATACATAAGCAAACAAAATAACACTGGTGACATGAGCAAATAAGAGTGAAAATCTTTTTTCCTTTCAGCTTTTTCATTCCAGGGTCACCACAGATCCTGGCATTTAGCATAGATTTTACGGATGCCATTCCTGACACAATCCTCACTTCTTATTCTGGCTTGGAACTGGCAAAATGAGCACACTGACTTGTGTCCCCAAATCTTAAAATTATTATTTGACAATTTGGAATTTATAAATGTTGATATGACATAGCGCTATATGTGTCAACCTCAACTGGTCATAATACTGACTACAAGCCAGACTGAGAATCTAAAATGTAAATAGGTGGTACATTATGGGTTAACAGTAAAAGAAAACAATGCTGATTTGGTTCAGTGGCTTCAATATTGCATCTTTGGTTAAAATGAGCCAAACCAGTGCTAAAGGAAGGGGTGAGAGAGGTAACCTGAGCCAGTGTGAATGGACTCATTGTTGCTTTGGCTTAATTAGGCGTGACAAGCGAGGCGTGAACAGATTCCCATCATTAGGCCCCCTAAAAAGCCCATTAGAATCAATGGGCCACACTCCAGTCAGACTTTCTGTCTACCAGCCTCTGCCCCTTTAGCAGGACACTAGATACAGTTACAGCCACCCAGCCATGGCTGACTCAAACAAGGCAATTCTATAGCCACGGCCCTAACACCCGGGCTAATGCAATTGACGCCACGTTAGAGGGAGAAGGGGACAATGATGAGAGAGATGCAGAGGTAAGTGCTGCAGTTGTGGTGCAGGAAAGTGTGTATTGACGCATGTAATGCTGTGATTTTCTTATGTTAGAGGAATATTAACTGCACTGTCATTTAGGAGGGAAAATTGTACAAAATGCATTATATAGACTAAAAATTGAAAGCTGTGGGTTTCTGGGAAATGCTTTTAAGTCAGTGTAACGTCCACTTAATACAAGGAAAACTAAATATGTGTGTCACAGAGAATGAAAGTGTGTCCAAAAGGCTGTGCCTGTCTACCTAACACTAAACTGTACCAGACAACAGTTCAGGGCAGCCAGTGTGGCTGATAAACTGCAGGGATTAGCAGGCACTTCTGGAGCCCAAGTGGCCCTATCAATACAGTGGCGGGCTCATTGATCTGTTGTCTGGCCGGGTGCTGGGGCTAATTCCTGGACCTTGGATGTGAGCGCTCCACACCGGGGAGTTAGGAGGAGGGCAGACATGCAGCAGAGACTGGCTGGCTACTAGTGGCGCCAACCTCAGACCCTACTGGATTTGAGGGCTCAGGGTTTAACACATATGAATACTCAATAAAGCCTTTACCACAGCATGCAGCACAGTTTGATCAAGCTTTTATTTCGAGGAGTTATTCATGGCTCTCTCATCTAACCTATGAAATGCCAATAAAGAGGTCAATTACTAAATGTTACTTTGACCCAGTCATATGCTAGTATCATGGTTTAAGTGCATTTTACTCCATGGCTGACTGAAACATTTGTCAGTGTCTGGTATGGAAATTGCAGTATGTTGACAAATGGAGCTTATCTTGGGTAGAGTAGCCCGCATTAGCACCTCTGTGTAATCCCTGTCTGTCACAGATATGGTCTGTGGAATAAGAGTAAAGACAAGTGTATGGAAGGCAGAGGTACATGTTGAGCAAAAAGGAAAAAGGCAAGCTCACTACAACAGAAGCCATATGTGCCATCATGAACAGTAAGGAACAATAAATACACAGGGTTCATTAACCACATTCATAAGATTTAATTCATAATTGAACTGGCTCTAATGTCAAAGCTCTTTTAAAAATAGGTAAACAACCTACATGTTAAACCTCTCATAGTATAGTTGCTCCATATATTGTAATAGTACCAGTACCAGACCGTTTTATTTTATGTTATGGAATAAAAATGTAGATTTTATAACATGTACCTTTGCTCACTTAAGAAAATCACCAGTATAGAAAATGTAAAGTTCAAGAGAGACTAGACCATAGTCAGGGACATGCTATCATGCGACAATTTTTTCATATTTCGTCTATTCATCTCTTTCTGCATAATAAAATATTATTTCTTACTGGGTCATCGTCATCTCTCCTTCTAGTCCATCTAGTCTTATAAGTTTCCACGTTCAAATTCCTTCCAGAGGCAGACATTACCTCTCAGTGTTCTTCCGAGAGAAAAGCCATTCATATTTGATTTGTGTCTGAGCAGAAATGGCAGTAATGTCTGGTGTAATTGTGACGAGTGTAATCAGGCGGACTTTTGATGGGTTAACGGTTGGCCGCTTGCTCCACTACTGTGTCAAGACTGATATAATATCTGGCAGCTATGTCACATTTTTTAAAAGCTTTTCTTTGATACTCAGACAAAAAGCCGTAGGAGACACTGTTGAAGAATATTTTTCTTTTTTTTCCTATTCAGAAATGTTTGGTTTCTGATTGGTTTAGTAGCTTAGAAAGATCATACAGGAAATAAAATGAGAAAAGACCTTATTTTATTGGTATGTCTTGCTTTTCGCATTTTTCTCACTGAATTATAATGCAAGCTTTGTTTCTATGTTTGTTTGTATGGAATTTGTTGGTAACAGGCCTAAAAAACTATCTTATGTATACAATCTCAACTTTCTCAGCCAAGGGATTTGCCTGAAATTCCTATAGTAGGATATTCAGAGGCCTCTGGGAGTGGAAGGTTCATTCACAACTGGGATAAAAGGACTGTCAGCTTGACGATGGCTGTGCCGTGTCATGTAATGGCGACAAGTGTGAAATCAGGCACGTTTGGATGGGCTAAACATTAAAGTGCACTTAAATCAAATGTCAGGAACCACATTACATTTGGCAGCCTTGTCATGCTTTTCGTAATAGCGTTTTTCTGATTTGCTGACAAAAAGGTGCTCAAAAATCCATTTCCTTCTTTCCATCTCCATCTGGGAGGGGAGCACTCCTAGTCATTGGCCAAGCAAAACTTCAGACAGAACCTACATTGATCTATGAAGGGGATCTATACTAAATCAATGTGAATGACTTCTCTGGCTGCCCCTCTTCCTGTACAGGCATCGGCCTCTTTCTTCTTTTATTTAGAGCCAATGGCTTCCAGCAGAATCACAATCTTCTAAAAGGAGCTTTCTGATGTGAACATACAGGTTCTTGTGGTATCACATCCTGTGTGCATGTGTGCGAGACATCATCCACACACATGTGAGTTATTGGTTGCAAGCTGTTTGTAGTGTGTCAGGGGCCTTGTATCCTCCTAATCAGGCCTGACACCAGACTAGGGGCCCCTTATGCCCTGCACTAGCCCTCACTAATTTCAACCTCTCTGCACTATCCCTGCGCACGAGGCTGACAGGGGCCAGGACACTGCTCCAATCAATCCAAACTGATGGCAAATCACTTCCAGAGCTGTGCCAGGCCCATTATTTTCCAGCCATAACCTGTGTGAAGCTCAACTGAAATTACCCACACTAAAAATGCACAGGGCATCCTCGCTGACACTTTTTAAAGTCAGCAATTCTAACCAACATTATGCTATTAAATTTTGTGAAAATGCACATAGGAAAACAGGAATAAGAGCAGCACCCTAAACAAATCCAGGTTCCCAGAAAATGAGTGTCTAAACACATTTCCACATTGGATCAGATGTCATCTGATGAGCACTAGTTACAGCTCTTCTCAGGTTTGTACACATTACCAGGAAAATTATGATAGGAAGGCTATCCAAAATCACAAGCAGAAAGTGTTTAAGACTCCCTCAATCATTATCAGTGGAAAAAATGCAAGCAAATAAAATATGAGCTTTGAAAATATGAAGTAATAAGATGAAATAAACATCAAGCTGAGGAACTTTAAACTGCAATGAAGCCAAGGTATCTGGCTTGAGGAAAAAAATGAATAAAAGCTAGCAAGTATAAAAGAGGAAGTAGTATTTGGCTGCTCCATTTTAATTAGGTCACCAGATCAAATCATTCACACAGTAATTTGGTCACACAGGTTTATATGCCAGATGACCTTCCTGGCACCGGCAGAAGTTTGGTGGTTTTTTTGTTAGGTTTGATTCCCTAACCCTTGACTAAAAATATTTTCTTATAAACTTATAGTTTATAACATAATGTATTGCTGCTCAAATACAATGAAATATAATACCTAAGCTTAAAACCTGTGGAGTCTATAAAAATATATATATTAAAACCTGCAATTTATCTTTGAGTAAAAAAAATTATCTTGACCCAAAAAAGGATGGAATAAACATGGACGTGATGTCATGTGAGCTGACAATGAGATTCCTGCGTATGCATATTAGACACATGACTTGCCTTTGAAATGCACTGAGCAGGGTGTGACTTTGAGAGACAGCCTTGAGGTGATTGACTACTGGGCTTGTTTTCTCAACTCTAAAGTGTCAAACTTCCTGTGCTTTTTTACAGCTTTTCCCTAAAACACACACTGCAAATGTCAGCCTGCAAGTTACACCTGAAATGACCCACCCTTGTCTAACTCTCCAATCTCCTTTTAGTTCCATCAGTCCGAGAAGAATGACATGTTTACAGTACTAGTGAATTAACTTGCTTTTAAGCCATGTGTCAGTGTGTAAATCATTTCTATGACTTACACCCATAACTAACACCCGTAGTGACTGAACAGCGTTACAACAACAACAAACAGTAAACTGATGAAAAGGTTTTTGCTGTCTCTTCCCTGCTCTTCGTTCCCTTGTTCAGCTTGTTGAAGATGTTGATGAAGAGTTATGCTTTGTTTGTTTTAGTTGGAGGCAAGAACATATTTCATGGTGTTGAAGGTCATAAGGCAAGTCGAATTCTATGTGGCGAGGGAAGGAAATATGACCCTTTAAAGCTCTTTAAGTGATTCCCTTACTGTCATGGCCTCGGGGTGAAGCAAGACTTGTTTCAACACAGCCAAACAGAACAAGGCCCAAAGCCATACGTCGGTTGAGAAGTGATTTGTGGGGGGGTTGTCAGGGGCAACATGTGGTCAAAAACGAAATAAGGGTATGGAGGAAATGTTGTACACGTTTTATATAGGGACACAAAAAGCTTTTAACAGTCTCAAATGAGCTTTAGGAGACTTTTATCTCCACCATCTTGTTTGTTTTCATTGGACTGTAAAATGTTAAACCATGTAAAAACATGGCTTCCCTCTGCTTATGTAGCTCAACTACATTCACAAACACACCTATAATCACCCTCTAATGTCTTAAAACGTTAAATGCTGTGCCTATGGGTAATCTTCTATCTTACTCGTGAACTTCCAAATGCTCTGTATCATCCATAACTGGCCTTTGAATAGTTTCCCTTCAGTTTAGGCTACAGAAAAGTTCACTGATGGGACATGACCTTCCAAATGATAAAGAACTACCAACAATTTAAAAAATAAGAAACAAAACTGGGAGAGCAGCAGGGGTTTTCCTGCTGTGGGAGTTTGGGTAACACAAGTGATTTTCTGTCAATGAAGAAAAGACACCCAAGGAAATGATAAAGGCCAAATGAGTGCAGATTGCCTTGTGCCCATGTTGGCACTGCATCAGCTCCACTCAGCTGAGGTCTCGGACCAGGAAGGTATAATTACTTCAGTGATTACTCTATGAGAGAGATTTAGTGTTGCTAAGATTCAACAAATGTCAAAACATTACAATCCGTCAGTTGTTCGTCTTTATCTCACTACTGAGAGTCTTGTGGTCAGCTCATTAGCAGACTTCACACATGTGATTATACTGTATATGCAAGAGTTTGGGAAAATGGGAGAGCAAGGAAGTACAATACCTCCCTCTGTTGCTCTCATTTCTGTTTCCATCTTAGTCTGGGTCTGCTTAGCATCTCCCTCACCTCATCACCTATATGTCTCACCACAGCACAGAAGGGAAACCAGTAAAGGTATCCCAATTGATTTTTTGAACGTGCCCAGTTTGTGTATGAGGTGTGCGCCTGTACACATGTAGAGACAATAAATCAGTGAAGAACACAAATAATACACAATCAGACTAGATACCACTAGATAGTGTAGTTGAGGATGTATGACATGAGGTCTGGTGAGAGGCGGGTACTTTGGACGAGAGCCATGGCAGACATTCTGCACATATACACACACTTATCCCTGGAGTGTGCCCCTCCTTGTCAGCCAAGTGGTACTGCGCTTTGATCTTGACACTGTGGGTCAGGCCCAAGCCCCCGTGTCTCTCATACACTTTCCCCTCTTCCTCTCTCTATCTCTGTTCCTCTCTGGCGCTGTCTGCCTCCCTCCAGCCGTCTGCATGGCTGCCTCCACAGCCTTGGGCTGTTTAGGTTCTGGAGGGATCCCAATTTCCTCTTCTAATCATGACATCATCCTGCCTCAATAGGTTAAAGATGTGGCCAGGATATTCCCTGCTTCCTTGTTCTGCAGCCTCCCATCAAATTACACTTATTACATGTTGCCAGTCGCTCCAACAGACTCTATTAGTATAAAACAGTACACAAATGTGGAAAGAATTCATGTAAATATTGTTTCAACAAGGGTAACATCATGCATAGCTGGATTTAGTATGTGAGCACTTATAGGGTTGCTTTCTGCAGCATACATAGATTTGGGCATGAGGTAATTCTATAGTGCTGTTCATCAGTAGTTTGCAGATTGTGTCCCAGCCTCAGTCTTGATTAAAGGCTAACGCTGATTAGAGGTGAAGAGTAGCCATGGCCTGTCTGGCCTGTCAATAGCTGTTAACATCACTTCTAGCAGCTCTGCTAATCACACTAAAAGACGCTCCTGTGGCCCCTCTCCACCAAACCCAGTGCTCCTTTTCTCTCCTTGGGTCTCATCTGCTGTTTTGTCTCACCTCCTTACTACAACACTTCAGTGTGTTAAGTGAGTAACCAGAGAAGTACAGATTACAATCAAACTCCTCATTTTATGCCAAGCTCCACATCTGTGCTAGGCCGTCAAGCACATAATGAAACAATGTTGTGGAAAAATTCAAAGCCATATCAGCATTGCCATCACGAGGGTTGTTCTAGTTATAGTAGTTGTTTGACTACAATTTTAAACCAAATTCTAAATAACATTTTCTATTGCTTATGTCTTATTATTAAATTAAGAATTTCTACCATTAGATATAAGACTAACATCCACATTCATATACAACTTTATTTATTTAGTTATTGTCTTATGTTGAGGACAAACAACAGGACAGCTGACTGGAGAGGAATCCCTTTGATTTGCATATAGCAAAAAGACAGCACTGTGCAAAAATGATAGGCTGGTGTGACAAATGCTGTTAACTATGAGTGCTAGAATAAATACAGAATTGTTTTTATTTGCTATGAATATTTCAAGAAAGGCCAGTAATGAGCTAAGGACACTAAAGGAACACACATAGTTGTGTGTATTGACTCACTTTTAAAATGAGATTTTCATGCTTTGAACTTGTGTAATAACGATTTACTAACAATATTTTACTGATCTTTAGCAAATAAAATTTACACAACCAATCAAAACTGTGTAATATGATGTTGCTAACAATGTCAAAACAGAAATATCTATTCTTATATATTAAGTTTCCTTCATTGCAAAAGAGCCATTAGTGTCAAACCTTATCGCTCCCACCCACCTGTTGCTGCAGCAGCTAATGATAGCTCTCGGGGGCTTCACTTAAAGAAAAGTTTACTCTGCACCTCTTGCTTCAGAAACCCGAGCTAATTCTAAGTCCACAGAGAGAGGCTTTCAACCCAATGCAGGCTAGAAATCATCCACAGGTCTGAATTTCAGATTCAGAAACAGCCCCAAGCATTAACACTTCCCCTCCGCACAAGCTTGATATGCATCCAGCATACATAACTCTGCACTATATCAGCCTAAAATGCCTTGGGTAAATTACAGGTCAGAGGTCAATAGGCTGTAAAACAAACAGGAAGTATATTTTGTGAAAGATAGAAGAGTTAAAATTATGGTTTTCAAAAGGCTAACAGGTATTACAAAAAAAAACTGATTTTTCAGTAGTTATTTAAAGAGATCTTACAATGCTTTGAGGAAGTGTACACTTTGAAAAGTTTGCACTATAACATTTAGTACTTTGACTAACAGGAGTGTGTTTTACATTAAGGGTTAAGCGACTGATACTGTGCTTGAACTTGGCATGTAGTAACCTTTATGATGGTATGAAAGAGGTTAAAGTCAAACTCACACAGCCGTTTTTCATTCCTTAAACTTTTTCATCTTTCAAGCTTGCTGTTTGGGGATAATTCTTTTCTCACGATTATGATGAAGAAACGGTTCCTCGATGCTCCAGTAACACCTCAGCACTACTATGAAAAGGGACCTCATACTGTCATTACAATCAAAGCATTCCAGCCAAACAAACAGCATACTGTGTGTTTGATGGCCAGTTAGCATGTGTACCCATGCACTTACGAGCATATCTCCTCTTTTATTTGCAAAATGAGAAAAGTGGGAAAGGTAGGGAATTGGATTCCTTCGAGCCTGCTGTTCCTACTCAGTGCGGCTGTAGACAGCTGGGCGCCCACTACAGTTAAGATCAGAGGCCTCGATAACCTGGGTCTTGATTTATGGAGAGCAAGCGGCCTCTGCAATCACCTAATGAGCAAGAGAACGAAGAGTGTTTACATGTTTATTAGATAGCCAAAAGCAGCTGGGGACACTGTTCCCTTCCACCTCTGTGGCATTCTACCTTCCCTTTGTCTAAGCATTTAACACATTAAATCTTCATTCATATTATCTCTCTATAGATTTAAGTAGTTAAGCAAGGCAGCCAGATGGGCGGATAACAAACAGGTGATATTGAATTAGCTGGACAGTACATCGAATTAGGAATCTACATTAGATTTGGTACTTCATAGAGGTCAGTCAGTTGGTACTGCATTAGATTTTTAATTTTATTTTGGGTTCTTCTTATTTATCTTGTGCTGTACATACAGTATTTATATTATTATTTTTTCCTTTTACTTCTTTAAGTGTAAAAACATTCTGCTAATCACATTAAAAACATCACTCAAAACGGTGAGTTTAAAACATTGTTGGCTGCAAACTGTGGCCATTAGTGATCCATGTTTGAATGTGTAACAATGAAACATTTTATTCTATTCAGCAAGGGAACAGGTATTTTATGGTCCTCAGTAGGCACTATTGTGTTCTTACACAACCAAACTAAGCCCTGTCTTATTTGCTCTCATTACAGGAGTTCATGGAAAGTGTCCGCAGTCAGAGGCAGACTTCCCCAGGGCCTTTCTCTCAGCTGGAGGGACCTAGGACTTCCAGAGTACTGTACCTTCTTGGCAGCTGCATATTTAACTAAACTGATACCAGCAACCACAAGCAACATGTATGGCAGACTAAACTACCCTCTGTTAGTGGTTCAGTTACTGAATAATACATAATTTTTTATGCCTCTGTAACAGTAAGGAGGAAATAAGTGCAAACAAAATCTGTCTAATCCCTGCTATTGGCTACACTTTAGAAAAATGTGGTTGTAACATTCAAAGAAAGGAGTGCTGCTAGGCTTAAGGATTTAGTGGTGTTTTTATCATGCAATATGCACAGCTGGTATGTGCTTTTTCCACTAAGTTCTTGTCGTTGCAGTGATAAAACATACTCACACAAACACAAGCACCAAATAATGCGCTTTCCCATCAGTATCTCTGGAATCCCTTAGCACCTGGGAAAAACTCTTCTTCTTCCAAAATGTTAATGTACAACAGACCTCTTCTGCTTGCACACACTTTTTTTTTTTTTTTTGGGAATTGGCCTTGTAAAACCTTTGCAAATCAAATCCGCTTTCCATCAGGGTTTTATAATTGTTTCTTTTGTAAGAGGAACAGTGGTTCTGTGGGCTTTCTGAGATTGTCTTTCAATGGATCTGCTGCTGCTGCTTGGTTCTTGTTAACTGCCACATGGACTAAGCAGATTGTGTCTAAATCCATATTGGATTTAGACTAAAGCAGATCTACAAAATATTCTGTTAGAGAATTACCCTTGCCATGTCAACTACAATTATTATTCCAACCCAAGCCTATAAAATAAACAACAATATTAACACAGACAACCACACATGAGCAGAGTGACATGCTGACTCTGCTCAACTATTTCATCTGAGCCACGATCTTCTCTCTTCTTCTTTGCCCTTAGAAGCCGACCAGTTGGCGCTACTAACCTGCCCCCACCTTAGAAAATCACTCATTTTTATACAATTACCTCCCGCTCCCTTCCTGCGCATGGCTGGGTGCAAGTGTAGCTCGTCAGCCTGCCATTGTGTGCTAATTTTAGGCCCATTATTTGGTTTAACAAATGTGCAATGGGCAGAGTCACTTTCACATTAATAGTTTGCACCCAGAGGGGAAGTCTTCCCCCTCATCATGGATCAAAGGTCTCCTCTATTGTATCAAACTTCCTGTTTCCCTTTTTAGCTACTGTATGTTGTTTTTTTCTCACTCTCTCAACCTGGCCCATGCTACTTGGGCAGTTCAGGGCCTCCAAGTGTTTAAATTGGACACTGCTGTGAGTGACAAGCATGAGAAGATGCCCTTTGACCCTCACAGTGACTGTAGGAAAACCCCAAGGTGATTTGTGGGATTTGGAAGAGATGAGAGAAGATGCATGAAGTAAAAACTCACGCTCTTCATATCATGTGTCCACATATGGAAGGCGAAATCTGGATTCCATTGTTTGACTGTCAGCGGAGGTGTCCAAATTTGATAAAATGCCTCGTCACCTTTATCCAGTTCAACTTCCACAGATGGTAAAAGGTACAAGACTACAGCTGAGATTACTGTGACCTCTGCCTTACAAAATAAGCCCAGTTCCAAGTGAAACAGGCGAGTATGGGCTCTGGATAATCTTTCTATAATCTTACCTCATCAAAAGGTAAGGTTAATGCCAACAGCACTTCATTTTTATCTCAAAGCCTTTGGTCTAGTAGTATATCACCTCTTCTGAGTTAGTGCTTTGGATGACTAATGTGTCACAGGAATCTGCACTCTCTAGCAGACTGAAAAGCCTCATTTATAAACTAACTTTTATGTGTTTAAACTCACTCAGTAAGTTTGGAAATTTGTTGTGCAAATTTTAAAGGGCTTAATAGCTCATGAAAAAGTTTTTGTAATTTCTCACACGGACTATGTTAATATGCATGGTGGTAATGAAATATGAACTAAGTATGACACTTAGAATGCCATTTTTTCTGAATAATGTTTTCATCCCTCATAGGCCAGAAATTGCAGATCTCCAAGTTGCATTACTGCAGCATACAAAAACAGCAGTTTAGAACGCCTCACTGAGTGGGGTCATTAGGGCTGACATGACTTCAATCAGAACTGAGAGAATGAAATTTCTAATAAATTGAAAAAACTAACTGTACAACTGAATGTTCTAACTAGACAAAACAAAACAAAGCATTAAAACTGTGTCATTGTCTAGAATGTTCGGGTGCACGGTGGCAGAGCGGTTAGCGTTCTCGCCTCCCAGCAAGGAGGTCGTGGGTTTGAGCCCCAGGCCAACCAATACACCATCACACAAACTCTCTGGGTGGAGTCTGCATGTCCTCCCCGTGTTACCGTGGGGAGGACATGCAGTGAATGAATGTGAGAGTGAATGATTGTCTGTCTGTGTTCGTCTCTGTGTCAGCCCTGCGACAAGCTGGCCCCTGTCCAGAGTGTACCCCGCCTACGGCCCAAAGTTACTCCAGTCACCCGTGACCCCTAACGGGAATAAACGGTAGAAAATGAATGAATGAATGAATGTCTAGAATGCGAAGAGAGAAAGAATGACAGAGAGGTTGATTTCATGTCATAATGAAGGTGCTGCCACAAAAGGAAATAGTCCTTTGTCACACTTAAATATATACATGGGTAGCTCATGGTGAATACCATCTTCCAGTAGGCAAGACTCTATGTGCTACTGCCTACCTCATATCACAATGACAGACACAGAAATATGAGACATCCTACAAGGTCTAGACACTAGGTCTAACAAGGTCTTCGTCAGGTGCTGCGTCAGCACCTTGATGAGAAGTGGGCTACTGGAACAAGACGTAAATGAATGAGATGTGAGAACAAGGCTCTGTTGAAATGTTACTACTCCCTAGACAGAGGGATTACATCTAGAGAATGTGGGAAATATGGCAACTTTGAAACCCACAATCAACACTCAATTCTAAACAACTAGTAGCTCAGCGTTCCAACATCCATAAACAGCACTTGTTTTCACAACTTGAGATTGACAAGGTACAACACAAATGCCAGGGCAAGGGGGAGCCAGGAAGGTAAGGTCAGAGGGGAGTTAATACCAACTCTCTCATCCAGAGATTGGGTACAAATCCCCAATAAGCACAATCATGATGAGCGAGGCAGCAACTGACCTGAGAGATAAGATCGTGGCTAGAATGAACACCAGGCAACCCCAACACCAGTTACACAGGTTGAGTGAAGTACCATCAGAAAGTCTTGTGGAAGACGTGAATGCAGCTTTGAGAACAATCCCTACTATGACCATCCCTGAAACCAATGAGCTGATATACACTTCAGCAGCAGTGATCCTTGAGGTGCTTGGCTACTGACCAAAGAGCAACCATTCCATATCCACCATGGAAGAGAAAGTTGGAGGCTAAAATTGAGGCAGCTCGGAGAGAAGTGAGCCAACTGTCAGAGCTCCAGAAAGGTGCAATGAAAAAACAAGTACCCAAGAGGTACAGCCAGATGCCCAAACCTGAAGCACTAGAAACGGCCAAACAAAGACTCCAAGCCTTGGCCACCTGCCTAAAGAGGTACACAAGAGAAATTGAAGCAAGCCGAATAAACTGGCTGTTCTTAACTCAACTCAAGTGTACTCTCAGTGGCAGGGTAATAACAACAAAACAGATCTGCCAAGGCTGGAGACTGAACAATACTAGAAAGGCATATGGGAGAAGGAGGCATCACTCAACAGTGGATCTAAGAGTAGACAATAGCAACCTCCCTGAACAAGGACCAGTAACCATCACAGTGGCAGACATCCAAGAAAGAGTCTCAGGTATGAAAAACTAGACTACACCAGGGCCTGACATGATTCACACCTACTGGCTGAATAAGCTAACTACACTACACATGAGCACCTGGCAGCACAAATAAACCAGCTGCTAAAGGATGGGACCCACCCTGAAGGGCTAACCCCCTGAGCCAGATAATCACCAAGACTTGCTATGGGTACCGACTCAGGAATGGGGCCACCATCAGTCACCTCCTCTACATGGATGATATCAAGCTGTACGCCAAGAGCAAGAGGGACATTGACTCACTGATCCACACAACCAGGATCTACAGCAATGACATCGGAATGTCATTCGGACTTGAGAAGTGTGGGTGGATGGTGACAAAGAGAGGGAAGGTAGTCCATACAGTAGGGGTCCCACTCCCAGACGGCAGAATAGCAGACACTGAGGACAGTTACAAGTACCTTGGAATCCAACAAGCAAATGGCAACCTGGAACAGGCCACAAGAAAAACAGCTACAGCCAAATACCTCCAACGAGTAAGGCAGATCCTAAGGAGTCAGCTCAATGGCAAGAACAAAGTCCGGGCAATCGACAGCTATGCACTGCAGCAATAATAAGTTGGCCAAAGGAAGAGATTCAGACCACAGATGTGAAAACACGGAAGCTCCTGACCATGCATGGAGGGTTCCACCCCAATTCCAGCACCCTGAGACTGTACACTAAGTACAAGAAAGGAGGCAGAGGACTGTTGAGTGTCAGAACCACTGTCCAGGATGAAACATCCAAGATCCTTGAATACATCAGGAAGATGGCCTCAACGGACAAAGTGAATGTCTCAGGCAGTGGAAAAAAAACAGAGGACGAGGTGCTGGAGGAACCATCATGGGAGGAAAAGCCCCTACATGGGATGTACCACCAACAGATAACTGAAGGGGCTCATTCATTCATTCATTTTCTACCGCTTTTCCCGTTAGGGGTCGCGGGTGACTGGAGCCTATCCCAGTAACTTTGGGCCGAAGGCAGGGTACACCGTGGACAGGAGCCACTGAAGTGGCTGATATCCAGAAATCCTACCAATGGCAAGAAAGGGCTGGACTGAAGGACAGCACAGAGGCACTGATCATGGCTGCACAGGAGCAGGCCTTGAGCACCAGTGCAAGAGAGGCCCAGATCTACCATACAAGACAAGACCCCAGGTGCAGACTGTGCAAAGAGGCCCCTGAGACAATCCAGCACATAACTGCAGGATGTAAGATGCTGGCAGGGAAAGCATACATGGAGCGTCATAACCAAGTGGCTGGTACATTGTACAGGAACATCTGTGCAGATTACAGACTGGAAGTCCCGAGGTCAAGGTGGAAAACATCTCCAAAGGTGATGGAGAATGAGATAAGCTAAGATCCTGTGGGACTCCCAGATCCAGACTGACAAAATGGTAATGGAAAACCAACTAGACATTGTGGCAATGGACAAGCAGCAGAGGAAAGCTGTTGTGGTTGACATCACAATACCAAGTGATCACAACATCAAAAAAGGAACACGAGAAACTAGAGAAATACCAAGGCCTCAAAAAAGAACTTGAGAAGGCCTGGAAAGTGAAGGCAACAGTGGTGCCCGTGGTCATCGGAGCACTCGAGGCAATAAACTGCAAACTGGAAGAGTGGCTACAACAGATCCCTTGAAAAACATCAAACATCTCAGTCCAGAAGGGTGCAGTCCTAGGAACAGCAAAGACACTGCGCAGAACCCTCAAGCTCCCAGGCCTCTGGTAGAGGACCCAAGCTTGGAAGGATGAGACCACCTGCAGAGGGCGAGAGGACAATTTTTACTGTATAATTATATATAATTATATATAATATATATAATTTCATACATAACTGCAGCTAATAAATTTTTTTTTAGTATTTTCATAAATGCATTTTTTTTTTGTCTTGTTTTTTATTTTTTTATTTTTTTTTGTAAAATAATGTGCTTTGTCTAGGTCATACATTGTAATAGTAGGACATTTTCTGAGTAATTTGGGTCACACAAAAGGTGAAATATAATGCTTCAGGAGTGAGCTCCTGGGGGGTGTGAGTTGTAGCCAGTACTGCAGCAATAGGAGTGTGTCACCCCGGCATCATGTGACGTGTCCATGCTAATGAGAAATCACCCCGGTGGCAAAGAAGGATTGTGCCGTGTGTGTCTCATGGTGCGTGTATAACTACTTTACAAAAGGCTCATAATAAAATATGGAAAGCATTAGAAAATGTAAAGGATTTGTTGTCTTCTCTTGAAAAAATCTACTAGAGAGGAAAACTCTGGGCTGACATATGACAGAGAAAGAAAGAAAACTGTAACATCTTATCTCATACTATAGCTACCACACAGAGTAGGAAGTGAATTAAAGAGAGTTAAATTTCTGATTCAACCACACTCTAGACAGTTTCTAGTGTATTTTGTATACTTGGTGAGCATATCATCATGTGACCTACAATTACAGTAACCTCTTTGTTGGATATTTTCCAGTAGTATGGGCATGTAAAAAACTCTTTGTGCACATTTGGGAACTGATAAAAGATCATTCATTACTGAGCCTTAAGTTACAATGTGGTGTCATCAATCAGGCTGCACAGCAAACTTAAATAGCATGTTTATTTTAACGCTGTAATCTGTATATTGAAATTACCTACAGTACAAGTGTCGTGTTTACTACATGCCTTAACCAAGCATGGACAATGCCTGATGCTTTTTATGATTGTGGCTTGACAAACATAGATTGCAATGATTCTCTGAGCATCTGTATGTCATCCAGTTATCGGAGTCATATCTCGTGGGGCATTTCTCAAGAGCATGGAGAGGATGAGTGGTAGAGGGGGTTAGCGAGTGGTATATAGCAGGATGGAGGGGGGCAGGTTGTGTGCCTAGGGGCAGGTGGGGGTGGGCACCAAAGTTAATTGGTAGTTTGGGGCTTGATGTTGAATGGTGATGACAAGCCTGTGTGGCCAGACCCAGTGAGCCCTGGAAAATATTCACTGTGTCGCGGGGCATCGGCACAACTGTCAGACAGAGGGTGTAAAAGAAAAGGTTGGCACTGAAATAAAATATGTATCGCCATTTCTATTTCTCATTTTTAATGTTAAAAGCGTCCAGGCTCTTGTCTCAAACTCTTTATTCTTAGTAATGTGAACTGTACACACTGATTGGGGGCAAAGGAGATAGCTGAATGACTCACTGAAGGCCTGTGCCTAATTGAAGCCCAAAGAAACCGCTGTAGCCGGGTGCAGGTCACCGTGGGCCCCAGGAAGGTTACACTGGCCCTCTTAAACCTGTTGTTGCCTGGCGCTCACATAAAAATGACACCTCATAAATATGGACAGCTAGGGAGTGTGTGAGGCAGGACAGGGTCAGTAACTTCTCTGAACCCTGGCCTTTGAACTTACAGTCACCTTGATCCTGCTGCCAACTGCCTGTTAGGGTGTTCACTCACAGCCTCTGTGGCAGGATGGGAGTCTACAGATGAATTCAGTGGCTTGGCATTTCACTAGGCACTTTTTTGGGACCTTGTGTTTGTGAGAACTGAATCATAACTTCAATGTCCCTATGTAAATTTTTAGATTCAGACAATGAAATAAGAAGTAAGATTAAATCAAAAGGCCTCTACATATGTACTTGTATCTGGAGTGTAAACACTTTTGCTTCTATACTGGTACTGAGGTTCTTTCTATTTTAATGAGACAAAACATATCAGTAATCATATTTAAGCTGTCTTGTCAACTAATAGCTATAATTGGCAATTGTAGATATCTTCACTTTATATGACCTTAATTAGTGACCTTTTCAGTTTAGTTTCCAGTCAAATGTGCAGCACATAAGGCACATTAATATTAATATGAAGCTTTGTGGTGTAGAGCGGGCTCCACCACTTAAGTGTCCTATCAGTGCATATGTGCAGATCACATCTGTGCTAACAGGGCTCTTTGTCATTGAGGTGAGTGAGTAATGGGCTAAGGGCTATGGAGAATCCAGGGAGAGGCATCAAAACCTTTGTTGGTTTAATATTGTTTTAAGCTGTATTTATCCAGCCTAAGGATGAACCTCATTACTTTAGTCTCTGTCTTTTCACTGCCATTCTCCTAACAATAGATCTACAATCAATGTGGCCTTACAATGGATGGCAACTGTTTGCCGTTTCTTATTAGTGTCGACAATTTGTCACATTTGCAATTAAATCACAGTATTATAAGAGGCTGCCATTACTGTTTTTTACTGTTCTTATTAATGGAGATCTGTAAGATATAATTTATATGGAGAACAGTTTGTAAACTTTATGGTGTTCTTTAATTGCGTTACTATATTATTACTTTTTTATTATTAAATACTGAGTCATATAATGTTTTACATATATATAATGTTATACATGTTTACACAGCTTAATGCACTTGCAAAACATATTATATTATTAGCCCAAGAACATTGCCTATTCTTGGGCTTTGGTCTATATTCTGCTTTTTACTGATGCATAGTTACTCAAGAACAGATTATAAATAAGAGTATGACAATGAAGCAGAAATACTGTTTACAAGGCTAAGACCAATGTCAGCTATTAGGTCTACAAAGGGAAAATAATATACATTATTATATAGTGCTGGATAGTAGCCAACTGTCATGTGTCACTTAAGGATAAACAAACAAGGTGTGCTATATCTTCGTGCATGGCAAGAATGATGGAAAATCTGACACTCCCCATTGAAAGATTTATTACATTTATTGCTTAATTGCACAACATTATTGATGATGGCATTCTTTTGAAGCAATGAATAAAGTGTTTGCCGCACCTAAAATACCAGCACCTGTATTAGAGGCTGCTGAACTGCAACCTTACCTGGAAAAGCTATCAGGCCAGGTGTTAACCACAATAACAAGACACTGTTGAAGCATTTATGACAATAGTAGATACATCTAGTAATAATGAGCATAGTTTGCGAGTGGGTGTACTTTAGATCACAAAATGAGGCAACATCATTGCTTTGCTTTAAACTGTACTATCCATTTGTCCAGCACTGAGCCAGGGGAGTACCGTTCTATACAAATTAGGTAAACTGAGTATTTAGATTCAATGGCAAAATATTCAAAGCAACAAGACAGGCTATAGTCTCCTACTTGTCTTTACATTAACGTATTAAAGTTGGTTCGGCCAGACTCATATGTTCTCCTTAGACATCATAAAACAACATTTAATAGAGAAGAACTGCTTCCTGCCTAGTAAGGCTGGGACACAGCACAAAACCATTGACAAGGAGCGCAGCCAATTCAGTTGTGTCTTTTGAGGAGAAAGGACATTCAATTGCCTGTATTATTTTTTAGAATACCACAGTGGCCAGGAAATACTGTTGTGCCATGGCTTTGGCTGCTGCCCTGGCAACCTGAACCTGATTAAAATTAGAGCCAAGTCCATAGGACCTCTAAAATGTTACAGGTTTTCAGTGAAAAATCCAACACAGAAGGTTGGTTATGGCAGGATACAGTGTATTCTGTTTGCTCATTAAAGAGACATGCCACAAACACCGAATTAGTCTTTGAGGAGGCTTTTTGTACCATACCTTGGACTGCAACAATGTGAAAATAGCATACAGTCATTGCTAGTATTTTTGACCATACACTGTTGTAAACACATCCACACATACACATGCAGACTCACAAATCAAAAGCTAACGCGCAGACTAGGCTCTGCCGCAGCAAGCTCGCAATCTAAATTTAGTTGCAATGACAGTGTCTTTGATCAGTGGAGCTGGTGGAGAGAAATATAGGTTCGAGAGGGATTTTATTTTTTATCAAGAATGAGGGAAGAAGCCATTGAGTGTGTCACACACATGCATTTCACTTTGTTGTAAAAGCATTGAAGGAAGTCCATGTACTATGAAGTGTGAAGTAATGAGTGCGGTATCCCAGGTAAAGCAAACACAAACAAGACATATACATGCTAGGAAACAACACTGCAGATATGAATATTGCTCAGTGTAAAGTTATACATAAATGTTTAGAGGGCACCATTAGTTTACACTATTGTGCATGTTTAATGTGATTTTTAAAAGAACATTTTAATATAGTAAGTTTACAAAAGTTAAGATATTTGATAAATAAATACATTTTACTAAGCACTAAGCAATGGATTAAGGACTTTATGTCACAGTCAGAAAAGCTAAACAACAAATGCTAAAGAGACCATAAGTTATTGAATAAACAACAATCATGTATATTTAAATACTATAATATACTTTTTACTCATCAATAAAAGAATTTAAGTGGACAAAAATTTGACCTTATATGGCCTTAAAAAATAAAAGGATTTAAAACATTACCAGACCTCATTAATAGTACGAAAATCGCGATGTGCCACTGCCTATAAAATTTTCCTTTGGCTTTTATATTGTAAGTGTCTTTTACAATTTCCATTTGGCTGTCACTCTGAATCATTTTGTTATTTTCTGACATGTTATCTTCTCCATTTGGTAGCTAATGGAAGTACTGCAGTACTCCCCTTTGGCTTGGTTAAAACATTTTACAGAATGGAAGAGTAAAAAATATATGTTGAAACTGTAAACCTTTCAAATAGAAATTAATTATTTGATTATTATTTATCTTCCTTATTTATTATTGAATTTGATATTTTTTAGTTATTTTAAATAACATGAAATAATGAACAGTACACTGTACTATCTAAACAAATGCAACAAAACTGGGTCCATAGTATCCAGGAGGTTTGAAATTTATCAGTGGCACTTAATCAGCTTGACAAAATGGACAAACCTCAATCCACCCTGCACAGAATTGAATGAAACGGACACAACTCATACAATTGCTGCCAGCTGCACCACTTTCCCTGCAGCAACAAGGGAGCAAAGATAAATCAGAAGTCAAATGCCAATACAGCATCAGCTAAATCTTGCAACCTGATGAAACATAAGAATAATCAGATTTGGAAATGCTTTTTGGAGTGGGGGGGTCAGAGTGTTGGTGATGATATGCATAGAATGCACCAAACAAGGAGCTCTTTCTCCTGACAGACGTAAACCAAGCTGTTTGCCAGGGCTTCTCCGGAGGGGTTACGAGTCCCTTCACAAGATCCCAGCAGCGCTGAGAAAAATCAGTAGTAAAATGTAGCTCTTTGTGTAGGCTTCAGGATGCAATGGTTTTGCAGGTCAGAAAGGGATGGGGAAGTTGAAAGTTTGACAGATAAATTAGTCTTAGCTATTTTTTATATAACAAGCTCCGTGTGCTTTGTTTTTATTATGTGTAATTCAACCGAGTGTTACAGAAAACAAAAATTTTTGTCCTGAATTATATGTTCAGAGCTCTACTATTGGTTTTTAATCACTAACTCTGGACTGACTTTCATTATTACTGTCATGGTAGTAAATGAAGCTTTTATTTTTATATTTATACTGTATTTCAATTTGCATATTGTCAGCATTTTTTTATATAGTTCATTACATATCACAAGATTTGGCCAAGACCTGGCCTCAAACGGCACTTTGACAGTCTCATCACGCGCCATTTTCTGCTTGCATACATGCTACAAAGACTAAATGAAACGTGAGCTTCCTCCTCAAATGGAGATGTAATAGTTTAGGACATTATTCATCTATCACAGGCTGAGGATGTTTAGACAGGACATTTTTGTTACATGGGCTATAAAGGTTCCTCATATCAATACAGACACTTTATTATGACTATTACGAGTGGATACAAACTATATGTATGTGCTATGATAAACTGCATGGGTTTGGCTTATAGCTAACTGATACGTTTCCCTACAGTTCTGCAACAGCACTGTTACATAAAAATACATCTTTTCTTTCTGATATTATTTAAAATTTGACAAAAAAAAATTATGTTTCTTCGTAAATCAAGTGTGCTTAAGGCACACAGAAAAAAAATCATGACACAAGCCTTCTCAACTAGTCTGTTTAATGCAGCAATATTTTAGCTACAGATTTCATTTAATGCATGTTTTGAATTCAGGATGGGCAAAGTCAGTGATGTGGAATTTCTCAGTTTGTTTGTTTGTTTGTTTGTTTGCATCATAGTAAACGATTCAATTACTATAAATGCTATTTAAAACACTGCAAGTCTAAACTGCCATTGTATAACAATGGCGGACTTTGCCTAGATTTTAAAAGCCAGCTGTGTGTTACTTAGTCCCAGTTTTATGAATGATAGAGCGGTAGCTAAAGAAATACACTGCAAAACATGGGGCGGGGGGACAAAAAGCCACAGTAAAAAGTGGAAATATGTGCAATAAGGAATGTCAGTCAGACTCCTGGCGTGCTTCCCCTACTTGTGTCTGAGACTTACTTGTGTTCCAGCAGTACTTTCATGCCGGTGTGGAGCTTTGGTTCCGGTGTTTGAGGCTGCAGAGAGTAGCTGAGCATGCATGTAGTCCCACGTTGTAGGAGTCTGCAGCGGAGCGAGGTAAGGCAGCTGGCACACACACAGACACACACACACACACAATCTTAAATAGAAACAGTAAGAGCAGTAGCATTCAGCTTCACTTACTTCAGGAATGATTTGTGATTTAAGATCAACACTTCTCCTTTGTGTTAAAAAATAGCGCTTGGGAAAAGAAATGTGGCACGGTTATGACAGGCCTAGACTTATGCATAAACAGTATTATCTTGAATAGTATCTCTTACTGTTTTATTGTAAAAGAATGACTGTGATCAGGGTATATTATATTATTATTATTATTATTATTATTATTATTGTTGTTGTTGTTGTTGTTGTTGTTGTTATTGACAAAAATTGATTACCTTTGCAGCAGTTCTACAGCGCCATTCAGCGGCGGAGGGACGGCAGAGACGCAGCACTGACCACTGATTTACGCTCACCTTTAGCCCGTGTCGTGAGATTCAATTTACAAGTCAAAGTATTTTTTTCCTTTTCCACTCAAGACTCTCCAATAAAACTGTATAGCGTACCGGGGATTTCTTAATAAGACATGCGTGTTTCTGATTTTTATTTTACGTGGCCCTTTACTTGAAATAAGAAACACAATTTTATGCTGGCGAAAATAAGCGATTATCCTCTGACTTTAAAAGGCTGCCGCATAAATCTTGTCAAAGCAAAAGTAAATTTAAGTTTGAGTCAACTTTGATGTCAGGACTGAGAAGCGTTTTAAACCAAATCCGTTTGAGGAGGGGCGCACGCAGCTAATAACCTAATTGGGTCTATCACGTAAAATTGATACAATAACATCCCCTTGCGCTTTTCAAAGAATGCCCAAAGAAAACTGTGACACTTTTTTCTTCACCATAATGACCCCAGCAATTTTCTTCCAGCCGAAGCCATTTGCCGGCGAGGGGAGGAAATATTACGGGACCATTTGAGGGGAGTTTTTCTTTGAAATGGGCCAGTTTGTGCAGGTCGCTCCAAAGGGCAGTTTGAAAACATGTCGGCTTCAATTAGCGTCGAAAACCTCACGTCAGGTACATTTTTTTTTTTTTTTTTTTTTTTTTACATCGAATATGTTCGAAGAAATACCAGTGCAAGGTGTTAATGAATAATTGTTAAAAGTGAATAATATCGGGTTAACTGGGAAGGAGATTTTAAGATCTCTACGCGTTTTTAATTGGGCTATTTTAGTCAAATTTAATTCGAAACAAAGAACTTACCGTAAATACTTGTACTTTTATCTGAATTTGCGTCGGCCTATTTTAAAATTAGCGAAATATTTCCATTACATCAACGTCTAACTCAACAAAAATGGCGCATTGACCCTTTTCACAGAAGCACATTTTCTTACAGGCCGAAGTGTCACGAGAATAATTTTTCTATTTTTTTTTTTTTTTTTTTTTTTTTTTTTGACCCCAGAAAAACAGTGACTTTTTTATTTATTTATTAAGTTCTTGTTTTAGAGGCATTTTTGCTTAATAAATCATTTTTTAATTGAATAATGAATGCGTTAATAGCCGACATTATTACAGTAATTTATTTGTATAAAAATAATATTGTAAAAAAACTACTGTAACATTACTGTTTTTATTTGTTATCTATTATTTATTTCATGTTTTATCTAATAGGCTAATAGTCCATCTAATACATAAAAGCAATGTTAAAGCATTAATTTAAATGTATGACTAAATAAAGTAAACTATATAGGCCTATATTACAACTCTGTGAAATAGGCTATTATATAAAAATTATAAATAAAATACAGCACATCCTTTGACTTTTACACAAGCACAGATTGATTCAGGTTTATGTGTTTTGACTACTTCAATCACATTACCTTAGTTATAATACTACCATAGCAGTCATTTACCCTTGCTGCCTATTCATCACTCTCTGTTAGTGTCCTACCGGCCTTTAAGGGGGTCCCTGCTTCACAGTCCATGTTTCAGGATAAATAAGTCGTCACGCCAAATGCAAAGAATGCAATAGCGGCTTTTGCTCCTGTGTGTCACTCTGGTATCTCTCATTTGGGCGCAGGACGTAGACAGTGCATCGATTTAAAAGTGTTTTCCCACCATTGGATTGAACATAGGGCAGAGTCCCACAGGATCCCAAAGGCTGGAGGAAAGGAGAGAAGGGAGACTCATGTGCTACATTAAAAGAGGAGGGTTCTCCATCTTGCTTTGTCGGGGGCCCTGCTGACATGGGGAAACATCTGCTGCATAGAAATAGAGACTGATGACTCAAATTATATGCAGTCAGAGGGCCTGCCAGCTTAGATGGCTAATGTAATGGCAGGGAATATGGGTAGACATATCCATTTGACCCCATGACCTAAAAAGGTATGGACTCAAAAGCATCAAAGTGAAGGCTTTCCTCATTCACACTGATGACATACAACTGGCAGGTATTGTACTTTTAGAGGGAACAGTTCAAAAGATAACTCTGTGAGCGCATCCCAACATGTCCAAGTGTAGCTCACCTCTTGTGTCTACAGGGATGAGCACAACAAAACATATATCAGGAACATTATTTGTTGTCTGTCTCTAATGATCAGCTGCCATGCCATTTGATCCGGCAGCTCGCAAGTCTGCCTCTATCTCTAGCATGTGTTTTGTTGTGTTGGTCCACTTGAGTGAAAATTGAATTTTTAGGGGCACATTTCACCTCTTGGTTTACTCTCAGACAACAACGCACTGATTATTTTATGATTAGAATGACTGAATTGAAACCAGAAGAAGAAATACAGCAGAAAAAGAGAAATGACGTGCATTTGGTATCACATTAGAAGAAGCCGTGCAAAGATTGCTTCTACCTGCCACCTTCCCTAGCACAAATTCACAAGGCCAATAAACTGTTGTTTTAAAAAGATCAATGTTGTCATTGTTATTGTAATAATAACCACCACATACAGTGCTTATGGACACTGCAACACAGGGTTCCTTTACGCTGTATCAGTTGTGATGACATCTTCAGATCTCAAATATTTGATCAAATTTCTTCATCATCTTGATTTTTTTGCATTTGAAGCATAATTTAAATAAATAATATGCTGAAATGTGAAGGTTTGCTTGCATTCACTGTTTCAGTTAAAATCCATTTTACCCAGCCCATAAGAGGTGAATATGCAAGGAAAGAAAGCAAATGGATCATGATTATCTGTGTTCCTCCTCCACTATCCTTCTAATGACTGCAGGCCTTTGCAATTCTGACTTTGATTTGGAGCCCATTCTGCCATGTGACTTGAGTGGACGAGCTGAGCTAAGACACAATTTCCAGGAGATTGTAGAGTAAGTGCTTCTGGCAAGACCTTTACATTTATACGGTGCTTGACGATACTCCGACTATCTGCCACTCTCCCAGAAGCAAAGGGAAAAGCCTCAATTTTGTAGCTGCTATTAATTGAATGAATATCACATATGACCCAAGACAAATATTTAGATTAAAGCCGTAAGCATTGATTTTTTGAAGTTCCATTAAAACATGAAAAACACACTCAGAGTTATTTTCTGTCATAATAAAGCCAGCCAAATAAATGATTGTGGTATGGGTTTTACAGGGAAATGACAAAGGTTGACTTTTATGTAAATAACCTGCCACTGATTGAAATGCAGTGTTTGCATGAGAAAAAAAGCAAATTGTCCAAACATATGCAGGGAGAACATTTTATTTTCAATGTCAGGGGACAGTAAGGGTAAAGCAAGTTTTCTTATTCCTATTCCGTTACATCTGAACTATCATAAAAACTAACAATATTTTTGTTAAAAGCTGTGAGGCCAACATGACTCTTGAAATACAAAACAATACAAAAATGCAAAGCCCTAGATACATTTCACAACCGCAATTAATTAGACATGCCAGTTATTGTGTAATATGGGCTATATTACATATTATATTTCTGTCCTAGTGTTGCTGCAAAAAAGCTTTATCTTATACATACATAAAATGGAAAGATAAGAACAAAAAATCCTATATTCCTGGATCACCTGTGTACAGTGAGGTGCTTCATCTCTTGCCTAACAACTCTCTCTTGTGGCTGTAATGGACATTGCACAAAGGGTGGAAAGTATATAGACACAATTTCATTACCACCATTCTTAGTAGGATTCTGGCACGTATACTTCACACATCACAGTGTTCATTGGTTCGCGTTGTTTGTTATAGCCATCAGTGCAGCGGCTTACTTTGTTACGCCTAACTGCTAAACAACAGCAAAGTGACGTCGTTGTTTATTCATTTATGGTAAAATGTAATAAGGGCTATTAACTATGACATAATTAAACAAAAGGTTGTGGCTAAACAAAACACGGCTGTTGCTAGGTGCTGCAAACACTGAGAGTATAATTGCTAGTGTGAGTGGCAGTTCACATTGGCGTAGGTAAAACTGAAATTCTTTGTCATTCATTCACAGGTGTGCCGTTGCTGAATGTTTTATTGCTGCTTTAAACATGTCTTGGCCATGTCACAGCTGCAAACTGCACCCTCCTCATCATAATTAAGCCAAATCATTAATGAAGTAATCACATGGTAACGCTGGAGTGGTTGTGTTTTACATGTCTGAGGCGTTGATAAACCTCATCAAGATGCCAAGTGCATTCTGAAGTATCCAATGGCTTCTTGCTGAAAATACTAGGCACAGTTAGCATTAAAACACATGATCATGCATACACAATTAATGCCCAATAGATTAAAAATACAAACATAATAGTATCCTTAACGTATCATACTGTGGTTTGTAATTCATCTGTATTTCAAGATGCTGGCTAGCACTGCAAGAATTATAGATATATTGTAAACACCCCTGGGAGAAGTAAGGTTGCTTCAGATTATTTACATGGGTACTGACATGTTTTTTATGCCAGATGCCCTTCCTTCCCTTTATCTAGGGTTAGGAGGAGCACATATTGTGGCTATCTCTGACTTCTGCACCAAAAGTAGGGACACTAACCACTTTACATAGAGAGAGATCCATAATTGTCCTTAAGATAGTTCTTAGTGCTACAAACTACTACTACTACTACCATTACTGCTGCTACATCACTACTGCTTCTATTAATAATACTACTTCTGCTATTACTACTACTACTTTTACCACCACAACTACTACTAATATTACACTCCTTGCCAACAATGTCAAAAGTACGTCAGAGGTTTAACAAAGACCTTGACTAACTTTCCACATGTCATTACAAATAAATGTTGGCGAGGGAGCTTTACTGTCCCTGATGTAATGACCAATGACAAACAGCTGTTACAAGTTTCTAGTGAAATACTAAAATATAATATCTGTGCAAAACCTTTCCATTTGTAGAATATCTGCATGAGAGTCCACACTCTTCAAAGTCACATGTAATGCTGCTCACCCTGAGAAGCATCAACATCGCCCTGTGGAATCTTCTTCCAATAGGCATTGTACTTAAAGCTTTTGTTGCCAAAATTATATTAAACCATTGATACTCACCGGTGTTCACCAGATAGGCAACTAAATACTAGCGCATGAAGGTTTTTATCTTCATATGAGAATAGAAGATAAATGTACATATGTAGGTTAAACACCAAGATGCTTAGGTTGTGATGGTGGTGTGCAAAACACAATTGGTTTTGTTTTTGTAATGATAGAACAGTGCTATGTGTGTTTACAATCTACAGTCATGGGACACAGTCTTGTGAAACTTAAGGGAAAAGTAGTTTTTTCTTTGTTTCATTCTTTTCAATGATCTTGTGGCTGTATTGATAGATGACCTACATCTATCAATACAGCCACAAGACCATTGAAAAGAATGAAAAAAAATAAAATATTACAGTATCTTCATTAACATGTGCTTGCTTTTTTATCCACTATTATAAGTGCGATCTGAAGTATCCAATGGCTTCTTGCTGCAAATGCTAGGCACAGTTAGCATTAAAAACATGATCATGCAGAGGCAATTAATACCTAATAGTTTCAAAAACAAACACAATATAATAGTAGCCTTAACGTTTCATACTGTGGTTTGTTATTCATCTGTATTTCAAGACGCTGCCTAGCACTGCAAGAATTACAGATATATTGTAAACACAAGCAGAAGTAAAGTAAATAAGTCCAAAAAATTGCAAAATGTGTGTATTAGGAGGTCAAATTAAACTGAGTAAAAAAGTCTACAATGCAAAATAATGTTACTTTTTTTTTTTTTTTTTTTTTTTTGCAGCCATTCATCATCTAGTCTTGTTAGTTTTGTTTACTAAAAATGTTCACAAAGAGCAGACGATTCAAAATTTTTAAACTGGTTCTAATTTATACATTTTTGTCCCTTTCCCAGTTTGGGAAACACCTTTTGTCTATTTATCCCACCATTAATGTCCTTCAAACTTTTATATCTGGCATAAATGACAGATTGTTTGTCGGCTGTTTTTTGATGTGTGCAGGAGAGGCACTGCTTTGAAGTGCGTCCAGCTTTTATCTCGCTCTCTTTCCATTCACTACGGTGTTAAGTGAAGTTGAGTCGAAGTTGAAGGATGTAATACTCAGCAATAAGACATTCACAATCACAGCCTTCTTTCTGGGGACCTTTTCCAACTGAAACGCATTATGCAAATATAAAGCACTCTATATTTTCGAACTGGCAGATGTTCAGTGACTTCAATGGAGGCTCTTTAAACAATAGCTGTGGATGGCCGTTTGCATCGAGTATAACTTGTACTTTTATGGCCATATGGGAGAAAACCCCACACTAGAAAGCTTTAAAAGTAGGGCCTTGACTGGGAACACAAGTGTTTCCCATGCACTGTCATATAGCTCTTCTTGCTATGAAAATGCTAATTATCCAAATGTATCATTATATTTTATTTAGGTTGAGGTTGGTCTAATTGTTTCCTAAATTTGCAGGTGTATTAACTGACGGATGTTGGCATAAGGATGGGAACCATACAATTGTCATGCTCAGTAACAATAATGGCAGTGATCTAGAACAAACTTTTTTTTTTTTGTTCTTCCGAGGAAATATATGCTACACAAACTTAGTACATTCTTCCATTACCTCAACGCATCCTCAACAAGTGACATCAAACATGTTTCAGTCCTCGGTACATTCTCAGAGGGAGGCCAAGTGTTGTTGCTTATTCACTGATATTTTGTTGCATTAAAAAATTATAATATAATATAAATTATAAAAAATTTTATTTGACCTTTATTTAACCAGGAAAGTCCCACTGAAATACAGATCTCATTTCCAGGAGAGTCCTGGTCCCATGGGGGACATGTTTTTAATGGTAGGGAAAACCTGCGCAGACACGGGAAGACCATGCAACCTTCACACAGAATCAAACCCAGGACCTTCTTGCTGTGAGGCAAGAGTGCTAACCATTATACCGGTGTGCAGATGCTGAGATCTTTTCACCACCAGTTTTATTTAATATTATTTTAATGACTTTTGTTTGTAGATTTTGGGCATTTTTTTTGAAATACCATTGTTAGTCCTCTAAAATAAAATATATATATTGTTTGTCCCATGTGTAGCTACCAGAGGTGGACTCAAAATCTGTTCTCAAGTAGAAGTACTGTCACTTAGAAGTAAAAGTACTCAAGAGATTATGTGAGTAAAAGTAAAAAAGTATTAAGTGTAAAGTTCTCTACTGCTACTGTCCTGTGAAGCGAGCCACCAGCCTCTCTAGTCAGAAGGGAAACCGCTTAACCTGCACCAGCGTTGCCCCACTTTTTATCCTTCATAACTACACTACTTCATGTATACCACTGAAGTCATAACTATTGTATAACTTGTTGAGTATGCTGTTATCCTCTCATGAGACTTTGTCTGAAAGCCAGTATTCACAATCATAATTAGTTTTATAAAGTACTACACCAACATCTGTGACATTTGAGCAGCCATTATTATCATCCACGACCAACATCTTTACTTTTATTAGTGTTGGTGCTGGTAGTTTCTGTAATCTGAACGTATGATGCAAAAGGTCAACTATTCTGGCTTATTATTTCATTTGCATATTGCAGGTTGTGTTGCAGTTTGTCTTGATTTGTCTTGATCCAGCTACAATTAATAACCTACACATACAGTAGAAAGTACTCACTGGCTTTTTAAATGCTGTCCTGCTTACTTGACATTTGGGAAACTAGGATTTCAAATTTTGTGTCAGCCTTTGGATAGTTTGAAGCTCTATATATGTTTGACTTTTAGCAGAAAAAGGCCATAAAATGTCATTGGCCAGTAATTGTGTTTGCACTAATGCCATGTCAGACCGGAGTCTTTGTCCATTCGAGACTATTTGGTTGGAGCACTGCACTTGAGAAGATAACAGGTGTATGGCCATGGTCTAATAGGCCATCTGTGGAAAACATACTGCAGTGAATTAAGAGTCCACTTTCTACCGTTGGTGCCTCCATTAGACAACCCCACCGCCACAAGTGACTCTCCAGTGGCTTTTACTTGTGCCGCTCTTCACTTGTAATGTCCTCAAGCTGCCCACCGCCTCATATGCTGACTTTTTGTCTGTGTTTGTTGTCCACTATGCTTTTTAGGTTCTATTGAAATGCAGCACTCGACTCAAGGATTTTAATGTGACCCTGATGGTCAAATAAAGCCTCCTTCACTGCCTTCTTTTCTCTCTTTTTGTCACATACTATCAGTCAAAAGGCACTGCTCTTTTATCCAACATCCTCAAGACTGACTTCATAATACACACTACAAAACCATTTCAACTTTTAACATCTGTTAGAAAAACACATTTATCATTTTCTATATACTGGTCTTTCACTTGTCTTTCATGCATGAATCATTTAAGTTAACACTAAATGGATTCAATAATTGGGGAAAATGTCACCCTTCAGTGAAATTGTATTATATTTATTATATTTATTACACTGTATATATAACAGAAACATTAATGTAAAGTTAAGGTTAAGGTATACTTTATTGTCCCCATAGGGGCATCCTTCAATGCCGCTGGGGCAACCCGTCAGGAGCAGGGGACCCTTCTCCAGCTCTTGACCCAAGATCTTGGTCAGGAGTATCTGGCTGGAGGATTAGCCTAGTGTGCATGTTTCGAGGTAATGTATGTCTGTGTGTAGGTCTCTGTGTTGGGCCTGCGACTGGCCACTCTTCGGGGTGTACCTTGCTGGTTTATGCTCCGGGAATAAATGAATATACTGTTTACAAAGAGAACTAAAAAAGCTAAATAAAGTTGTTTTTGCTTGACAACAGTTAAGACATTTGTAGTATCGGGACAGCACATTTTTGAGTGTAAAAAGAACTGGGAGTGCATATTTTTGACTACACTGTACTTAGTACTGAATTTGTTGTTGAAATTGTTTAAGGGATTGCCAGAGATGAACAGCATTAACAGTTTTAAGTATTCAATAGGACTTAATAAATTTTACCTGAAAGTATATGTATATACTGTAATGAACTCCATTCCATTGACCCTTTCCCCTGATTGGTTGACACACAATTACCTCATTGAGACAGTACCTTCAACATACTCCTGTACTCTGAACGCCCAGGGGTATGGTAATGTTTACCTGAAGCTCATTTTAAGTCTGAAGCAGACTATCAGTATAGTCTTTTTCTCATCACCTGTTAGTTTGTTTGAAGTGAACCACATTATGAACCCAGACTATCTGGAAGAACAGGAAGAACAACATTCAGTCTGAAGTTACCCATTCATATATCATTCATTAATTTCTTTTGACATTTACATTGCTCACTTAAAATACACCTATACATGATTGTCATGACCAGATAGGAGCAATATAGTCTCTATGTAATGTGTGAGACACATTAAAATAGTGATTCAGGCCATCTGTCAGCACACAAATAAAATACTTATGTAATGTGACATGAGTAAACTACACTTCTGCCTACACTGTTTTTGTAACATATACATACATTTAAAGCACCTAAGGTGAGCTGTGAAGTCTTGATTTCAGTACTAGATACCAAAATAAACTGTACCCTCAGAATAAACACAAAGACCAAGTCGTTTCCAAGAGTTTTAATAATTTACTAAAAAGAGTGTAAAAGTATCAGACCTCTCCCACTGCAGAGGGTCTGTTTGATATTCAAAGAAACGACAAATGTAACAAATATTTTTTTGCAAACCTGCCCTTGTCTGTACATTAGGTGAACACTGCACTTGGCAAATGACCACTTGGTATTTAAATGAATCTTGCACTGTGAATATAAAAATACAGCAAAAAATAATTTTAAAATAATCACTTGAAAGTTAACTAGCAT
Organism: Bostrychus sinensis; assembly: GCA_020698575.1. Taxonomy (NCBI): domain Eukaryota; kingdom Metazoa; phylum Chordata; class Actinopteri; order Gobiiformes; family Eleotridae; genus Bostrychus; species Bostrychus sinensis. The sequence continues at coordinate 21,416,110 of CM036239.1, read as the reverse complement.
GAAATGTACAGCTTTGAGAAATGCCATGGACACAGCTGAGGAGTGTATATACAAACATGCAGGAGTCAGCCGTGGAAACAGAGCTTTCTGGAGGTTTGCTTGACATCATTCAAGAGCCAATGAAATAAAATCTTTATAATATGCGCAACGGTGAAATACTATTGTTGTATTGCCCACTGCAAGTGGTAGAGAAACAACTTATAAATATACTCTTCTTCTGATTTAATCAGTTTAATTTAAACTTTTAAAATTAGAATGCTCAATTCTTGTAGAGAATAAAAAAGTACAGCTAATATCCATTCCACTGATACTTGTTCTTACTGCGACATTTTGTAAAAGATGGCTATGCCCAACACCCTCATATTAAGTGCCAGCATGGAAGAGGTAATAAAGATATAGTTAAGTATATACACACATATATATAATATAATATTCTATGACATGATACATTTTGTATAAATATGAAATTTTTACAATTGCATCTAAATGACAAATTTTATTTCAGATTCTAAGACCAGTCTGCATTAATTGTAACAAGGCCTTATTTAAGTTTATCATTTGCTGGATTTAAATATTAAAAATAAGTCTCAAATGCAAATATATGTTTGCAAATATATGTTTTACATTATAAACACATTTGACTTAACTGGTCAAATATTTCCCATTGTATTTTTCTCTACATGTTGGGAGGCAAAAGAAAAAGTGCCATTATCAAATACTCCTTCCTTGGAGTGGATATGAATAAGTTAAAGTCCCTTTGAAAGTAAAGGTAGGATTTCGTTAAACAACTGCAAGTCCAAGAAGATTGACAGTGCATTTCTGTACAAAATGTAAAAACAACATGTAACAAAGCCATGATTTTATGTTATTTGCTGGTTGTACAACATGGAGTGTGACCTGTAAACATGTCCATTTTTCAGGCGAAAGGGTAAGGATTCAGAGAGCTCCTCGGTGAACATCTACAGACTCCTCCAACCACACAAACTACTGTATAGGGCACAGAGCACTAATATTCTGGTACAATACAGTGATGTGATGTAATCAGTGGGCATAGTTAAATTCAGCATTTCTGTCTTCTTCCCTCAGAACTCCAGACTTGGACTGTGCTGATGAAAAAAACAGTTAAACACATTGTACTCGATTTTCATGTCATGGTTAACCAGCATTGTTGTTTGGAGCAATTTGTTGAACTCTTAAATTACATTCCAGACAAGGGTGAGTTCATCTTGCCTCCTTTTCTCTTTTTTAAAACAACTACATAGATCAGTGGGAGTGCTCTGGTGCTCTCTGGTGCCCAGAAGAAGGAAGGGTAGGCACAGCATAATCCAATGAAATTTCCAGCAGTTTCTTGAACCTGTCCTGACCCCACACAGCTAAAGCATGTTTAGGATGGCGTTGTACATTTGGATCAGTACGGCCAAGTGGACAGGCAGGCAGGACTGACGATCTTGAGAAGCTGGAGTACATGTCAGCCAGGAAAGGGCGTTGTACTGCTCCAAAACAAACCTAGGTTAGCAAAAGAAAGATGTGGGTGAATACACAAAACAAATGTACAGATTTACTGACTTTCTACTGACAGTATCTCAGTCAGGCTTTTACTTCAGGGCATGTACTTCATTGAATAAAGGATCAAAAGGCAATCAACAACTTTAATGCATGCTTCAACAAGCTGTGTAACTTGATCCTAATGAAGAATCCTAACCTGAGCACATCAGAGGTGGTCTTTGAGTCTAAAGGGTGAGGGCTCCTCTTGGTCTTGTCTGACATCAGCTCATCTGTCTGCGCTATGGAGATGTGGTGATGAAGGGAGGCCTGGAAGTCAAACACATAGATTTGCTATAATCCAACCAGTCTAAATCTCATTACAATTTTAGACCTTAAATGTGCAACTCAACATCAACATTGTGAAACTATTTTAAATACTTTTAGTGTCAAATCATAGAAATAATGTTTGCACAGCCCTTGTGAATCTAGGAAATTTGATCGGTTAGCATCATGTTTACCTTGAGGAAGAGAGGACACTGGTTCTCAGCCTGTGGACAAGACGCCCAGAACCAATGAGGAAGTCCATTTGCTCGAGCAGTGGACACATAGTAGCCCAGAGCCAAAGGCTGCTGCTTCAGCTCCTCTGGTGGACTGTCCCGAGACAATAACCGCTCACTCTGGGTCTAAGTACAGAAGCAAGATAAGTAATAGGTTTATGACATTAAAATCATGTTTATAAGTTATATATTTTTCCTATTGCATATTTATCTGTAAATTAGGGGACACTACTTGAATAGTAGATAGAAAATCTTTCTCTTTTGGGCAAAGAAAAACATGTTTAAGTTGTTCTACAACATATAACAGTTACATTGATGGTGTGTTCCCACAAATGTCAGTGCTGAATGAAAAGTACAGAATGAAGTGTGCTGCAAGGTGCTCCTATGCCTCTAAGACAAATTCCTGTGGACCTATTATGTTTGGTACAAAAACATAATTTGGATTCCATTTTGGCAACAGGAAGTTTATTAAAACATACAGTCTGCCTTTAAACTTTCAAAATGTACTCCTGATGAAGAGCCAGCTCTGATCATGATTTCAAGTGACATCTGTTAAAAAGTCTGTCTAAAATTTGCTGTAGCTGCTCTGTTTATGGTACTATATTTTTACACCCTAGCATACCCTGGTGTGCTGGAAATGTGATCCCATTCCCATCCCCGACGGAGAGCCTGGTGAGGGCACGGGAGAGGTGTTGGGGGAAGGGTGCAGGTTTCCTGTGATCAGCATCATATCATGGCCAATGTCATTCTCCAGCTCATCAGGAAAAGGCAGATCAAACATGTCATCTAGAGAGCAGAAAAATATACAATAAGGACCTTAATTTGTTCATATATATATATATATATATATATATATATATATATATATATATATATATATATATATATACATAAAATCTTAAAGCCTCTTAATAAACTGAGCAGAAGCAAAATTTTAAACTGTAATAATAAAAGCATCACCATTCAATTCATTGCCCAAGGCTATGTATGTTTTGCACAATACTGCCACCTGTTGGTGCACGAGATGTACTGATTAACCTGTGATAACTTCAAATTGAAGAGCTTATGCACTAGGCAACATTAACGCAGAACACCTAACTACTGAATATATCCAGAGCTTTTCAAAGTATTATTACAAAATCAATCAACAGTTTATATATATATATATATATATATATATATATATAAACTGTTTTTGTTTTTGATTTTGTAATATATATATATATATGATACATTATATTATATTATATTATATTATATTATATTATATATATATAATATATATAATGGATATCTTGTGTATACCATTATTGTCCTCAGTGGGGTAGGAGCTGGGTGCCAGCTGAGTGGTGGCAGATGTTGGGAAGACTAGTATGTGTGTACAGGAAGCATCCTGAGGAGTGTTCAGCTGAGAGGTCTGCAAATTCAGGGCAGTGCTGCGGCCAAATACTGATCCCATAGTCACGGCATCTAAATCAAATGCACACAGAGAGAGAAAATCTTGCAGTCATAAAGATTTTATATTCCTATGCTAAGCATTTTGTCAGATGTAGTGACAAAAAGCTAACTGACCAGGCATGATCACAAAGGATCCCTGAGGCTCCATGGCCACCAGGCAGGCGCTGAGGATGGAGGGTGAGTCAGCAGCAGAGATCCCACACATACGACAGGACTCCCTGAGCTTTCTTCCGAGTGAATGAAGGGAATGCTCCCCAAGAAGAGAGCTCCAGTCTGGTCAATAGAGAGAGAAAGAAAAATTATTAAAGTTGTCTGCAAAAATGGCTTTGGAAATCAGTTCAGTTGAGTTCAGTTTATTAGCCATTTGCAGTCTAAAAAAACATATTGGAAAACAGTTGCAAGAAGCTCAAAGTGCACTGTCAACATTTAAACAGACAAACATAAAAAAACAACACATGGACAGATCCTAAAAATGCATAAATGCTAAAAAACAATAAAAACACTGTATAAATAAATATCAGTAAAAGCAGTAACTAAAACATTAAGGTGCGTGCCTGAGGTATTTCATAGTGCATTGTTCAAAGTCATCACAGCTTGTGGAAAAAAACGTTTAGCATGACGAGATGTAGTGCATTTAATAGGACAATATCTTTTCCCTGAGAAAAGGAGGTCAAACATCTCAAGTAGCAGGGTGGCCAGAGGGATCACTGATAATCTGGAAAGCTCTTGTTAAAAGTCTAGATTTGTAAATGGTCTCCAGAACTGATAGGTCACAGCCTATTGTCCTGCGAGCAGAGCGAATAACTCTGTTTAAAGTTATCTTTTCTTTCACAGTGAGATTACCAAACCACACAGTCATAGAGCTGGTAAGAAGACTTTCAATACCACACCGATAAGCACTGACCACACTTATAGGCAGCAGCATCACCAGATTTAAAAGCCACAGCTCGTTTCATTATTACATCAAAATTAATCTGTCACTATCTGCTTAATGTATGAACTGCATTTATTTTTTTGATTTTTTTATTGTAACAAAATTTCATCTTTACCTTTTAATTCCCCATGTCCCAGTCGGCCTAGTCGACCAATCACAATTCTCCATGGCAGTGACGTCATCTGAATAATGCCAATACACCACTCCCACAATTTCTGTAGTCCCATCTTTCTTGCTGAGACTTTGGGTCGTCGTGCTCTGAAAAGGCAAAAACAAAACCGTTCCACCAACCGCTCACTACAGTATCACCACTAAGTATGACCAGTACCTGTTAGGTACATCAATGTTGATAATGCAGGTCTCCAACAGCTCCCCCTGCTGATCAGTGCAGGACACAAGGATCCATCGCTGGTCATGTGAAAGGCAGTACCCAACAAAGAGCACATTATATTTGGGTGGAAGCTCTGCCCAAATCTCCCCTGGTTCTGCTTGCTTGGGCCGGGTTGGACCAAGGATGAACGGAGGAGAGTACAACTGCAATGGGCTGGGATGCTACAAGACAAACTTCATGTTAATTGTTATGGAAATGAAATACCTTATTGTATGACTGAATATGTAAGCCTACCTCAGGACTCTTAAGCACTGAATTGAAAGTGGAGGCTGGTCCGAAGCCAGTTAGCGACTTAATGAGTGTTTGCTGGGGAAACATTCGTCTGCACTGGGAGTAACAGGAGAAGGCCAGGGATCTGAGCTGCTGCAGGTATAAGTGACTCTCTCCACTTGCGGGTTGGAGGAGGTACTGACATGGGACCACCTGTAGCAACAACGCTGGTCTCATAGTCTCGGATAAAGTCTGGAGCATCTCTGTGTAGCAGCGCAAAAGCCCCAGCAGCCAGATGCTGCCTGCCTCCATCTCTTCACCTTCATCTTCCTCTCCTCCATCACCTTTGGCTCCATTTGAACTCAAAAATGGATCTATTATGTAAACTGCAATAGCTGGTGGGTTTGTGTGACTGTCAGCTGACTCAGGCACAGTGGGAATCCCAATTCTGGACTGCTCAGAGGTTCTAAATAAAGACAATACGGCATGTCTCAACATACGTGTTACATAAAATATAATGTTAACAATTAATTGGTGTCTTACAATTCAGAAGTTTCTGCTGGTGTGTTGGCTGGTGGTGGTGCATCATTACTTGCTCCTTGAGTTGTCTCTGCAGATAGACCTGAGGTTGATCCAGTTGGTGTAGGAGCACTGCCAGAACTGGCTGCTCCAGATGACTGCTCATTATCTGCAGACCAGGTTTGGGCCTGTCCTTGTGATGAGAACTGAGCTGAAGATGTGTGGTTCATTGGAGGCTGGGTTTTAGGTGGAAGAAGAAGACTTCCATCCAAAGACAGAGCTGACAGCTGTGAACCTGCCATTTAAGGGCATTACCAAATAAGAAATGTATGTATGCAGGGATTAAGATTTAGATGACATTAGAGAATTTCTTTTATTCTCACCTAATTGATGCTTGCAAGCATATGCGTACAGTTTGAGTTTGTTGATGTTGTCTATGTGTTGCTGTCCACTCCATGGGCCTGCCAGCCACTCCCCCACCTCCATTTCTTCCAGCTTGTCTGTTTCAACATCTTCACCCACATGCACAATGCCATCCTTGGATACCTTGGCTAGAGGACGGTGCTTCCCAAGGCGGCACGTCTAGAAGTAAAACAAATTTTCAGCTTAGGAAACATTTTCTATACATTTAATCTTACAGCCCCAAGAGGTCCTGTATCATAAGCAAATAAGTTGCTCAGAATAAAGGTTTCTGAAACAAGAGCCCACTACTCCAGTACTTAGTGGTTTTCATAACACACCAACTGCCAAATACATAAACAAAGAACTAGCAGCAACTGAGGCTGTCTTTTGGCATAGCATATTGTACCATATACAGTGGCTGAAAGTCTAAAATGGCTCTTACAAACCTCATACACAGTGCTGAGTTCCTGAAAGAAGGTGCGAGCTGCAGACAATAGAGAGGGGCTGTTTGGACACAGGACCACATAGGCCACATCTCTTTGTCCTCCATAGGGCTCCAGCAGCAGCTTCTCCCAGAATGGTAATGCCAAAGGTGACAACGCCAAAAAGTCCCGCTCTCGATCGTACCCCAGTAACAATGTTGGTATAGATAGTGGCTCTGGTGACTCCTCAGAACCTGGGGAGGCAGAAATTGCTGATTAACAAGCTGGTAAATTATTTTTTTCTATACTTAATATTGTATAAAACACAAAAATGTAATGTAATAGTGTATAGACTCACCATAGGAACCTCTTCCTGCCATCTTATGAAATTGCTGCCAGGTAAGTGGACCCTGAACATGCTGAATGTTGTCCCATGTCCGTCCTGTTCTCTTCTTTTGGATTGCATCTTGCAGGAAAGGCTGAAGGGAGAGGAGCATTCGGACCATATCCTGGGACGACAACATGCTCATCTCCACAACTATAGAGGGAAACAGGAGCACTATTTGTAAGTTTATCACAATGTAGTGTAGTAACATAAGTCATTTGGACAACTTACCATTGGTGTGAGGCCAGGGGTGGAGAGTTGTACTTCTGACCACAGCCTGGTCCAGTTTACTTCCTGCTGGATTGTCTACGTACTGCAGCCCCTGTTCCAAAGCACTGTAACACTCTACACATGCATCGCTCTCATCCGCCCACTGCTTCTCTGATATCCAGCTTTGGAGGAGCGCCCCCTTGCGGCCATGGCATAAACAGTTTAATGGCATCTCAAGTGAAGCTAGGGAAGAAATTGGCTGTGAACATTGTTCTTGGAGAAGAATGATAACTGCTGGGGAGGCAGGGGAGGCACTCTGCCCTTGCTTGGCTCCTGGGTCTCCCAGTGATGGATCCCTTCGACACAGAGCTAGCCTCCTCTCTGCAGCCCGACCCACTTCTGATGTCCGGCCAAAGATATCCAGCTCGTCCTCTAGGAAAAGCCCTGTGCCATGTGCCAGGCGCCTGTTCACAATGGCGCTGAAGCCACACATGCAGCGATACTGATCCTCACATGTTGAATCTGGAATGTACACTCCAACATCTGCCCCTTTCACGTTCATATTGCAGGCGCAGATGCAACAGCTGTCAAAGTTGCGATCTTTGAAGACATTAAGAACAGAGTCAGATAACAGGAGGACAAAGTACAAACTGTGGGCCTCGGGCAGTGCTGGTCCACTCCGTGCTAATGGCTCCACAGAGCTGAGAGGTAGGCTGGTAGAGGGGGTGGACACAGGAGAACTCAGCTCAGTGCCATCCTGCTTCACTGAGCCCTGCCCTGAACTGGCAGTGGTGATGCCCCGGGGCGTACGAGGGGTGCGAGGAGTGGGGACAGAGAAACGAGGGGTGGCAGGTGAGGGGAGGATGCCAACAGTGGTGCCTACAGAAGCAGTGGTGACACTCATCTGGTTGTAATCCTGGTCTGGGAGGGTGTTCACACTTGGGACATTACTAAAGCACATATATAAGAAGGTCAGGTTGACAGAAATGTCAATATTACATACAATATACAATTATTTGTAAGTACCTATGCTGGTAACTAAATACTTACGTGTATCCATCTTTGAGGAATGTGGTTACTTGAGTATGCATGACTGGGGTGTAATGCTCCATTTTAGGCATGAGCATCCAGGACGGCCGGTAGTAACACTGCTCTGGAAGTTTTATTAGTGGTAGACTCTGGCTCGGCAAAGAGGAGAGCGGTGCAAACATGGAGCAGCCAAACACTGGCTGTGTGGGCAAAGACAAAGAAGAAGTATGTAAAATGTTTGTATATTTTGCCCCTAAAAAATCCATCAGCTTTAAACAAAGCTAATCTATTTACTTTATTTATTTATTTTAGTTGTTGTTCTATAAGACTAGGATTTACCAAATAAAGATTATTCTGATCTTTAGTTCATATTTAATTAAAACAATAAAATGTTTGGTAACATTAAAATTCAAATATGTTGCTAATAATGCTTTGTCAAGTGCTTTGGGCATTTAAGACTTAGATAAGCTAAATTGACCTTTCTAGTAATTAGCAAATGCACCTAATAATGAGTCTTAATGGTGATCTGCTTTGTGAGTATTGGTAAAAGAACAGTATTTTTTAAATAATCTGTGCACCTGAGCCGCTGCACAAATATATGACCTAAGTATAGTATGGTACATCTGAACCTAAGCAATTCAGTTAAATTATGACCTATACTTAATTATGGTGTTGTCTGTGTCTCTCCACAAAAATAAGCACTAGACCTCACCTTGATGTCCTCATGCCTTGGACTGAGCATACACTCATTAGAGTCCAGTCTGTGATCAGAGAGCTGTGGTGCTGTCACTAGGGGGAGATGGTCTCCAGCTCCACTCTGGGCAGGGGGCTCTTGACTTGGAGTGTCCCGGTATGTCATAATGGGTGAAAAGGCTGGATGCTGCTCTAGTGAAGGTGGGGTGGGAAACATTCGCTGGAGGTCTGCAACTGCTGAATGAACAGAAACAATGAAATAAAATTAAATAAATACATTAATGCTTCCAAAAAAAAATGTCATTACACAGTGAATTGAGTGACTCAAGTGACTCACTTGATGGGTAAGGTACTGCAACTCTGCCTTCTTTCCCTAGAGGGCGATCTTCAGCTGAAGTTGGGAGCTTGGTGGAATGCTGGTTAGGGTAAACAGCCTACAGTTTTTTATATAAATAATAGAATAGGGATTAACATAATGACATGTTTAAAATGCAATAATAGTGCAAGCTTAGACTACTAAACATACAATTAAAAAACTAAAGAAATACTATTATTGCAGGACTGTAAATCTCTTCTACACAGGTTAGTTGCTAGTAAATGTGATCTCTTACCCCAAGTTCTTCCTCATCCTCATCAAAAATGTTGTCTAAATCTGAAATGTTGACCACCAGATCTTTTTCTCTGGTCAGGGAAGGATTGGCTTTTGCTGCTCCTTCATCCTGCCCTGATTCCTCTAAAATATGACAAAAAAAATTAGACCCCCAGTGCACATTGTTACCTAAATGCCTTTAAAAACATTCTCAGATTTGTTTTACCAGATTTGAGAGTTGAGTTGAAAATGGACATTGCATCCTTCCCTTCAGACAAAGAATCATTGTTGGTCATTTCTTCCCCCTGTTGGACATAGAAAGTAATATAAAACCATATGACTATTATTGTGACTAACTACCACACATAACTAGCATAAAACAACCTCTCATGGTTAAAAATATAGCAGTCAGATTTGATTCAACTCAGGTCTGCATTTTTTTTTACTCAGTCTTACCTTGGCCCTCTTGCTGGGTTCACGTCCTTGACCTTTTAGTCGCTTGGACGAGGAGAACGTGTATTCAATGTCGCCTTCTTTAAAGTCATAGGGATCATCTCCAGGCTCCCGCAGTGTCTCCACACCTGGCGCCTGGTAAAGGCCTAGAGTCTGGACGTGTTCCTTCACTCTCTCTTCTGATATCTTAAAACTGCTTTGTGTTTGAGTATAGATCCTGAAAGAATGAGAAAGACAATCAGTAAAACACACATATATATAAACACTTCATTTCTAGTACAGTGGTGAGGTGTGAAAAACTGTTAACTCTTAGAGTGCTGTAATAAATACCAAATTCTAATTATTTTTTGTTGAAAATTTCAGGAAAGGTCAATAATGGGCTAAGGACAAAATTATTATTTATTTATTGTTATGGATCAAAATCATGTGTCTGAAATTTAAAAAATAATCGATTTTTCTTTCTTTTTGTAATGTTGTGAATTTTGGTACATTTATACACCTTTGTGCATAGCCTTCTTAAAAAGAGAGACTTTAGCGCTGTGTGTACCTGTTGTCCTACCTTTTCAGTGGTGTTGCCTCAGTCACCATCTCTGTCTGCATATCCTCCAGTCGGTCGGCAGGGAGGTCTGGTGGTCGGAAACCTGTCTTGTCCATCTTAGGCGTCCTGAAACCTCTCCACCAGCCCGCCCCGTTCTCCCTCTGTCTCAGTAAAGCAGTGTATGCAGCTGTGTCACTGGTGATCACCCCTATCCCCATTGTCCCATCTGGACAAACAGCTATGTCCACAGGCCCATCCAGCAAGTCTGGGTCCTGCACCCTTGGGTGAGGACTTAGTGTTGGTGGAAGAGGAGAGACAGGAGAATGAAAGAGGGACTCGGGGGCTCTCCTGTTATTGGAATGGGGCTTGGGATACTTGGAGGTTGGAAGAGTGGCCAGCGGTTCTAAGGGAGGCTCTAAAGGCACTAAAGCCCCTAGAGAAGGCGTAGTGGATGCTGAGTCCTGTTCCAAAGGGCTCTCCTGTGTGGCACATTGACGGTGGTGGAAAGGGATCATGGCTGGTCTCTTTGACTGCTTATCAGCTTTCTCCGTCTTGTCACTGGTCTTGTGTTTGGGAGTGGAGGGAGTGTACAGGCCAGAAGACTGAGCAGTGTTGGTGCTCGTTTGGCTGTTGCCAGTGGATGTGCTGGTTGCATTAGACTTCAAAGGCTTAACCCTGCAGAATAAAAAATATTAAAATTATCTATCTACCCACAAGATTCAAAATAAAAATAAAACAAAGTTAAGTGAGTGTTTTTTTATAATTCTGTACCAAATATGGCACATTGCTGCTTGTTATTGTGAATATAAATGGTTTTCACAGCTTTTGATATTCTTATTGCTATTGATTTTCTCATCACTTTAAGTAGTAACATTGTGAGCAAGGTCTAAGTACCCATCAGTACAATTAAATATGAGTTTTTTACTCAGATTTAAGAAATGTCTAACATTGCTAGTATCTACTGTACAAGTTCAACTTCACGTCCTAGTTCAACATGTACTCCATTGTGTTTTAAAATACATGGAGGTTTGGTGTAAACTGGGTTGCCACATGTGTGGTACCTGGAACAGCTGCAGGCAGTCCTTGCCCCCAGATCACTGAAGTCCCATGTGGTTGCTCCATTTGGTACCTCTTTCTTAGGCAACACCTCAGTTGGTTGATTTCGTCTGCAGGGATCAAATGGCTCATTGAGAGCGTGCTCATCTGCATCACTGCACTTCAACAGCCCTTGTGCCAGACAGAAAAAACACTCAGGGATTTACTTACTGGGGTTGATTAAGGTAGCACTCCCTCCAGGCCTGATGAACCACCTGACAGGTTATCTTCTTCCCAGAATGCTTTGGGCTCATGCTTGTGACCCCCATGTTGATGTCAGGTGTGGGGACGCTGGAGACAGAGGTCACAAACCCACTATCCGCTAAAGGGAGATAGAAAATATCATGTTAACAACATTTATCTTAAACATACTGTATGTGATGGTGTGCCAGGTGTGTGTGGTACCTGAGCAGGGCTGCTCTGGGGATGTGGGGGGCGTGAGGGGGACGCTACAGTGGTTGGACTCTCTGCTCAGACCTGGAGCTGCAGGAACAGGTGGTGGCTGCTCCACTGGGACATCCCCTTGGGCAATGAGCACAAAGGCTGCAGGGTAGGTCATCCTTACACCACCTTTGAATAACAAAAACATCATTTCAGTGTCAAATGATGCACTTCACTTCTAAATAATCAGCTTAGAGTGAACTGTAGTGTTAATGTTCCATACTGAAAAATAGACATAAACCTGGCAAAGTTAAGGCCAGCAGTTGTATTTACAAAGCTGTTCACTCCCAGTTACAAAGTCGCTTCATAAAAAAAAAAAAAAAAGCCTATAAATAAATTGGAATGTAATTAAAAAAGTAGACTCACATAAACATACATCACAGCAAAAAATCTATCTCAACGTGCGCAGTGATTCCCCTGGCTTACGTTTTATGCCAGATGTCCTTCCTGACACAACCAAATCCATTTATCCAGGCCCAAAGGCCCTGGCACAAAGAGTACACTGGCTTGTAACCCCCTTGTAGCTGGACTGACATATTAAATCACTATATACCATAAAAAGGTACAGAGTGCATTAGATTTTTTTCCCATCATTTCAAATGGGATATAACCTGTAAGGTCCTCTGTTGGGTTGCCTCTTTAGTATATGGGTTTGCACATAATACTTCATTTATGCATTGATTAATGAGTCTTCATCAACTCAAACTATTATTCCTTCCCGGTAGCACTGTGTCTCACCTGATACTGACAGATTCTTTGACAGCACATTGCCAGATAAACCTTCCACACATCGTAATTATCAGATGCATAGAACAAACAATTCTTTTACAGTGTTGCAACATCCTATGAAGAAAAATAACTTGGAGAGCAGTTGACTTGACATGCAAAAAGTCAGTTTTTTGAACTAATTAGGTCAAACTAACGCACAGTGAGTGTGTTTAGACAAGTACCTCCCTGGTGCGTCACCTGTTACCTCTTATCCAGTTGATTTACCTATTTATTTTCTTGTTTTTCACTCTGCAATAAGTGAGTAAATATGAAGCTCACTGCAGACAGGATACACTCAGCAGCACCCCATCTACTAACGCTTAAGCTAAAAGAGCACATAGTAAGAAAGGAATAAATGTGCTGTTGTACCACCAATCTTTCCTTACCTACAATGACCTCTACTGCCATGTGACGGTTGCGATCATAAGCTTGGTCTTTTTCCTTGTCGCCTTCTTTCTGCTGAAGCACCATGGGGTAGAAGTAACTCCACTCTTCCATCAGTTTGCGAGCTGCAGGGTCACTCATCTTAAAGGCCTGGCCAGTTAGAGTGCCTCTCAGACCATATGGACTCAAGATTACTGCAAAGACAAAAAGTATCAAAGGAAAGGTAAGTACAGAAGGAAAAGTGGAAAGATATGAATGGATGAAAAATAATCAGATCCCAAGACTTCTAAACAATAGCACCGCATCATAGCACATGTTGTTTTTCATATTAAAGTCTCATCAGAAACAATCTGAGTGTGTGGTTATACCTTGTACTGGCGTGATGCAGGTTTGTGCGAGGTGAATGTGGTGTTCTTTGATGTGGTATGCAGGCTGGTGCTGGGCAATCTCCACACTCGTGCACACATTGCTCTCACCGTGGAGGAAGAAGGAGAACGAACACGAGAGGTGTTCACTAGGGACAAAAGATGAGATAATGAGGCTATGAACAGCTAAACCTTTAAATTGCATCAAATATTTAAGAAAACATTTGAGTCACAATTAATACATTGTATGCAATACGTTACACCACACATAATTACAGCTGCATTACAACAACATTAGGTACACATGTATTATACAAACCTGTCAATGTATCTTTACAGTGTTGATACAATTGCTGCTTTTGCTTTGTGATTTATGTAATATGCATTTTTATTTTGCAGTGATAATCATTTTTATTTTTTATTTTAACAACATAGATATGACATAGGAGCATTAGTGGACAGACGACAGATGCTACACTCTTCTCTAGAAAGCATGCTCAAAGCATGTTTTTGTGAAAGCTCTGCTAAGCTCTGCCCACATTGGTCGTCTTCATCATTTCCCACGCAGGCTGCTTATTGCAGGTATAAATCCTCATTTGCTTGTGACTGATTGCGATGACTACATGTTTACATATGTGCTGCTCTCTTTATTACATAGCTCCACAATAGTTCATCTTCTGTTTTGTTTTTTCTTTTTTAATCACCTGAAGTAATTGTTGGGCCCTTTTGTGCAATTCATACAGCAGTGGGCGGTTTGGACATCATTAAATAGCAAGACAGCCACACTGATGTATTTTTTTAATCTATAAAGCTTTTAGTGCCTTGGTTTAGATTTATCAGTGACAATAAAGTCAGCAGGTACACTGTAATCTTCTTGTGATTACCCTGCTGCCTATGCAATATCTCCTTTGCCCTAAGGGAGCCAGACCTCAATTTGAGCCACAAAGGGTCATCAGATTCAATAAAACCACAGTCGCTTATGTCCAGAACCTCAAGGACCTGCACACTGCAGTGTGTACAACACCCTCTAGATGGCGATGAGTTCAATTGAAAAAAAAAAACAAAGCCCATTTCTAGTATGCTTCATAAACATTCCTGGTGCTCCACAAAAAATAGCCCCAGAACAGCAGGTGGTTTGAACACTGCTCTGCACAAGAAGAGAGTAGCATCAGACCACATACAAATGTGTCCACAAGACTTTGGCACACAGCCACACAAGCTCACTTAGGGCCTCACAGTGCTTTCTCACACTCACTGAGTGACTGTATGCAGACTACACTGGACACAGCACTATTCCATCTTCTCTTCACCTCCCATCTCTACAACGCATAAGTCAAAATGCTTTCAATGTCACTGGTCTCTCTGACCTAGCTGCATCATTACAATACGAAAAGCTATATATAGCAACACAAGGAAACACAAGGGAGCAGCTGCAAGTCAGGAGGGCCAGTCCAGTTAACTGCCACACTTTATATACAGGATCTTTAACATGCAGCTGGGAAAATAAATAAATAAATAAATAAATAAATAAATATATATATATATATATATATATATATATATATATATATATATATATATATATATATATATATATATATATATATATATATATGTGTGTGTGTGTGTGTGTGTGTGTGTGTGTGTGTGCCCTTTAGAAATAGGCCTATTATTGTATTGATTAATTCATTTTTACAGATTTGTAACTTTGAATGATAAGTGATAAAAAGCCTGGACTGCAAATGGTAAAAAAAAGGGATGTTAAAAAAGATAACTATTCAGTTCAATAAATTGCAATTCATCTTTGTGGGTCAAATTATTCTGATAATTAAAGTAAGTAAATGTGTAAAAAGAATCTAGTTAGAACTGCTGAGCTATTATGAAGCAATTTGTCCAATCAACAGTGAATGAATAAGGCTTGGATACAATACAGTGTTAAGAAAGAGCAGAAGTACAAAAAGCATCAAAGTATGTCATGATGCGGCTGTGTGATTGATGCGCCTTGTCCTTTCACAAAGGGCATTTTCCTGCACAGTAAGCGGGTGTGAGCACAGACACATCGGGCCGCTTGGCTCCTTGGGGACATTTGTGCAGCCGGCAAATGTATGTGTACGAGAGCAGCCGACAGAGATGCAGGGCTGCTGTGTGCTCGCCGTTATGAGTACAGGTATTAATAAATGAAGAGGAGTGATGGCTGAGACTCGCCCCAGGGCTGACAGTACTGGAGAGAGATAGAGGCAAGACAAGAGAGGCATACGGACTGGATAGGAGGAGGAGGAGGAGGAGGAGACAGTAGTATAAGGGACAGTATGGAAATCAGTAAACAAGAAAAAAAGGGGGAAAGCTGAGGGAAGAACGTATGAGAGACAGAGTGAACAAGAAAGAGAAACGGGAGGTGAATAATTCAGATGCATACACTGAAATTGCAGCACACATATTGATGAGATCAGAGTTTTAATGGGTGGCTACTGAGCATAATTTGATGGTGAAATCAATCAGGAAACGTCGAGTGGCGCACACTTACATACCACTCTCACATGTCACAGCATTGCTCATTTAGATGGCTGGATGTGTGCAAATGTGTAGGGGAGGAGGCAGACAGGCATGCTACAAAGCACACATTATACAGTTCCATGTGGTACATCATGTGCATGTTTGATTGGCTTTAAAAGAGAGACGGTGGGAGCTGTGAGTACCAGTAACATGTCTTTTCACTGTCCATACAATGCTCCCAGTCAGCCAGCCAGCATGGTTCTGCCTAATGTCTGACATACGTCATGGACCAGACACACACAGACACATCACATGCACAAAATAACAATGTTATCTTGCACTTGGGCTGCTCACATCTAAACCCACAAAAAGATAACCGAAGTGCACAAGCCTTTAGGTTATAAAGATAAGACACTACAACTACTTGTGCTTAAAGCTTTTTTACTGTTATTGATATACTGTTGATACACTAGATTCTAAAACTTTATCTTTACCACAAGTTTTTTTTTTTTCTTTCTGGTGCCAAAGTCCTCCTACACACTTCTTCCAGTGTCCTCTTGTAAGCTGTTGTGAGCAGCATGTTAACACTTGCTCCAACAGCGTCTCCACTCCTCTAGCAGACTAAGTTTAGTGTCCGAACTATAAAACACACTCCAGGCAGGTGTTAGTCTGGTACAGTATATGCTCTTGCATGCAAGCACAACACCAATACACAGAAAACTATTAACACAGGCGTAGGGAGGATGCAGTCAGCTTGATGTATTATTCAGTGGCCTCAAGTGGGTGGCTTTAGTGAGTCTTGCTATCACAATGTTTGTGCTCGGACACTGCTCTGTTTGTATAGATCCACAATGAAAAGGTGCCATGCTCAACGACATGCTCTGTGCATAGTATTTTTCATTGGTATTGATACAGTAATGGTAAATATAAAATTGCAGTGTAAAAGTATCAAGGCTGCCTGGTAATAGGGACAAATGCAATATATCTACAAATGCAGAAGTGGAAAGTAACTAATTTAGACACTTTACTTAAATAATTTACTTATACTGCACTTTTACATCACAAAAAATACTCAGGTAAATTTTTTGTCTATAAATGAGTAAAGTATGGTGGCCCCGGTAATATTAATAGTAGTAGCAATAGTACAGTAAATGTTGTAGTAGTAGTAATATTAGAAGAAGCAGCAGCAGTATATAAGTAGTAGCAGAAGTAATAGTAGTAGTTGTAGAAATAATAGTAGTTTTTGCTGTGCTATTGCAAAAAATATACTTTCAAAAGTACTTTCTACTTAACTTTATATTTAACCATTTATTTTGCACAGTACTTTTATGTGCCGCGGGAGAGCTCAGTTGGTAGGGCTGCACATGAACAGGGCAACTACAGTCTGCCTCGGAGTTGTGGGTTCCAGTCCAAACTCTGCTGAGTGTCCTACCCTGCTCTCTCCGCCATGATTTCTTGTCATTACTCAGCTGTCCTATAAAATCAAGCCAAAAGTACTTTTATTTCTACTTATTTTGAAATAACTGCATATTTACTTGAATACAGAAGCTGAGTACTTCTTCCACCTAACTAAACCAAGCACTTTATTTTTGATATGCTAATTCCCTAAGTGTACTTTCTATTTTTTAACTAGTCCTGAATTTAGCTGACATGACACTACATCCACAGGAGCCCAACAGTGAATCATCAAGTCACTTATTTATGTAACCTCTGTCAGTTTGTCAGGGAAACAGGGAATTTTTATTCATCATGTTACAACTCCATTGGCTATTTTCCCCTGTACAATCAAAAAACACTTCATCTGGCCACACATCATGTAATCAGGTTCAAACAATTCGTATACCAAAATATAACTGAATTTAAATGAGAAACATATTACAGCTAAATACTGCATCTATTTATGAACAAAGAGTTTAATGTCAGGATAATATCTTAAAAGATTCAGAAAGCACCAGGGTAAAAAAAAAAAAAAAGCTTGCAAACAACTGAGCAAAATTAGGTCAGTTTCAGGCTTTTTGTGCACTTCCTTGTCATTCTTGTTGTTTTATCTCATTTATCTGAAGCTTCTAAGTATAACCCAGGAAAAAAATGATTAATAAGAGGTGTCTTCTTTCTTCATTTTGCCTTTACAGTTTCTCTACACTCCCTCTTATTAATGGCACCAACTACCACTCAAAATAACTCAAGTCTTTCCTACATGTCCTACTATGTATGTGATCCTGTTTTAGAGGCAGTATTTATTTTCTACAGGGCTGTTGTAATTGGTCCATTGCATTATTTGTAATTTCACCAGTCAAATCTTTCAGATATGCAGAGTAAGAAGTACTTACTTACTTACTTACTTACTTACTTACTTACTTACCGACTTACCTACTTACTTACTTACTTACTTACTTAAATATATACTACTTGCTGCTATATTACCACTATAACTGTTAACACGATAACTACTAATAACTAAATTACTGCCACAACTCATACCTTTACCAATACTGTACTACTTAGAGATGGGAATCTTAGGGCATCTCACAATTCAATTTGATTTCAATTCAGAGGCCCACAATTCGATTCAAAAGTGATGCATCAGACACCTTTCTGGTTCATGACAGCATTAATTCTTCAGCAATATTTAATTTTAATTGTATCATTTATATATAAAACATAATTTTAAACATTCCAATTATTAGCTTTTCTGAATCAATTCAGGATCTTTTTAAAGAAACAATCACTGCATCGGACAAATGATTATTTTTCCCAGCTCTAATACTACTGCTACTACAAACTATTATTATTAGTATTACTATTTTGCTCCCGACGTAAAAAAAAAAAAAAAAAACTACTACTAATACTAATTTTGAGACACTAAAAAGTAATGTTTTTTTTTTAAAATGTTATTGAACATGTACTTGTATAGTACTTTTGTTTTTCTTTCTTTCTTTTTTTAACAAAAATAAAATTAAATTACTTACTCCACCTTTGAAGATTATTTGATAATTCCACATTATACTTTTGTTTATTTGCATTAACTTTCTGCTTAGTGTGATTGAATAGCGTTTGTTTTCCTTATTGCAGTTAATTAGGCAGAACAACCACAAAGGCTCGCTATTCTACTGCATTTTACAGTAAATTAACAAGTAAAAAGATAAAGGAGATGCTGCTTTATTTCTGAAAAGTGTCTGACCTTGTGGTGCGGCCAAAACACCAAACATCTGTTGCCTAGGAGATGGCCACCATCTCAATGTGTCTCAATGTCATTCCCCCCCAAAGCGAGGTGAGGACAGGATGCTCTATTTACACAAAGTATTGAATTAAACTAGGCAGCGTAAGGTAAGAATTTATTTTCAAACGACAACAAAAAAACAGCGTGCAGCTTTATTACATTTTAAAATATAGATAATTTATGCATGAGTATATGCTATTAATGCAAATGAAAGCCCCGGATTAACAAATAGACTCTGTACTGTACTTGGCATGCACCGAATTGACTGAACTAATGAGTGCGACAGGCTCTAATACATCCATTCCGCCGTCTATAGTAATGATTAATTTACGACCCCCCGCCTTCTCTGATCCCAGCACCCCAGCGCAGACACAGCAAGCCCCCTCCTGCTGCCCGAGCTCCAAATCCTGCCTCTCTCTCGCTCCACAACTGTATCTATGCAACTCTCTCCCCTCAGCGTCTGATGCAACCCGTTACCAACCCAGAGTGCCTGCCTCAGACACAAAGACAGCAGTAGAGTAGAGCTAAGAATAGGGGCTCCAGGAGGCAAAGAGGAGTGGAGGAGGATGGAGGTAGGGGGGGCGCAGTTTGGGAATCTTCTACTGGATGTACCTCATCTTGCCCCTGGGACAGTCTGGAGATAAATACAAATAACTCTGGCAAAGGCAGTGCCAAAGTGCAGGACCTGGCACAGGTATGAGGCATGGCAGTGATGTTAGAACAATATTAGCGCCCCCTGTTGGGAATATAAGGTGTAGAGTAGGAATAAAACAAGAGACAAAAGAGCTGTTAGAGCTGACACAGGAGGTCAGTGTGTGCCTAAGTGATTAATGCTCCCACATGGCATGAGAACACTAATGCTGTGAGGAAACAGGGCTATTTTTGGGATGGCGTGTGTAAAGGCATCTAGGTGTTTTGTTTTTTTTTTGGTTGTTTTTTTTTTTTTACCAATGGGCAGATGTGAAAGACATTGCTAGGGTTCTGTATCACATAGCGCTGGAGACGCACAGTCCAACATGACATGTAGCAGCAGCAAGCAACAACATTTACATAGGATTTATGTCTGTTTGTGGTCAAAATTTTTACTCTCTTGCTCCTCTCTGCCTGCCTCATCTTCCAGGATGTTCAATAATTCACAGAGTGAAAAAGTCAGAATTGTCTCAGCAGGGGGCGTAACAGCTGACAACATATTCATACAGGCCTGTCAAACTAAAGAAGAATTACATGATGTACAAAGGAAGCATATGCAAATCACTGCACTTCCCAAAAAAAATGCACATTTTCAGAAGTAGAAGATCTTTTTTAACACACATGTACAGACATGGATACCACACATCCATATAAGATACGTTTTCTATCTAAGATTATCTTTACCCATTCATTTGATTAATTTAATTATAAAACTATCTTCTTTTCATTTACTTTCAGCCACTGACTGTCTTTCCCTTCACAGTGCATTGTGTTGGTCGATGCAGATGGGTGAAAGATGATTCACTCATGAATTGAGATGAGATCTGGTGGCTGAGATGGCTTTGGCGTATGGTTCAAATCAAATTTTATGCTCTCTCACAAATGCAGTAACCCCTTCTGTTTCTTTAGTGGCATCTGCATCCAATATGTTACAGCTCGAGCTGCTCTTACATATGTGCAGTAATTCATAATACTATATGTGCAGCAGCAGTGAAGCAAACAATGTTCAGATGTCACACTTACTCATAGACTTCCACCTGTTCATAACACCCCCAGCCCCTTTAAACGGCACTACAACCTTTTAATTCTATATGCTATATATTCAATTATAAGTGGAAAGCATTTAGTTTCACCTCTACAAAAAGGCTACCTATGAGAATACAGTACTAATATAATTGACTAATATATGGTTATAGCACCCAAAAATGCATCAGCAAGTTTGAAGCCACAAAAGTCTACAGAGTCAAAGTCTAAGTCTGGAATATATATGACAATATATAATATAATATTGATAATATCAAAAATAAGCAGTGCTTGTTTTAAAAAGCATTTTCAAAGGAACAGCAAGCGAGGTGTCATTAGTCATTTTCTTCATGTTTAAAAAAGAAACTAAGGTAAATCCATCCACATTCACAGTCCACAAATTACAGAGAAGTCCCAAATCAGACCCTGTAGGCCAATTTTGGCGACCTCAGAAGTGTATCATGGGTTCTGTGAGTTCCTGCCTGAGACATGCATATACGAGATGCATAGCTGAATCTAAATTACGCATCGTCAATGAACTAATAAATGTGACATCCTTTAAATGGATATTATATCCTGTGGCATTCGTAAGTTCAGTCAGACTGTGTGTCGGTGTATGTTAGCCCTAAAAATTGGCCATTGAGCCAGACAGCCTCAACTATCAATAGACTCCATTTTCTCAAAACTTGTGGAGGATTATTGTCAATAAATGATCTAATCAGTATTTTGTGATCCAAGTACAAAATCAGGACTTTTTTACAAGCAAACATTTGCTGTGGACCATGGTCTATTAAATTCTCGATAGTTCTTCCTAGTTTAAAAATTTGGGCACCAGTGGAAAGTAGTCATTTGAACAGAATAAGCTGCGAGAGCTAAAGATAAGATAAGTCTCCTCAGCTATCCTCCTTTTTCACTCTGTGTTGGTCTACTGTTGGTCACACTGCCCACAGACACAGTCTCTTCCCTGGCTCCGCTGAGCTGTGAGAGCTGGACTCAGTGCGGCTCTCTCCACTGTCCTCTGTTATGTTTTTTAATAGTCTCACACTAGGAGCCAGCTGCTGGAACATCAAGGGGAAGAGAACTGACAAATAGTGAATCACATGAAAGCCATTCACACCACCAGGCTGTGTCACACACTGTCACCTGCCTGGACTGCTCCAGTGTATTCGCCTTAAACTCTATCGACCATAAACCTACACTGTGTGCGTGAGTGTGTGTGCTGGACCTCCCACTCACCTGTTGCCCAAAGGCTTTTCCTCCAATTCATGTGGCTTGAAGAACCACTTCCCAATCCTCACAAAGCCCTTATCCATTAAACATCTGCAGCATCAGATAAAAGAGAAGCAAAGACAAAGAAGATGAGTCAAACCACATTGCTAAGACAAAAATAACGATATGAAATAACAACATAATATACATTTCCTCTGTCTCTATGCACTTAGCAATGTTGGATTTATAAAGAGATTTTGATTTAAAATATTCCCCCCTCAGACTCTAATGGTGCGATTATTTTTGCCAATCTCCATAAATTGCTGACTGAAGCATTGCTAAAATGTGTTAAAATGCTTAAAATGTAACACTATAGAAATATTTTTAGAAATATTTTTAGTCTTTGGAGTTCGTGAATGGCGAAGTGCTTAGAGGCTGGGCAAAAGCTGGCAACTAGAATAAACTTTTATAAACTGGTGGGTCTACCTTTATTTTGATTCATCTTATCAGCAATTACTCATACTGGATAGGGAAAATAGTGATTTGGTATTGTCAGAAAGAAGTGTCATAATCTGATTATAGGAAGCAACCTCTGTCTTGTGTTAAATGCTATTTTCTCTTCTGACTAATGTATTATAAATAACAACAGGCAGGCTCTTGTTAAGAGCTGAAAAGGAGGGAATTTGAGCTCCTGTGAGCTAAAATACTGGGCTCTAAAAGAAGTTAGCTTCAAGGTAATGGGAAGGTTAATTTAGCCTGCCCCCTATGATGATCACTGATGCTTAACTTAATAGAGCAAATATGTGCTGCTTCATTTAGCAGATGCCTCTGACTTAGAAAGGAGAGCTTTGGATAGTTGAGCAATTGATTCAGCGCTCAAGTTATAATTTCATTAAGGTCAAGCTGTAAAAGAAATACCACAGAACTGGATCTTATCAATAACTGACTGTACATTTGAGATGAATTATACTTAATTTCTATTTACTGTAAACAAACAAAAAAAATAAAAAAGACGCAAATAAATGAACTAATAGGTCTGTCAGCAGGGACTATGGTACATTAAAAGAGAGCTAGTGCTGAACCTATGAATAACTGGTATAACAACAAGATGATCATTTATAGTGTCAGTAGTACTGATGCATTTCAGAAGTAAAATTAGTAGGAAAAAACCTCAGTAGCTTCTTGTGAGTCTATGTGCCCAGTCCATTCCTAAATTATAATCAGAATTCTTTGAATGAGGTGACAGTAAAGTCAACAGCACGTTTTTTTATTATAAAATGTTATTTTATTGTTATTTATTTTTAATGTATTTATTACTAGATATTTATCTAGTAATATAATATATATCTCAGATGTCTCATTTAAATGTGTTTTTAATAATTAGAGGACAGTATCTACTATATACAAGTACATACTTAGAATTTTTTTTTATTTTATTTTTTGACCTAGCTAGCAAAGTACAATGGCCATGCAATCAGAAGAGCCTGTCTCTAGTTTGGAAACAGAAGTAGTACTAAGAGTGCAATTTTTTAATACTGTGTTCTTTTAATCATTTTTACTTTGACTGAATTTACTGGTACTTGTACTTTCACTTGAGTAATATTATGTTACAGTGCTTTCACTTGAGTATAGATTTTGTGTATGTACTTCCACATCAACTCTCTGTATGTGATTGTTAATGCACATTCACATCCTGCAAATAACCACTGGCTTTTGAAGAAAAGCCTTCAGTTTTTGCCTTACATACTGTAATACTCTAATGGGCTAATGTAGTCATCAATAATTTATTGGCAGAAAACATGTCACTTGAGTCACTGAAACAGTTGCCAGATGAGTCTTTGTGCCCTTTTTGACCCATGAATAAACTTTTGGCCAGCTGAGCTTCTCTCTACTGATCACAGCTCAGTACCAATAGGGGCTACTCATGTTTTATGCTAAAGCAAACAGTAACACGCAGAGCAACATGCAACCTACTGCAATTTTGTCTTTACATTGAGTTCCAAATAGGCCATCCTAATGTGCTATGTGTGTGTAATCTGCATGTAATTTGTATGCACTCTTTATCCCCTATGTATTCTATTGAGCATAGCCTGTTCTGTAACGTGTTTTTATATTTTATGTATGTCTCCCGCCGGCTGCCGCTCTCACTGTGTCACTAATGAAGTGCTTGTGGATAATGATGGTGGCTGTACCTTTCCAGCAGGTTGTGTATGGCCTTGAACAGGAGGGTCCTGCACTCGTAGGACAGTCCGCACTCCCAAAGTCCCTCTTCAGCCACTGCAAAAAGACATTAGAAAAATGCTTTAAAGGCGAGGCTGCAGTAAAGATGACAATAAGAGCAACATCATATTTAGTTGAAGTGTTGCAGTGAGAAGAACAAATGGAGGCTTGACAGTAATAAGTACTTTAAGTATTTGTGTTTACAGCTTGCTCTGTCAAAACACTGCATATTGAAGTGTGGGAACGTATAGTGGTACATTTTGAGTGAAAATGAGATATGGAACTGTGAAAAATTCTTCGAAAAAGGCTATGAACAAAAAAAGATTCATCAATGTACAAAAATATACAAAACTCCAAAAACAGAAGACTAATCAAACCTAGAAGCACTCAGACAGCATAGACCTCTGCCAGGGCACCTGTCCTATCTCGCAGTGGTACACATATAGTGCCCAGACCTGGTCTCAAACTCAAAGATCTTGTAGTTCAGAGGTAAATGCTTTTTCCATTGATCCACAAAACTGTTATATCCCACAATGGTAAAGAATCTACTATAACTAATCATCCATTCCTTTAGTGAGGGAAGTTAGTATCTTTGGTTCATAACTCAAAATGGGACAGAATCCACTCCTGGATCTAAACTGTGATCCGGATTCACACCAACAAAAATAAAAAATAAAACATTACATCTATAAAGCACACGCATTCTTCCACACAACCTACACATCATATCAAAATTTCACTCCAAATGAAGTTGCGTGTGTGTGTCCGCAGTGTTAGTGTGTGCAGAGACAGTGGCTGGCTGTACAGCTGTCAGGTTGGCCCAGTCAAACCCCATGCAGTTGTCAACTCTGCTTAGACACAAAGCTGAAGTGTGCCTTTATTTGCAGAGGCTAACACACATGCTCCTGCATATGAAACAACAACACCATTTTAGCACATCCCAACTTTTTAACTTCATGTAAAAACTGAAGTAGTTGAAGGGAGAAGTCACTGTCATGTCAGAATTCAGCTCCCACGTGTGCTAAATGCGCATGCTGTGTTGTAAACAATCCCCTCTGATTTCTTTAACCCTGTGACCTTACCCCATCACCAACCCCCATTGCCCTTCTCTTCAAGCACACACACACTTATAGCAGCCAGCTAACACTGTTTCTCTTTGTTCTTTGGCATATATACCTGCAGGGCTGCTGGGAAAAAAAAAATTGGAGGATTGTGGGTGGGTGTTTGCTTATAGGGTGGTACAAACAAACCAAGCATCACAGAAATACACAAGGAGGGGAAAAAACAGTGAAAGACAAGAAGTCAGAGCAGATTGCCGGGGGGATGGGTGGCAAAAAAAAAAAAAAACCCAGTTCTTCTACACTCTCCTTTATATCTTCCTTTGTTGCTTTGTTGATGTATCCCTCCCTATTTTGTCTTCTTCTTCATACCAGTGAATGAAATTTCCTTACTCGCCAGAATTACCCCGTAACCATGGAAACGCTGGCGGTGAGAACATGGCGCCCTGGCATTCAATTTCAACACGCTGGTCCCGCTGCCGTTCCCTTAGCCCCCTCCACCCCCCAGCCCCCCCTCCAGCACCACCACCACTCTGTCTTCTTCTCCAGCTTCCAAGACACCCCACCCCACACCCCCCACCCCTTCCAACTCTCATTTACTCCTGCTTCGGGGCGCAGACAGGAAGAGAGCCTCAGCCAGGGTATATACTCAGGAGAGAGGAGAGAGTGAGAGAGAGAGAGCGAGAGAGAGAGAGAAAGACGAATGGTGAGCGGGCATCATGAGCAGAATGCCAAGTCTCCAACAAAACCACCTCATTAGCTCGGCACTGTCTCTATGTATCTGCTTCACACTCTGTCTCTTTAAAACACCACCAACTTTTTTTTCTTCCCTCCACTTTAGACCCTATCATCACCACCACCCCACCACCCCCTTTCACTGCACATACCATCCAACGCTCTGCCAATCACCGCAACCTGTCTTTATTTGTTACTAGAGCACGCAGATCTGGCTCCTCTGTG
This sequence comes from Bostrychus sinensis, assembly GCA_020698575.1. Taxonomy (NCBI): domain Eukaryota; kingdom Metazoa; phylum Chordata; class Actinopteri; order Gobiiformes; family Eleotridae; genus Bostrychus; species Bostrychus sinensis. The sequence goes on along the minus strand of CM036239.1, from coordinate 21,389,909 downwards.
GGATCCTGACCCCCCCATTACTACCATAGCTGTAGCTTCACATCTTCTTAAACTCCCAGCCAAAAGTCAAAAATAGAACTAGGCTATATATATATAATTTAATTTTATAATTTAATTTTATTTACACAGATAACAGATAACAAATGAATCTTTGGCAGTATAGCCTAATGAAATATGGCAATATTTTGCTGAATCAGTATTTTCTAACAGCCCTACAACGGCGCAACATAAAATGATAAACAATAGAATAAACAATAAACAACAATAAACAATAGACATAGAATGATAAACAATTTATTGCAGTTTAAGCAGTCTTTCCAGTTCACAATGTGCATATTCACTTTTCTAAATTAATACATTTTTGATAAAATGCCCTTAATATATATGTATTTCATAAAGGCTTTTGGCTTCTTTGGCTTTGACAATGGTGCTTTTCTATGTGAAGTGAAACCCACCTTCTATGAGTCTGCAGGGGCAATTGGATATTTATCTTTGAGGTATTGTGGGCATACTGTCATTGTGTCCTTGGGCAAGACACTTTCACCCACCTTGCCTGTATAAATGTGTTAGTGTTTGGTGGTTGGCCGTAGGCGCAGACTGGCAGCCACACTTCCATCAACACCACTGAGTGTGGCTGAGGAGTGAATGAATAATGTACCAAATTGTAAAGTGAATTTAAGTGTCTAAAAAAGTGTTAATAATTCAAATGCATTATTATTATTATTATTATTGTTATTATTGTTCTTCTTCTTATTATTATTATTATTATTATTATTATTATTATTATTATTATTATTATTACTTAATTAACTTTATCATGTAAAAGTATTAATGTAATCACTTTTGCTTTTCACTGTTAGTGCAAGCTTCTAGTTTTTTTTTTTGTTTTTGTTTTTTTTGTTTTTTGCATTTGTTAGGGTGTGATAACAAAACAAGGAAGACCAAATCTAAAATCCACATGATAATTCGCCAGCCACATACTGTATGATGTGGGATGTTAAGAAGTGATATCCCATTGGGCTTATGCAGAGAGAAAGCACCGTGAAACTGTCAGTCCAGTCAGTGCACGGCATGTCTGGAGACTTTACTGCCTGTTAATCAGAGGAGAAACACAGATGGCCCAAGGGAGAAGAGCGTTGTAGACACTAAATGCACAGCTAAGTGCAATGGGGCTTTAAAGCATTGGGATACATCATTCATCATCACTGTGTAGCGAAACTGTACCAGGCCTGAGACAAACTGGATGGAGTCACCATCCCAATTGGATTAAACTGAAAGCTCAACATATTTAGTTGGCTTGTGTTTTGTAATTGCCCTTTTGAGAAAAGAAATGATATACAGTTTATATACTTTAGTTCTGATTAAAGCAAGAGAAACAACTGTCAAAATAACTCAAACATCAAAACACAACTTTCATCCTTGAGTTTGAACTTTCTGCTTTAAAGACTGTGAGCTGATAGGTGGGTAAACAGATATTTTTGGACATTTGACTTGCACATTTCTTATGTATAAAACTAATGATCCAAGATGATTTAGCTTTTTTCAAACATGTTTTCACATAGCTGTGAGAGGAACATCAGGCATCAAATCAACAGAATCATTATAAACCTGTGTGCACATCCAGTGCTCGTGTGTATGGATGACTGCATGTGTGTAACAGTGAGGTAGCATCGCTGCAAATGCATTTCATTATTTCATGCAACCTTCCTCCGCCTGTCCTCGTGCCACAAAGCTCTTAACCAGCGAGCCGTCCCAAACACAAACAGCCAGTGATGGAACTGGGTCGTCACTACCACTCACTTCCACCTCTCTCCATGCTCTGTCTATATGTGCTTTTACTCACTGCCTCCCATTCTCAGTCTCAGGCCACTAGAGGGAGTGACCACCAGACTCAACATTACAGTGCTAAGCCACACAAAGCTTGTATTGATCTTAGAGCAGCTACAGCAGGAGCTAAGGTGTGACAACGCTATCTAGTACACATGACCCTCTCCGCACATATCCTTCCGCCTCTGCCTCTCTCTCATTTGTTCATTTGTCTGGGATCAATAGCAGGAGCGGCGGCGCCCAGTGGAGCTCACCAGGAAACGTGAGGATAGTGTGACTTCATACAGCCCTCAGTAGCACTTCACTAATTAGCTGGCCTATTGCATGTGTGAGCAGAGTTGCGTACTCTGCTGCATGTGTGCAGTCATTTATGTGTGCACCAGGCACAAGGTTCTGTCCTTTAATGTGGGCTTCCAAAAGGGACAGAGTGAGACTAAAGATCTGACAGACGGATGAAAAGAGAAAGAGATCAGGATGAGGACAAATACTATTATTATTATCATTATTATTAATATTATACACAATTTGACTGTATACTATCTGTAATGCTACATGTGTAGAAATTGCTTCTAGACCTACATAAATGCAAAACAACTTATTTTTACAATATATAATCTGTCAAAACAATAACAATAGTTAAGACACTGATGGTAGTTTGCAAATGTTAAAAAACTCGCAGTAAGTGTTAAAAAAATGCGCTTAAGTGTAATGATTTACACTTAAGCACAAATAACCCTTTTATTACACACAGTAACAAAAAGTTGTTGGTGGATGAGACACTAGCTGGTTTCATAAATATGGTGACATAAATATTGGAAACACCCCAAGGTGCAAAGAGAGGTCTATAGATGTCAGTGAAGAAAATTAAAGCCGACTACCTCAGAGGTTAGAACAACACAGTCAGCAAAAAACAATAATTAGTGGTGTACTCAAAAGTATTGATCACCATGACCATCAAACACTGCTCTTTGTTTTGTTATTATCTGTAAGTCATTACAAGCATTAATCATTAGGACACTGATGCAACTGCAGTCTTATGCATGAATACATTATGTCCTATTCCTCTCCATTGTTTGCCAGAAAACTCACATAAAATAGCATACAATGATGTGATGCGGGGTTCTCTTGTGTGTAAACTGCCAACTTAACAGAGACACTCTTTTGTATTTAGCTTTCATCTGGGTATCACAATGAGAAAGTGTAAAGCGTGCAGGGAGAAGCCAGAAGCCTGGAGGGATTTAGTGAAAGCCTTAAAGCCTCTACCTGCGCCGGGAGAGCCGTGCACTGTCATCATGTCCCTGTACTGTAATAATATGCCGTATTCTCCTGGCACTGAGCCAGAGTGAACACAGCAAGGCCACTCCAGGTACAGGGCTTCAGGTAAAACACACGCAAACACTTTTGCATTTATAGAAAAAAAAACTGCTTCACATTAGCTATTTATGTCGTACATACTTTGCCAAAAAGTCATGTTTTACCCAGATGGAAGTTTTGGTTAAAGTCGTTTGAAAATCTAATTTGGCTCAGTTTTTCTGTGTGCCAACTAAGTGTCAGCTGGTCATGTCTCTGCTTTTATATTAGTTAATATGTTTGCAAAGGTTGGCTATTATAATCTACAACATTAAATTTGCCAAAACAACAATAACACAAAAACTGTCAAAATTACAAAAATAAGTTCTAGGAGGGAAGTAATCTGTATGCAAGTAAATTTAGTGTTACTTCAAAATATTATTACTAAGTAGAAGTCAAACAAAATTATTACTTGAGTGTTAAAAAAAAAGCATTGAGTGTAAAGTTTACTCAAGTATAAAATACAGTACTTACTTTTATTACCATTACTACTGCATCACTACTACTACAAATTGTGCTGCTACTACTACTATTACGTGTTCTACTACTACCACTAATACTGCTACTACAAAAAATACCATTTACTTTAAAAGTACAATTTTCTTCTACAATTGAGTCTAGTAAAAGTATGTTTTAGAAACTGTTCTTAGAAAGTAACTAAATTACTTGAGTAGAAATCTATAGTTACTTTCCTGTAACTTTCACCTCTGAGGTTTTACATAACTAGAGGATCACGTGAGGCCAGTCTCAGACACAAATATCTGACACGAGCAGCATATGGACATAACATATGTCTGTGCCTGTTAGCTGCTTGTGTGCAAACTCTGTATACAACTGGTACAACAGTTGTTACAGCAATACATACTTCACCACAGGAGTTAAATAATGAGGAAAAGTATATATTTTTCACTTCTAACCAGTAGTTCCTGAAGTACTTTCAGGTGAATGTTATTGAAATACAGTTGTTATATTATGTTGTTTGCTGGTGAAATTTGAAGGCCTGTTTTTTTTTTTAAGCCTTTAATTTTTTACTTTATTTTTAATTTTATTTATTTATTGCTTTTCCTAAATCCTGTGTGTCAAATTCCTCTATTTGTCAGGACAGTTCCTAACTTAAAACAGCTCGGACCAGACTAATGTTTTATAAAGAATAGAAAAACTGGCCAAGCATGTTTTACAGATTTGGCAGTAATGCACAATAACAATCAATAGAGCACCAAACTATAGGGTATTCTTCTGCCTCACCTCACCTGCTCTGTGCTGCGTAGAGAGAAGAAAGAAAAGTTACAATACTACTGGTATCGAAAAAGTAAATTTTATTCAATACCAAGTTTCAATATGTAGTGGGACCTTTAATGTTCCTTTGCATATACGGATCAAATAAAAATCATTCAAACTACTGGTTTTAGCTTCCAGCTAAGAATTTTGCTCCAAAAAGTTTTATGATTGTAGAAGATGAATTGGCACACCATATGCATCAGAAAAAGTATCACTCAGGTACCGGTATCAAAAACCAGGTATTGTTTAAGTACTGGTATTGAAAAAATCTGAATGGTACGCAGCCCTTTATCATTACACAGTCAATACCCTACATCCTCCACTGTCACACCTGTCCACAGCAGAGCCACCCACACTATCCCAGCCTCTAAAAGGTATTCGGTCAACTTTACACAGTCACCTGTCAGTGTATAGTGCGACACAGCCCAAACTGCCTTAGCTCCAAACACAAACCCATCCATATTGTCACCACTGCTACAATTTAGAGGACAGTAAAAAGGGAAGGGTTGGATTTAAAAAAAAACACATTACAAATCTTCCAGCCTGCACTAGAGCCACTCTCACTCATATAGTTTTATTGGGCCCAGAACAGATTAGGTTTACAACTTCTGGTGCAGATTTTAATTGCCAGAAGTCTGCTTATCTAATCCAGTAAATCCTCCGGTAGCTGCCATTTATTTACACATCATCTTATATTGGTTCTCACAATAATGCCGATAAAGATTTATGAAATTATAATTAATAGTGATAATACCTGCAAGTTAAGGGGATGTCCAGGAACAAAACAATAGGCTATGGACAGGTAAACAAATTTATTATTGTTAAAAAGTCCAGCCCAACTACGTAGATAAAATGTCAGCATAAAAAAACACAGGGATTTGTTCTGTCACTATAAAGGTGAATATTCAAACAGTATTCTTTATCTAATTTCATGGACTTAACAACTGTTCAGAGGGTGTTAAAGGACCAGAATGTATTAATTCAAGTAACTTTTTTTCCCTTGAACAGAGGTGTTTTCAACTTGTTATGGTTACCTGGCATAAAAAGTAAGAAAAGATTATATTTTATTTAGAAGGTGCAACTGGTTTATGCCTCAGCTCTCTGGACGTGAACATAACTTTTCACAAATCTTTTAGTATATTTACAAAATACATAATGTGATGTAGTCCCATGTGTGTTGTTGCAGACATACTGTATTTCAGACAGAATTCTGCTTTAGGCCCAAAATTCAATGTGTTGTATTGATTTATTATAGCACTATGTGTGACAATAAGCACTCAGCATTACCCCTGATATGGTGAAGATACAGAGCCCAGACCAAGACTCAAGCCAGTGATCTTCTTATTCATGGATCTAAGCTTTATCATCTCTCTTGTACAATTCAGTCTCACAAGGGTAAAAAAAATCCACTAAAACTAATCTTTTGTTCATTTACTGACCCCTTGTGCCTATACTTCGGGGCATATCTCACAGTGTTACAGAAACAGACATGTCTGTATTCAGAAGGTGTTCTGGATCCACACCACAAGTTAATAATTTTCTTCCTTGGACTATCACTGAATTTCATCATAACTTTTTGAGTTATCTTGCTTACCAGCCAGGGAAAACATAATCTTCTTGGCAGAAGCAAAGCTAAGTGTGGGAGGAGGACACTTGTTGACACAGACACTATAGCACCCCCACCCCCAACCAAAATTGTATAACTTTTTTTAAAAAGTTCTAATGATAATTTAAAAAAAAAAAGAAAATAAAACTTTATATGAATCCAAATTAGTCCAATGTGTCTCCCAGTCTTATAGTGTAAGTATTTTATAGCTACATAAAGTTCATATGGACGGCATTGAGAGCCAGAGAGATGGCCAACATAAGGGGCAGCAGTGACAGCAAAAAAAAGGGGGAGAAAAGAACGAGAGAGTTAAGGAAAAAATAGGAAATCTGGAATGAATTAAGCAACTGAGCTGTAGTTGCTGCATATTTGTGGGAATGAGTCAGTGGAGGCAGGAGAGGGGACCAGGGTGTGAGCGTCTGTGCATTAGTGGCTACATTTTATAGAAAACAAAGCAGCCAAATCCAACTTCAGTCAGGTTGGTAGTACACATGGTTCACCTCTGTGTATGTTGCTGTTTCTTGCCCCTTAACAATTTGGAGCAGAGGAGTCAAGTTGCAGCATGTACAGCCTCAGCACTCAGAGCAGAGGTCAAAGTTGAGGCTATGTGTGGATGGCTGGCAGTGACCCGGGCCATGTCAACACAATAGCCCCCCCGCTAATGCCTTCTTCACTGTTGTCACTGCCTGCTGCAGTCTGTTTTCTAGCACTGGCTCGGACAACAGGGGAATTTGGATTATAAAAAATCATTGGGAAGGCAAACAGCTGGTAGAAATGTAGAAAGGCAGGCTTTGAGCTTGCTGGATTACCGACAGATCAATACAAATATATGCAAAGGACCCCCACAAAAACCTATTCTCCATTTATGTTTGACTTTTTTGCTGTGCTTCTCTTTGTAGCCAGATGTACTAAAAATGATTTATTACCCAGAAAGCTTGATTGTCGTGAAATTTGTGAGTTCACAAACTTACAAAATCCATCTTTTCCTGTGGTGGCCGGGCCAATGGTGTGGCAGTATTGCCGTGAGTGGGCGGGTTTTAGGTTTGCCAACAACAAGCATTTTTAGAGATACTTGGTAACAACATGGCGACGTGGAAAAACGTAAGATATGCTGCTCTACATTTACAAAAACAGCAAAAATCTACTAACAATGTCTTTATTGTGTTGTTTTACAGCTGTAGTGGTTTGTTGTTTAGCTACGTAGCTGGCACTTTATCCATCCTCACAAACGTTTTCAACGGGAACCATTCGAGATTGATATTATGATTTATTGGGTAACTTTTATTGTTTACAAGCCAGACCAATAGCCAATGGAGGCACTCCTTATTTTAATGCAGGAGGAGACAATGAGTTATTTCAATGTATCCGAACATGTTAATGGCTTGCAGGTATGAGCTGAACATCTATTAAAATTTATGGATGTTGAGTAACACAAATGATGCTGTTTTAGCGACACATGTCACACTGTGTCCACCAATGACCCAGTGTTAAATTTGTGGACCTGAAGCACTTGTGCTGGCAGGCATCAACTCTTCCTGACAGGAGAGGACACTGAGAAGAGATCACTGTGAAAACACCAGCTCCATAGTGTTACTGTACACCACAGTGCTGGTGTTAAACCGGCAGATTAACACATGATACAGAGGGCACTCAACAAAGGCAAAAACACAAGAGGTGTAAAGTGGAAGGATACACTCAGAGGATGCATGTCCTTCATGCTAAATGTGGATATGTTTTGTTCATTCACAAAAGCACAAAGGAAATTATATATTCAATTAAATGCTTTTTGGACAGTTTAGACAGACACATTTCAGAGATCACAACGCATGAAGACTATACTCAATATAAGGTCTTTAATTTTACCTTTATAAGTAATTATGTACGTACATAACTCAATATCTTGCTACCAGTTGCCTCAATGGAAACTTATCCAGCCACAAGGGGTCACTTTTTGTGCCGGTCCAAAACCCAGATAAAACAAGAGGGCTGTGTCAGGAAGCACAAATAAAATATCTCAAATAAAATGTGACTTCCATATTGGATCAGTGGAGATGGATGGAGGAAGGTGGTTTGCTGTGGCGACCCCTGAAGGAACAGGAGCTGTCACAAGGAAAAAAGAAGTTGCCTCAAAGGGTTTTACAGAAATAGACAACTCCCTTTGAGGCAACTGCTGTTGTGATATTAATGTATGTAGGTACATTTTGATTGAATGGAAGTGTGCCACAGCCTATTGAATTACTTCATAGAGTTGAAGTACTGTATATTCAGAAAAGGCCTAATGACAAGTAGCTGCTGGATGTTGCCAAATTAGCAGACTTAGCATTAATAGTGATACTATGGAAGACTAGCTTGTATAATATTTAGCAAACAATTTTATGCCCTATTTTTCTGCTGTCTGTGATTTTGTTAGACCACTGTGCCCTAAGCAGAAAAAACACACAGCTGTAACAGGACTCAAATATATTGTGATCAACAACATCAACTAGACAGGCAGTAATTAAAACCCTCCTCCTTCATTTCAAGTACATTTTCCTTGGGAAAAGCAAACTCATGTATTTTTAATTTGCTAAAGAGAAATGATGCATAAACTTCTTCATTCATTAAGCCTCTCACCAGTCAGTCCAGCAGTGATTTGGACTGATGCTGAGCTTGATTCCACGGCTTGTCATTACTGTAACAGCGTGTTGACAGTGTCATCTATAATTTAGTATAGAGTATTTACTGAACTCATTCACAGGCACTGGTGCAATTAGAGCACAGCATCTAGCAAGACCTGTTATCAACAAGAGCAGCACATGAAATGACCCTATACTGTATGGATCTGTGGTAAAGATTAAAAACATGGTAAAAAATAAAATAAAATAATGAAACTTGGCAAGAAAAAAAGACACTGTAGTCGTACAATATTTGTTAATCACAATATTATTACAAACTATTAATTATTCCATTCATTTTTTTTTTTTTTTTTTGTCAATTTATATTTTTCAGGCTTGATTTGACAGTATAAAGTGGAGAAGTGACAGGAAATGTCCAGACTCAAACTCACGATGCTGGGGTAGTTTCTATAACCATATGTATATTCCGCAGCACCAACTTCATTGAGACCACTTCACTGAGAAAAAAAAAGTCAATAAAAATCATCTGAAAATAATCCCACTGTGTGCAATATCTGCCCCATATCTACACAAAACATTAGTCAGAGATTTTACAACAACAATTACAACTGGCCTATCTTCAACATCTGCAAAGATCAAAAAGTCAAAATAAATTGAATGATGCAAACACAAGTAAAACATCAAATTCTGAGCAGAACCAGATTTAATTGATATTGATCCAGATGGTGAAAGCTTGTTTCCTGAAATCTGGTATTCCTTTTGGTCCTGCTGCTGGCTCCTTGTGTGACCAATTTAAAAGCTTGTGATTGTTTGAAATCATCTGTGTTTATTCTACCTTGTACCTTTTTTTTTCTACGATGCATGCAGTGTTCAAATACAATATGATGCAGAGTAGATGTTATCACTTTTCTAAACACTGTTATGTGTTTTGTGATATGAGCTATGTACACACAGGAAGTAATAGTGGAAGTCTTTTTGTCTTTGCATAAGCAAGTGTGTTGAGAAAGTGTTGCATTTACAAGTTGTTAATAACACAGACACATGTTTCAAAACAACTTGATTGAGGTTACCCAGTTGTCAACGCATCCTCCTGGAGTTAGACCTAGTTCTGAGGCTGAATGTTAGACTCAGATAAACCAAATAAAACTGAGCGCTTTAGAAGAGGACCAGGAACATGCACAGCAGGTTACATACCAGTGTGTACTCTTTGTTCCAGACCCATGCCCACATAAATGAGAGGGTTGAGACAGGGAGGGCATCCAGCGTTAAACCTTTTGAGGCTCAATGTACAGAGCAAAGCCTTGGCAGTGGTTTGCTCTATGACTGTTTCTAGTTTTTCTACTTTTTGTGTTTCCTTCAGCGCATCAGTTCTTCATTTCTGTTTACCAAACTGCAGCCTTAATGACAATATTATAACAAAGGCAGAAGTCAATCCACAAGTACACAACACAACTCTACTTTGAAACATCCAAATTGTTTTAAGATTTATTTCATCAAAGATCCTCTTTGAGAGCTCACCAATTAACTGCTGAGAAGCTTTGAAGCAACCGTGCAAAACTTTTGGAATAATTTCCTATTCAGTGAGGTTTCAGTAACAGGGCAACCAAACATCCTCAGTACACTTCACTTTGAATGAACGATCAGAAACATGTGACCTGGGTCAACACAGAAGCATGTGAAGTTTGAGACTGGAAAGTGACAACACCTGAGGTACATCTTGTATTGTTTTTATGCTCTTTCCATTTCAAAAGCGCAAGGTCTTTTGTGGGGATCTTGATATTCTGAGTGTCGTAAAAAGAGAAGAAAAGGGATCTTTTTGATGGCCAGGATGGAGTTGTCAAAACAAAGTGCTGTACAACTAGCAATTTAAGCCAAGGACATAGTCACTTACATCCATACTGTGACAGGTGTGGAGTTTAAACCTGCAATCTCAATTTATTACTCTTGTAACAACGGTTAACATTACTTCCAAAAACTAATTAGGAAAACAATATTTGTGTTTCTTAAAAATATTTTTTAATTGTGGAGTACTGTGCAAGTCTTAGAAAGTTTTTTTAAGAAAGGCTGTGAACAAATAAAGGTATATGAAAAATGTACACAATTGCAAAAAAGAAGACAAATCTAAACTAGAACTTCTAGTTCATGGGTAAATGCTTTTGTTCATATTTTATATTTGATTCTAATGTCATATAATTTCCTTTTTTCACTTTAAATCACCCATATTGCACATTTTGATTGCATGCACCTTTTCTTGCTTTCTGCACTGAAAATAAAATGTCTGTATTTATTAAAGCATATAGGCATAATATCATTCAAAAGGAAAAAAATAAATAAAAAATCATGTACAATTACTTTATTCTGTATTGAGACCTGCCTTAACAAGTGAATTTCTCCACTGTGGGATTATTAAAGTTCAATTTGTCTTTTTCTATTGTACCACAAAAAATGTATATCTCACAATAGCATCTACTACACTAATCATTTATAATTTAAGTGAGTGAAGTTAGTATCTTAGGTCTGTATCTCAAAATGGTACAAAAGCCCTTAAAATATTCCTGAATCTAAACATGATTGAAAGAGATTTGGATCCACACCAAAAATAATAATTTTGTCCTTGGCCCAGAACTGACCTTTCCTGACATTTTCAAAAATAAACTAAAATAAAATAAAATGTCTGTATTTATTAAAGCATATAAGCATAATATCATTCAAAAGTAAAGTGTCAAAGTGGTGCAACAGGCAGTGTAAAAGGACTGATCTCTGTGGTGCGACCCTCGTGTTAAGCCACACATACTTGAGCAGCTCATTAGGAGTGAATAAGTGTGGAGGAGGGAGGTAGGGCGGCCATTGAGAAGCTCCACAGGGCTTCCTAACTGCCACTGGAGGGAGGGACGTGACAGAACACCTCATGATGTCTGTCTGGAGAGCAGACACAAGACTTCAGAGGCCAAGCACCAGTTCATTCATGAATCAACACAGGAAGTATGCCAGTCCTGAGAACTGCACAGAGTCCATCTCATCTCACTATCACACTTGTTATGTGGATGTTTACAGATGCCACTCCATACAGATAATTGCAGCTATTATACTCTGAAAGTCGTTATCTCACTTACTCACAAAAGTTAATGCAGAATGTACATATCATGTTGTAGGGCTGTAGCATATATTGCATGTATCATTACTGTGATGTTATGGTCTTCCATCTGACAGAAATGTACACTGTGTCTGTGTCTCTGGCTAGTTAGACCTGGTTTAATCCTGTTTGGTCTTTTGAGCAGTGAGTCCAGAGACTTGTATCTCTTGAGAAATTAATACTCAAATTTAAATTATTATATAGTTACTGCAAATGTCGGCATTGCCTATTGCAAGTTTTTCTAATATTGTGTAGGCTGCAATTCTACATATGAGCATGTGCTTCCAACAAGTAGTAAAAGTAAAAAATAAAAATAAAAAATTCATGTACATGCAAAACACAGGTAGTAATTAGCTACAAACAGCAACAAGACAGACAGAAACTTTGTAAACATGTTTCAGATTTAGAGAGTAGCAGTGCCCCTTTTGTGGTTCTGTTGCTGGACCTCAAGTTGTGCAAATGACAAAATGTGTGATTATCTACAACAATAATAAATCAACTATCCCATTTTTCAAATCATAATTATATAGAGAGATTTTTGTGTGCATGCGTAATTTGCTCAGGATTGTGACATAATTTTTGCTTTGACACTCAAACACGATAATTTCAGCTTTGCAAAAACTGATTTTGGACACAATACTGGTGATCTTTACCACATGAGCTAAAAATATGGTGAGAGAAGATTAGGGTTGAACTGACTCTGCAGATGAAAGAGCAGCTCATAGTAAAAGGACTCTGGGAATTTACTTCTGTGGCATCACAAAGCAAAGATGTTTATCTGCAGCAGCTGTAACAGCCAGCTGAGAGAATAGGAGCTGTGGAGACCATAACACTTCATCTAGGTACACTGTGTGATTTCTTTTTTTCTGGCACTAGTTTGGTAGCACAGTCCATTACTGGCTCTAGACACTCAATAAAGACAAAAACGTCCAAACATTACATTTTGATAATTGGTTACTGAACTAACAGGTGTAGTTTTGAACAGAAAAAATATTACGCTGGTAATATTGATTGTGTAGTTACTGCAACTAAATCAGCATTTCTATACTGGTGATAAAACGTCAGGGGGAAAAATCAATTTGGCTGTTGCAGTCACTTGATGCAGGCTAAGAGGCCTCACAAAGTGCAGATATCAAAGGCAGCTGGCGCACCTTCAAACGCTAGGATGGAAGGAGACAAAATAGTGCTCATCCCATTTAATCCTGTTTTAAAGGTGTAGAGCAGTTCCATGTGTATTCATAGCTGCTTTCATTACACATGTATAAACAGCCTGAGATATGCCTAAAAACATAAATGCTGACAACATTTCCACAGGAACATTTCTGTCTCTATATGTGATATATAGGCTTCACTTTCATCCAACTCTCTAAATAAGTAAAAGTGTTTTCTGACCTTGGCTCTGTGGCAAAGTTGATGGCAGCAATAGTAACAGTAATAGTAGTGGTAGTAAGAGTGGTAGCAGCAGCAATAATAGAAGTAGTTATAGTGATAGTAATAATTTTAAGTGTAGAAGCAGTGTTCGTATGATGAGAACCATGAAGTATAACGTATGACCAAGACTTCAGCCTTAGGCATCAATGACTGTACATGACTGTACATACCAGCCTACAATTTATACATAGAGATTGCTTTACAAGAACAAATATCTGCATTATGTTAGCTTTGCCTGTATATAAAAAAAAACAGACTGAATGTGAAATAAACAGAGGTGCTATTGTGACACGCTACAGGCTTTATTTGTCTTTAATTGTTTTGGGGGGATTTCATAAAACACGTATCTATATTAGCACAGCCATTTGTCTCACTGGCTTCCTCTCCTTTAACTTCCCTTTGCCTCCACTTTATTATGCCCCACCTTTAAATACTAGTTCCTCTACTTTTTCACTACAGATTGTCCTTAGATGGCACTTCTTTCTCTGTTCAACTGTTATACTTTCTTACTAACAAAGCTATTATTATTTTAGCATGTGTTTCAGCTTTCACAATCCAAAGTTTGCCTATAGGAAAAAATCTACACCCCCACCCAACCCTTCTCTGTGCAGCTGGGAAACTTCACCCCTTACCATTTCATCTCACGCACACACACACACACAAACTCACACGGCACTGGGTCAAAAGGTCAGCGGACACGCCCTGACAACCCACAAGGGGAGGAGAAAAGCCCCGAAAAGGAGACGAGAGAATCCAGAAATCCTCAGTCAGTCCTTCCCAGCAAGTTTAGTAAACACAACTTTTTCTTCCCTTGAATGTGCCTCGAGGAAAAGTTTTCCCCCATGAGTTTGTCTCATTTCGCAACACTAACACTTGTAAGTAAGATATTTGTCCATGCTGTCGCTGCTCAAGAACAGACTGATCGCTTCTCAGACTGCAAATGTGAAGACGAAGTGTGAAGTGCACATTTTTTAAAACACCCTCCTTAGCACGTGTTGTTGCTGGTTCTGAAAAACAAAAAGAAAGTGTGTCTAACTGTGAAACTGCAGATGTCCACTCTCTTTCTTTCCCTAAACATACCAATTCTTTTCATCTTTTTGAAGCATGAATTCTGGTTACACAAACCCCCGCCTTTCCCCTCTAACTACATGTATCTGTGCCTGGTTCGAAACCGCCCTTTTCTTCCCACTCTTCCCGCCCCACCTCCTCCTACAACTTCTTCTGGCTGTTTTTTTTTTTTTTTTTTTTTTTGCTATCATGGACTTGGCGCCTTCCACATGTGACTCAGTTTTTCGCCAGCCCAGGCCAGACTGGGGGAAAAAGTCAAAAGCTTGTGTGTGTCCCTCTGTAGGTGAAAGCAACATTCCTTCACTGGTTGTTCCCTTTTGAGACGTGTCAGCCAGCAACCTACTTCCCAATTCAAGCCAAAATCGGGAGGCTAATTATTCATTCCCTCTATTTGAACTGGAGCTTCTAAAAGAGCTGCTCCTATAAGACAAACCCTTAAGGAATAAAGAGATGGAGTAGGCCATGATTGGCAACCACACACCCCCACCTTTTATTTGCCAAGAAAGTGAGCGTGCTTGCAGACATCCGCTACCTTCAGAATCAGAGAGAGCAAGCATTAAAACAAGGCAGGAGCAAAGGCAGGACAACACAGTGTAAAGAGAAGAGGAGGGGAGAGAGAGGGCTGCCGAGAGGCCAGCGTCACAGGAAACTACCAGTGCCAAGCAAAACTTGTTGACACAGAAGAGGCTTTTTGGGAGCCATTTGAGATGGAGATGGATGGGTGTCTCTTTATTTGATTGTTTCGTTTTTTGTTTTAAGACGAAGCTCCACAATTGCTATGTCAAAATATTACAGCTTAAGTACTGTATGTTCTAATTTTACTTTGTATCAAAATGTCTTTGTAAGACCTAATAATAAATATACTGATTAACACCATTGAGATATACAGTAATGTGCAGTCCAGTTTCAATCCAGGTCGAGGCACTATTGCAAGATAGGACCGGTGCCTTGGCAGATGCACTCCAAGTGCCTCCAGTTTTCTTGTTTTCTGGTTCTGTTTTTGCTGTTTTGTTGTTGTACATAATAATACACTCATGTAAAGTAATGCAAAATTATAAACATTAAAATTTTGTAAATTACATGTTTATTTATGCTTTATTACTGCTTAATAGTGGGAAGCTAATTGTTACTAAAATATTTTTATTGCTTTCTCAGTATGAATTTCCTGTTTAGTTGTCTTGGTGTAAAAGAATCACTTTCATATGGTTTCAAAAAAAGCACCTTTACCCTACATCACAGTAAAGTTATGGTACTATTAAGCTGCAGCAAAAACTATGAATTTTCATGACAAAAAGTGCATTTATGGTTCAGGGTCTTTACTCTGTCAAACTAGCAGCACACAGCCGTCTTGGACCTGAATATTTCTCTTTGAAAAGACAGACCTCTGTGTTCACTGAGGTGTCCCACTCTTTTATTCGCTCTTCTTTATTCACTTCCTGCTTTATTTTACCCTAATTGACTCATGTGGCCCTTGTCTTGTTAATGTTTAATGCCTTTCATCCATTTCCTATTCACAGATTTATAACTACAAGTGATAATCTTAAAAGGGTTTCTAGCTAAGCCCTGTGTGGGGGAAATGGCTATTTTCCCCCACATTATCAGGTCAGAAACATACTTAGCTGCCTGCACAGTGACACCTGTTCTCCACCCATGTCACATATCTGTCATCAATTTCCAATCCTTGTAAAATCTGTGATTTGCGAGGTAATGCCTTAACTCTCGCCTTATGTATGTTTCAAATCAAGGTTACCCTTAACAACATAGTCATATAACAGTGCCCATCTCCCATCTTGGCATCATTTAGAGTCCATTTAGCCCCTCATTCTGGTCATCAAAGAGATCAGTGTGAAGCTCAAAGGAAAACCTAAGAGGCAGTTTGTAATAATCAAGTAGATGACATGGATGCAATACGCTGAACGACTGCAGCAGGAGATGCACTTAAGCAAAACACTTAATCCTGACCTGTTTCAATGAGGGGCATCAGAACAACTACAGACCGGACAGCCCATGCTAGTAACCTCTGCACAACTGGTGGGAACATATATTGAACTTATTTTTAACTAAAAAGGATAATATTCATTTAATCATCATCTTCCACTTCTCGTCCGGGTTTATAAGAGATCCCAGCAACTATGGGCTTTAGGTGGAGTCACAAATTCCTCTAACACATGCATGTTTAATGGGATAAAGCTACTTGGAGAGAACCCACAGTAACACTACAAGGACAAGCAAACTCTGCTCTGAGAAACTGTGAGTCCACTGGTGGCCTCTTTGCTGAGAGGCCACTGTGCGCTCCTATTAGATTCATAAATTACCATGTTTTAATAATTAATTAAAACAGCTATATACGTTTAAAGTAAAGCCAAACACCTATGCATGCTTGGTCTAATGTTCTGAAAGCCATACCTTTTAAAAATTAGCACGCACAATTAAACAAGAGTCTGTATAAAATTGCATGGATCAAAAATTCTATTGAAAAGCATTTGCTTTGGGTGTGTTTAAACAATTACAAACACTTACAGCAGCTGCCCTCTGCACAGCACAGAAACCAACCTGAATGAGATTATTAAAACATCAGCTAGATGCCTTAAGTGTCAAAACAAGCCTTTATTCAATTTTTAATGGTAAACTAGAAGCCACACTGGCTCCCTAAAATAGACATTAAATTATCCATTGAGCATGAATAAATGAGAGCACATGGCTGCAAATCCGTGGTGGTAATAACCTCAAGCTAACCTGTATCCTGAAGCAGGTGGCGAGTGGTGAAGAGGCTTTGTCTCCGCAGGCCAGATTATGAGTTCACAGCCAGACGTGGACAGATGGAGCCAGAGGTTAGCCCTCCCTCCTGCGCTCTCATACACACATTTGGCAAACATTTTTTCACTAGACAATTACCTTGTGACCTCTGCCAGCCCACACACACGGACACTTTGGTCAATTATGGATCCACAAAAGAAACACCAACAGCCACACGCTCAAAGATTCTTGTCACAGACTTTACATCCCAAATCCACAAGCCTCTAGCTCTCCACAGAAGACAGTAAGTTTGGCAGCGATGTGTTTTTGTTGTTCTTTTCCCTTGTTTAAACTCACTGCCTGAAGTCATGTCCAATTCACTTGCATTCTATTCAGCTAATTCCATTATCTTTGATTATTTTCTCATAAGCATAGCCGCTCTAATCCACTTGTTGGTGGCATATCTTTGCTGCAGCAGCCAACCATTAAGCTGATAATGGATACGCACAAGTCATAACTCACTCGGCTCCTATACTTTCAGTGGTAATTCTGATGAAAGCTAAAAGCCATTGTCAAAAAAGATCATTTTAAGCATTTAGCAGGTAAGCAATGTGTTAGTTATCCTAATGCAAAATGATTCATATAGTACATAAATGCATTATCTTTTTACTCCCTTGGATCCATGTGCAATTTACTTTTCTATTTTGCACAGATGATTTCAGAATTAAATATGCACATAAAATTATCACAGACAGTGTGGTTAAGACTCTCTGGAACAACATTAACCCCGAGCTAGGATTGATTCCAGCAAAAAGTCTTTCTGCTGGATTTCCCCTGATTTGTATTCCTCTCAGCTTTACAACAGTTTCAAGAAAGAAAGAAAAAACACTTGCAGCGGTTGAAGGCACGTCCCTGAATGCCCTCTAGAAAAGAAAATTAATTACACTTTGTCTGTTAATTTCCACCAGCGGATTGAGCACTGCATGACAACAACTAACACCTTGGAACAGTAATTCTCAAACTTTTCACACCACCCCACAATACTTGGCTCTCAAAGTACCAGTTAATAGGCTAAAATGAGCATTACTATGGACAAGACAGGGAGTAATCAAGACTAAGCCAGGACTAAAACAAGACAACCAGGTATAAAGCAGGTCATAACCAGGACTAAATCAGCACATAAAAAAGACAAAACCAGGACAAAACCAGCACGCTACAAGACTTAAACCAGGATCTTTCTAGGACTAAACCAGCACTGAGCAGTGGGCAACTAAATTGGAACAGCAAAAGACTCCTGAATATAGATGAAGCCAGTGTATCATCAGTGGTACCCATGCCACTGTTTGCAAACCATTGCCTGAAAACATCTGTTTGACCCTGAAAGATCACTAGACTCTGGTGTGTAGCAGATGAAATGTTTCAGTTTGTGCAGAGGAAAAAAACTCCCCAGCACCTGTGACACAGAGAAACGGCCAGCTCTTCCTCCTGCATTCACCTTGACCACATGCTGCTTTGGTAGCTCACTGGAGCACTACCTACAGCGTTATCAAAGTCATCTCACTTGCTTTTTTTTTTTTTTCTAGAGGAACTCCTAACCAGAGCTGCACCCACACACTATTCGAAATCAAACCTATAATTGTGCGCTTGTCTCATTGTGAATGGAGCACTTTGTGGGCTGACAAAACAAACTGGCATTTCCATTTTAAGCAGTCTGCCTGATGCTTTTATTTGCTGTAATGTGCAATGAGCATCAGGAAAGAATAACTTACAATTCAAGTGTCACAGGCACAAGGCTTGTCTCCAGAGAATATGTAAGACCCATAGTTAATAAAGGGCAGCCACAGGTTTTAAAAAAAAGCACAGTAAAGGTTAATGCTCAGTTAACACCTCTTTCTTTGAAT
Organism: Bostrychus sinensis; assembly: GCA_020698575.1. Lineage (NCBI taxonomy): Eukaryota > Metazoa > Chordata > Actinopteri > Gobiiformes > Eleotridae > Bostrychus > Bostrychus sinensis. The sequence continues at coordinate 21,370,964 of CM036239.1, read as the reverse complement.
AGAACACAATCCATTTAAAAATTTTAACAAGAAAAAAAGATTTTTTGGCCCAAAGCATAATTACCACAAATGCATACATAATCCTATTTTCACAATTCAACATAGAGACAGTTAGCAAGGATTTTGTAGGTTCAATCCATGGGGCAGCCTCTTTCTCCGTGTGGAGTCTGCACGTCCTCTCTGTGTATACTCAGAGTTCTCTCCAGGTACTCTTGTACTTGTAAGGACTTGTAAATCTGAATTTTACTATTATTGGCCATTATCCTAGTCATTGTCCTGGGTGTACCCTGCCTCAAGCCCATAGTTGCTGGTATAGGCTCTACTAGCCACCCACGTCCTAACTGGAATAACCAGAAGAAGATGAATGAATGTCACAACATTATATGCCCACATAAAGCAATAACAAAACAGATTTAATAGCTGAGAATTATTTTGAAAGCACAAAATAGATCTATGTAGTAAAATAAATGTAATTGAAGATGGTCAATGAGTCAAGCTGAAGCTAGGCGGTCACACACCGTCAGGAAGAAAAGGGGACAGCAAGGCCAAAGCAAGGAAAGACATAAATAATTGGACAACAGCATGAAAGAACAGAGGGTGGTTATGAGTTCAGGTCATGACCGCAGCGTCCTTATAGACTGTGCCATGCATACAAATTCGACTGCAGTAAGGGTAGCTGTCATTGTGCTGTACATTACACCACTATTGCACAAAAGGAAGTGAGAAAAAGCCAAATGCAGGTACGGAGCAGGAACTGGTCTAAGAGAGAGGTAAGGTAAATTCAGAAGTCAACTCTAATGTGGGCGCGTACAAGTGTGTTCACCTGACCAAGGTGTTGATCACATTTGATAGAGGGGCTGGTGCAAGAAAAACTGCACAAAAACAGTAGCAGAGTCTTGCCAAGGTTGAGTTAAAGGTGTTGGACAAGCGTTTGGCTGGTATACACAGCAAACAGATGAGAAGCGCCTGCCAGAGATGAAAACTCTGTCAGACTCTATCTTATCTTTGCAGTCTTTGGTGAGTACAGTGTAAAGGCAGAGTCTCAAAGCAATAAAAAAGTTATTTGTTGAAGACTAAAAAGAAAAAGCCTCAAAGAAACCTCTAGGAGAAAAGCATAACAACTGTGTAAGTCATGAAAATGCATAGGTTTCATCACCGACTGAAGGATTTATAAATACATAAATTATTATTCCCATCCCAAGTCTGTAAATTGCCACTGTTCACAAGTAAAACAATTTATGATTTGTAGTAGACCACTGTTGTTTTGTTTGCCAAGAAGCGCATTACTTTCGCTTACTCGTGTAGGTGTAATGCTTTGGTCCAGCGTAATGCAATGCTGTGGCTTAAACCCCATTCACAGCACACACTCCTCTGGCCTGTTACTGATTTATTGTTCAGAAGTTAGACACACTAATAGACACTAAACGCTGATGCCTGCTGCAGCTCTGCAAGTTCACACTCTGTCACCTGACTCCATTTACACTGTTTTAAAATCCTTGTTTAAATGTGCCAGTTATAAAGGAGCGTTTTACTATAGGACATTTTTCATGGCAGACATTTTGACAAGCCGTAGCAGGGAAGGCACAAGTGTAATCTAATAGCATTAATGATGGCCTGGATTCATTTAAATGTGTCATTACCAGCCCACTGCAATTTAACATTGAGCTTCAAAGGCATGACTTAAAGATATATTTTATGGCACATGGCTGCCATTAATACTATTAGTAACACCTGTCTCTTCCTGCTCAGACAAGTCCAAATATCTGCTGTTAAAAGGCCCTTAATCTTTTTTTTATACAAGGAACAATTAGTGCCATAAATTTATTCAATCATTTATCATCTGCTGCTTATTTCCACATAGCTACTTTGGGCTTGCAGCATGGTTCACGCAGGACAATGGCCAGTTAGTTGCAAGGTTGATAAGACACACACTGACAGACCATTCACTCTCGTGTTTATTTACAGGCAAATTTAGATTCACTTCTCGGTGCCTGTCAGAAATCATCTCCCTCCTGGCATGCAGTGATTTACATATTGCTTTACGCTTTCTGATGCAACCCTTTCCATTTATCCTGGCACACAGAGTATACTGGCTTGTGACCCCCTGTGGCTCATTTTCTCATTCATTTACTACAGGGGCAATTTAGATTCACCACTTCACCTACACATGCATGTTTTTGGATAGGTAGAGGATGCTAGAGTATAAACCCACAATCGTCCTACCTACAACACAGTATCTAAGTTGCTGAATCATGTCTGTACACACAGTCAATTTCATTATTCAGTTTTTAATGATTAATTTAAAGTGATTAATTAAGTTAATTGGAATACTCTGTTGATAATTTGGCTGATGAGAGTGCATTTTCATAAATAAAACAGCCCAGGAGAAATATAATTTACTAAGTATTATGCAATATATTATGCAAATCAGTCTTGTATTATTTCATTGCTGGAAAAATAATCTCAGATGATGAGACTTCTGGAGATGAATCACAGTTGTGCGTGCAGGGAAGGGATGACGTGGTGTGACCCGCTGCTAAACAATGACAAACTCCAGTTGTCCGTTTGCATGTATTGTGAGTGTTTGTGTAACTGCTTGCTGGCCTGTGTGTGCATATTTGTGACTCGTGTCCAAAATATGTCACTTTGAGTGTAGCTCTGCTGGCAACACACTGATGACTCAGCCCATTCAGCACATTAATCCTGTTTCCTCTCAAACTGTACTCGTCCCACACTTCTCCTCAATGCTCTGTGTACATTACAAGCCAAAGGCATTAAAAAAGCTGCCATACACAGGCTGAACATTTTGTCCTGAATGCTAAAGATATAGCACTAGGACAGTGCTGTCAGTGATGAAGTCAAGTAAGCATGAGGACAATGAGTGGTAAACCATTTAGTAAAAAATAAAGCATTTACTTACCTAATTTATTGCATTTTTAAGAGTAAAATATAGGGCGGGTTTATTTCTTTGCTTGTAGCAACTTTTATGAGTCATGTCTAAATACAATTAACTCCATTTGGTCAAATAACATCAACAAGGCATAACATTCATCATCCAACTGCATCACAATGAGCTTCAGCCATGGTCAGTGTGAGCAGAGCTGTTATATAATTCTCCTTTCTCTGCCTGTGTAAACACAAGACTGTGTGAATAGTCATTATTAAACACAGGGTTATTGCTACTGAGCAGTGTTTGGCTTTATGCCATTTTGACCCTAACAGGTGAATAGCAGCTGATTTAATTTAACATCTGAATGAATGAATGAATGAATTAATATGTATTGCCTTTTTTAATGGAACAGTCATTGAGTAATTACTAATATTCCTGTATAATTGCCCTTAATGAAACTACCCAGATGATAAACATGAAATCATCTCTGAGAGTGCTATTTGTTTCTACAACACATCTTTATGTTTGTACATGCACTATAACATCTGTTAATATTATCAGACGGTCTAAAGGAAATCATGACTTATTAGTTTGGGTATTTTTTATAATTGCACAATACATTGATGTCACATTCTCTGGTCATGTTGGAAGTCATTTATATCGTCATTGCGTCTCATGCAACCTTATGCCTTTTCTTTTAAAAAAATCATGATCTGGTGTTATAGCCACCAGACCAGAAACTAAACTACTATAATTCCCCCCAATTCTACATAAATACAAAAAGCTATAAATAATAGCAACACAGATCAAATACTTATGTTTTTACAGGTCTCCACATCATAAGTGTGATCATCCTGCAGGCACACAACACTGTCTAACTGACTGTGAAAATATCTGTATGTGATCTAAGCATCTCACTATTTAGATGGCATGTTATAATAAAGATGATGAAATGGGGAATCAAAGCAACTTGTTAGTTTTAAAGTAAGGGTCACAGTGAATCAAAAGGTAACTGCTTCTTAGCTCCTGCAGAAGTACCCATTACTGCTAGCATTGAAACTATGTCTAATTTGGAGGAAATACTGGTTCACCTTAATTAACTATTATCAAGCACCTTCTCACACCTTCTCACAGCTTAATAAGAACTGCAGAGGGAGCCCTCTGAGATTTTGTCTTAATTTGTAATTGCATGCAGTGTGTCAAGGCAACATCTGTTGCCACTCACTGTCTGCCCTCTCAGTCTACTAATATTTAAAAAAGAATAATGAAAATAATACCAGAGAGCTCAGACCAAAATGAGTTGTCAATAAAATCAGCCATAAAAAGTTATTCTGTAGCTTTAATTTTTAGTGTGAGTGACAACATCTGTGGGAAACTTCAGACTGGAGGCAGACAGGTGAGACATATGAAATGTAATAAAGAGAAGATTTTATCATGCTCACTAGCTCACTGTGTGCTCCTGATACAGTGTCTTTAACACTAGCTCAAGCTGTAAAAGTTCTGGTGAGAAAATGATTCAACTCAACACAATTATGTGTTATCAGATGTGTAAGATTTTTTTTCTTTATGTTTGAGTCTTAAATACATTTATTGTTTTAATTCTGAGGTCTAAAACAAAGGGTGTTTTACATTTGGAATACAGTATTCAAGTACAAATTAATTATTGTTGAGGGAGTTTTCCAGAGTTGTACTGGAGCAAAACAAACAAAAAAGTCCTAGAGGAAAGCACTTGTGTGGCTTTTAAGTCCACACCAACCATTTTTCCTTTGAGCATCATTATCACAGTGTATGAAAAATTCATATCATAAGAGGAAAAAGACTGTAATCAGTACAAAACTGAATATTGCCCATCCCTAGTTAATTATTAATGTGTCAAATTTCAGTTTTGGTTTAAAGCTTCACATGGGGAAATTATACAATACGATTCAATCTGCTATGATAACAGTATATACTGCCCTACTATAGTTCAATACTCATCACTTACTTCGATCAATGCTTGTTACTAAACTGAACCTCCCAGAAAATAAAAAAGTTTCACTTGTCAGTGATCACTGACTTGCAGCTTTCACATGAATTTAACAACTGAGGTGTACTGAAATTATTAGCTATATCAATACAATACTGTTTTAAAAATATATATATTATATGTGCTGTATATCACTATATCATTTTATAGAGCTTTTATAAAGCTTTTGTGTTAAAAGTCTATACCTCACCATGTAACATATAATAAGCTTTTGAAGGAGGTTAGTGAAATAGAGAAACTGCTTCAGCCCATCTGCTTACACAACATATAACATAACCTTTTATAAAATTATATAAAATATCCCATTGCCTTCAGCTTCCAAACACAAGTGAAACCAGCAGAAAAGAGTAAACAGCTCAAGCACTAAAAGCAACTCAAAAGAATTAGCCTAATGCTACATAGGAGGGTGTTGAAGAGTAGATCCATACCAGACAGAAATATTGCTGCAGGAGTGCACAGTGAGCATTTCTGGGAAATGACTCCAGAAGCCAGCATGTAATGGACTATGTTTCTTTGTCTGTTACATATGCTTATACAGGAAAGCTCTGCAGCACTGCCCCAAAGGTCTTCCCCATCTTTAACAAGTGGCAAATACAATTTACACTTTGTTTCTCTATCTCTGCATTGTCCTGCATTTTTTTCTTTCTGAATCTCATCTGAAGGCATCAGTCGATATGTGACTTCCACACACGTGCACAGCCAGATAATGCAAATGTTTCTATAAATAGGGACAATAGTGCTGACAGCAGCACTCTTTCAAGTGAGATATCTGAGTGTAATTTTCCTCGACTCTCCCCACCACACAGGCATGCACATAAACACAGCACAAGTCTCCACTGCTGTGTGCCTCATCACAGCTGCATACAAACATTTACGTAAATGCAAAGCAAACACAATTCAGATATATTCTATATGAAGAACAAACAAGAGAAAACGGATCAATGCCGTCTACATGTCTTAAACAAACAGAGGGCAGAATAAATGGCTTGGCTCTACATGACACAAAGCAGCGCAGTGTGTGTGTGTATGTGTGTGTGTGTGTTTGTGTGTGTGGGTGTGTGTGTGTGTGTGTGTGTGTGTGTGTGTGTGTGTGTGTGTGTGTGTGTGTGTGTGTGTGTGCGTGTGTGTGTGTGTGTTTGCGTGTGTGCATGCATGTGTGTGTGCTTTTGACAGAGCAGCTCATTCTCTTTAACACAGATCTGCCACTTGTACAAGCCAAGAGCAATGTAGTACATCTAGCTGTAACATGTAACATAAATTTCACTACTTCCCAGTCAATCTCCCACTAAAACTGTGACTTGAGATGTAATTATGCTCCAGTCAGTATAATTCAGTGCAACACCAATAAAAATATACAATGTGTGTCAACCCCAAGTCTAAACTGAGCATAAATGGGAGCTGGGTCCTCAGTAGGAGTAATGGGATGTAAAAGAATTGAGGGAAAAATTTGTCTTTTCTCACTTATCAGCTCGTGATGGATGACATCTGAGAGGTTGGGCTCCTCTCCCCACCAGAAGATCCACAGCTCTTTGGCGTCAGGCTTGATCTTGCGTCTCCAAACACAGAGCAGGTTGTTCTGGACACAGCGCATGAAGCTACGCAGAACCGGGTCGTCCTGGGCCGGAGCCGAGATCACCGGTCCATATTCGCCCCCGCCTCGAAAACTGTAGCAGCGCCATTTAATCCCGGTTAACTCCGCCTGCAAGAGGAGAGGACAGCCTGTGACATTTTGTGTGCATTAACAACAGTTTTTTCATTCATTTTCTTCCACTTAGTCCTGTTTTGGTTTGTGTGTGACTGGAGCCAATCCCAGCAACTATGGGCCTTGGGCGGTGGTCAGTTAATCACAGGGCGACATAGAGACATAGTAGAGAGAGAGAGAGAGAAAACCATTCACACTCACATTCATTCACTAGAAGCAATGTCTTTGGACAGAGGAAGGAAGCAGTTCCGAAATAAGGACTAGCACTTATTTCTTTGCAAAATAAGGAAATTTTATATTTCTCTTATAATTATAGTACTTTTTTGCTAAATTTTTAAATTTAGCATTCTTAATATTTTTGTGCATGTTTTATTGTGAACCAGTGAAAGATGGAGTTTGTAGGCAAATGCAAAGATGCAGGACTAAGAGAGAAGCAGGAAACTGTTTTTGACCTTGCTGATGCAATTTTTGTACAAGTACTGTACATTTCCTAGCTTTTATAATGTTTAAATATGTTGGGTCAAGTTTTTAACTGCAAAATGCTCTCAGTGGATTCACTGCACAATAAGTGGGCATTCAAAAGGGTGTGTAAAACTATCAAGCTGACCTCACTGTAATTTACATGTTTTCAAGCTATGCCAAATAAAAAAATAGCTTATACTAAATTATGATTTGTATAAATGCTAGGGTCATTATTGTACATCAGATTTATTTTACCCCTTTACTGGAGAAGACAATATGAGTTTTTTCTTTCAACACCAGCTTCCCATTCATTAAGATTATATGGGTAAATGCCTTTAATGTCATCAGTGTGTTTAACACGTCTTGACTCTAAATGCAACAAAGAGTGAATAAATAAAGGCGGCATGTGGCTGCAGCACAGAAAGCCTGGCCTTGACTGAAATCAACTACGAGAAGAGACATGGCAGAAGCAACAAAGAGCCAGAGAGAGAATCGAGAAGAAGAAATAGTATATGCTTGTATGCACTCTGACACATCGTATTGACTGATGAACAACTATAAGCGAAAATGAATTAAACACATTTGTACCACGTGTATGCTTTTGAAAGTTGCCGTGTTTGTGTTTTTGTGTTTGCATTTGCACCTGAGTAAGTCTGTGCACAGAGGGGGTTGTTGAGCAGGACACAGATTTGGCAGCTCTCATCTGCCCTTCTCTGTTCACCCAGCTATGAGGCTTGAGTCTGGCAGACCATCCTGGGCACCCGTCCACCCCAGAACCAGCTAATGACCCACTTTAAATACGAGGATACAGGTACGAGAGCAGCACATACAGTACAGCATAGAGTAAAGGACTTTGGAACATGTGGGACTGTTTTATATCTTACATCAGATCTGTTCAAAGGGGATTGTAACATGTCCCATCACTCAAAGCTACATGGTAAATAGTATAAGTAATCCTTTTTCCTTGCTTTTTGTTGCCACAAACCTTACTGAGATGTATTGCTGCCATCAAAGGAAATAGTAGGTGTCCTTTTTTATGAAATAAAATATCTAAAATATCTATAATAAAATATCTCAACACCTTATAAATTGTTGATGGTCTGTCTTTTATACTACTGTTTTTCACAAAAGAGGGAACATTAAGACCCAGCAAAGGAGAGTACAATGTGCCCATAATTACAGGCATGTCCCTTCTGTAATGACAGTCTATGTAATGGGAGATATAAACATTGGTGCTGTGATAAGCCAAGCCCAAAAATTAGCCACGACAAGGTCAAGGATGCTATTTCTCCCAAAGCAAAGAGGAAGACATCTGCTCGCACTGCCTCGTCACTCCTACTCAATGTCAAAAGTTGCTCCTCTGTTTGACACAGCTGTCTACTGCTACTGAATCAGAAGTGGCGAGGGGAAAAACATATTCACAGAGAGGGCATCTCAGTTAAAAAAATATGGCTCTATATATAATATACTACATAAAAGTTTTGTGACCACTCTGTAACTTGATTTGACTCTTTTCTTCCTTGTATTTTATCCTCACTAAATGTTCTTGCAATGTAACACACAAATTTGTATCTATTTTTTTCTCAAGTTTACAAACACATTTAAGGCTTTCTATTTTATCTTAGCATCATTGTCAAGTGACTCTACCCAAGCTTGCCTTAAATTTCTAGCTTTATACCAGTGCAAACCAGCAATTAAATATCATGTCTTGTGCAGGAGTATAGCTCAGTCAGTTTACCAAATGTCATTTCTCCACTGCACCTATTAATTCCTTGTAAGGTCAAAATGTATATTAAAAACACATGGTTTAGTTTGCATCCCTTTTTTCGATATATGTTTTTAGCACTGTTTCTCTCTGTAACAAGACTTATCCAGCATTAAAACTTTCTCAAACGCTCACTGGCAGCCATTGTTCAACAGCCAATAGCAGTGCCCTTTATTGGAGTGTGCCAGCAGCATAATGTCAAAACTCACTAATAATCAATGAAGCCAATAAGATGAGGCTCGCCGGATCACCCCAAAAATATTGGTCTCAGTATAGTTCGTTTATCTGCGCCAAAGTTTATCAGACTGCTTTCATACCTAACTAACTAGCGAACTGGACTTGAGTTAGATTTAACTGAACCAAACTCTTAAAAAATGTTTATGCTGCTATTACTGATACTCTTCTTTATCATTTATATTGGTGTGATTTTCTTGTTGGGAACTAAATAAATCAAATGCCTTCACTGTAATACTGCCGTAGTCCTCTCCAGAAGAGGTGGGGTGTGTTTGTGTCTGTAGCACTAACCTAACACCCTGCTGAACTCCTGTGGAGGATTAGCCCTGGCACACTTTCACACAGAGACACAGCATCATACAGTCAGTCAGTCACATGTTTGCAGCCCAATCCCCACACACACTCACACAGCACACATGATGTATACAGCAGCTGTGACAATGTGCAGACTACAGTACTCCAACACTCTGACATGCAGCAGGAGAGAGACAGATTTTCTGGCTGATGTCCAGTTATTTTTTAGTGGTGACAGCTAAGATCTGCCCGTCATGTCTGCTTTTGTGGGCGTTTCAAGTTTCACACTGCATATGTATCCACATCTGACAGCTATATGCAGGTCAATCTTAAAGAACGCCTCATGCCAGATGGTTTCACTTTCTCTGCACATTAAACAGCCACAGGAAACATGCACCAACAGGCAATTGTTATATTTTGTATGAATGCATTAGCACTTACTACATTTAATAGAAGGCGGAAAAAACCTGTCAAGTGTGTGAAATCAACTGATACAACAACTGTGTTTGCAACAGAAGTGCAAGCAGAGCTATTATGTCTGCAGCCTCAGTGGCAAATCAGAGGCTGAAGAAGAATCTTGTCAAGCACAGATAAGCAACCTTTGATCATTAAGAGAGGAAGTTTTTGTTGGTTCTTGTATTAATGAAATACTCAGCAGTGGCTGTATTTTAGGTAACAAATCATCTGCGCTATTTTAAGCATGCACTAGATGTAATATGAATAACTGTATGTGCATTTGTCTCTTATAAAATGTGCCTCATTCATAGTCACCTAGTAATAAAACCATATTAATCATTACTTCAAGCAGAGGCTACATCATTCTTAAACACTGCCAAAAAGGTCACAAAACAACATGTTTTTTGTCCCACTGTCAATAAAGCACCTTGGTCTTTGGCTAGTTCAATTTCTGATTGAGTGCCGACAAAAACAAGAGCTTTTCCTTCCATAGCTGAGTTGGACCAAAGCTTTGACCTCACTGTCACCTCTATTATCTAGCTCGTCTGCACGGTCCTCTCATCTCTCAGAGCTGCCTCACTGTCACAGACGCCTATTGAATACACCTTGTGTCGCCTTCACTCCTGCATTTTTATTCCTCTTTATGTGTTTGTGAAAGCATACAGAAAGAAGGACAACAGGGCTGTATTTGTGGACTTCTTTTTAAGTGGCTCACAATAGCCACTGTGCTATTCCACATGATTTTGAGTTTCTTAGAATTTATTCACAATATGAAACTTTAGACCACAGGTTTAAGATCACTTCCTAAATATGAAGTGAGCCCAGTCCATTGTTTGAAGTTCTGATCTGTGCTTTCAGCGAAGGTCAGCAGGTGTTTAGCAGACATGTGCCTGTAATCAAAAGTGTATATGAGTGAGGGCCACACTACAGCACTCAAACAGAAAGCGGTAAAATCTATGTCACAGAAAAACTATGGTATTTTCTTTGCTGCAGTAGCTTCAATGATAATATACTGTAGATGGAAGACTGAATACACAGTAATACATCAAAATGTGTTGACACTGTGCCAGGGATTGTCATAACTGTCTTACTTTATGCTGGAAAGAAGCAGAGAAAACATAGTAACATAGCATGACTCAGTACACAGTAAATATTTTTACACCTGTTCCAAACACCAGAACACTGCTTCCTCTGTTGTGGAAATGCATAGACAGTAAATTCACATGAGGCAATGAATGGAAGCCATTAACTACAACAGTGTGCTCTGCAGAGGACTCTTCCTTCCATTGCCATAACAAATGTTCATCTGTATATAACCCGGAAGCTCCAGTCCAGAAATAATGGCTATAATCCTTTTAAAAAGCATCCGGTGCATTGTGGAACACAGTAATGAATATAAATATGTCACAAACTCTAGGTTTAGTAATTGATTAACCAAAAAAGCAACAACAAAATTACATATCTGTGTGACTAGTTTAGTTCTTTGGCTATGGTCATGAATGAAGCAAAATACATTTTTTGAAGCTATAGTTGAATCACTCTGAATGTAGATCTCATACTGTAGCTTCAAAGCTTGAAGGTTACTCTTTTTATATACACATGGTTGGATGGATAATAAACTGCATTTTATAACAAATTCTCTGAGCTGTTTTTAAATAAAAGAAAGTAAGAGGTCATGTTACATACAGTTCCATATCCTGAATTAGATTACTGCTCTGTCGGCCTGAGCTGGTGTAAAACTTCTGAGTCGATAGGTGCCTTGAGCTCCTCTAAATCTGACAGAAAGCATATGGGAATACTGTGTAAAAGAGATGCTACTTTTGTGGGAGTCTCTGAACAGTGTAAAAGCCTGGGAGTCTGACAAAGGAGCCACTTTAGGCAATTGAGAGACAGCTTGTATCAGCAGTTTTACCTTCTTTGGCACAAGTGAAACACTTAGCCTGTCAGAGGGGCATAGCTTTCTCATCAACGTCAAATCTGTTCAGACACTTGACATGCTGCCAATATTTGGGGTGTGTTACGATCGCCTCTGATGCCTGCGAGTCCTGAGATAAGAACTGTTGTCTTTATTATAATACACAAGCAAAACTAGCCTTCTTGAGCTGTGATTTAAGCTTGGTTTCTAAGTCCATGCGAAAGAGTCACCAGTCTGAAAACCCAAGCAGAATGAGGACCAGGGACACTCCTCTACATCAATTAACCCACTGAAATCAAATTAACCCACAAGGAGTGACACTCCCCTCTCACATGTCATACCACAAATGAAGAGTGATCCACATTACACAAGAGCACAAAGACAAAAACAGGTGAAGAGATTTGCAGACACTACTAAGCAGCCAATGTTGCTCATTCTTCCATGTGTTGTTACCTTTACAAGCCTATCAAACAAGGAACCATCATCTGATCAGTGTTGTGCAGAAGCATCAAGCCCAGCGAGGTGAGCCAGCCAGGCGACCTAATTAGAGCAGTGCGAGTCCCTGGGGCTGAGTGACAGATAGACCTGCCAATCACATGGCAGAACGCCTCCATCATGCTACGACTTCTCACCTGACACAGAGACAGTGCAGGGCACTAAGGACAGAAACACACTGATGCATTTCAAAGATCCCCAGCCATTCAGCACTATAAAACAACATTAAGCTACAGCATCTGGGGCTTTTACAGCATTAAGGGACATGCCAAAGATGGTGCTCTGCTCAGTGTAAATTATTAACGTGCAAATAAATAAACCATTCAGTGCTTTAGTAGTGTCTCTTGTGTAACTTGATTAACAGTGACAAGTCATGGAGTACGAGAAATGAGCACAGACACTGACAAAGAAAGAAAAGGTGAGAATCAGAAAAAGGAAAAACAGAAGATGAGAGAAGTAAAAACTGTTGCTAGGCAACATACAACATCTGTATGAATTCAGCAGGTTCTCCAGGGTTACAGTAGAAATATAACTTATTAAGCACATCTGCAGTCTTTACATCAGACAATCACAAAAACTCTACCTATACCTGACACCTGTACCTGAATATCTACAAGATCTAAAGTGCTACAGCTGGAATTCATAAACACAAATACAGATATTATTAAACACGTCATAAAAGCATCAGGAAAGTCCTGGGATTACCAGAAGCAACACATTAGTGAAGTGGTGTAGAATTACTCACTGTACTTTTAGGAAGTGGATGATGCAAGCTTCATAAAATAGAATTTAAGTATTTTTTTCACAGTGATGCTGTTTCCACCAAAACAAGTTTTTTAAAAATCCATTAGTATAGTAAAAAGATAGAAAAGGGTAGACAATGTGTGGCACAGGTGTGCGACTGAGGTAAAGCTAATGGGTCACACTGAAGATGCCTTAACATGACGCTCACCTGAAGCTGTCTGCTAAATGAGTGAGAGTGGCAGCTGAAGTTGTCTATGAGCCTAAAGACACTTACCGTATTTTCCACACTATAGGGCGCTCCGGATTATAAGGTGCACTGTCGTTTTTTGAGAAGATAGAAGGCTTTTAAGTGTGCCCTATAGTGCGGAAAATACAGTATGTAATTCACCTTAAGTGTTCCTCACCTGCCCATTCACTCTTCACCACACATACAACAGGGCCATGCTTCATTCAGATTTTTGCCTTGACTAAACCTTTTGTCAAGTATTGTAAACACTCTCTCAAACCTTTTGTGTCTCAGTGTTCTACCGCTGAGTCCATTTACTCAATGAGGCAAGCCCGGCCTGAAATTGAGCTGTGCAAATTTTCATTAGCATCTGAAAAATCATGAGGATCTGCCTAATTCCGGATGAAAGAGTGTACTGTTTGGCAGCACAGGGAGAATCAATGCACCGCAAACGGTGGTGAATCAACAATCTGCACTTTATGTGTTTGTTCTCATCAAGTACCCATCTGATTCACTGGAGATAATCTCTGTGGAACATGATAATTAGACTCTACCGCATCACAGCAGACAACATTAATGTTTCCTCTCTCCCTCACTCTAAAAAACAGCCTTTAACCTAAGTGTGCCATAACAGCAATTGAATCCCATCCAACCATGATATTGGCAGGGCTATCTGGCTTACAGAAGATATTTACCCGGTTACTAGCAGGGCAATATGTGCCTTTAAAAATTCTCTTTGTGAGGTGCCTGCAGTCAGGTAAAAAGACTGTGAGCTGATCATGCAGAGACAAAGCCCATCACTCCCAGGGGACACCACTGATACCTGCAGCATTACACTTTTATCTGTCTGTGGAATTTACAAAAAACACAAGAAGCACCAGTGTTTGAATGGGAACTGACCAAAAACTAAAAGGGAAAACCACTGGTGCATCTGACCACACTGATGTTATCAACAAAAGAGCATCTGCTGCCAAGTCTATGTCAGAATGTCATTTAAAAATCCAAAACATGTATTATTGTATGTATAACACTAGTTTGAATTCAAACAAGTCTATAGCATTATTATCATTATATCTTTGTTCATTACTAATAAAGAAAGCTCCTGCACTTGCTCAGGAGTGTTAAATGACCAATATGCATTTTTTTCCAGTTTGATTCAATTTAATAGTTTTGTATTTTGTGATGATGAAATGGTTCAATTTTAACTTTTACTAAATAAAATGGAGTGGGGTGTAAAATGGAGGGTGTGAGCATGAGGAAAGACATTTTTGGTTCGCTTCATTACAAAATACATTACGCACAATCAAATGAAATATTTTTATCTTCATCTTCTTAAATCTGAATTCAGAATTTACACCCAAGTTGATTTGTTCCTTTATTAAAATGTGATTATATTATCTGTATATGAGGTCTGTGGTGTTAAAACATATCCAAACAGATTGACTAACAGGAAGAATTATTTTAAGATGCTGCCAAACAAAGATGACTAATTTCATTAAAAGCTGAAAATAATCTCTTCATCGATGTCATTTGAGCTTACAAACTATCTCGAAACACTTAGTGGCAGTCTTCTTCCCCACTCAGCCTTGCGTCGCCCAGTAGACACACAGGAGGACTAGCGGGCGCTAAGAATAGCACACAGCTGGCACTGCGGGGCTTACATATTTCACACTCAAGCCACCATGCTCCCAAATATTCCTGCCCATCCAGACCCAGTTCCAGCTCTGGGACCAACAGTGCTGCGGTGCCTGCCCCTTCTCCACCCACACACTTCCCTGCCTTTGAACCGTTCTTCACCTCTGTGTGACAAGCCGACTGCTCTGCTAAGATCTATGGCTCCACTTAGGAGGATTTAGCTGAAAAAGAGATGTGTAGTAAAAACAGAGGCAGCCAGGAGAGACCTCCCTTCTGTTCCTAGCCCTTACTCTACTCTGCCCCATCTCTGTCAAAAGTCTCTTTCTCAATAATTTTCTTTCACTATTTTTAAGTGAGAAACCAGCCTGAAATCCTGTTCCCTGTGCCCACACTTTGGAGGGCCACCGTGTGATGACAAGGGATTCCCACAGCATTGGCAAGGGCAGATTACAGGGCTAAGGGGCGCACACACACTCAAGGTGAAGGTGGTGCAAGCTGTCAAAATAGGCACACAGGCTGAGCCAAAAGCACAGGTTGGGCATGGGGGGGCTGTCTAGTAGTAAGAAGTTAGCAGATGGAGCTGCTCTGTAGGGCACGCGACACAGGATTGAGGGCACTGCCTCCGAAATCTGGACACATCCTCTCCTTCTGTGTGGCGTCAACTTGAACATCTTCTTTATCTATCAAACTAGCACTTTCAGGACGACACTATAGGAGAATGTATTAGCAGTGCTTGTTTGTTTATTTGTCAGTCTGTTTGTTTATTTGTTTTTAGTTTATACAGCTTCATTCAAAATGCATTATTACACAAAATCAAATGTATGTTAAGTCTAGGTGGAATTTTCTTTTAGTAGTATCTTTGTCTATGAAAAACTGATCCAAACAGATTGCCTAAAAGTATTTATGTATTAATTGTTATTTATTTATTTATCTTATTATGTTTTTGCTGCAGTTTTCTTCTTTACAACAACATGTTTCATTTCTTACAGTAAGTTTCCAACAAAGTACTGGTACGTCTACTCTGTAAGCCCAATGGGCCATGCAGTACCTTGGCTCTATAGACTATGCCATGCTCTATATCCAAGTCTTATTCTGATCTCTTAGCCTCCTCGCAGTATCCAGCACCATTAATAACCCCAAAATGCAAACAAAGTCTATATTAAGGGGACGCCGTTCCTGATTACCTGCTGCTTCCTACAAGGCACAGCCACTCACCTGCCATAAATCAAGCCTCTCCTGCCCGAGCTCTCCCCGCTGCCTCATCTCTTAGCACTTTATTTCTCCTCCAGACACTGGCGTCATTATTATACATCCAAGATCTCCATTGGAATAGAGATCGGGCTAATGAGCACCTCTTAGCTGATCACATTAGACCTGCACTTGAGGACACTTAATTACCACTGTTACACTCCATGTGCTTCTGTCAAGGGGACACCAGAAGTCCTTTAATTAAGGTCTCTGCATTTTGTATGTTTGTGCATGCCTGCGTCCTTGGCGTGTAAAGTACAGGAGAGATTCACAGGGCAGACACAGGCGATAAAATATGTGGCGTGTGTTAGCGGGGGTGGTGGATGCATTTATTTGTGATACATATGTTTGTGTGGATGTGGGTGTTTATTTATTTGATTTTTCGCCTCTTTCTGTGTCCGCTCTTGTCTTGCCATGTGCATACAATAGTGTGTGTATTTGTTGTGTGTATTTTGTGAATATGATGTCTGCTTGAAGATTCTACAGTGTCTGGAGGGTTTATAGTGCTCACAGAAGCTTCCTGTGGCAGGAGGCTCTTAACCGTCTCTTCTTTGTGTGTCATACTGAAACAGTGTAGAGTTAGAGCTAAGGGACCTTAAGAAAATGCGGACCAACTTCAAATGGAAAAATGTATGAAATTTGTAATGCACTAATTTTAGATATTTGGAGCTTATTGGAGGCCTAATGCCTAAACAAAAGAATATATTTGGCTATACTGTATATACATATAATAGAGACAGACATAAAACAGGGTGAGTGAGAGAGAGGAGGGAATGATATTTGAGTAAACTGACCCAAGCTGTACTGGCTCAAGAACAGTGAGCGATTAAGGAGCCCTATGAACAAGATTTTAAGAAGAAAAACTATACTCATGTCTGTGAGGATCCAACCAAGGTTAAAAAGTAGTCACCTGGATGTAGTATCCTCATGCTAACCAACATGCTTGGACACTGACACTATAGCTGTACTATATATATATATATATATATATATATATATATATATATATATATATATATATATATATATATATATATATATATATATATATATATATATATAAGTTCTTATGTTATGTTATACCACAGTCTTTTAAATGCTAAACATGTATAATGACACTGAGGACAAACTACTTCATTGTTATGGTGGTACATTCTCAGCTTGGACAAGTACAGTGGAAGATCTCTGCATTTTCTTCCCTCTCTTTCTTCTCTCTCTCCCTTGTAGCATACAGCCCTGTTCTAAAGTTTTTCTTCTTGGCTTGCTCTCACTGTCAGTTTCTCAAATAGGCTGAGGGCAGCAGTCAGGAAATGCACATCAGTCATAATACTTTCCTAAAATGAAAACAGATTCGGCTGCAGACCTTCAGCTGCACACACTGACTCTCTCTCTCTCACTCACTTCTTCTCAAAACATTCCTGTGTTTCTCCTCACGTCCTCCGCCCTTCCCTCCTCCTCCGTCACCACTCCAGCTCAGCTCACCAGCAAGGATCTTTTCTCCCACTTACAAGGGTCTCGTTTGCTTGCTGCCACAGATGGATGCTCGGCGGCACACAAGACAGTTGTTTTGTGGGTTGTGTGATTGCAGCGATCTCAAGTATCTGACACGGGCTTCGCAGAGCAGTAATCCACGCCCCCATAAAGTCCCACAGTATGGGCACTTAGGCTTTTTAAGGCCCGTTTTATTGATGCAGATTGCTATAACAGCCAGTAAATCAAAGTGGGGGAAAGGGTTAGTGCAAGCCGATATGCTGTTTAACGGGCTAACAGACCAGAGTGCTCGCTGGTTAGCCACAAGCACCTTGACGGCAAAAAAAACAAGACCAAAGGTGTGCCTGAGCTCAAATCTTTGCAACTGCAGAAACTAGTGAACCATGCAATTTTATGTCAGTTGACACATTACTGCAGATTCATTGCAGATTAAGTCTATATAATGTTAAATAACACATTGTTTGCATTCTTGAACAATTTAGTACAATGATTAATTTTCCATCACTACAAAACACTTCCTCTGTTAGTCAAATACCTTAAATGTGAAGTTTATCTAATATCTTTAAGTAATTTTTCCCAAGTCAAGTAAAAATGTATCTCTCTTTCGGCATTTCCCTTCTGGGGTCGCCACAGCAAATCATCTGCCTCCAAGCATGCAGAGATTTGCATTTTGATTTGGCATAGGTTGGACCCCGAATGTAGTCCTCTCCATTTATCTGGGCATGGGACCGGCACAAAGACTACACTGGCTAGTGACCCCTTGTGTATGGATTTTATTTTCTGCAGTATTGATAACATCTAATTTGCATTGTCTTCTTCTTGCATTGCAAAATCTTCACTGATAAGAATGCTAGGCACATAACTGTCTTTTTCCTTTTCTTTGTCTTTAAGCAGGTCACTCTGCAAGACAACAGTGTTTTTTCATGTCTTGGGGTTCGGCAGGAGCCCTGCCAGAGACTAACCTCTGTGGCACTATCCAGTCATAAATATTCTCAACAAGCCAGCTGATGGATGGTCTTGTTCTGCCTGGCTTTGAAAGGGATGTTCACAGGGCCAGCACGGCGGCCAACATTGGCTAGTGACTGAATGAAATAAGCTCCTCCACCAGGGAATGCCCCGAAACTGAAAAACTGACAACAACATAATCACTGTTTTCAAATGTAATGTGTCAGGCTGAGATAATTTAAGGAGTCAATGCTGGAGCGCTCCCGTTTATTTACTGCCTGTGCACACAGACATTATCGAGACAATTGTGAAAGGTGTTTCCTGAGTTTGACATTATAGCCTCATTTCACTTGCTATCCGCCTCCCTTATACTTTGACATTTGTTTATTTAGCTACAGTGTGACATATGTGCCACAGCTGCAGGCGGCTCAACAACCTGCATGCTCACCTGAAAAGCCCCCTGTACCCCTATGCTTTTCTACTTCTCAGCCTATGCCTAAGCTGTTGCATGCCTTTCCACTTGGATGCACGCTCTAGTGGGACAGTTAACTAAATGATTGCAGGATGAAAAATGAAAATATACCTTCATATGCGCAAACTCAAAACATCTATTGTAAAATGGCATTAGCCTTTAAATCAAAACAACTAAAAGTAGTTAAAGTGTGAAAGTGCTGCTTGCAATGTGCACCTATTACACACAAGTCTCAATCCATCAAAAATGCATGAGGCTTCTTTTCTCAGAGAAACATTATAATTTTATCAGCTTTCATGAGAGCAGAACCGTGTGAACTATCCCACTATAACCAAGTGAGCCATTTGTGATGCAGCAAATCACTATTTGCCCTAAGATAAAGAAATCCTTTGTTGAGCATATTTCTACGAGGCAGCTTCTTCTTTCCAAGTTAGTTGCTTGGCAATGCAAAAGAGTCCGAGTAGAGTTCCAGAGAAATGATTTTTTAAAGAGGAAGTGGCTATCAGTCATGAGATATAGTTAATAGAACAATATGGCATAGTATTTGCAAATGTGGATATGTTTAAGCAGAGAGTTATTTAAATTACAGTGTAGTGGTGTTTTTATAAAGAGACTTAGAGGTAATTGCAATGCTTTTCCCCAGACCACTAACCCTTGTTAATGATTGCCTAATAACAACATCGCCAATTGGTTCACCTTTGTACAGCAGACACATTAAAGCAGTGTCTTATGACTGGTCAATCGCAAGGCGCCACTGGTGATGTGTGCCAGTGTATAGTACCATACCAGAGAGAAGATGTTGGAGTGGCAGTCCTCAAGGCTTGCCCCGTTCGCCACCCAGTTTGCCGTCATAGTCATAATGCTCCACCGTTGGTCTCGTCGGCGCTGGGCATGTCGAGATCCTACATCGATATTAACCAAAGACCAGGGCTGACAAATGGGTTCCACTCAGAAAACACGCTCGCAGAGGAGCTGTAGGAGAATGCACAGGGCAGGAATGGGCGTATTCAATAGGAAGTATTCAATCATCCAGCAGAGAAAATATTGTTAAATCTAATCCAGGTCAGGCGATTCCAAATGAGAGCACTGTCAAAGGAGCAAAGCGAGGTGTATCCATTTCAGTCCATGCACAAGGGAACAACACAAGCCCCTGTCCGTATGCGTCCCTCCGGTGATAGTTTCATCATGTAATAATCCATAAGAGAAGCGACTCCTATAATATGTCCAACGAAGGTCTAAACTTCCAGCGTTAAATATTACGCGTCCACTCGTGTAACATATCACAATCCCTCCGCGCCACGAGCTGATGCACCACTTGTGATAGTTTTCGAGAATTGCACGAGCTATTTATAGCTTTTCTTTCTTACCACAGCCTCCTGCTCTGTATGACAATGTCTGGCTGAACGCAAACAGGCGCTGTGTGAGCAATGAGGAATGTTTAATCCTTGCTCTTGAATTAAACGGACCGCAGACCAAAAAGAGACGCCAAAGAGAAGCTCCTCCAGTTAAGTGTAGTAGTAGTCCCACTGTTCCTATATACTACTGGCCAAGACTCGTGAGTCAAACCACACAAGACAAAACTATTCTGACTCGTCCAGCAGCTGCAGGAAAACGAAGCGGGTTTGTCGTGAAGAGACGGAGGTTAGAAAAAATCCTTCCTTCCTTTCAGTTTGATATCATTACGAAACGTCCTCTTGCCGCCGCGGCTCTCTAAAAAAAACATCTGATGTGTTTGTTTGAAAAGCCAAAGTGACAGTCCTTGTGTGGCGCCGATCCTTAACATAAAGAATATGTTGGTTAATGCTGCTCAGTTCTTTCCCAAAGCGCGTCCTAAAGCGTTCGGTGCCGGTCCTCGAGCATCTAGTAGTGACTTGTTTCTCATTGTTTATCAGTCGCTGTTATATTGTCAATAAGTGGATAGAGAGAGGCTGAGTGTGGCACATTCTCACTCTCTTGTGTCTGTAGGTTTCTCTCCTCCTCCTCCTTCTTCTCCTCCTCCTCCTCCTCCGCGCACACGCTCGTCCAACCCACCGCGCATTGTAATGTAATGGCGGTCGGAAGCGTAGCGTTGAGACTCGCCTTCCCATTTGGCCAAGTTTACGTTCACGTGATCAAAGTGTGGGATTACAGTGGTGTTTTAGGATCTTTGATAACAGGCACGATGCTACGCCTCTTTATCCACACAACCTTTGTTATCAATACCCATTTATTACCATGCGTAAAACACACCAAGAGAAGAGTGAAATTGTAGGCTATGTAATGTGTTTGGGAGCAGCATAGTGTCACTCTGTTATGCGTAGTTACATAATGTGAGCTACTGTTTTCACTCACAACAGAGGATGTAGCAGAATAGAGGTCAAAGTGAGTTTCGTAAAGCAAATACAAGCTGAGATTATAGCGAGTCAACAGATTTATGTTATGTTAGCACATTTCTCTAAAATAAAATACATTTTACAAAGGATAGTGGGAGACTAACTTTCAAACAAACAGCAGCACAAATGTGAAACTTTTGTACTTTACAATATCCAAGAAGATAAGAGTTTGTGCTTTAAACTACTTGACTAGGTCTGTAAATAGAGCAGTTGAAATTACTACTTAACAATAACAATTTTTATCTGATTTCTCATTATTATTTCCACTTGTTAAAGAAAGTAAATATGAATACGTTCTCCCCATGTAGGCGGAGATTAAGTAATAACTGAGAAACTAGTTTGTTAACAACAGCTAAAACCCATTTTATTAGACTGCTTCACAGTGTTATTTGAACATTACCATGTTGGGCTATAACTCCAAATGTCAAAATCTCTCAAAATTAAATAATCTCACATTGTCTCATGTTGTATCAAGAATTACTAGATCAAACTCTCTGTTATAATACACACTATTGATATTAAAATGCATTATGCCCCATGTGTTTTTTTTTTTAATAAAAGCATGTCTCAATGCTTCTCGGAAAAACCCAGCTGCTGCCTTTGAGAGTGAGGACCAAAAGATGATGAATATACAAACATCTCCTAAAGATGGCTGAGGAGGACATCCACGAGCGAACACATCAAATATTAGTGCCGTTATTAATCATTTATGAGAAAGGCTCATTAGATACAGCACTGGATATGATATTATTAATGTAGGATAACCATAGTATTGTGTAAGGCTAAAGCTCATGGTATTGTGTTGTAAGAATAAATTTCATTATTAAAAATGTAATGTCTCCTACTGTACAAATTGTTTGCTAAATAATTTGAATAACAATAACCCCCTTAAGGAAAATCTGTGCAGTCAGTAAACATTTTTTATTATCTAATCATATAATCATCCTATTAAACATTGGTAAATATTGTGGTCCTTCTGAGTAAATCACTATGCCACTTATAGTCATTCATATATGTTTGTTTTACTATCATAAATTTTAAGAAAATATGAGCTTACATTGACATTATGGGCTGCCTCACAGTTCTCATATCAATCACACAGAGCTTTCTGTGGAGGAACCGCAGTTGGTGCAGTTACATATTGCCACAGAGAGGTAGCCTTTAGTCCAGTGATTCCTCTCGAATCTAAGCAGCAGTGAGGGCTGAAAGATATGAATCAGATGGATGAGCGAGGGCTTAGCCTGGTGCCTATCGATCCCTCTGCTCCTGGAATGATCCTCAACTCATTTGGAGACTTTTTGTTCAATACATCCTTTAAAGGCTTTCAAAAGACTCTCTCACACACACACACACACAGTTTGGCACAGTTGGCATGGAGCTGATAGGATGAGATGCTATCTGTTTGAATAAATCTATTTCAATATGCCACGCATTTCCCTTGATCAGGCCCCCACTGACTTGATCTGTGTGCGCAGAGAAAAGATGCATTACTGCACTGATTAAAGATAATGTGTTTGTCTAGACAATCTGTTTAGACTTGCTTTAGATGGAGGGGATAGGCGATGTGTGCCAGTGTGCATTAGTCTGCTCTGCAAAGGCCTGGGTGGCTTTGCTTTAGTATTTGTGGGCCTTTAGTTCTGTTTGGCTGTGTGCCGTAATCAAACAAATTCAGATTTAGTGCTCACATCATATTGGATATCTACTGTACATGTACTGACATGACTGACATGAAATGCATCTAAAGAAACATCACTATTACTAGAGACAAAACTAGATCTAAAGCCATTTTTAAACCAGGTCTAACTATAACTCTGCTACTTTGGAAAAGTGGTTAGCACTGCTGCCTCACAGCAAGAAGGTGGACCAGGACCTCTCTGTGTAGATTTTGCATGTGATTTTCTTTGGTTTCTCCCTGAGCAGTGGAGCCTAATGCTTCAGACAGGTACTCCTGACCAAGATCCTGGCTCAAAACCTGCAGAAGCGTCCCCAGGGAACACACATGTTGCCCCTGGGGCATTGTAAGCATGGATCAAATGCTAAGAACAAATTTCCCTATGGGGGCAATAAAGTCGAACCTGTACCTATATAGATATTACTGTCTTTTCCAGATGAAAGACAAAACTGCATGGAGATTGAACCAATAAGATAAACTAATAAACTTGAAAATCAGTAGTACTACTAGCATTGAGATTATAGAGATCTGATTACATTCTCTGGTCATTCATAACACAAAACATTGGTCAATATTTAAAGAGAAGTCAAAGTTAGTTCTTAGAAACTTTTACAGTTCACAGAAGATTAACTCAGCCCACTTAAGGAAGTCCTGTTGTGCTTTCAAATGCTCCCAAACAGCTCCTAAACAGACCTTGTGGCAGGACTGTTAGCTAGCTCCATGTTCCCCTAAATGTTTTGCATACAGCTAACTGTTGTGCTCATTAATGATTCAACACAAGCATATTGTGAGGGATTATGCTTGCGTGGACACTGAAGGGTATTTATCATTCATAGCGGGTGATGTGATACTTAAAAAGAACACCAAAAAAATGCAGTAGTATCTTCATTAGTGATTGATGGATCACCGGGTGCTAAGTTAACACACACCTAGCAGCAAATTCTCTCCATAAAAAAATCAGAAGAGAGTTTCTCATCTCTTTCACAGCTCCAATGGCTCTCTGGCATTTCCTGGAGCGCAGAGAGTCTGGCTGAGAAGAATAGATGGTGTGCATTATAATGAACATGGGCTGACACCACCTCATCCATCATTCCTCCAGGAAAATTATAGCAGCGCTAGAGAGAGAGAGAGAGGGGCAGAGGAGAGAGAAAGAGAGAGGAAGAGAGACTTTAAATCACTACACCAAAGCAACAGTGTCCACAGGTCTGACTGCTCCTCCACTGTCGTCAGCTTATTGTTGTTGGGCTGTAACTGGCTGCTACACCTCGCCTCCCTCGCCCACAAGGAAACTGTCTGACTGTTTGTCTGCCTGTCACTTTTATGTGTGCTCTCTAAAACTCACTAGTAACAACAATATCTGTCCTTTATTATGTCTCCTGCAGTCACATGCTATTTTTGAACTGATTACATTTGGGGTTTTGTAACGACAATAATGTAACTCTGATAGAGGTCTGCACACCTGGTGATGATCAATTTATCAAGGTCTGGTGAGTAGCAACACCTAACTGATTTATTTATTTAGCTAAAAGCCATTTTACAGCCCAGAGTTCCAGGCATCATAATCATTTGTTTCTATACTGACCCCTTGTGGCAGGACTTAGCATCCTTGGCTCGATCTCGCAATTGTACATAACCTTTTAAAAGTTTCTTTAATCTGGAAGATGTTGCAGATTCACATAAAAAAATAACATTTATTTCTTGACCTATTATTGCCCTTTCCAAAATTACTTTTTTTTAAACACAGTGGGAACAGACAACCAACAACAACAAACTAAACCATCCACATAACTGAAGTGAAGTTATGTGGTATGTTGTTAATCACATGTAGGCATGTTTAAGCCCATGTCAATGAGTCTTGCTTTAGCTACAAAAACATGATTTTTTATCTTTTTAATAAAAAGCAACAATAGCATTAGGTTAGGTGAAATGCGGAGTATATTTTGTTTTGTTTTGTTTTCTGTGGGGACTATAAAGTGTACTTGACCTTAAGTAGGCTTCAACATATTAAAACTATATATTCCTTATGATTTACTGTATATCCAGTAAATGTGCAATCTCTAGTCTTGATTTTGTATTATTTATGAACAAGAAGAAGCACAATGGTCTGACTTTGTTTCAACATTCAATAAGACTATAATAAGCATAATAAAGTAGTAATAAAGCATTAATAAATGATTTTATGAATACACTGTTTATCTATATTCTGATGTGTATCTTTGTTCAATGATTTACATGAGCCTATTGCTGAAGAATTCTAAATTAATAATATTTATAACTTACTTGTGTTGTAAGTAATGTTTTGTAAATAATAAATTAAATGCTTACTGACAAATGCTCAACTAATGCTATATAGTGTGTAGTTGTTATAAAGTATTACCCATCAGTCCATGTCCAGATATATTTAAATAAATAGTAACGTTGATATGAATTAGTGCAGCAACATTGGTTACGTTAGTTGAGTTGTATATGTTTAACAAAATAATTAATAGATCTGATTTGTTGAAAAATACAGAACAAAACTGAGAGAGAAATGAGTTCTTGTGCCTTGGATCTGTGGATTTTTAATGACCGGCTTGGCCAACGTTGCACTCCATTGGTCATGATCCTGTGTCCCCTGTGACTCCACTGCGCCCAGTATAATTTATCCTGATACTGGTTCTGCATTTTATTTGCTCTCAGCATATTTTGAAGTGTGCCAGAAATGTGTCTCTTGGCATCCAGATGCAATTTAATTACACACAACCTTCTTGTTATATCATAGGACATAATGGAGATGACACTATTTGTCTATGTGCGTGTTTTACTGTGATCTGTAGTGATTCACTCAAGCTCTGTGAAGACTGTTTTAATGGTGTTTCCGCAGCATATTGATTTCACGATGAGCAGGCGATGTCTTTGTAAGATGACTCAAGAGATGGGGAAATTAGATGTTATCTCGTAACAACAGAAGATGGAGGATCATACAGTGCGTTATCTGATTTTGAAGAGATGCCAAGCTGTCAAATACACTGATCCACTCATGACATGCAGCCAGTAAAACCCTTGTTTTGTTGATGTAATAAGTAATTAACAGACATACAGTATCAGAAAATTTTGCAAGATGGTAAACAAAATATAGATTTCATTTGTATTGCAAATAGTGGCTTCCATGCATGTAGGCTTGGAAACTGAAGGTTAGAGCAAGGCCTTTTATTCCCCCTTTCGAACCAGGTTGGATCGCATATTTCAACCTGTAAATATGAGAATATAGCAGCAGCCGTGTGCAGTTCTCTCATGTAGAAAGATTACTACAGATAGTGTGCTTTAAGTGACCAGCCAGCATTTCCACTTGGCTGCACTCTCTGATGCCACCTGAACAGAATTCACTAGGAACCTTCAAGCTCCTCATACATAATGTATTGCTGAAGGTCCGCTCAGTTTTCATGTTCTCCTAATTCATTTCACAAAGAGAGAGAGAGCACAGGGAGCATACGGAGCACATTTACAGCGCACCGTCAAATCAGGAATCACCACTTCACAGAACAGATGCTTGGTCCTAACAAGCACCGTCAGGTTGTGGATGAAAATTTGTGTGAATTTTCAGGGTGCAATATTGATAAGTTTCAATCATTATGAACCACTTATGTGTGTACATAAAGACGTTCAATCTCCTCATCTTTGGGGTTCAAGTTTGATGTGTCAGTGTTGCATTAAGCTAAAAGGGACATAGATAATTATATAAATAAAGTTGCAGCAATTTTTGTATTAGAAGTAGCTCCACTCCTTGAGGCAAGTTTCTGCTTTTTACCTCATTAATAAAACAGACTTTATGTGGTTATTCAGACAACAAAATTGATTTGTATGTTTGGTGAATATTCAGATTTTTCTCTTGCACAGCACTGTAGAAATATAATTTTTTTCATGTATTTTGCCTTTGTATTTGTAATAGACAGAGAGGTTGTGTAGATTGCGACCAAGAGCTTTTAGATCAGGGCTGTTCAAACTTTGTGTAAGGCCAGATTTGAGAATGTGAAAATGTCCAACAGTGCCTCCTGTATTTGTAATCTTTTACTAAACAATTATAATTAAAAATTGGTAAGTTAAAATTAACATTAATAATGAAGTGTATTACTTAATAGTGTACTGATGTTAAAGTAATGCTTTGTAATGATGAATTAACTTATAAACTTAACATAACTTAACCTATGCTTAATAGTGTTACCATAGATTTCATTACAACAGTGACAATATATAGTCAATGCAATCTCATCTTTCAGTCATAAATTCAAAAGTTCACATGTGATAAATAAAAGCAAAAGCACAAATGTAGAAAGTTATAAAAAGAGATTTGGTGTTGATACTGGGAGACCATAACAATACATTTCATGAGGGAAGCTGTGGGCCACTCTGTGCCACAACTGGTGCTCGGGCCACACTTTGAACATACCTGTTTTGGTGGAACTTCAAATTACACACAAAACATTTGTAACATGCAAAATATCAATACACATACAATAATAAGGCACTCCATCACAACTGTACAATAATAATTACAAGCCATTATCATATATGTTACAATTCTCCCAGCTCCCGACATTTCCAAGACAGAAATTGATTTTCATTCATTTACTGCTCTGGCCTCCACCCTTCATTTTTATGTTGCTGTGCCTTGTGTCTTTCCTTGGCAAAATTGATGTGCCGTGATCGTCTTTTGTTTCTCTTTAGCTCAAAGCATAAAATCATTCATGAAAATCAATCCAAACATGGAGCTCTCTTCTGTTCTGCAAACCGTAGCCTTGTGCTGACCTCAATAAATTGACTACTGAGCGTTAAACATTTCAGTTAGTGCCCTTAAAGTGGCCTTTTCCACTTAAATAGTATTTGACTGCAACAGAAGAGGGGGCACAAAGCACTTGAGCAGAGTGAGGGGGGAGAGAAAGACCAGTTCCTATTGTGCTGTTATAAAATTATGGCCTATTGACCATAACTAATGATTGTGTTGATTATATGTTGTTCAGTCTGCTTCAAGTACCGGGAATAAAACTTAAGTCAAATTTATCAGAAAGGCTTATAACCAGTTCAAAATCTCTAAAAGGCAAGCCCTTATTTAAACTTGCAGGTGAACAATGTAAAAATGAATTAACTCATCAATAAACAAAACAGACAAGCAAGTTCCTCTACAATAAATCCCAGAAAACAAGGAAGCAAGACTCACCAAAGATAATTATGAAAATTGGCAAAATGAAGAAAAAGAATTGATGTAAAGGCTACCATAAAACAGGCACCATGGTAAGAGGAGCACAGGACAGATTAATTTACTCTCAAATAGTAAATATACAGTTAAAACATACGGCTGAATGGCTATATCCCATATCAACTTTGTAACCAATGCATAAAGTCACATCTATATCACTGATTAATAATTTTAAATGTAAAAACATCTTTCTTTACTACACCACAAACAGACAAACACATTTAATTTAAAAACCTTGGATTTCTCTTATGAGACTGCTTATTAGTGCTCTTGAATCTATTTTTGACTCAATAATGTGCTTTTAATTTTACTCCCTTTTATGGAAAATAAAGCAGAAGTCACCGCTGAGGTAAAAGATAGTACTTTCCTCTGGAGGAAAATGCTGTAAGTTGTTGGTTGAGAGGAACCATGGAAACAGAAATGTAGAGCCTTTATCACAAACTGTGCTTTAGGAGCTGGTAAAAGTCTTCAATGGATTACAAGGGGTTAATCATAACAATATCAATACAAAGACTTCAAGGAAACATAAATATGAGGGGGGGTAAAAAAAAAAAATCAAGCCATTAATTTTCCCCACTCTGGAAGGCCAAACAAGGTAAGAGGGATATGTAGTTAAAAAGAGAGCTGCCTGTGGACTTATAAGGAGCACGCATTTGCAGCAGGAACAGTAGAACCTAGCAAACATATTGCAAATTTTATTTTCTTGCATCTCATTAAATTTAGTTCAGATTTTGTGTGAGTGGTAAATGTGGAGAAAATGTTTCTTGTGCTGGCCAAAAGGGTGTTATGCTGCATGTGGCTGTATGAATATGAGTGTGTTGTGGGGGTGGAAGTAATTGAAGGCTGGGAAGAAAGGCAGAGCGAGGAGTAAGGAGGAAAAGAGGGAGGTCTCTCTTAGCCACTTGTGGCCTTCACAGCCCAGGCACAAATCATAGAGGGACATGGCAATCGGAGTGACAGATGAACAATGCTCCCCATTTTCCAACCCCCTGCGAACAGGCCCATCCATCATGGGAGGGGAGATTAATTCAATTCATCAGCTTTTTGTCTCCTTGGGCCCCCTAATGCCACCTGATATTGCTCAAGTGGGACATATAAATGTTTGTGGATTTGATCCGAGCCCGCTTGCTTGACATTGAATTAAAACATTACTCTAGCGGTAGACTGCTTTGCTGCCAATTCTGCCATAATCCTGATCAAGATGAAACCTTATGAGAGAACTTGGGTTTGCTGAAGGCCAAAAGCAAGAACATAAAATCAAGTGTGCAAAGTGAAAGGAGCGCCACTTGATAGAGGCATTAGTGAACACATGTCATGTAATGTCATAAGAACATGAGCTACACTTCTAGAAGGACGAGGTGCAGAGTCAACAGCTTTAGGCAGGTTAAAGGGCTACAAGAAATACAGGACTAGTTTTCCAAAAGCTGAATGCAAGGGTTTTCCCCACATACTTAAACGGTTGATGAATAATTTGGAGGAATTGGTGTCAAAATTGTGCACATTTGTGTTCACTGTTACACAACTAAACCTTTTTTAATACAGGTTTAACGTTCACGGTGCATAGCAAATAAATGTTTTCTTATACGCATCAGTTTTTCAAAACACTCTGAACTCTCCATATTCAGAGAAAGCACACAAAGCATTGGGTCTGAGGCCCTCTAGTGGCGCTCTTGCTTATAACTGATTTTTAATTAGGTTAAAGTTGTTTATGGATCTTTTAGCCTACTTGTGGACGAAGTAGGCCTAATAGTTAAAAATGCTTCAGCTTAAATTCAGGTCAAATTTTTTTACTTTAATAAATACACTTCAAAACTACAACAACAAAAAAACTCAGCAGTAAAGGTGATATTTCATAAAAAGGTCATCAGTGCTTAAGGACTGGTGTCCTTCTGCGGCTCATAGTGGATCCTGCCCCCTCTCCACACGCACAAGTAGTAGACTGTGCTCAAAACTCCCACCACTGCAAGCAGCAGGATAGCCACGACCAGGAACACCCTCCACGCTGCCGAGTCGCCTGCTTTAAAAAAAAAAAAAAAAAAAAAGCTTTAAAACTGTAATGCAAAGTGTCACTTAATACTGACAATGTTCTGAGTTCATCTAACCTTGTTCCTTTATGATGTGTTGGTCAGTGAAAGTGGTTGCATCAGCCTCAGGTAGTCCAAATATTTCTGAATCATTTTCTGGCCACATAGTGTAATCTACTTCTGCAGAAACTATTTTTTCTATTTCATTCTGTGACTCTTCAAACGTCAGGTCAAGCTCACCTAAAACATATCACAATAAACTTTCCCATTATGTTGATTTTACACAACAGCTGTACAAAAAAACATTACTGACTTACCTGACTCGCCACATGATGAGGCCACAAGCGCCAACAACACAAGACCAACAGTGAACATGGCTGCACCTGTCCATGCTTGGCCTCTGAATTTTTTGTAGCCTCTTCATTACAGAACTGGCATCAGCTGTGCTCTCCCCACTCAATCAAGACAAATCACTGCAACTGGCCTCTCAAATTTCCAACCTCGGTGTGCTTTGAGTGCTTTCATCGCACTGGTTAAATCCCTCTTATCTGACAGGAAAACTAAATTACTCTAGAAGTAAAAAGAAAATGTGTAGTTATGCTAAAATTTGATATGAACTAATTATTGTTAAAACCATGGCTAGATATTGCTAAAGAAGCAGTCAAGTGGTTAGTGTGTGTGTGTGAGTTCAAGGTGTTGACACAGAGCAAAAAGTAATACTCAACTCAAATGTATTTATTTTGAAATAAACATATCTTTTACATACGTATCTCTGTTATATGTTAGAGTCAAGTGCTGGATAGTAACCCTTTTTTCCAGCATTCGCAAGTATAAAATATCCCATTTCTAAACACACCAGCAAAAACAAACAAATGTATGAAAAGTAGTTCACTTGAAACATGATTTTTTTTTTTTTTTTTTTTTTTTAATGGCTTTGTCATCTAAAGTCTAAAATAGGGACATGCAGCATCCACAAACTGGGCTTTTAAACATTATGATGTATTAAATATCATTGTATATAATAAATACACAATTGTTACATTTATAGCTTTAACATACTTTTAAAAATATATTTACGTCCCTTTAAAACATCAACAAGATGTGTGTGCATTAACCAGTACATGTACAGACAAGATTTGATGAAACATTTTCCAAACTCAAGTCAATAGTAAAACAGTTCTGTGATGTCCTGGTTAACAATGTCAAAATAAAAAAATTAAAAAAACAGAGTTCCAGAGTTACTGTAATTGCAAGGTGCCCTTTCAGTTTTATACTAATATACAATCTTTGTCAAACATACATATTTGCAGACATCCTATACTGACACAAAAAGCTCAAACAAGCCAAAATATCATCCACGTCTATATTTCTATCTCTTCTTACTTGAAGATAAACATTGCATAGATAATTATCATTTTGTCATAATATAGTATTTTGCATGGTTCCCAAAAGGCATCAGCATCTATATGAATACATTTAACTGTGACAAATATCTTTCACTTTGTTGGTACACTTCTAAGTTTATCCTAACTACACATGTGGTGGTCACTTAAAGGCTGTGTTTTAGCTAAACTATCATAGAAATAAATGTTGAGACAGCAAAGAGGTAACAGTTGTAAATGTCTGAAAGTCACATTAAACCTTCAAAACAAAGAAGGTACACTACAGTATTGGAAACTTGTAACGGTGGCATAGGCATCAAAGAAGAACAGTTTGTATTGTAAATTGAAAGTCAAGTTCTCTGTAACTTTAAGAGAACCAAACCACTGACTGGCAACTACGTAACCAATCTTAAACAAACAAGATGACAACAGTGTGTAATTGGTTCCTTCTGGACTGTATAAGGATTTAAGAGTGAATGAATAAGTGCATGAGGGGAATTCCTGGTAACAGACAGTGAAATCTGAAAGTAAGATAAAAAGACATGATTATATTTTAAAAATAAAAGCACGATTTTATGTCAAAACCCTTCTTTTCTATTAAAACAAGTACCAGGAAGATTTCTACATTGCTATCTACATTTGTAACATTTGACATTGTTGTTTACTCACTTTTAGTATGGGACAACCCCAAACACCCTGACAGGTGAAACAGGATTTCATTTTAAAGCACCTAATGTACAGTATACGTATAAAAGTAGTCACTATCATGTTTTACAGTGGCATTCAAAAGAACTACACACACTGTAGTGTGGTCCTATTCATGCTTCTGTCCTTCACCGTAGACTTTCCTTAGGCTTGAATCTAGCAGGATATCCACTGATCTGAAGGGAATATATGACATGTTACTGATGTTTAGATTAACAATAGACTACTACTTATTATTGAATTTAATGAGATTTAATATTGAAAGAAGTGCATTTCATAGAAGCTGTTGTCAATGCAGGGTAGAAAATTTACTCACCTGTCTATAGGAGTAATAATGAAGGGGATGGTGGACAGTCCTATGGCTGTAGTGGTCCATTTACGGACGGGCAGGGGCAATTTGGTGGTTTTACCCAATATATACAGTGATGCTGCACATACACGATTTATGGTAAAGCCTGGGATGATCACAGAGGCAAGGGCCTGCCACACAAATGTATCAACCACAGCCACTGCGACCCGGGTTGTCTTCCCTGGTTTGTCTCCGTGAGCCTGGACAGGACACACACAATAAAGAAGTACTTCAACTAGTTCAAAAATGTTATTTTAAAAATGTTAAATAACATTAAATAAATGTTAAATTTTGCAGTCATAGATCTTACCATGGCTGCTTTCTTCCCTTTGTCTACTGCATCAGCAGTAACATAAGTAGTGGCAACAACATAGCTGCCCCATACCAAGCTCACAGGCACTAGAGCCCGAAAAGCCTCACCAACCTCATTGGCATAGCCTGTAGGAAATATACAAGATATAGGCTATTAGTTTGTCTTTTTACATACACAAGCATTAATATATCGTTATATCATGACTGAGCCATGAACAGCCATTAGTGATCAGGTAGCAACACTATAATTACTAATAAACTGTCCTTCATGGCAGCAGCTACACTGCTAAGCTAATCAGAACATATCTTGATAATATTGTGGTGTGTTGCTGAAGTGAAATGAGTCATTTGACCAATGTGGGTGTGTACAGAGGCAGGGAGTGTTCAAAGTAAAACAAAAGACAGTAAAGCAAGATGGTGCAATTTAAAGCAGAAGTAGACAACTTGAAATCCTTAAGCTTGATCTATAGCAAGCACAACATGAAAACTGCATAATTTAGGTGTTGAACTGAAATGTGTTTTAACTGGAATCTAAAATGCAGATACAACTTTTTAGTCATTGATATTTATTTAGGTTACAGTTCTTGTCAAACCCTTGGTTCCAAAAAACTCTCCAGTATAATACTTAATATGAGTAATCTTTCAGTAATCACATGCAATATTGCTCATAAACTAAAACTAACTTTTTAGAATTTACCAAAATTGCCTGCATATGCACTGCGCTACTTTGCTTTATTTTCTAACAATTGTAACATCCTGGCATGAGAATGACAGTGACGTGGAATATGAGCTTAGTACCAGAGGTGGGACCAACTCACTGTTTTGCTAGTCACAAGTCAATGACAGGCAAGTCCAATTCAAGTCCCAAGTCAATGCCTCACAAATCCAAGTCGAGTCACAAGTCCTACACGTTCAGTTTTGAGAGAAAATGTGCTCTACTGACATTGTCAGATCTTCACAGGCTTCAAATAAAAGTCATTCTATCACATTTGAAGATTTACAAGTGAACACTGCCCACTATACAGTATACAGTTTTTATTAAGTGTAACCTGCACCTGAATGCCTCATGCCTGTGTGTTAGAGCGAGCTGCTCTCAGTTGTGAGGAGAGGGAGGGGCACAGAAACTGCAGCTTCTCCTCAACTATCCGCTGCATCCGCGTCCCTCTGACCATTAAAACTTATAGTTTAACTTAAAGTTATGATGACTATATAACTCTTTGTTTGTTTGTTTGTTTGTTTGTTTGTTTGTTTGTAGAAAAACAGAGGTACAGTCTAAAATGTCCGCGGGTTCTCGTAGATAGAGCGGTAATTAGACGCGCGTTGTAAAACTTTAACGCTATATAGCTCCGTGATTTCTGAGTCTATCAACACGAAACAAAAGCTTAAAATCTCCTCTGACGATATGTCAAAATGCCATGTGCTGTTACAGCTCAATACTTTTGAAATGTGCATTAGAAAACAGCTGAGTCTAAAGTCATTAAATTCGCGACTGGAGTCTGACTCGAATCCAAGTCATGACTTTCCCGTCCAAACCTCTGTTTAGTACTGTTGATTATCTGTGTACAGTGTGTGTACAGTGTAATGGCGTTCACCGTACCACTGTACACGTCCTTCACAGGCAGCAGCTCAAAGGCATCCGTGTGTGAGGTTCTCGTGTGCTGTGCAGAGTAGATGGCCAGTCATGTTTTCCGTGTGATTTACTATGGGTGTTTTCGTAGTACGCTGCCTAAACTAGTTATTTTACTTCAATGGGTTTAGGTTACACCTATGCTGCTGACATTTTGAATATAAAAACTTAAAAACACAAACTAAAATGAATATGTGAATACATTTCAAAATGTCATGTCTTGAATCTGTAACTAAATGTCCTTCGAGTTTCCTTAAATAGGAATTTCCACTGTTTAGCAGCTATGCTAACAAAGTTGTGTTATACTAGCTAGCACAGCTAAGCTCCGGGGTCAGGGCTGTTCATGGACGAAGGGTAAAAGGGTTTCTCCATATTATATATAAAACAATTTATTATAGTTGTAAGCCCATACCTAAGAAGCGGACCCATGTGTCGCGGTAAATATCCACAGTTTTTGCGGGCTTTTCTTCAGTGGAATCCATGTCTTCCTTTTACTCCATCCCCCAACGCTATATTTACATTCGGTGTGTGTAGTGTTAAAAAAGTCCACACTTAGAAGAGACAGTGAAGGGGGCGTGATCTGAAGCGCCCTTCCCAGCCATGGATGGCCCCAGCCTGCAGCAGGACTGTACTGTAGCACAGTATATATGGGCTGCCGTGTGACAGTTTATCTATATTACACACTTATTTAAGGCACAACTAAGGTACATCATCATTCCGGTTAGGTTAAGGCATAACTGCATAGATATTATCATATAAACACAATTGTATGGGATGTATCTAATAAAGACTACAGAAATGACCCAGTAGAGCACTTCTCAGGTTTTATTTTAGTTACATTTTATCCTGTGGGACGTGGAAACTGGAATATTCTAGAAACAATAACCGATCAGCAATGTGCTGCATTGCAAACAGCTGTTCGATTTAAAGACTATTTAGTATAATTTATAATAACAATATTCTAAAGACTATTTTGTATAATGTAAAACAATAAAAAAAATTGATCCCTCATAGTAACCATTTATTTTTATTTATTTTTTTATTATTATTTTTAGATAGTGTAACCAATGAAAGGCGCTGGGTGTGACTGGCAGTCAAATACACCAATAGGAATCAGCCATGCAATACTACAACCCAATAGGAGCACCGCACTAATGTGGGAGGTGAGTTTTGCCCTACAATGGCCGCCGCCAGCCGCAGACGCTATCATTTCAGCCTTTCCAAATTAGTGTTTAGTAGCTTTTATAGGTGTGATATAATGTATTTTAAATTGTACTGCACTTTTATTCTTCTATTTTTAAACGCTAGTCGCTGTTTTTCTGAGGATGACCACGAGATGGAGGAATTTCTAAAGCGAGAGTTTTCCCTTTCCAAGCCTTACCAAGGTATCTGATTCATTTTGTATGTCATAAGTAATTTATTACAGCAAAGTCGTTACGTTGTTGGACTTTTCTAGTGTATAACATTTATTAAATGCAATGAAATGCAGCTCAGGATAATGTTTATAGTCTGTCGCTGCAGTCAAATTAAGCCTATTATTACAAACGTGGTCCTTTTTTTTCTTCTACAATAGGCTGCCATCGCTTCGCTTTCATGTCTTGCTGCTGGGCTGCATTGTGCTGTGTCAGCTTTTGTCATGATTGTGGATCTGTTTGTGTGCCCAGGTGTGGGATCTTTAGGCTCCTCCCACTGGGAGCTGATGGGGGATGCCATGGTAACCACTGAGCAGGTGCGGCTCACACCTGACATGCAAAGCCGGCAGGGGGCAGTGTGGAGTCGCATGGTGAGTGAAAAAGTATCCTTAACTTCCTTTTCCATTAAAGATTATTTGTCAAGTATAAAAGAAATATTTATCTCTAAATCAAATCTTCTATCCCAGGTACTGTATAATGGACATCTGAAAGGGGTTTTGCTTTTGCCCCTGGGTAATTGGTGTTTTAGTGGTGTTTTTTTTTTTTTTTTTTTTTTTTCATGTTTTTATTGAGCAAACAATCACAGTACAGGGTAGAAAGAGTATTGGAACCTCTAGGCTAGTGAGGCATGGGAGGACACTACAGAGGAAGCCACTGCTGTCCAAAAAAAATGTTGCTGCACGTTTAAAGTTTGCAATGGAGCTCCTATATGTTCCACAGCACTACTGGCAAAATATTCTGTGGACAGATGAAACCAAAGTTTAGTTGTTTGGAAGGAACACACAACGCTATGTGTGGAGAAAAAAAGGCACAGCACACCAACATCAAAACCCATCCCCACTGTGAAGTATGGTGGAAGGAGCATCATGGTTTAGGGCTGCTTTGTTGCCTCAGGGCCTGGACAACTTGCTATCATCAACAGTAAAATGAATTCCAAAGTTTGTCCAAACATTTTGCAGGAAAACCTAAGCCCATCTGTCCACCAACTGAAGCTCAACAGAGGATGGGTGATGCAACAGGACACTGACTCAAAACATAGAAGCAAATCAACAACAGAATGGCTTCAACAGAAGAAAATACGCCTTCTGGAGTGGCCCAGTCAGAGTCCTGACCTCAGTCCTATTGAGATGCTGTGGCATGACCTCAAAAGAGGGATTCACACCAGACATCCCAAGAATATTGCTGAACTTAAACAGTTTTGTAAAGAAGAATGGTCCAAAATTCCTCTTGAGTATTGTGCAGGTCTGATCTTCACTACAGAAAACATTTGGTTGAGGTTATTGCTGCCAAAGGAGGGTCAACCAGATATTAAATCCAAAGGTTATACTTTTTCTACCCTGTACTGTGAATGTATACATAAATGCTCAATAAAAACCTGAAAAAAATTCTTTTTTTTTTTCTTTCTTTTTTTTCTTTTTTTTTTTTTTTGCTGCATTACTTTAAGCAGAATGTGTTTGTTTATTGTTGTGACTTAGATGAAGATCAGATCACATTTTATGACCAAATCATGCAAAAATCCTAGTATATCTAAGGGGTACCAGTACTTTTTTTTTTACTTTTTTTGTGTATCTTGATTTGTGTTTTTAGCCTTGCCATCTTAAAGACTGGGAGATGCAGGTGCACTTTAAAGTTCACGGTCAAGGAAAGAAGAACCTGAATGGAGATGGTCTAGCTATTTGGTACACTAAAGAACGAATGCAGAAAGGTAAAGTCAAACATGTACACCTTGGTGACTAAAAGAATATCTAGTAAAGTAAATAACATTTTACAACATTTTCAACAACAGGTCCTGTATTTGGAAACAAGGACAACTTTACTGGCCTGGGAGTGTTTGTGGACACATACCCTAATGAAGAAAAACACTTAGAGGTATCCCTGCCAGAGCAAATTAAATACTGTATACTTGTATTTAAATGAGATATAAAATTTGTCTAACTGCACTGCTCTTGTCTTTTTGTGTAACCTTATGGAAACAGGCCCAGAAGAAGAGATACACTCCTCGCACGCAGGTGACTATTATTTTCACAACATTTTTATATTGCCCTGCATGGTTTAAAAATGTAATAAATTACAGCATGCTATGTCTGATTTCGGCGACAAGAGGATTTTTCCCTTTGTTTTGGCCATGGTTGGTAATGGCACCATCAGCTATGACCATGAAAGAGACGGCCGGCCCACAGAGCTGGGTGGCTGCAATGCCATGGTACGCAACCTTAAACACGATACCTTTCTTTTCATTCGATACGTCAGCCGTAGGCTAACGGTAAGAGACACACCTTTTAATTACATTGTTTAAAACTAGCTTAGTGTTTATTCAAGACTATTTTTCCTTACCAGGTGATGATTGACATAGATGGACAGCACGAGTGGAGGGACTGCTTAGACATACCAGGGGTGCGGCTCCCTAAGGGCTACTATTTTGGAGCTTCAGCCTTGACTGGAGACCTTTCAGGTAAACAGACACCACTGACAAATAATGTTCATAGTACTGTTACACATTTATTGTTTTTCACACTCACAATTAAAAACAATCTATATATTTTTGTGAAATGATACCAGTTGATGCTGTAATTTTATCTCATAGATAATCATGATATAATTTCCATGAAGCTGTATCAACTCACTGTGCTGCGTCAAAAAGAGAAGGATGACAATGAAGAGGAAATAACGATACCAAGTGTAGATTACATAGAACTACTAAGATGTAAGTCATGTTTGAACAATTGCAACTCTTCTATGTGTCTTCCACATATCTTATATTGAAACTCTTTGTTTCTTCCAGCGAGTAAAAATGAAGAGGGGATGAGCAACATAGCTATTTTTTTCACAGTGCTCTTCTCTATGTTGGGCTGTATTTTTTTACTTGTTATTGGATTAGTGGTCTATAGCCATTGGAACGAGAGCAGACGCAAGCGTTTTTATTAAACAGGAATAGCTGTCGAGGATGAGGACACAAAGGAGACACATCTGTGGTCCACTTGAACAGTTACTTTGAGCATAACATTTTGATAAGAAGATGACTAGACTTGTCTTATGCTATAAAAAGCCATTCTCAAACTTTGCCACTGGTCCACTGAAAGTAACATCGGGGACTCCACACTGTTGCCTGACGCACACCGGCTCAGCCTTATCATTTACAACCCTCTATTGTGGATGTGCTATTTTTTATTTTATTTCTTTAGAGCAGGTGACATGTCCACAATTTGTGGCTTATTATGCAGTATGATTGAAAACTACACATTACAATATCTTTCTGCCTGGTATCCATAAGATAACATATTGGTTGCAAAAAGTTTTAAAAGCCTGTAGTTGCATGTTCTGCAAATTTATTATACTAATTTATTATATATTATATATTTATTATTTAATTTATTATTCTCATGTTATATCTCATTTTATTATATAAAGCAAGGATCCCACTTCTTAGCACAAAAATATTTAAATCAAACATTTCTTAGATTAGGTGAGTTAGGAGTGTAAATATTTTTCATTTAAAAATTATTTATTTATTATAGCTGCAAAATGATTTTGGGATGAAACATTTTCTACATTTTTTTTGTCCTAACCACAATTACTTAGTTCTCACATCTATGCTTCATGTTGTTGGAAATGTTTCCCAGATCTAAAATAAATTCTTGTTTGACACATAATTGTTTTTTTTTTGTTTTTTTCCTTATTTTGGTTTTGCCACTGGTCGTGGCCATCTCTTTATTTTACAGAAAGATATGCCTCGTGCACGTTGGAACTTGTGAGATTCTCAATAAAGACCAACTTGACAACAGTCTCTGTGTGTTTAGTATATTTAGTATATACACAAACACTGTAAAGAACAAAGATCAAAAGGCAGTCAGTTAAAAGTCAATGTTTATTTTTATTAAAAAAATAAAATACAAATGATGACCTAAAGAGTACACAGCAGACTTCTTATTTAAAAAAAAAAATCTTATTCAGTGCGTATTTCGGCTTTACTTATTTAGACTTCTCCACTGTGGTTTAAACCTAATCTAGGAACAAACTGATCTTCCTGCTTCTTGAGCAAGGGTATTGTATTTTGGCAAAAACAATCCTACCTCATGGCACCTATTGTTTTGAAAATTAAATATAAAATATTAGACTGTTCCACGATGCCGCCAACATTGGGATTTTCACTGAGATGCCAGATTTAACATAAGCTAACTGTGTTACATGTTAAGGTCATTCATATGTATAATATATACATCAAGAAATGTAATGGTGATGGGATAACTGAGGATTAAAGGCAACAGTTAGATATTCATTCAGTGAAAGTAATTATGATGAAAAAAGAAAACACAGTGCAACAAATGTCTGCACACAAGACACCATGTAAGAAGTCAATAAAATTACAATCTTCATTCAGCTTCCACAACTTAAGATGGTTACTAACATAAGTAAGGAGTATGATTTGTGAATGGTACAAGTTGCAGGCAAACAGAATTTCTTATGAAAATTAAATATGGAAAAAAGCCCCTTTGATGATACATCATAAACCTCTGAAGTATATACACACACACAGCACATTGTTTCCTTACACTTTGTTATCAAACACACGTACCTACCAACCCAAGTAGATTACAGTACAGCGCAGAGCCACAAGTAGAAAATTTATATTGCTAGTACTGGTGCTCACAAATAACATAGCAAGAAAGAAAGATGCAGCATATAACAGTCATGTTATGTTTTTGCATAGCCTAGGGTAAAGAACAACACAGATGAGTGATGCAGGAACATGTTAAAAAGAGCTTAAAGATTCAGACTATGACATATCTCCTTTGGCTTATTGAGATGTGTGGAAAGTGTGGTCCAATTCTACCGCTGCTTGTTTGAAGTAACCCTGAGCATGGGAAAACAAGAGATACACATGGACAGGACACACGCTGGTGAGAACACTGGGTAACAGTGTAGCAATGAAATTAAAGAACCTTATTATGCCCTGCGAGTAAAAACATCCTCAAAGTGGGAGGCTGCAACACGCATTTCTGGCTGGGTTGGGAAAAAAATCAATCATATACATCAACAATGTGTTTAGACATAACAAAACGGAAATCTTAAATCTCTGGTGGCTTTAAATAAAAATACACAGGAACACAACAAATTGGTGAATAGGTAGGTGTCAAATTGACATACAGTATATAGCCCTTTTTCTAGGTAAACATGGAAATTTCTAAAAAACAGCACTTTTGGAAATGGCAAATCTATAGATCTCCAGTGCACCACACACACACATCAATCTTTGTCACCACACATTTTGTCTTTTAGTAGAACTATAATAAAAATCTATTAAGGTGTTTATAAAGAAACGCAGGAAGTAAAACATTCAGTGAAATACTTTTTTTTCCCATTTTAACATGCTGAAGTCAGAAGCAAATGTCATCTAGATTAAGCAACAAAATAAACAAAAACTCTGCTCCTGACCAATAATTCCACAGGTAAATACATAGTACACTTTTAATTTCAACTTCCTGGAAAACATGTGAAGCTTCAAATCATGTGGTTTGAAAATGTTTTGAAGCTACATCCTTTTTCTCACAAAGCGAGCAAGCAAACTTTTTTAAACTGATACACAGCACAAGCACAGCAAAGCTCTGACTTAAATCGAAACAATACTAGTAAAACAAATCAAACTGAATATAACTAAGACCACTCTAGTAAGCAATGGGTACTTTCTCCATTTATTTCTTTATTAATTTAATAGTGCAGTTGTGCGATCAAGGCTTTTGTTCTAAAATATGCTCCATGGTTCGTGGATATCTTGTCTACAGTACTGGGCCTTCTGTCAGGTGTGCAGCATTGTTTACGGTTTCAAAACATGTTATAGTTCCCACTGGCAGTGAAACCCTGTAGTACAGCTAAAACAGAAAGCAAAACTGAAGTTGAGTGTCTGTGGCATGTTGGTATTATAAAATCTCTTTCATGGGCCATTGAGCTCCTAATGTCATTTCACAGAAGTAATATGCTTGTCAGTATGCTTAAAACTTCCAGGAATTAAGTCCAGAAGCATGAAATGCTTCTTATGACCTTGAATTGCTTAATATGTAGCTACAATAAACAGCACATAGGTATGACAACACTACACCCGAAATGTGAGTGACCACACAGGGTGTAATTTGGTCTGTACGTACAGTATACCAATTTGTTGATTTGTAAAAAGTAAAATATTTACAAGTCATCATCTAAATACAAAAAACATATCATTCATTAACACTTGGCTCCAGTAGTGGAAAAAACAATATTTAATTTGCCATGTTTTTTTTTCTGTGGCAGTGGCAGAATAGATCCACTACTGATGTTAGAAACAGCAAGCAATGCAGCAGACGTGCAGCTATTAACAATAGATTCCATGGCTGTGCCAAAACTGACTGGACTGTAAAAGAGCACCACTTTAAGTTTTTAAAGCAGCCATCCTCTACTGCTATGGAAAATACCACTGCAAATTCCTCACACTGCCGGAGAGAGCAACACAATACACACTCATCAGCTACCACCACAACATTTAAGCAACACAAGATAACAGTAGAAATCAAGAGCAGGTACTCTTATATTTACCCTATTACTTCTGTTTGAAGAAAGCCAGCAATTTTAAAGATGTGAAATGCAAATGAACTAGTGCCTAAGAGCAGTGCTTTTAATTGACAATCCCATAGGTATTTCAACCCCGCTAGCACTATGCTGTCAACCAATACCTTTACACAAATATACACTCACTAACTTTACAACAGCAACTCAGATCAGAAGAAATTTTGTTGCAATCTATGGTAACACCTTTGACATTTACTAAAGCACAGTTGGTTGAATAAAGACATATGC
Organism: Bostrychus sinensis; assembly: GCA_020698575.1. Taxonomy (NCBI): domain Eukaryota; kingdom Metazoa; phylum Chordata; class Actinopteri; order Gobiiformes; family Eleotridae; genus Bostrychus; species Bostrychus sinensis. The sequence continues at coordinate 21,328,051 of CM036239.1, read as the reverse complement.
TTTTTAAACATCCTAGCAATCTTTGAGCAGAGGGCACAACTCACTTTGACGTAACACAGTAAATAAATCATCTACAAAGCTGAGCCACCACAAGGCTTTTAACGATTAAAATCTGGTGGCTATGCCCTCTCAGCTATTACTATTTTTATGACAGGGCTGCACTGCGGGAGATCACATGCATACAATCCATAAATTATGTAAGCAAACCATTCAAACACCCATGCTCATTGGTGACCACAAGGCCATTGTGACAAAGCCTGATATAAAAACTAATAAGTTTAGAATACCAACATCAAACAAGACAAAACCAGCAAGCATTCTTTTGCTGTACTATGTGGGGGTGCACTGTAACCCCCATTCTCGGTGTCCCAATGGGCTTCACACCAGATGCTGGTTACCATGACCTCAGAGCTGACATCACTATGCAGCTGTGCCCTAGATTCCACAGGCCACACATAAACTCTCACGCACACTTTGTCTGGCAACAAAATGTGCGCTATTGTTGAGTTATCCAGTGTCTTCCTTAGCCTTAGAGAGGTTTCTTTTGGACTCCCTTTGATCAGTTGTAGAAGAGAGAAGGGAGAAATGTTGCTGACCAATTTAGCATGCTACAAGCAGGCAGTCCTAGTGGAGAGAAACTGTCAGGTATCTCGTTGGATGGACATATTCTAGCCAAGAGGAGCAAGACATTAACTTAAACATGACGGCACCGTTTAAGGAGAAGGTGGGAGTAGAAAATGGTCAAAAACTGTCAGTTCCTGTAAGTGACATTAGTTCCCTCTTTTTTGTTTCTTAAAAAAAATCTTATAATAGCAATGAAGCAATTAGCAAGGATCATTTGTTTTGAATTATTCAACATCAGGCAAAGTGAAAAACAATATAAAGAAATATATCCTCTCCACTCCCCCTTTTTTTGTCATCTTTAAAGCTTAATTATCATCATCATCATAACCTTATTGTCTATGTGATAAAAATATAACAAAGACATTCCCTGTGGTGATGATGATGGCAGCAGCTTTTCTTGTCCTACCTCCAAAAAGCAGAAAACTGCATCAGTTTGCTGGTTAGTCGGATAAACCTTGGTTCACACCATGTGATCGGCAGAGCTGGTGTTTGAATTCTGGCCTGGCAACTCAGAGGTATGCTCTTTAGGTATGAAGGGGTGGTGCTGCTGCCGAGCAGAGCAGCAGTTGCCACCTGTTGCCTTACACATGCGGTGCTCTTCATCACTGTCCTCATCAACCCCAGAGCCCTCGTCCACGTCCACTTGGCACACGCAAACCTCAATTCCTGAATCACCCGTAACATGCCGACGACGAGTGTTCAGCTCCTCATCATCCTCCACGTCTGCATTTTCTTCAGAAAGACACTGTGCTGAGACAGGCATGGACATGGCTCCCTGTTCTGAGGCTGTGTCTGAAACCTCAGTGATCACCCTCGCTTCTTGTTCAGCTAAGGGTTGTAGCTCTGAGGCTACTTCTGACTGGTTTACTTGTGGAGAGAGCACATGAGTGGGCTCCGGAGGGTTTTCTGAATAAGGAGGTGGAGGTGTCGGGGGGTGGCCTACCACTTCTTCATAGTCAGGAAGTTTGCAGTCATTCCAAAACCCTAAAATAAATAAAAACATATACATATTGTATCTTCAGTAGCACACTGTTTATCAGCACAAATCCCATGTAACAGATGTGTCTTTGAATTACATTACAATATAGGGACTTTCTTGATGTGCTGTGACAATATTAGATGCATTATCATGTGCCAAGATCTGGCAAACTACAACTATCAGAACAGCATGACTATAGTCTTTTTGACAGCCTCTCACCACGCTCTCAAATATACAACAAAAAATTTGGCATGGAGCTTGATTAGTCTGATATGAGAATGAGCTGGGCTATACATGCTGAGTCAAAGGTGGTCTTTGTTATTACAAATATGATTTGCTATGTCAAATATGACTTCGAACTCTAGGGTCTCTTTAAGGTACAAGATATCCATCTTATTCATAGAGTTCTGAAAATGTAAAAAATTTGAGCAAATTGAAAATAAGAAATGCGTAAAGCAAAGACACTCACTCAGATTAAGAGGTGGGGGAGAAATAAAGGAGCTGGAGGCTCCCTGGTAGGCCATGAGGCTGATTTCACGCTGACGTTGCTCTTGCTGCAGACGCATCTTGACCCTTCTGTGACGGTATGCACAGCAGCAGCTGAGCATGATAATCAAGGTCCAAACCAGCCAGAACCCTGCAAGATAAAATCAAGGACATCCTTGATAAGAAGAAACTAAACAGTGCCATCATACAACAAAACAGACTTAATAAATGTAATGACTGCAAATATACAACAGAGTACTGCTAAAAAAAACACAGCTCCTGTTTTATAACAGGGTTCATGGTAAATAACGTATGCAAATACTTACACCAAAGCTCATAGTAGTAGGTGCAGCACTCCCTTTCTCCACAGCAGTAACCCATCTCACAGCGATATTGCTCATTATTTACCCCAAAACAAAACTCCTTTGCCTAAAAAAAATAATAATAATCACAGAGACTGCAAAGTTTAGACGACTAGGTCAACTCTTAATTACAAAACCAGACAACATTGCAATATCATAATCTTCCATTACACAGTAGCCTGTCCGTACACAGAGATAAGCAAGGGAAAGAATACTTCTACCAAACCTTAGTTATCCCTGTTGCTGTTGGATTGGCGTTTTATTTATTTAACGCAACTGTTTTCATTGCACTGTGTACTTACAGTAGCCAATGTTTGATTCGTTCGTGTGTTTTTGCTGCTAGACAACAAATGGCGACAAATGGAACTTGAATTATCATCTGCATTTCATTGTTTTTCATCAGCTTCCTTCGACAGCATTATCATACATTTCCACTAGCATAACGTTATATATATATACAGAGACAAAGTTTTATGTTTTCTTCTAGCACGGACTGTTACTTTTAAGCACACAGTTTTCTTTATACTACGAGAAAAACTCACTCAATGTCAGCCAGGCTACTCTACTAGCGGGCATTCAACAACTGGGAATAAACACGTCAATTTGCCGGTTGTATCTGTTAGCAAGAGCTAACATTAGTCTGGCGATCCTGTATTCGATTTAAAACTGGGTTAACCAGCAAATCTTGGTTGTTGTTTTGTTTTACAATTCTTTGGACTGGTTAATAATCAAAATTTAATACTCTGTCAAATTGACATCATCCTAGCGTTACGGTAGCGAGCCGAGCCCGTTTCCTTTGTGGAGACAAAAAAGAACGACAAAGGCCTTCGCCCAACCCAAAGGCCGCGGCTTCGCTTGGAAATCCCGCCGACCCTGAGAGCAACATAGGCGGCTTACCTGCACCAGACAGGTCCCAGCATAAAGCAGACCTACAATGGATCCCAGTGTTTTCTGCGGCATCTCTCTGGGTTTACAGCTTTGAACACGACGGAAATCATATAGATAATACTCGGTCAAATCAAAGACTTGTTGGTGTGACTGCAGATATCCGATTCTTGTTAGAGGTCCAGCTTGTTTTTGTTGTTCCTGGAGAGACGATGAGTAATGTGAAACTCAAACAGGCTTTCAGCTGAAGGGGGCGCTGTTTACCTGCTGTTAACTCGTTTGCTGTAAGCGGTTTGTTCATCAAACAGGTAACAGGAAAAATCTAAGTAGCTAATATTCAAAACAGCAACCATTTTAATTTGCAGGAAATATTGTAAAATAAACATCAGAGGGGTAGGATTTCTTAATTTTTACTTTTTTAATTGATACGTTTGAATATATTGGCACCAACAATCTAAAACAATACAAACTACAAAAAAAAAAAAAAAAAAAAAAAAAAAAGTCCAGTAAACAAATCTGTTAAGGTTAATTATTTTTCTGTCACGTTGTTTACGCTGACGTCACGGTTTCCCTGGCAACAGAATTTGACAGCTGTTCCCCCAAAGCGAGGTTAATCCATTCAGGCCACGCAGCGCCACCAAGACAACATCCAGCGACAAAACATGGTGAGTTTACTCTATTTTGAAATATCTGCAGGATGCACTGTACCTGGGAATATTTGTTTGATGCTCTGGATGTAGAAATGTAGCCCTGGAGAGCTTCATCTAGAAACATCTAGGAATAAAATCTATTTTTTGAAGGTAACTTAATTCATCAGTAATAATTAATTATTTTAGTAATTTCTCATTTGAGTTTATTGACACTGGTGAGTGTTTAAACTATAGATTTATTTGTTGTTGAGTATTTGCCCCAGAACATGCATCATTCCTCTAGTTCAGCTTCTCTTAAATAGAGGAACATAAATGACTTCTGCAGTTAAAAAGTAGTTTATACATTCACTTTATGCAACCTGGTTGTATGTTGAATAAAATATACTCACAGATGTGCATGTCATCTGTATATATGTTTGTATTTTTAGTGGACAAATTGATCACACATCCTGTAAGTTAAAATAAGTCAGAGGCTTTCTGGGCACAGGCCATTCTTGGTGCACACATGAGGTCTAATCTTGGCGGGCCAATAGGAGCTTTGGCTCACTACATGTGTAGGTCAGGGCAAGTGGCTCACAGGTAAATCCTTGTGCTCTGCATGATTCCTGTTGTGAGTGCTCATCATGTAGTCTCATATCTGTAACTAAGTCAGCTGTCCAGGATGGTGATCTCTTGAGTTGAGAAGGAAGTTACAGAAGATGCTACCACTGCTAATTTTAGATTGACAGTACATATAACAATAGTCCCCTTGGACTTGTGAGAGGGCATTCTTTAACATGTGCACTTACGGTATACCCACAGGGCTTACTGACCATTCTTCGTAGACTGAAGCAGTCTCCAGAACAGGAGGTGCGCTTGCTGTTGCTGGGTTTGGATAATGCCGGCAAGACCACTTTGTTGAAGCAACTGGCAGCTGAAGATATCAGTCACATCACCCCCACTCAAGTAAAACTAAACAAATAAAATAATAAAGACATATAAATCTTTGGAAATCCTGAAAAAATTGCATTTTCTTTTAATAGGGTTTCAATATAAAAAGTGTTCAGTCATCAGGATTTAAGTTGAATGTTTGGGACATTGGAGGTCAACGCAAAATCCGCCCCTACTGGAGAAATTATTTTGAGAACACAGACGTGCTGGTACAACCTGTTTGCTGTGCATACAGTATAACTCTATATTACTGAGATTGTCATAGCATCCACAACATATTTCATAAGCTAGTTCTAAGAACTGTATTCATGTATATATTATTGCAGATATACGTCATTGACAGCTCAGACAGGAAACGTCTTGAGGAGACCAGTTTGGTAAGATGATTTTACATTCAATAAAGTCATATTGTTTGTCTTTATAACCATAAGTGGTGGTATATTTGCAATTTCCCCACTGTGGGACTAATAAAGGTATTCTTATATTAGTGATTGGCCTGTTTTGCCTTTTCCTCTAGCAACTGTTTGAATTGTTGGATGAGGACATGCTTGCTGCAGTGCCCCTGCTGATCTTTGCCAACAAGCAGGACTTGATGACAGCCTCTTCAGCATCAGAGCTGGCAGAGTGTCTGCATCTGCACACTATCCGTGATCGCATGTGGCAGGTTCAGGCCTGTTCAGCATTAACGGCTGAGGGACTGCAGGTACAAGACACAGGCTGTAAACATATTGCTATGATGAGATGATGATGGCTGTAAGCCACGCCATCTGTAAGGAAATAAAACTAAAATACATGATGTGTTAATCAATTGTGGCAGAGATCAGCCTCCAGTTTCTCTTGCAACTCTTTTTTAGGATGGTATGACCTGGGTTTGTAGGAACATAACAACACGGAAGAAATAATGCAGGAAGCAGAAGATCACTGAGGAACTACTGTATAGTTGTTGATTTCTGCATTTGTTTTCTATTTCTACATTTGTTTTCTATCGCACATTATGGCCAAGAAGACATAAAAGAGAGGTTCATTTTGATACTGCGAAAAAAGTGTGTTTCCTTTCCGCTATTTTTTATTACCTTTATTAACTTTATACATAAAAGAAAACTGAATTCTTACTGGTGAATTTAAGAACAATCCCACCTGTTAGTCTCTGTAGTCACCGCTAGAGGTCACTCGTGCGCCATTATTGTCTTTCATTGCCGCGTACCTTATTATGGCTCAACTTTTCTCAAATGCAATAGTTTACAGCATCATGTTGGTTGCGTTTGTTGTTGTTACGCAATATAATCCATATTAATGTTTAAAGTATTTTCACTTTGTGGTATTTTCTCAACTTTGGTTGATATATTGCATTAGTGTGAGCTGTCCTCTAAAATAGGGGGGAACATTGTGATGTTGATGAAAGATTATTGTAGCGCTATATCTTCAACTTGGTCCCAGTAAAATCTCTAAAACATGTAAAAAGAAATGTCACTAGCATTTTGTGTCAAACAAAGAATGGTCATGATAGTCATCTGACAAGTTCATAAACACAGGATGAAGTTATTCCAGCATCCTTTGGCTGTCTTTCTATATGTATATATATATGTATATATATATATATATATATATATATATATATATATATATATATATATATATATATATATATATATATATATATATATATTTAACTAAAAAATAATTACAACAGTGATTCAATTTCTTCAGTTCTCACCTTGTTCACTACAATTTACCAAAAGGCAATTGCGTTTTCTACTTGTGTTTTTTTCTAGTTTATCTTCTTTGGTACGAACGGGACTAATCTTGACTGGCCAACAGCTTCACTGTGATCCTCTGGGGCATTTACATACAAACCTTTTCCAGGCCTAATAGCTCTCCAATACAATTTGCATTTATATAGCCCACTTCATACCAACATGATTTGGCGCCTTTGCCCGTGATAAAAATAAACTACCTCTTTTGGCCTTGAGTTACTGTGTGCTGATACTTCTGCTGTGTGTTTCACTCGCTATGTAAGGTTGGCTGATTTTAATATGTCATAGCTGCTTGATCTCACGATGCATGCAGAAACAAGTGCAAAGTGTCTCAAAATGGACTTTATAATAATTGGTCTAGGGTATATCTGAATATTGTTGATGCAGCATTGTGAGATGTTGACCTGGGATGAAGAGTCACAAGGTTTATCTTCAGTAGATCTCTGAAGAACGAAGGAAAGCTAAAGGATCACTTAGAAGTGCTTTCAATGTATTCATACATCCCACACTTTTGTGAGGTCTGTGGAGCGTACATCAAAAGGGAAAACTAATGACGAAGGAAATGAAAACTTACCATGCAAGACAGACAATAAAATACCCCCCATTTCTTTCACTTGGCACTGTTTAATCATTAACATCTCATTCATGGAGTAATCACCCAACCTGTAACAAGATACATTCAAATGTCTTACTGCATGTGAGTTACCTACTTTAAAATATATACACATGACCTAAGTGCATATAAGAGTTGATTGGAACAAGAGCTACCTCAGTTTTCTGTGAGGTGAGAGGCAGTCAGGACTCGGGAAAACCATAAATCAAGTGACTTTCCCAGTGACTCAGTCCAGCATAGTGGCCTCCCACACAGGCAAAACGAAGGGCACAGACGGTCACCCATTTACACTGTGAGTGAGGAAAAGCATCATGTGACTTAATTAGAGTCTTGTACTAACACAAACATCATAACTACAGCTCAGTCCTTTCCTTGTTCTACAGTAATTGTGCTTTAGAGAGACTGTGTAGGGCTGTAGCTAATATCTCTCTCACCAGTGAAATGATATTCTACTAACACTTATATTAGGGCTGCCTGCAACAAACGATTATACTGATCATTTATTACTCTGCTGATTACATTTGTTTTTGATTAACTGATTATTAATCGGATAGTAAAGCACAAGTATATGTGGAATGACCTTGTGGCCTAAAAAAGACAATTGGTGTGAAAAGTACCAGTGATTATACAAAAGAGAATAGCTACTGTACATAGGTAACACAAGGCAAACCTACAAGAGGGCTACTTTCACTTTCTAACCAGAGCAGTGCGGCTAGTATGGAAATTAAGACACATCTGTGCAAAAACTAAACGACTGCAGCAGCAAACAGAATTCAAGGATACACCTCTCTCCATATTAATACTACTAATGGACATATCACTATGGTATATACACTCCAGTTAATCAATTATTAAATTAGTTGAAGATTATTTTAATAATTAATTACAATTGATTCATTCAATTAATTGTTGCAGCACTATAGTCTCCCACTATTAAGCAGTAATAAAGCATTCATAAATATGTAATTAAACACAATTTAATAGTTAGTTTATACATACTATATTAACAGTGATGATAATAATTTTGCATTGGCTTACATGTGTTTTTTACTCAAGAATTAAACAGTTTAAACAATGATTTGATGTGAATTATCATTGACGTATTTTGTAGTTTATGAATTAACTAGTTACTGATCCTTAACTAATGCTTAACTAATGCTTTAATGTGTGTAATTATAATTATTGAGTGTTCTCAGTTCTTCAGCCTCTGCTTAGCCAAGTTGGCCATTTACAGCAGTGTTTTCCCAAACTTAGCCATATATCAAAAACCCGTCAGAAATGTGACCTAACATCCAGGTCTGGTTTAAAGGTGTTTGGTTATTTTAATTCTAATGCTATTTCGGTCTTTTACATAATTGTTCTGTTAAGCACAGTTAGACTACCTCAAATAATTGTTCTAATTTAGAGTTTGAATAATAGAGTTTATAGCAAAAAGATTAGAAATGTTTGGTGACCAAACAAAATATTTTGCCCCAAAACTGGGTGCCACTGATCTACAGTAAATAGGCAAAAGTGAATTGCCTTGTCTTTTGGATTTTTTTTTTTTTTCTGTGAATTATTACAAATTAAAAGCGACTCTTTGGCAGAATATTAATCTCTCTATTATTCTATTGTAATTGGAATACATTTTATCATACTCAACATGTTTTAAAATCTACTCATACCTTTCTGTAACATTTTAACCCATTTTATCACCCTAGTGCAATTATAATGTCCAAGTAAAAAATGCCCAAACACTTTATTGATTGAACTTGCATCTATAGTGCATCTTTAACCTCTCTTCCATACTTCGACAAAAGGAAACTTTGGCCTCTTATTCTTCCCTCATAATAAAACTCCAACACACTTATACACAATTGCTCAATAACTACATTCTGGCTCAGCTCATGCATTAAATTCATATCATTTGGGATATACAATAATTCTGGTTGAAAAAGAGACCCTTCTGCTTGTTACTAAGCCATTCCCATATGATTAGGCAGATAAGGGTGGATACATAACGATAAAACAAACAACAAATGCCCACATTCCTCTCATGGCCACTTTGATGTGTGGGGCTGCCTCCGTGGGGCTCTTACCTCACCCGTCCCTTTCTGCTATAATTAAACTGCAGAGTCATAAACAGTGTGGGACAGGGACTATAAAGATGATCGGGAGGCTCTATCAGTGGGGGGACAGGACTTCACACCTCACAGCAGGTCAGGCAAGGAGCGTGGACAGGAGGGGTCACCAGGGGTCGGTCTGCCAGTCTGCTCCGTAGCATCAAGATGAGTTTTGGGGTGAACCATGAGGCAGTGCGAAAAAAAACAGATTTTACTGTAGTAAGATTATAAATACACAACAAAGCATTTTACCTTCCATTTGACTAGTTTAAATTTAATTATATTGATTTTTATTGAATTATCAGTAATATTAAGTCAGCAGACAACTTGTACTCTACATTCATTTTATATAAGCTGCTTACAGTATCTGTAACATACCATGACATGTGCTGACTAAACCAGCATTAAATGAAACATAAGTGAGACATACAGCAGGATGGCTTGTACATGCTGCCTTCAACTAAAATATTTCACTCCCTCTGTATGTATAAAATTATACAATAAAAATAATATTTGCTCAAATATGTAAATGGTTTACATCACTCTTAATAACAGAAGCTTCAGAAGTCAGTTTTCTTCTAAATCATATTATGGTCATCGCACTCAACATGAGTACAACTGTGCCTTTTATACTGTACATATTAAACATTTAAAATAATGTTTCAGTCCAGAAATATTGATCTCCATCTTAAAGTAAGTAGAACAGGATTTTTTGTTCTAAAGTGGTGTCCTGTGTGAATAACCTGCACCACAGATATCCACAACATGGAGTAAATCCACACAATTTAAAACCAGTAAAATAATAATTTGATCCTTCACTTTCCACAGCACTTAGTCCCTGTCACTCATGTCACTGGAGGCACTGACATTTCAAATCAATGCAATTGGAAACCAATCATGTCCAATAGATAATAACATGAGTAAACCATGAACACTGTGAATCAATATGTGACTGACCGGTGTGTCAGTCTTCACTAGCAAGAGGTCAAGGGTCATACTCTTGACCCCTCACCGACCTTTGACTCCGAACTGCACTAGCAAGGAAACAACACTTTCCATCGTCTGAAACGCTCCCACACATTGACTGATTGCACTTATCATTTGACGGATCTGGTCCACTTCTTTTTGTCTTGTCTTTTCTCCCCCCACTCTCTCCTGTCGCTCCCCGCTGCTCATAATTTGACTTTTTATCACCATTCGCTGCAAGAGGCAGTAAGAACCATCCGTCATTACAGGCACATGCTGACAGCTCCTCACACATGCATGGATTTTTACATTTGACTCAATCCAGGGGCTTACTTTACTGTAACTGATTCAATATTCCTCAAATGAGCCGGCCAATCTATATACACGCCACAGTGGATGGGATGATCTATAGCCTGGCCTTAATAGATTTCCCAGGCTTCAGAGCCAAGCCACTTTAGGGGGAAAGGGTATAATCTGTGCAATAAAAACATAATTATTCATTTGACTAGCTGGATAATTTATGTTGCTCAACTACTATTAGGTTTTGAGCCGGGATTTGCGTGTCAGCTTTGAGCATGCTGTTGTAAATATGGAGTTAAGATTACAATGGACTAAATGAACAGACACATACAAAAAAAACTTGTTAAAGTTTAAAACAAGATTACACCAACCAACACCCTACTATATAAAAACATTAATGGTATGACTAAGACATTGACATTTTTCTCATTATAAATAAAAATGGTGTAATTGTGCACAGTTTCTGCACCAGTTTGACTGTCGCTGAGAGCTAGAGAGAGTGGGGAAAGGGGAATATTGTTTTGCTTTTATTTTGTTTATATCTGCCTTTTACAGCTAGAGCTTTGCGAGCCCCAGTACGTCGTGGCGGAGAGGGCGAAAGAGAGGGAGAGAAGCCGAGTATTCTCAATTTCCTTCTAAAAAGAAAATTCATTTGCAGTTGCTAATGTAATGTCATCGTTGTGTTTACTGAGCGTGGATGATGTATAGGGGATGTTGCATTGAGTGAGACTGCTTAATGATGCATAGAATTAAGTCTGTGGCTTTCAGCTGAGCTCCCCTCGTTTTCGCACACACACCCTCCCAGTCCCTGCCTCCTTCCCTTTCCTCCCCTTTACCTCTCTCTCTTCCTCTCTCTCTCACTCTCTCTCTCTGTCTTTAATCCATCCTCCTTTTTCCGTCTTTCTCCAGAGCAGGCTGTCGTGGACTGTTGGCCACACAGTGCTCTGTGCTCTGCTGCCGAACTCCATCAATCACAGCGAAAGGAAGAGAGTGCAGATAGGGGGAGGTGATAAAAAACAATAAAAATGTAAGCTATGGTTGGCAAAAAGGAGGAAACACATCACATATAGACAGCGTGCAGAAACAGCTTTCTAATCCTGGAAGGGGAAAAGGCAAACTTTAGAGAGAACAAGCTCTTATATTTAATGATCCGCTATGCACAGCGCCAGTCCAAACAGCTACCTGAGCACTGTGTGAATATACATGTTATTTCTGGCTGTAATTGTGCTGGTGATGGAGCCAGGGATGAGGCAGTAATGATGATGTGGTTTTAGTGCCAGCGTTAACAGTTATTACCTGAGTGGGACAGAGCCGAGTGGGAGGAGCAGACTGGAGAACAGAAATAGAGATTATTTCTAGGAAAGCAAACACATGCTTGCATTCATCTGCTAAAAAATCTGGGTAAACTATGGCAAGAGGCACTATTTTTAAGGACTTATTTTCTGTATGTCTGTATTAATAAAACAATTACAATTACATTTTGTATCTTTGTATCTTTAAAGTTTGTCCTTTTAATGAGGCATTTTAGTTTGAAGTGTGTTTGTTAATTACATTGTATTAATTTTCACAAAAAGAGGTTGCCTCATAGTGAGATATTCAAAGGATAATTAATATTTAAAAAATTCAGAATCTTATTTACGGTATTTAATCATGTATAGACATATGTATTTATTGATATTGTTCATTGTTTTTATTTCCTTCAAGCATGTTCATGAACTCAAAATGTTACTGTTTTAATTTGACAACATTTTCAGGTACGGTCAGAAAATATATTGTTAATGTGGATCCAGATCAGTGTGGATCCAGGAGTTTTTACTGGATTCTTTATCCTTTTCAGTTTGTTAGCAACACAACAAAAAATGTCACAGGTTGATTTTCATGTAACTTTTAGAAAAGTTAACAAATGGAAAAATGAACAAACTATTTATTTTGGTGTGGATTCAGATCGCTGTCTGAATCCAGGTAAGATTACAGCTGCAAATATAGTGTATTGGTGGAGCTTCTAGTTATTAATATAAAATCACTTATTTCAGTCTAGTTTATGCATTTGTGGCTCACCTTGTACAGTATTTTTCTTTTCAAATATTTTAATATCACTTATTGTTATATAACTGTAATATGATCAGCAATGCAGTCCAGAATACATTCATATGTAATTTTAATTACAATCAATCCTCGTTTAGAGGTGTACATAGCATACTGTACGCATGGTGATCATTTGAGCCTAGGTCAGTTTTTGTTTGCCTTGACACACAATGAACACACTGTGTTCAAATTTCACACATCCTCATCAACAGTACTGCATTTGTACTATTATGAATGTAATGAATTTAAAGGTTACACATTCTTAAAAATGTACCTGTATGCAGTATAGGGCCTCCTATGATAATCTAAATCGAAATGATGCTTATAATAATGTATCAGTCCACACTTATCCTGTAAACACCTCATATTTGAGCTGTCTATCAGAGTTTTGTTTGCGTGTTGATTTTACAGTTCTCTCTCTTCCTCTCACTCTCTGTGGCTCTGTTGTGATCCAGCTGTCCAGGCCATTCATCATCCGCCCGCCACTCTTCCCCGCACAGAATTATTATTTCTTTGATGTGTTACTAGTTGAAAACAAATCCATTTTTCTGGCCATCAATTTATCATTTGGAATGGGGAGTCACACTTGAGTTGTAGGGGCAGCCACACCGTCCCAACTTGCACTTGTGTGTGTGTTTGTGTGTTATAGCAACACACTGTACAGTACACAGCTGTCTATATAGGTGCCTTCATATTGAGAGGAAAAGAGGGTCTGGCAGTTTTTAAATGTTTTGTCTGTTTACAGTTAGCACAATAATAAACATATTTTCTGATACTACTTATATTAAATTATTTATAAGATAATATCGTTCTGCTTTGTCCATTATCTTTACATAGAGTAATTATTTAAGTATTTGGCTGCATCAATCGCTCCATCTGATTGGTCACATACTACTTTGTATATTGCTATAAAAACTGTAAATGCCAAGCATGCAAAACAAATAAAAACAAAAAACAGATCAATATTTATAATATAATAGAGTAATATGAAGTAATCTGTGTATTGTTGTAATGTGTAATGTGTAATGTGATTACAAGACATATTGGCAATACTGTGCAATCTTGTGTTATACTTTCACTGGATGAAGTAAATAATATTGAATTATTATTATCTATAATGATCATTTTATTTCCCTAATCACACTTCTATTTTTCTTTTTGTAACAGCAGTAATATTCATGCAAAAAAAGATACAAAATACTTCAGATCTTGGACAGATTATGGAGATAAACGTGAGCAAGTGGCATGATCACATTTACATGAAAAAAATGTATATTTTGCCCATTTTCAGTGTAGACATAACCTGTGTAATGCATTATATCAATACAAAAATGGCAGTATCACATAGCAGATCAGATCAGTACATAAAATTAAATAAAAATATGTGAAAAACAAAATCTAAAATGTGTCATGAAAAGAAAGCTGGAATTTAATAATAAGATACTGCAATGTGAGGACAAAAGTGGACAAACAAAAGTAAATACAAAAATGGAGGAGAGTAACATAGAAGTGATGTGTTTGAGACCAACAGAGAGAGAGAGAGAGGGCTTTCCTCTTCCTTCTCTCACCCTCCTTCACCTAACGTCTGTGATAATTTATCACTCCTCCTAGCTTGGCTGACAAACTATTTGCAGGAAAATGAGTTTTTCCGCCACGGATTTGTCCTCTGGGAATAGAAAGGAGAGCTGCTGTGTTTTTATTCCTTCACGCACACACACTTCAGACCAGCGACTGTCGGCGTGCACACTCCCACACATGCAGGTTGAGGTCTCCCGTATTTACTGGGGGGAGGAAGAGGAGGGGCTGGTTAAGATAAATGAGGTAAATTAATAGAGTCACTGAGGGAAAAGATCTGCTTCCGCACCAGCAGATCCACGACTGACACACAAGAGATGAGCGCATATACTGCCCCAATATCCCTGTGTTTTACCTGCCAGGACACCCCCCTCCCACACGCCCCTCTGCAGTCAGTCCTCCTGATCCCTTGTTTGCCCTCCCACAGATGACAAATGTAACACCCAAACAAACAACGATCAGGCCCACGCTGCATAATGTCAGCTTAGATCAACACAGTGACAAAAGCAAATATCACAGCATCAGGCAGTGCATTACAAGCTGTGTGCGAGAGAGAGAGAGAGAGGCCATCATTACTGTGTCTGGCCCGGGTCACTGGCTTCTCATCTCGCTCTCACCCTCATCAACCAAGATATTGACAATGTGCTTGACAGAGAATTACACGACAGTAAAGGCCTAATTACATTGCTATTACCCACAGCTATCCATAATCGTCAACCATCAGTGGGATCTCACAGCAGCTTCCTCTGCCTCTTATAATGCCTGTTAGCATTAGACTCTTAATATTTCTTTCCTGTTTATTGTCTGTTGACAACAGAGACAGTAAAATATGCTCAAGCGGGTAGCACTTCATTACGGCAATATAAAACTGTGTGCGGCTTGTTGAAGAGGATTATTACATACAGTTATGTTCTGCTTGTCAAACTCTCCAAAGATACAACTTTTGGAAAACTACTACAGCTAAGTATTTTACAAATTACATAAAGTACAAAGGGTTAGATATAACTATACAGAATATTGTATATGTATATGTTTTAACCAGTAAAGTTAAATTGTTACAGTTTAAACAAAGTTGGAGCGATTTCAGACAATTCACACAATGGACATTCTGTTTAATTGTGTTAGCTATATTATGAATGTGAGGGTGAATAGTTTTCTGTCTGTGTAAGTCTCTGTGTCAGCCCTGCAAGTAGCTGGCCCCTGTCCGTGGTGTACCCTGTCTAAGGCCCAAAGTTACTGGGATAAGCTTCAGTACCCACAACCCCAAATGGGAATAAACTGAAGAAAATGAATGAATGAATGTATATTATATTAACATCAACCACTTCTTTTAAAGATAGACAGTTTTATAACTAAGTTTTAGGTGTTACTGATATTGAAAGAACACTTGGTTTTAAACAAAAGAATAGTGGCTTGGTGGCTCACCTGGTAGACTTCACACCACGTGTCAAAGCATGCTGGGTTCAATTCTCGGCTCAGGCTCAGTTTGCTCCTTCTCATTCTCCATCTTGCATTCTGATTTCCTATCTCTGTATACTGTGTCTGCAAAATGAAAGATATACCACCTTTATAATTGTAAATACAGTAAAGTGAGAAGTGAAAGTCTATTTCCTAGTCACAACATTGTCCATGAAAGACAAGGTTATGTACTTAGCAAACTGTCATAAATCTAGATTTTATTTGCAAACATAATGTTTAGGTAGCTAATGAAATAAGAGTCACCACACTTTTGGGAGACAAGTCAACCACACAATATCCTCAGTAATGCAAACTCCAGCACCTTTCTGTATTCAAGCCTCATGTTTTGGAGAAACAAACCTTCTCCATTTGTTTGCTCTGTGTTTGATCCATTCTTATTGTGTATGTCCCGACATCAGAGGACTTTTTTGGCTTCAGATCTCTCACAAAACATTACAACCCACCTCTGACCGACTGAGTGATGAATGTCTCCGTGGCGACGGTGTGTGAGTGACAGGCATGAAGACAAGGTTCACCAGTCGCTCTGATCCTCAAAGTGTCCTGCAATTACTAGTGTGTGTTAGTGGGGGGGTTTGTGACCTGTATCAGCCAAGCTGAATTCAATTGAGGAAATCACTTTATTCCTTAAACTTTTATGATGTTGCTCAAGAAAGTTTTGATGTGATAAAAAAAGACATTTTGGAGGAATAGAAACTAAAAAAAGAGACAGTTTGTAATAAAAACCAATGTGGACAGTGGAAGAGTGGGCAGAAATATGTTCAGAAAGGTGATTTTTGAACGGCATGTGGGCTAAACACAAGTAAACAGGGCTCACAGGCTTAGCTCTTCTGTAGCTAATGGCCATTACTGCCTGTATGCCATTGTACAGCTCACAATAGCAACCACGCTGGGATTTTGTGCGGCGCTTGCTGGCAACAGTTATTACCTCCCCAAAAAAAACTTGTGGGGGGGCAGTCAAGAGAAGAACAAGAAGATTTGGGGTTCCAGGGGGGACATCAGCAGGAGGGACGGGGGTGCAGGGTCAGAGGGCAACACCAAAGCGGAAATGGGACGCACCGGTGAGACAATGGACAAGGCTGGGTCCAAGACACACAAGGCTGAGGGGAGGGTGGACAGCGCACAAAACACAGGAAGATGAGGAGAGAACAAGATGAGGGCACAGAATGGAGGGAAACCAAAACAGATGGTTTTGGAGGTTGCGTGCACAAAAAGGGGCGTCCACAAACCAAAAAGCTCAGAAGCTACTGCATGCATCACGCCTGTGAGGACTGGGAACACAGCACTCAAACATGACGTCCCATATGGAGACAACATAGGCACATACTGGGAGTAGTCAATGCAGTATTTGTAATTTTCAGGTGGAAAATTTTAGGATTGAGATACCTATGCTGAAGTACAAGTATGCTTATTTAGTCTTAGGTTTAAGCCCTGGTTTAATTCAGATTTAGTCCTACATTTTGTTCAAGTTAGACCCTTTATAGTGCATGCTATAGAAATACAAAATTGATATAATTGTATTGTAAAAGTGACATTTAATGAGCAAATATGAAACATACAAGATTAACTATGCTGTTTCTAAAAATGTAATTAAATTGCACTTAGTCAAGAGCTGAGCAGGAAATCCATGCTTCAGCAATGGCAGAGAAAATCCAACGTGTAATGGCGACATCAATACTGAGTTGTTTCTGAAGCTATTATGACCTAATTATCTGCCTCATCTCGACTGGCTGACCACAAAGAGACACGCGCTTGGTTGCATTTATAAAAGTTGTCATTAACTGGGCTTTTCAGTATAGAAGCTTACTTCTTATGGGAGCATGCTGGTAGGAGTGCGGGAGTGCAGGAGCGGGCACAGCTAAAAGGGTCTGTGGTCGCTTTGATACTATACTGCAGACAGTAATGAATATACAAGAAAACATGGGGTGAACTTGGGTAATAGGACACCTTTTGCAATTTGGACTTTTGCTCCTTTTTTATGTCTGAACATACAGACAGAACTGATCCTCTTTGGGCTGATATTTTGGGACGTATTATGGGACGTTTCTTTCTCCCTAAATCTACATTCAGAGTATATGGCTCCTCTTTATTGCAGGAATTTGCTAATGTCTTTTGATTTGGCTTAAGCCCCTCTACTTTGGACTTTTGCAATATTTAGATAACAAAAAAAATTGCATTGTCGGATCTGAATTTCTTCTGTGGTGGCCCTTCCAATGAGGGTATTATAGTCTGCAGATTTTATTTATTCATTACTAATATTCCTTTAATGGACTGCATGCAGCTGGCACCTGTCCCAGTAGCTTTGGGCCTGAGGTGGGGTACACCCTGGACTATTGCAATTAATATAGGGCCATGGTGTCCAGGTTAAATGGATATATCCCACACATATCCCAATAACAGCTACATACCTGGTAATGCAACACAGGGTCCTAATATTGCCCATTTTGCTTTTCCTATGAAATTAAATGAGTCCCAGGTCACTTATTATCAAACTCTTCCACACAAATGCTGGGGGAAAAAAACTAATGTTCACTTTTAACAAAAAAGTATTTTTTCTTTACATGATTTAATAACATATAGAGACACCTCTTAATTGATAAATTATAAAATTATATCCTTAAGAGTATTTTTTTTTTATCAGTGTCCACTGATCATCGTTGTATCTCCCCATCACTGCTTGTGATTGGCCTTTGCAATGCGTCTTTTTTGGTGGCATCGCAAACAAACAAACAAAAACGTTTTTGTTAGAATGGAGTCACGTTGAAACTGATGCGTCCCTGATTTGTCCCACACTATCTAAATACGCCTAGGCTAGGGAAAGGCTAGGCTAGAGGGAAAAAAACAGACATTCAAACCTTATGTGAATGTTTTGTTTTGTTTTGTTTTGTGTTTTTTTTTTTGTTGTTTTTTTTGTTTGTTTTTTTTGTTTTTACTCACAGAACACGTGGGTAGCCGCCATTTTCCACTCTCTATTGCTTTACCTGAGACGCGCTGTGGTCTCCGGTGTGGTTTATCTCGTAAGGCACGGTTAACTGGCTTAATGACAGGTCCCATCTGAGTCAAATAGAGAATATCCCGAGAATCAGCCAGACGTGTCTGCACGTCTTTCTTATCGCTGCTCTCGGAAGTGTTACTTTTGACCTCTTGTTCGCTGCTCTCGTGGACACCTGTCGCCGCGGGTCACGCGCATTCTGCCGCAGAGCCAAACTTTGCTCGAAGAACAAAGTCAGTGACAGCATCAACAAGACACACCCTGACGCAAACACGGGTCAAAATACTGCTCCATTCAGATATATACCATATGTTAATGGACCATGAAAAACAAAAGGCGAGTATATGCCCTTCTATAACAGGTACACTACAAAAATCATCTAGGCCTATTTCAAATTATGTAAAAAATCACTTCAGGCTAAAGTTTGTCAGTGAAATACTACATCTATTAATAGAATAATGAATAAGTAGGCTATAGTATGTCTTTCTAAAATACTCTATAATTTGGCTTAGAAAAGAATATGCAATACGCATTTGAATATGTTAAAAACCTAATGTTGCATATTTATTAAAATAAATTGCTATAAAAATGATAGCTGTAAAAAAAAAGTGCTATGAATTGGATGCTTTTGGTTTCCTCGGCTTTAAATTGCAATTTGCGTTGATCAATAAGAAAGGTGCTTCTCTTTAATTATTAATATTTTTGAGCAGGCTAATCATTTAGTGGTCTACCCTACAGCCTGTACAACAGGTGATATTATTTCTCAAATCGAGTCGAGGCTGTGCCAGCTGCAGCTTCATTGTATGTCCTCTTTAGTAACAGAGGATACTGTTATAGCCTTGTGTCACAAAACAGTTCAGTTTGGCTGAGTAATTTCTACTTTTTAAAATGGCTTATTAGTTAAATTATTGATATTCATCATTTGATTTTTACCAAAAAAAAAAAAAAAAAAAAAAAAACACTCTTGAAGAAACTGGCTTTTCTGTGCGTCAGGGGTTGTTTGAAGTAAAACCAACTTCTTGAAGTTATGTTTCCAGTTACATTTAGGGTGTGTGTCAGTGGTGCCTTTGGCAAAGGGGACATCTGTAATTACGCACCTTTTTAATTCAGAGTATGATAGCGTTAGATACCAATCAGAGAGTTTAAATCCCTTGTTAAACTCCGCGTAACCTCTGCTGTGTCGCTTCTGCCTCTGGGCACATGTCATCTCTCCTCTTCACAGAGCGCTGCTGTGTTTCCAGCTCATGTTATGATTCCCTTTAGTGTTCTTACAGTAGTATTTATTTAAAAACACTAAGCCCATTGTCCCGCGCTGCCTCTGAAGTCAATACAGACCTATGGACTTCAATCGGGGGCTGATGAGATAAGGAGAATTTACGCATTGAATAAGAGCCTCATTCACGTTTCTCTTTGGCTTTTTCTTAGATAATTAATGATGGAATCATTCGTGCCAAACCCAAACTGCCATTCTCCATAATGTATTAGAGCGTTTACTTTTAAAAAATAAAATCTTGCCCATATGGCTGGACATAAAGCAGCTTTAAGTTGGCACAGACTAAACGGTGCCACGAATGAGTGTCATTAAAGGTGTCGTGTTTGTTTAACAGGCTAGTGAGAACAACATTAGCAGCGTTTCAACTCAGGGGGATCCTGACTCCGTGGTGTGACATCACGCGTGTGCAGGGCCCATTACTCTGCGGGAGAGCACCGGCGCCCATTCACTTAGGACTTATGAACACAAACTTTCACACTTAGTACATCGCACTTCATACACATATTTATCAAACAACCATGTACAGCCCTTCATAAATAAGGGAGTAAAAGAAGAGCTAGACATTGTTTTCTGTGTTTGGTGAGGTTACTTTTGTTTTGCCTTTTATATCTGTGAGTTATAGTATGATTGGCCAAAAAATTGAAAATGTGAATTATAAGCCTAAATAGCAATAACGTAACACTTATACTTTATTTGAAAAAAATTAAATTACATTTAAAAAAGTAAAGTAGTAAAAAGAAGAAAAAGTAAAAAAATAACAAAGTAAAGAAAGCATATTTACGTATGTCATTGTTATTTGTTCAGTGGACTATTACTGTAAAAGTGAGACCTTTTGCCCCCCCCCCCAACAAAAAAAGAAAAAAAGAAAAAAATCTAAGACATTTTTACTATTATTTTATTTAAACCTAATGTCCCAAAACAGTCTGACAGCCATTTATTTCGAGCAAGCAAGAAACAACTAAGGTTGTTGAGGGGAAAGTGGCGAAAAATTCACCTTTTAACGTTGCTATAAATATTTGTTGTGTCATTTTGAAAGCAAGTCCTTTATTAATTCTTAACTTCTGTTAGTGTTTGACCTCATTATGGAATACCTATGTTTCCTCAGTCAAGTGGCACAAATCAAGCGCTAAACCGTGTGTGAACTGAGTTACTCGGAGTTAGGTGGAAACTGGTCAACTCCTTTGCAAGTGCCTTATACAGTTACTGTGGCTGGTATCAAAATTCACGCTCGCTGATATTTTTCTTTTTTCTCTAAGGATATCTGAAGTTGGATCTTATTTTTCATAGACCACGCCTCTTCTCGGTCTCAACCAATGGCCTCAGGGCGCCGTCCTGCGCGCACAGCCATTCGGATAAAACCTGGCTCGTCTTGGCATCTCACTCAACATACACCACAGCCACAGAGGATCTCTGACACAGCGAACGAACCTCCACTTTTGGATAATACCTAAATATCTGTGGAACAACGGGTGTTTTGTGAGCTCCTCAAAAAAAGGTGAGAGACATAATTTTTTTATGGAATCAAAGAAGAATCGAGCACAAAAAAACTGTAGCGAGGCGAGATTGCAACCAATGAATGTTGAACACTCAAGGCTCATAGACATAACGGAGAGAAAATACTCTTTTTATTTTACCGGTTTTATCCTAGGGCTTAGTAATAATGTCATAAAATGTCTCAAACATTTCCGTTCATTATATACGGTATGAAAAGAACAAGAAGGCTAATAAAGATGTGCCAGTATGAAAATGGTTCTCTAAAAAGCAATAAACGTATGATTTACGCACAAAAGCGACTAAAATATTTAAGTAAAATTGTCAATTGGCCTCAGGTATAAATAATTTTTGAGATATGGTTTTTGTTATGAAGCTGGATGTTATTTTTAATAAGAAAAGAACACGCATTGCATTTAGGAAAAAAATAGCGTATATAAGTTGGCGGCTGGACATTTTCACTGAGATCTCGTATTTTTTTGGCCCAAAGAAAGGTAACAATTACTGACAGGCACAAGTAATTATACACTAATTGACCACTAATAACCATGAAATAATCGTTAGTGTAGTGAAAAGCAGTGATCCATCAATGACAAAACGAGTCGTAAAATGATTTGGATTATAAAAAGATTTTCGTGATAAGGCTACATTTTGTTCTACTGAAACACAGTGGAAACTTTAATTAATTTTCTTTATGGGCTTTTGTCATCTTATTAAACAAAGGACAACAATTAGTAAGCAGGTTTTGACTGCAATTATTAGCCTGTCATTTTTAAAGCTTGTTGAATCCATACACATGCGGTGAGATATGACAGGAGTTAATTAAAGCCGTAATGCGCAGCAGGACTTCTTCCTAACAGTGTGAAACTCAATGGATTAAACTAAAGACCCACCGTGTCAAAATGTCATGTCGCCGTCATGCAGCCATGCTTACAGTCATCTTGAAATGTCGATGGGTCGAAAACAGCTGAACTTTTATTTTTTTCTGGATCAGTTTTTTATTTTTTATTTTTTTACTATTAACAGATGAAATATGGCTAATCGATAATAAGCAACATTTGTTATTGTCAATCAAAACTATGATTGCCTTGTCTTTTTTATCCCACGTCAAAAAACGCAGCGATATTTTTTTAATAACCTATTTGAGATGAATTATCCTACATTCATTTCTTATAGTTAGAAAATGTTATTCTATTATGCCATAGGGTAATTATTTTTTGGGTTATGGTTAGTAGTGGTACCTTGTTTTTAAGCTAAAAGGTTTGACTAAATAAGAGGTTACATCTACAAATGTAAACGATGTAAAACTATAGGCTACTATTACTTATGTAAATAATGTAGGATTATGAAATATTAAACCAACATGTTTTAATTTCTGCAGTTTTTGGTCACAGTGCGCTACTCTCATGCAAACACAAGATTAAAATTGGAGGAGACGCACACTCACCACACGTGGACCAAGGACATCTCAGGGAAATGTCTGTCAACACTGGAAGAGGTAAATATACAACACCGGCGTAAAATGTGTTAATAACAGCACCGGTGCTAATGTCACTCACACATTTTCGTTGCTCTTTTTACAGAACTTCGTGCGTGACAAGTGCTATGCTGCACAGAGGCGTTTGCTATAGATAATGTTATTGGACGATGTTAAATGCGTTGTAGTTAATTTGGACCAAAGAGTGATACGCGCGAGGCTCCTTTAACCAATCTAAAGTCCGGATGACTTCTTTTAAACCCTTTGTTGTGATTCAATAAGCAAGAGTGAACGAAAGTCTTCACAGACAATCTGAAGTTTGGTTACTGTGACCACACTATCCCGGGCCTGCTCCCTCAGACTGTCTTCCATGGGGTCCAGGTTTAGCATAGCCTGAATAGAGGCCCCACTGTATTTGATAAGGCAATAAAGCGCTTAGTCCTTGGGATAGTGCGGCTCTACAGATCTCTGGGGGACAACTCACAGGTCTGTACCAAATTTTTAGCCCAAGTTTGTAGATCATGAAGTTGTTTTTGTTTTTTTGTTTTGTTTTGTTTTTTTTTTTGTTTGTTTTGTTTTTTTATTCTAAGGCTAATCATCCCGATGTACGGAGGCACAATGTATAATTAAAGTTTACATTTTTTACAACCATTGGGTATCTAGGTCAAAAGTATAAACTTTTCGGACCGATGAAATTCAGAACTGACAAAGACTCTTGAATAAGGGTCGCTGCAAATTATGTTCAAATGACTTTTTTGAAACTCCTGCCTACAACAAATATACATAAATAAATAAGAATTGCTAGAAAATTAATTAATATGTTTTTGAAGAAAAACAAGAAAAATAGAAGAAATTATAAAAAGGTGTTCAGTTCAATTCATTTTTATTCATCCATATGCATTTAGTTTATTGTTACATTTTATTTAACATACAAAATAACATCATGAGGGAATAATATATAAAATATGTATAGTCTACTTTTACATATTTTACACTTTTTGTGGCGATTCTCTGTCATAAGCCATCATCATGAAAAAGTAACTTTAATATATTTTAAGCACATAAAGATACAGTTACAGTTAAGTGTATTTTATTAATGGCTGTGTGTTTGAGCACATGTTCCATGACATTTATGGTTGTTCATCCTCCTCCTTCCCCCAGGTCATGGGGGTCTTAACCAACTAGGCGGAATGTTTGTAAATGGCCGTCCACTTCCGGAGGTTATCCGGCAACGCATTGTGGATATGGCCCACCAGGGTGTCCGGCCTTGCGACATCTCCCGCCAGCTCCGGGTCAGCCATGGCTGCGTCAGCAAAATCCTTGGACGGTAAGGACACATGACTTAACTTCATGTAAATTCCTGTTAAAGTCCAATAATCTATTAGTCACATTCAATTGTGTTATGGAAACAGTATTTACATTGAAATGATTGCATTTTGCTTTTGTAGCTACTACGAAACAGGCAGTATTAAACCTGGCGTGATTGGAGGGTCAAAGCCCAAGGTGGCCACTCCGAAGGTTGTAGAGAAGATTGCGGAATATAAGAGACAGAACCCAACTATGTTTGCCTGGGAAATCAGGGACCGTCTGCTGGCAGAGGGAGTGTGTGACAGTGACACTGTGCCCAGTGTGAGCTCCATTAACAGGTAACTGATCTCATTCATCAATTAAATACTACTGGAAAATGTAAAATATGATTCATTGAATGCAAAAAAGTTGACTGTCACACAAAGCAAAGGCAACACATGTTGTTTTAAGAAATGTGACCGGTACGCTATTCAAAGGCAGTTGAATATTAACTTATTAATGTTGTGTAATTACATCACTCCCTCTTGGCTGTCTCTCATATTCCTTTTTTCTGTTTTTCTTTTCAGAATAATTCGAACAAAGGTCCAGCAACCGTTTAACCTCCCTCTGGATGGAAAAGGCCTGAGCCCAGGACAAACTTTAAGTAGGTTTTTATCTAACACCTTTATAAACACAGACATGTAAAGTGCATGTATCACTAAGCATTATGATCTGCTGCCAAAGGATTAGGGTTAAAGAGACGGAGTGCTTATTGTTGTGTAGGATTAAGCCCTTGACCTTGTACTGTGATCTATACATAACACGTCCTCTGTCTGGTTTATTTTTATTTTATCCACAGTCCCCAGTTCAGCAGTTACCCCTCCTGAATCTCCACAGTCGGACTCTTTGGGCTCCACCTACTCCATCAATGGCTTATTGGGTATCCCCCAACCTACTGCAGAGGGCAAGAGGACCCACGATGACAGTAAGAATCAAAATAAGTTGGATGCTTGAAGTCACAACAAAGTTGGAGCAACGGACTAAAGTTTCCTTACATACTGTGTAGGCACGGTGTACACAACGTCTTACTCAAAGATTACTTTAAGAGTAGTGTATATGTGCCTATAACAATATTTACTGAGGACAATGTACAGTTGAGATGGACATAAAGCACATACCATCAGAACATAACATAAAATGACAAAGCTTAAAAAATAAAAATAAACTGTACACGTTATACTTTCTTATTCAGGTGATCAGGAAAGTTGTCGGCACAGTGTGGACTCTCAGGGAAGCGGGGGCGTCCCAAGAAAACAGATGAGACTGGATCATTTCTCAGCAGCGACGCAACATTTGGACTGTGGCTTTGATCGTCACCACTATCCAGCAGACACATTCAGCTCACCCTCTGGAAGCAAGGCAGAGCAAGTAAGACATGTTTTTAATTCACAAAATTATATTTCCAGAAGACTGTGAAGAGGGTTTGTACCCTTTTAAATCAATATCTAATCACTATTCATTATCCCCAGACTTTGTACCCGCTGACACTTATAAATGGCACACTAGACGAGGCCAAAAACAGCCTGACAACATCCAGCTCAGCTATTGGTCGAAATCTGGCAGGTCATCAGGGATATACAATGGTGACGGGTAAGACTATACCTAACATGCTACACTAGACACTTTGGGGATGACACCCAGCTTGCTCACTGTTTTCCATTGACACCCATTTGTCATTTTACTGATGTTTGTTTTATGATCACAACCCACTCATGTTCAAATCTTCCCATCTCATTGTCTTCCCTGCTTGACTCCATGTACATACTGGTTACTTCAGAGCCACTACAGCCCCTGCCGCTCTGTCTAAAACAAGAAATGTCTCCAGAAGTAACCAGCACCAGCCCCTCCCCAAACATGGCACCGTCAAACCTCGCCTTTGTGGAGATACAGGCTTTGCAAAAGCCTGTTTCTGTCAGCAGCAGCTGCAGCAGCTCCAGCCATTTCCCCAATGCCATCAGCTCCTTCTCCCATCATGCACCTGTGTATGGCCAGTTCAGCAGCCAGTCTATCATATCAGGTAACACATAGGCATCCATCACTTTGATGCTTTTGGTCATAACACAAATGTGGACTGCATTGTGTGTGTCCTGCAATGTGTTGTCTTCATACTTTGATTTCACATTTTAGACAACAAAATTATAAGCACAATAATACTTTGAAATACAACAAAATATATGTATGTATCTGTAACCTTTAAAGACATATCATAAAGTATTTTGTAAAAAACCCTGGTTACATACTCAATCAAAACAATCCAATCATTAGTGTAATATCCAAAATGAGCTATATTCTTGCTTTTGAAATATTTCATATATTAAGGTCTACTATTAGCAATTATGAGGAAGTAATCATACCATCACATTAAACAGTTTTGTTTCTTCTTTTGGTTAATGTTTATTTATTTATATATATATATATATTTTTTTTTTTTTTTTTTTCAGGGCGTGACATGGTGAGCTCCACCCTGCCAGGCTACCCACCACACATCCCATCTCCAGCACAGACAGGATACTCCTCGTCTGCTATCACAAGCATGGTAGCAGGTAAAAACCGCATAGAGCATCCTTTAAATATTACCTTGATTTAATTCAAATGAGAAATGTACACTAAAACACTAAGTTAAAATAGCCAAGAGGTGTAGACAAGGTAAAGGTGATGATGGAAGAATGAGACATGGTTTGTAGATTAACAGGAGACTGGCTCTGTTAATGAGTAGCCTTGGCAGTGTGCTGAAGAGTGTGAGTGTATGTGGATGTATGCTCCGTACGCTGCTGCACTTGCGCCCAGGGGGTACACAGGAACAAGCTGGGGGTTCCGCCTTGCTGCCCACACCCCCGTCCCGACACCTCTGACCACACATCGCCATGGGAACCAGGGGGCCCGGGAGAGAGATGCAGAGTGTGGGCTGGGCAAAGGGGGTCTAAAATCTGTGGAGGAAACAAGAGGAGGAGGTCTAGTGTCTGGGTGCCTTCCCTGTTTTTCTATCGCATTAAGGACTTTGACCTGGATATAAACTGACCCATGGGAAAAATACACTGCTGTAGGATGTTAAAAATATGAAGCGCTAAAGAAACACAGAATAGTTTCAGCAGTTTATGCAGCTAAACATGCATATGTTTTTGGTTAGGGTTAGTGGAATAGTGAGGCATTGTCTTAATGCAAAGGGCTTGAGACTGTCAAGTTCTGTCCTCACGGATATAGTGAGCCAAACGTCTGTGTGTGCCTTTTTTATTTGAAGTCTGCCCTTCGAAGCGCGAAATGAGAGGCTCTGATTTATTATTTTTCTGGTGGGCTCACTGCAAGGAAGCGTTGATACACAATTACTGAGTGGAATAGCTGTGGGAGGGGGAGTTAGTAGAGGAACAAGACAGGGTGGGAGGAGGGATTTATTCCAGCCAGCATAATTACCAATTAGATATTGAAATGTTACAAAAAAAAATAAAACACTATAGGCTGAAGAAGGAAGTGTAGGACAGAAAGAGGACGAGAGGAGGTACGATGCAGGGGACTGAGTGCTTTGAGAAAGCTGAGAGGCTATAGCTACATGCACGCACCACTGGGTCGAGGGATTTTACCCTGAGCCACCCACCTGCACCACAGATTAATGGTTTACAGGCTGCACTAACCGTTGGTGAATTATGAGCTAAAGCTGGGCACAAGACACAAGCAGACCAGCACTACAAAGCTCCTCATGATGTTTGATTTGTCCGTTTTTTAATAACAAGCCTTATCTTTAACATGTTTTATGTAATAGATGTGATCTGATGTTTGATGGGAGTTGTTTTTTTTTTTTTTTTGTTCCAGGTGCAGATTACTCGGGTCAGTCCTACAGCCATTCACCGTACACCTCCTACAGTGAGGCCTGGAGGTTCACTAACTCCAGCATACTAGGTGTGTAAAAACAAATTAGATCAACTGTGGCTTTCAAACAAAATTATTATATATTCAATCTGCAAATACTAAAAAATAGTACACATAATATTGTGTTTAGGATCTACTTTTATTACTTCTTTATGATGGTGGTTAACAAAAGCACATTAAGGAGCCTTAAGTCATGCTACATTTATTTAAAGAAACACCGTCTTAAATAAAGCCTATAAAATACATTATGCTGCATGATGGAGACAAAAAAATTACTATTACTTAATGAACAATTAATGGCTTTGTTGCTATATGAAACTTTACACTTAGGCTGTTATATTTTATGAGGCCTTTAAAATGTGACATCTCTGACTACAGCTTGAAACCAGACAGCTACATTAAAAAGCCTTTGTGTTTTAATTAATACTTGAATTCAAGCTCCAGTTATTCCCATATGTTCAACTGTCCACTGGTTGGAAAAGGAAAGTCTTTTGCTACAATGATTATTTCCTAAGAGTCTTGACCAGGGTTAAGTCTGAACCAATCCCCTGGTAGGACAAACAGACTACACTCTCGGCCATCTGCTGTCCAGTCAGAAGATAGACGTACAGATCTCATCCACCTCAACACCTTCTAATGCTTTATTCTCTATTCTTTTGTTCTCCTGCAGGTTCGCCTTATTATTACAGCTCGGCATCCCGCACAGCGCCGCCGTCCGCAGCTGCCTATGACCATCTTTAGCCTGACTTTGTTGCCGATGGACTTAAAATACAAAGGACATAAACCAGGAACAACATCTGGCACGTGACACTGGACCAAGGATGTGAACATGAGACGCTGCTGATGAAATAGCCCCCACATTTTATGTTATGATTACTGTTGTAATAATTGTTGGCATTTCTCATGTATGTTTAAATATTTTAGTACATCTCTGACTGTTGCACATTTACATTTTTACAACCATTGCCTTTTTAAGATTTTCAGAGCATTGTTTTGGCCAAAGACTTAAATTATCACATAAAGTACAACAGAAATATGCAACAACTTTATACCAAACTATGCTGCATTTGTTTACAGTCGTCTTTTTGTTAATCCCGTACTGTTGTTAGTTTTTGTTTTGTTTGTTTGTTTGTTTTTTGCTTAAGAGCCTCCACAATTCCAACAAAATCCTGAAAAGTTCAGTTTAGCAATATGTAAATATTGTAAATGATTAATGACTTATGGGGAACTGATGCAATGCAATTTGACGGAAATTTATGTAATGGAAGAGAGTGGTGATGAAACTAATACAGCTTGAAATGCATTTGTTCAGTTTGTTGTCATGCTGATGTTTTAATGTTTGGTAAGAACTGTGACTATTTTTTCTTATACTTATATTAAAATTATTCAATATGTAAATATGAATTTCTAAAAGATTATTTTAATTAAAGCATGACAAATTTAAAATTGTGTTCAGTTATCTTTTACTTATTAATGTTGCTATTTTATTTATTCATGTTTTCTTATTATTGTTTGGTTACAAGCAAGTTACTATTATTTAATAGGACTACAGTTTTGCTACTAATAGGGAAAGAAGTTATTTTGAAACGGTCTTATTTTTGCAGCACAGCTCTTTAAAAGGACGAAATCAATGATCCCGAAAACACGCACATCTGTTTAATTTCTTTTTTATTTTCTGCATCATGTACTTTTATTTGCAATTATTGCGTGGCACTTTGTGGTCTCATTATTGCGGAGGGATAACGAGGCCACGGTTCGGCGGTGCCGCGACCCACCTGGTGCCTCCTTCCGCGATGGTATCACGCGTGTGGAGCAGGCAGAGCAACCCAGGCAGGACATACGCCCACTTAGTTTACCGCGTTCAGCTCGTTCATTCAGTCTTACAGCGTGCTTTTCCAAGGACAAAGTTAATGCCAGAGAAATTAGGCCTCGACGTGTTGTCATACAGATTTCAAGGAGAAAATAGGCCCACCAGTTCTTAGACTAAATTAAATTAAAGAGTGAAGACAACACTGTAAAGAAAAGGTAAAGCGATCACAGGTTGGTGTCTTCCTGAACTTTCACATTTTATTAATCGCTAACTTAAAAGGCCTACTTAGATTTTGTCAGGCCTACTATTCTTTTGTTTCTGCTTGTATGGGCCTATAGGTTGGCTTATTGTATAAAATAGTTCATATAGTTGTAAATTACTTTTGATATAATAACACGTGTTTTTTTATTTTTTTATTTCCTAAGACAGAGAAAAATGTCACATAAAACACACTGATTTAAATTGTTTTCAAAGGTAATTGCTCCCCAACTTGTGTAAAGTCTGAGACAAGCTCTACCTACATAAATACCACATGTTCAGTGGGTACCAGTGGACGTTCAGCCTCCACCTGCTGCGCCATCAACAAGAAAACAAATCAGGTAACTTTTGAAACGCTGTCTTACTAGTTCAGTTTAGGGAAGCACATGGCTTTGGCCTTCATATTGTGTAAACAGGGCAAACCCCCTTCCCCATACTTAAAAAAATCAATAGGCTAAATTCATATTTTTATTTTCTTGGTTTTCAACATTTTTCATTGCAGAAAATATGTCTAAACTTCCGCTGGAAGTGTGTCTGGTCTTGTTAGGCCTATACAGCTGAGCATCTGGAGTGAGAGTTTACAAATGTCAGAGAAGTTCATGGCCTGATTCATCTTTTTAAAACAGCTCTTTCCTCTTAAGTCGGACCACATAAGGGCTATTGTTGGACTTCTAAGCCCACCACTTAACATACTCAATATCAGTTGAGTCCAGGGAGCATCTTTGATTTGATGCTGATGAGACCTGACGTATCTCTGTTTACAGTATACACTCGCCTCTCTCTGCTCTCACTCTGCTCAAATTTCACTCTGCTCCTAACTCACCTCTGCATCCCTTTTTGTATCTCACTTCCCTGTGCACACCAGATACCACCCTGTAAACTTTAAACAATAGTTGCACTTCACCCAATTATTGTCCAAGTGTCCCGGCTTGCTCCAGACAGCCCATCAACTGACTGGACACTCATTCTTTCCAGTTCTCTGCTCAGGCATGCAGAAACACACACATTCATATAGCTTTATACATACAGAGGAGCTTTCAAGTCTATGTGCCTCACAGGGATGCGGCAAACCTTTTAGCTGGGCTTTATGTAAAAACGCTTGGCCATCTAACGACAATCCAGAGAAATAACAGTCACAAATGTTAAACATTAACAGTTTTGGTGGCAAATGAATGAAAAACATAGCAACACACAAGCCGCAGAAGCCAAAAAAAAAGTCTCTGTCTCTCTGAGGGCCTATTAGCAAGGAGCGTGTGGGCCACAGTCATGCTAGTAATGAGCCCGCCAGCACAATACAGGCACCGGGCTGGAACAGCTGAGGGCAGACAAAGCTGGCTGGACGAGGCGACTGGGAGTTACTAAATCTAACACACAGGCCTGGTATGTGTTTGTCTACGGTGATGATGAGACGGGGCAGAAGACACTGTCCAAAAGAGGCTCAGTGATATAATTCTGTGGAGGACGAGGCATGTGTCCCATTACCATTATGGGCACTAACTCCACCAGTGAATGGGGGCCTCTGGAGAAATTGCTGCCAAAAGGCAGCAGAGGACTGTGGGGCAATCGGTGGGATGACGGGTTGGGGTTGTCCTACGCCAGTCATCTGGAAAGTGCTTCACTTATGTGTGAGTCCGACACACTGGCCCACCAATTCAGTCTGGCTAGTAAGTTTTAAGTTGGCTATACTAGTTTGTGTCCATTCAAATTAGTGGCAAAACATGTTTTAAAACAAGAATGGCAATGTCTGCTCCACGTGCTTGCTCTGGGGTCTTCTTAAAACCACATTTGACTATATCAGCTATTGATTTAGATTCAACATAATGGATGGTATTCCTTGGGTTTATCAACTGTTAACTTTGTCAAAGTTGTGGAGGTTTTGGGGCTGTAAAAGACATCATAATGTATCATTATCTGGATATCGCGTGCTCATAAATTATATCCCATTGCCCACTTCATTACAGAAGTGGGCAATGGGAAGAGCATTTCAGTTGCATACAATGTCAAATATCGGCCATTGGCCATTGCACTTTTATGACAATTTTTGGTCAGGCACATGTGTGGGTGACCATGTCATTGAAGGACCCCAAGCTTTCCTCGCAGCTGTGAGCTTTAGCAGCGGCACAGCACTGCAGAGAGAGTGAGAGGAAGCTACTCATTGGAAGCTCTAGTTTTAAGGGAACGAGGACTTGGATTATTTCTTTCAAAGGCTGCACATGTAAGGCTGTGGTTTAACTTTTAAATGTCTCTTTGGGAGGAAATATGAATACACGAATTGGCTTTGTTCAAACGCTTTGGCTTGCAGCATTAGCTTAAGCCTGTAGCATTAGCTTGAATCCACAAGAAGGAAAGTGCTGTACCGTAACTTCTGATCTACTGACTGTGGTTAAATATTGTTTTAAAGAGCCTCATAGTACACAAGGATATAGCAGAGACTTCAAAATCATTACCACAGACATTATTTTCCCTATTATACCTTACTGACACAGTTTTAAAGTGAATACTGTTCTCACTGTGCATTTCATTAGAGGCCATTGTAGCAGCCTTGATACAAATCTGTGAGATTTGGCCTTAAGATGCTTTGGGACGTCCTGAGAAGCAGCTCATTGTCCACAACCATCTTGTAGTTAGGGCTCTTACTCTGCAGTTCATCGGAAACATCTTTGGAATAGAACCTTGTGGAACAAAAAATCTTAAAGCATTTTGTAGCTCTCTCCAAGCTCTACTTGCACAGAGAGTTTGAGTGAGATTGCTTTTTTTTCTAAAACTTCTTTAACTGTTCTCACTGTTGCATTCTAACACATTTGTTTCCGTTTTAATAACCATTACTAAAACAAATTGCTATATTATATTTATTTCTTTGATAAAATTAAGAAAATCTGCCTTACACATCGGCCCCCAAAATCTGCCATACTTATTGGTCATTGGGTGCTCTGAATTTAAAAAATCCTGCATCGGCCATAGAAAAACCCATATTGGTCGACCTCTAAAGACAATTATTTAATCATCCAATTAAAAGTTAGCTAACACAAAAATGTGCACACATACTGTGGAAACCATGTGCCCAATCACAAATGTAAATAAGGACTGAAGGGCTATATGGGCTAGTTTAGTAGTATAATGTAACCGTTTGGTTGTTTGGCTTAATGCACCATCTTCTCTTGGGTCAATCTAGAAAACTCCATAAAATAAAAATATTTTTTCACAGTGCAGAAAAGAAAGGGATGATGTCATAGATGCAAAACCACTGAAAATAAAAGCGAAAAGGTAACTGAAACAAAACTATACAAAACATCATGAAGATATGCAGCTTATCCAGCTCCAATAACCACGCTGTGTTTAAAGTCCCGTCATTCAAATTATCTTTCTGACGCTTGACATCAGGCCCTTCAGCAGACCAGCTTAGACATTTGTATTGACGAGGTGTCAGGTGTTTCCATACAAGTGTAGAATTCATGTAGAAGCTGATCATTATTTTATTCAGATCATAATTTAGTCAGAAAAAATTCAAAGTCTTGTCAGCTGCAGAAAAAGTGTGGACTAAAGTGGTCAGCTAAATGTCACTAAAACCAAGCTGTGTGACCTGTGGAATGAGAAATGTGAGTGCACTTCAAATGGTTACACCTTCCTCAGATTTCAAGAAGGTGCCCCATCTTCTCGGCCTTTGACAATAATCCACCTGGAATAAAAAAAAAGGCAACATAGTCGTCAAACAGAGGGAGTTTGTGTTGAAGAACTAGAGGCGGAGAGGAAACACAGGTGCCCTGTGTTGGACTGGCCAATTAAACAACACACAGGCCCTGAAGGCAGGAAGCTACTATTGACTGAAAGACATCAAGAAAAACACACCTTTCAAAGCACACATACATTCAACACTTTATACACTGAGGTTGATAAAATCTGCCAGGTATCAGGTACTGCCCTCAGGGACACGGTTGACCTGCAGAGACCAGGAGTCAAACTCAGTGGAAAAATGGCTCTTTAAACCCTACCATCCTTAGTAGTTCAATTTATGTTTGATGACCAAATATTACAAATGAAAGAAAGAGGACATACAGATTTTTTTATACATGATTCCAAACCTTCTTGAGATAAGATGAGGAGATTAGTTCTCAGACATTCTTTAGGTTGCATTAACTGACTCATTGCTGCCTTTATGCTCCTGTCCAGTATGTTTGTCCTAGACCTGCATCTTAAAAGCTGCCTGAGGAGTGTTGTTAGAGGCAGAAATGTATGTAGAGAAAGGGAGGGCAAAGAGAGGTCAGGCAGTTGAAATGCCCTTAAGCAAGGCACTTGTTTTAACTCTTTCCATGAAAGGCTTTTGCCACAAAAGCTACAATTTGTTAGAAAATCAAAAAACTGCATGTTTGGTCTGGGACTGATTGGCACACAAAATTAAAAAGTCTGGAGTTTCAGCATGAAAAAGCAACACTAATGATTCTTGTGTGGGATTTCAAAAGATCATCATCTTCACTTGCATATAGTTTTCTATACCAATAATATGTCCCAAACGTATATAGGGAGTGTACTAATAGAGAGGTAATCATTACAAAAACATAACAGTTATACCTGTGCAAAGTAAGCAGAAACTGTCTAGCACAAAAGAACAAGTTAAATCATGGCGTCTTGCTCAAGTTTGGGAAAGGACCTCTGAGAGACTTAAAGGACCCTGGACTCAGCAGTCGAGAGCCCAAGGGTAGAGTAAGAGGATGCTGGAGCGGGGGGGGGGGGATAAAAAGTAACAAGTAGAGTGAGTGCAGCGTCAGCAGCAGATGGAGAATGTGCGTCAAGCGCACCATTTAGAACAAAAAAAATAGTTGGATGGCAGTGTTCAGGGTGTTTGTGCCTCATATTTACTGGGCATTCCAGAACCAAAATGGAAATTGAGCAGTGTTCAAAATGACAGTTTATCAGGAATACAAGAATGGCTCACTTATGCCTTTTTGTTTCCTATGTGTTGAAGTCTTTCTTTCTTTTTTTTTTTTTTTTTTTTTGCTGCCTGAAAAAAAAACCATGCACCACAAGTCCCTAATGATCACAACTTGAGTTCTTGCCTTTTTAATTACTCACCCAGGCCTGACTGAGTCATACAAAGCTCTCCAGACAGGAGAATGGAATGGCACAGATGGGACAAAAACAGGCCAGTTCCTTGGGAACGATGCCCTCTGAACCTAGCAGCTAATGCGGACCCTGCTGCTCTAAGCGGTCATTATTGTTTCTGGAGAAGAGCAAAGAGATGGCACTCCAAAACAAGGCCACCACTGCTTAAGTCATGGTCCACAGGCCAAGTGAGAAAAGCTTTTGGCCAAGAGCTCTTCTGTGATGCCGGCACCAAACAGGCACTTTTAGCACTGATTACACACCAACATGTATTACACATATAAACATTTTGATCTGATATGGACAATAAGCAGCGGTCCCACATTCTAACATTTTGTCACATGTTTGAGAGCAACTATGTTAGTTGGGAATGGGGTGGTTTGCAGCCCCACCTTCCCAAGGTGCTTTGATGGCCCAAGGCCCCTGTCACTCACAAGCCCCATCAGTCATTATCATCTGCAGAATCTGACTTTATCTTAATGAGCTGTTGTTATGTCATTCAATGAATGAAGACAGCTTTCATTCAGAAACAAAATGACCATCATTACTTTAACCTAAATGAATGAAGAGCAAGCGACAGGTCCAAATGTGTCTTGACTTCGTTGAATGGGATGGAGCCATTATCTGCACTCTTCATTTTGTTGGCAATTTACACATCACATTGCTGTGTTTCTGCTGTGGCCACATTTTGGAGGAATATGTCTTCATAATTAAGCAGGACAACTATGGATATCCTGCTCCTCTTGTTGCTGCTCCTCTATGTCCAGGATGACCGCTGACAAGGGTCTGGGAGCAAACAAAATGTACAGTTTATTCTGGG
Source organism: Bostrychus sinensis (assembly GCA_020698575.1). NCBI lineage: Eukaryota > Metazoa > Chordata > Actinopteri > Gobiiformes > Eleotridae > Bostrychus > Bostrychus sinensis. The sequence goes on along the minus strand of CM036239.1, from coordinate 21,291,838 downwards.
TTCCTGCAGGTATCAGCAAGTCTAACTCAATGCTTTTTAATGCCATTTTTAACATTTTTAATGCCACAAACATAGTCGTGGCAGCTCAGTCAAAAAAAAAAAAACTTCAGTATTGTAAATTACAGTTCATAAAGCACCAGTAATGTTGAAAGTCAAACATCCAATGTTTAGGTAATTTGGTCCCACTTGAAGCAAACTCGCTCTGCCTGTTTATCAAGCTTGTGTAGGCTGCAAAAATGGTGAATTTAAGGCCTTAAAAAGTCTTAAATTTGTCGAGATGCAGAACACTAGGTCTTAAATCTGTTTAAACAGGTCTGTTCTCAAATGCTCTCTTAAATTCTCAAAGGTGTGTTACCATCGCCAATATGAGCACATCTTAATATATCTTAATTTTCTTCAATGGTCTAAAAAAAAGTCTTAAATTTAACTTGTTGAGCCATGCAGAAATATGTTTTTATACATATTTTACTTCAAACCTGTTTTAATTTTTTAATACCTGTTGGAATCAACTTTTATGCTTTTTAATACCATTTGAGGCCTTAATTTTTGCAAAATCTATTTAATGACTTAATGCCCTGCGGGACCCTGTTTATTCACATTGGGAACCTGTTTGTGTTCAGGCTATTGTGCACAAAAACTACTACTAATTAAAGGCAAAGGTAAATAAATAAAAGCAAAATAAATAACAAAATACTTAAAATAATAATCCCTGTCAAGATGAACTTTAGATATGACATCAGCCGTCCTTACAATTTAAAAACTGTTAAATTTTCTTCAGAGGATTACTCTGGTAACTGAGTTATTTGGCATAGTGTAGTTCACATGGACAAATAAAACTCATTAGGCCATGTTTTATTTTTTACAAAAAGACAAAATACACTGGAAGACAGACATTTAAAATAAATCCTTCATTAAAAGTAACAGAAAACATATCACAATAACAATAAAAAGTGCAATTAAGGATGTTAAAATGACAACTTGGAAAGTACCTGACAGTAATAACTTCATTCACTTCTGTACCACAGCACCCTCTGGTGATTCTCACATTAAAATTACACATCTAATCTGTACCATGTGGAAAACATCTAAAAGAAACAATAAATTAGGTCCAGAAAATTCATAAAAATAAATTGTTTTCCATAGTAATCTGAAAGTTTTGTAACAGATCCCCTGAGGTTGCTTCTAAAAAAGTGCACAACATAAAGATACCTGCCAAGGTAAGGTTTACTTAAGACTTTGGTGTTGCTTTACTCAGTGCTTTCTATAGTTTCAAGAAATTTCAATTCATTCAACATTTTTTTTTTTCAACTTAACACTTCAAACCTCTTTATTCCACCTGGGAACAATGGTCTTGCGATACGTGCGCCGTTCAGAGATGTTACGCTTGACTTTGACCACAGTGGGAGCAGCTACCTCCAGTTCCAAAGATGGGCTGGAATGGGATTTCTTCAGGCCACCCTCCTCCTTTTCCTCTTCTAAAGCGTCAGCACACAGAACTTTATCAAAGTGGTTAAGATCTGCACTGTTCAATGTACCATCGTCTGGCTTCTTTATGCTCTTCCAAGCCTCCAGCACATGGATATAGGCCTCATAGCGACAAATCTAATTCAAGGGAAAAATACTTAGTGTAAACAAATAAACCATTTTACACAAATACCATATATTCTGACTCTGCGTACCTCATGCTGTAGATACTCTGCTCTGACACGATTCTCTTCCAGTTCCTTGGCTTTGGCTCTTCTGCCCTCTGGTGGATTTTGATGGAGGTGTGACAGGTCAGCCTTGAAAGACTCCAGCATTCCCATGTGAGACTGCAACTGACGGTCCTGAATAATGAGCGAAGTCAGATTACAGTCAGAGTGTATTTTTGAAACAGCAATAACAATGGTATTTTCTGTCATTTTGGATGAAAAACTCACTCTGTATAATTGAAAACAACAGTAACAACAGCTATCAGGGACACTATAAACACTATAAACTCCAGAAAAAAAAAAAGTCAGAAGAGGAGCTTTACCAATGTATTTGCAGACTGTGAGGCGGGAAGAATGGGTCGGCAGAATCTCCTCTGGGAGCCGACTGCAGCGGGAAAAGGAGGCGATGAGTGAAGTGCGGACACCAGGTTAATGCGATTAATCCAGGATGTCATCTCTGCTTTGGATCTAAACACACAACAAACAATGACAAAGGCGTGTAAAGAGAAAAGTTCCAGCACCTGTGTGACTTACGAAGCCTGGAAGAGAAACACCCTCCAGTCAGCAGTCTGCAGACGAAACACATGTGGCTTTTTGGTGTAATCTGCTGCCTCTTCAGCCAGAGAGTGGTGGACACTCACTACCTCCTCATTGATCTGCTGCTCCTTTCTGTAATCATCCTGAACCAAACAACACTCGATTATATCAGACTCATGTTAACAGAAAATGCTTAAATAATGGCATCACATCAACAAAAAAACTCACTTTCTGTAAATAAAGAACCATTCCACGCAGCACAGCATTAAAAATCTTCCAGCCTCTTTTTCCCCATGGAGCTGCAATCAAAACATTTAAAAAATTAATTAGCAAATCTCCTGATAGTTGTATGATTTTGTTTGTTTGTTTGATTTTATTTGTATGTACGTACTGCGTTTGCCATCAACATCAGCATGAAGCTTTCTTTGGATAAATCCTTGTTTGAGAACTATTGCTTTTTTGTCATGTGGAACATCAAGGAACGGGTTGCCTTTTGAGCACGGTGGCACTTCCTCTCCTGTATCGTCTTCCAACAATACAGAGCTTTTTAACTCCTCTTCATCTCTTTAAGAGACAAAGTTAAGAGAAGTAAGCAAAATAGAAAATGAACATTGTAAAAAATATTTTGGAAATTCTACTCACAAAGCCCACTGTAGTGGCTCCGCCTTTATAGAACTGTATAGGCTCTGAAATATAAACAAAAATTACATGACATCTGACATTTTGACTATTAAGTTGTGTTTCAAAGTAGTCTTTACTTTCAAAAGATCTTTGTTGAAGTTTTCTCCTTCGTTCATCCCATCTAGGTTGGACACAAACTTAGAGGAGGACATGGACTTTCCTACATGCTGACAAAAAAAAAAAAAAAGTTTGGCAAGTATCAAAAAACACATTCATACTTTCTCTTTTGCATAATGTTTCCTACCTGCCCATGCAAGTCAGTGTTGAGAAGCATCATAGCGCATGTAAGAACCAAAACAGACCCTGAGGATAGATAGAGGGAGGGAATCATGTTAATGCTGTAACTCAGTATTTGGATTTAACTTAAACCAAATAGAGGAAAGTGAAGTCTAGATGCTCACCTGAAGAGGGCAAAGAGTCTGGGTTACACTCATAAAAGCGATTGGAGAAATGTTGCAGGACTCGCTCTCTCTCCTGGCTCTCTCCGATGAGAACCACCACATTGAGGAAAGACCTGAGGAAAAGCACGGAAGAATAACACATATTTATGTGATGTTTTACTAGCTGTAATTATAACGTAACTGCATGCAGCTCTACTTCGTTACCTGAGGGCCTGGTCCAGAGTTTGCCCGGTGAAGTCAAAGTATTTCAGGTATTCCTCTCCAACAGCATGGCTGAAGTTGTTACTATACAGGGAAAACAAGCACTACATTATTGTCCAAGTTTCTGAATGCACCCTCTTTTGAATATTAATGTATAATACTTTGGCAGAGTTAGGAAATTACTACAAAATACTGATAAACACTCGCACAAGTTTTTTAAGACTTTACTTTGTTACCCCTTAACAAGCACCCTTCCACATCCAACAATTATACATTGTTTTTTTTTTACATGCTTACTCTTTGTCTAGATGTTTCACCACATCCGCTCGCTGGATCCCATCTAACTTAAAGAGTCTCTCAGCCAAACGGCATGCTTCTTCTCTGTCAGGCTCTCCTCCATTCATGTGTGGTGTCGCAGTTTGGTTGACTGTGCATTGCTCTCCATGTGCCACAATATTTTGTCTGGTTTCAGCTTCTGCTGTGGCTGCCTCTTTAAGTGGGTCTGTGACCTCAGGTATGCTGTCAACTGGTTTTATTCTTGACTTTTCATTTATTTTGAGTCCTGCAAGCATCTCATAGGGAGTGGGAAAAGATGACTTGGTTGTTTGAACCTCTTCTAAACCCAATTTTTCTTTAAGAGGTGGCAGATCCTCATGTTGCATTTGCTCTGAAAGCGTTTGGATCTGGTTTGACTCTGTATGTTCAAATTGTTCATTGTAAATCACAATCATCTGGTCATATTCTATTCCAGACAAATCTGGAAGATTTAACATTTCTTTAGAGTTGGTTTTCTCTGTGCTCTCTGCTGCCTGGATTGTTGCTTCAGTGACCCCAGTTTGCTCATCTTCATCAGACTGCTCAGGCTGCACATCCTGATTTACATCTTTGCACATCTCTGGTTCTTTAGCAGGATCTTCAAATAATTGCTGTGGAGTGTATATTTCCGCTTCAGTCTTTTCTAGGTGTGATAAATCCTCCAGAAGCTGTTGCAAATCAACTAGCTCTGTCTGGTTTATACTGAATACCGTTTCATCCTTGGCAGACACATCCCTACAAATGTGAAAGAAAAATCTTTTGAGGATATGATTCTCAATAACACTGTGTAGAGTTTGATAAACATTTCCTGTTCTGCTTTTACATAGAGAAGTATCCATGATACTCACAAAGCAGTCGGATAGCTGGCAGCTGTGGCCTCTTCATTAGTCACAATCTGCTTCTCACCCTGTTCTCCTTCTGCGATTTCATCACCATTTACTAATGTTGGCACTTCCTCTGAGTCTGTCTGTCCAGTCATCAAAATGTCAGTTTCATCTGGCCCATCTTCCAGCCTTAAATGTTCAATACTATCCTCAATAAATCCTGTTAATTTAATTTCTACACAACTACGGAATGAACTCAGGATCAACAGATTTTAGGTGTCTCTCTGCTTGAAGACATGGCCTCAGTGAAATACCTTGGAAACAACATAATGTAAATATGACGTATTTTAAATTTGCTATAAAATACTCACCATTTTAGTACGTACCAACATTACTGTCTAATAGCTTGTGTGTCAAATGTTCCTCTTCCTGTGTCATTGGCGCTTGTATGCTCTCAGTGTCACATGGCTGAAAAGTTGCAACAGAATTCGTGAATATAGAAAATACTTTGCCTGACACCTGACAAATGTGTGTTATATTACTTTAAACGGCTCAAACAACAGTGAACACTGAAGGGTCTTAAAATAACACCTTCCAAATGGTGGTCAAAAAAAACTTTCAAGTAGTATACACTAATTCATACAAATTACATTCTCATTATTCTATTGTTACACTAATAAATCACATCTTGTACTTTACCTTTAAATTGTGTCCCATCCATTCTGACTCTGAGCAGAGAAGCAGCCATGAATCAAACTCATCTTGTTCCTCTTGCTCTGCCTCTTTGAAAAGATCATTATTAACACTTTCAGAATGAATAGGGAAGGAAGCGTTATCGGGTTGTGTCAAAGTGCCAGAGTCAGTTTCATTGGCCAGCATGCTGTCCATCACAAGTGGAGGCGTCCCAGAGTATGGATTAGGTATATCCCACTGAACTGTGCCAAAGGATAGGGGAGTTGTGGGGCAAACTGGCCATATTATTTGTTCCCATGTCTCTGTCTCCTCCGGAGTATCTCTGTCTTCTTTGTAAGAAACAATATGGTGCTGTGGCTCTTGTTCCTGGTTTATCAGCAACTCCTTATGCTCCTGTGCAACAGCATCCAATTCACCATTGAGGTATTGGTGGTCTGTAGAGGTCCATGATTCTTGGCAAGGCTCAAAAAGAACTGAATTTGTAGTTTCAGGAAGGGAGGAGCACAAGTCTTCCTCCTCCATTTGCAAGTCAGTTTTTGGTCAAAGAGGTTGTAGTGAAAATACAGCATGTAGGTAAAAAAAGTCTACCTTCTTGTTATAGATGACCGCTTTAATTTCAATCTCAACGATCTCAACTGCAGGACAAAGTGTAATCCAATCTGAAATAATAGAAAAGGATCCAATAATTATCTATTTTTATACTTCTAGCTTTGGCAATCAATAAGAAGCGTCAAAAAAAGGCACAAGAGAAAAACTATCTGGGACATTTCCTGTAAGAGCAAAACGTTAAGTGATGTGTTATTGATTATACGAACTTGGTCTAATGTTACAAATCCTGTAGGCAAAAACAAATGCTGTACACACTCACCATTTGTAAGTGAAAAAAATAATCCACTTTAAGAAGATTTTTTTGTTATTCAGTTCAGCTTTTCTTTTGTTTTCTGGTGGTGACAAGAATTTCCAATGTAATGCTATAGAGCATCTCTACTTCCTGTACTACAGACTTGAGAAAGTGAGAATTGCAGACAGAGAAAGAGGTGTAGACTCGGTGGTGGGTGGAGTTGATGGTCTGTATCTGGTTCAACTGTCTGTGCTTTTAACTGTCTGTGTCCAGTGTTTATGTTATTATCAGCTTGCTCCAATGTGACCCTCACACTTAGTGCAAACTGTGAAGGAGTCAAAACCTTTATTGTCATCACTGTTGTCAACACAAACAGTTTCTGTCACAGCAACACAGAGACCGACAACAAAAATATCACCTGTGCCAATGCTGTTACAGCAGACAAACATGGGTGACACCATAACACCTTACATAAGTATATTTTCACCTTAATTTACTTCCCCTTTACCTAGTCTGCAGCCCTCCTATATAACTGTATGTTAGCCTTCTTCTATTCACCTCATCCTTCACATGCAACCAACATCCGGGACAGACCCTGACCACATTTCCTGTACTGATGCTCACTTGTCAGTTCCTGTAGAGAGTACAGAACCTGATGTACCAATGAAGTAAAATATCCAGAAATAATACTGTGCATAATGGGAAAATACCGAAATACTTTCATTTTACTGAAGAAAATAATATTGTACAAACTCTGTTTATATTTGAAAACAATGTTAACAGGTTTTTCATTTTCAAATATATATTCAGTGACTTGAACTTTTACAGAGTGGATTTGCTTACAGTGCTGGGAAATGTACCACATCTATGGCTTCATCTAGGGGGAACTACAAAAATAATAAATAGGGAAAATAAAAAAGGAGAACTGCGCTTTTTGTAAAGTAAATCTATAGCTTGCTCAACACTAATTACAAGTTTAAGAGTTAAAAGGGAGACACATAACAGGAGAAAATCTGATCTGTAGACTAAAGCATGACTTAACCCCACTGGGTTTAATATCATATGACCATCTGGCTTGTGCGGTCCAGACTCACATCTAAGAGAAAGATAGACAACAGCACATTACACTGGGATGTGCTAAGAGTGATGCATCTAAAAGAAATTGCACTCAAATTTGTACATGTGCACATACTGTCAAATGCTATTAACCACATCAAACAACAATTAAAAAAAAAAAAAACTTTGTGCAAAATTTTTAGCTTTTGATAATGCAGGCAGGAAGTCCTATGCTGAATCTGATCCTCCCTTTTGTTGGTTTATCTCCATTTTAAGAAAATTAAAGATATGGTGTCCAATTCCAGTCTCAACATGCGCCTATGACAACAAAATGTTATTTTAAAAAAAACTACCTCAAAAGAAAGCGGTTTTGTGCCGATAAAAAACAATCTAAGACAGTGTGGAGACACATGACAGGAGACACCTGAGAGGCATGAGCCCCACCCACTGGCTAAGAGGCATGCAGGAACTCATATACTGGACAGGTAAGAGCAGTGGCCCAACCCCATTCCTGCAAATAACACAAAATCCTCTGGCAAATATAAAATACATACGTCATCTAGTACGTTTGAATTACTCTTTACTGTTGTTATTACATTGTCTGTAGGAACTTTAACTTGTTCTAATCCTATTTTCCATTTAATTGAGATAAATGGTAACCCTTTTTCTCATTATTAGCATTATCTGAGATTAATCTGGCTAGCTAAGCTGATAAACAGTTAATAATAATTATAGCATTACTTGTCTTTTTTATTATATAGCTCTAGATGCCTCATTCCTTACACTCTGTAGCGAATAAATATATGCTGAATAGCAAGTTGGTTGCAAATACACAAAATGTTTATTGCTTTAGTCTAATCATGATTTTTTTCAGCTTATTGTCATTTGCCCAGGTTACTTGTTCATCGTTGCTACATCTTACTACATTGCAGTGTAACGTTAACACTGTTATTCAGTGTGGTGTAGTTTAAGATGCTGCTTTAGTTGGTATTTGTAGCTTGGCGGAGTCCTTGCAATTGGACTTTTAAAGTAGCGTTTATGAAGTGTATTTTAGTAAAGCAGTATTTGCGTATTTGATTTTTTTAAGCTAGCCTTAACTAGCGTTAGCATATAATTACCGTAGGAATTCAAGCGCTGGCACTTCGAGGTTTCCAAGGCGTTAAAGTTAAAATAAAAATGAGCTTGGCTGATCCGATGATATTGAAGGCGTCGTTATTTAATGGTAAATTGTCCATTCGTGCAGAACGGGTTGGGGTGTTTCCGGCGCTTATACTCTGAAGGCATCTTCAAAATCATCAGAGTGATCGGTTCGACTGAGTAATTTCACCCCGTGCCTGCAGAGACGCTAGACTTGCACAGTTCACAAAAACAAACCCTGCGCTGGGCTTTGTTGTTCTGCAGGCAGGCTACTGCAGAGCCGCACTCACACCCACTTTAACAGGACATTTCCCGTTACTTTAAACTGGAGACTTACAGGCAGCGTCCCCTGGTCTATTCATCATGGTCGAGCCCATTGAGCTCAAAATGTCCCTGGAGTTTTCACTCAATCAGATTTTTAAAGCGACTGTAAGCGACATCCTGGAGTCAGTGGACAGGACGCTGTCCGAGTACCAGGGAAAAATTCACAGGATCGAGTGCGAAAACGAAGGCCTGAAGCGGCTTTTGTTTGCACAAAAGTGTACAGAGTCTGCTCCAACAGGTATAGTGAAATACACTGTTAAGCACTGTTAACAACGGAAGATGTTTTGTTTTACCAAAGCATAATATTTAGCTGTGATTCACAATTTTGTAATTACCAGTGTCCAGCCTTCAGTAGGCCTGTTTTGGGGGCATAAAATGGAGTTTACTTTTTGGGCTATTAAAATCATACAACGCATGTATAAACGAGTCTGGTAATGAACAAGTAATTAACATCACGATTTGTTCAGTCCCATAGTAACTACAACTAGAGTGTGTATTGCAGCATAATAATGCTAGGCTACTTAAAATGTCTAATAAATGTAAAAAATATTTAACACGTTACCGTTAGGCAGTTAGTACATAAAGTTGTAAATAGTGCTGCAAAACATTTAAAATCATTTAAATCATTTTGTTTGTTTATAGTTTTCACAGATGTCCCAGATGTCACCAAAAAAGAGGCTTCTGAACAAAGTTTAATTTCAGAATGTGTCTCGGGACAAGCTACTTTCAAAATGTCCATTTGCAGCAGCGACAAGAAGAGCAGAAGGAAACAGAAAGCCACGATGAGAGAGAGTCCAGCACTGATGTTCATTTCACCCCAAGCAAACATGATTAAAGAGAAATGTATAAGCCCTCCAAGGTTGGATATTTCCTGCCAGACCATAAAACTCAAAGCAGAGCCTCATTCAGATGAAAGTGGGGCAGTTGACCTTTCATATTCTTCATCATTCTTGAAACCAATTAAAACTGAGAGCGAAGATGACAATTATGAGCATCAAGGATCATATGCACCTCTGCAGACAACATCTTTGAAGCAGGAGCCAGCCAGTGAGGACAGTGAAGCAGGAATTAATGATGACCCTCACTTGGAGGCTACTAACAATGATTATCTCATCAAGGCAGAAATGGAGGAGCAGAATAAAGAGCATCAAGCTGGTGAAAGATATTACTCAGACACAGAAATGGATCCTGGGCTCAGTGAAGAGTTCATGCCATTGGAAGAGGAGCCACCAGAGGAGAGCGAGTACCCACCATCTGAGGACTTTTTAGACACCCGTGACAATTTTTTACGCTGTCCAGTTTGTCCCAAAACTTTTAATCGAGCAGCATTACTCAATGTCCACCTGAAGTTGCACAAAGGGGAAAAGATCCATGGTTGCTCCTACTGTGGCAAACGATTCAGCCGTGCTGAGGTTCTAAAAGCCCACAAGCGTACCCACACTGGAGAAAGGCCATATAGCTGCAACCTCTGCAGTAAAACATATGCCCATCCCAGCCAGCTAAGGGTACACAAACGTCTTCACACAGGGGAGAAACCCTATACTTGCTCATACTGTGGCAGAAGCTTTACTGAGCACAACCAGCTCAAAGTCCATTTGAGAACTCACACTGGCGAGAGGCCTTACAGCTGCAAAGAGTGTGGCAAAACATTCAGCAATGCAGGCAACCTGCGAATACACGAGAGGATCCACACAGGTGAAAAGCCGTATTGCTGTGCTCAGTGTGGAAAAAGATTTAACGGCTTGGGAGACCTTAAAACTCATTATAGGATTCACACTGGTGAGAGACCTTACAGCTGTGAGCTATGTAAGAAGACCTTCAGCCAAGCTGGTCACCTCACTATACACATGCGAATGCACACGGGGGAACGACCATACAGCTGCAATGAGTGCGGAAAAAAATTCACTGTGGCCAGCAGCCTTAAGCTTCACCTGAGGACTCACACTGGAGAGAAGGAATACACTTGTTCCTACTGCAACAAAAGTTTTGGTCGGGCTGGCCATCTCAAGAGGCATGAGCTGGTCCACACTAAAGAGAAGGTTTATCTCTGCAGCCAGTGTGGAAAGACTTACACTGACCAGTCGTCCCTAAAGAAGCACCAGAAGTTGCATGAAGCCCAGGAGCAGACTCAAGATGAGGGGACCAGCAGTGGAACTGAACCAAATAAGGGTGCACCTTCAGTTTCTGAAGACTGAAAACATAGGAAATACAGAACTTGAGTATAGTAAATGATGTAAACAAGTAGTGAAGTATAATCATTGTTATATCAGCTTTAACCAGAGACTGGTTTGCTCAAATGTGATTTGACCTCCTTGTGTGAAAACTATATTTTAGAATCACAATATCAAAATTTACAACAAACTGAAACAGTATTTCCAGTGGCTGATTGTGTTGGCATCTTTTTACTTTTAACAAAGGACCTACTAGTCACATTGTATGTGATTTTTGAATATATATTGTATTTTAGCAATACAAGTCCACTCATATTTTCTTTACTGGAATTGCTCCTAAAACCTAACAAGATTTGTATTTCTCAAGACAGCCTAGGTTACCTTAAGTATCCGCATTTTTATGTGTTGGAAATCCAAATTTTTGTTCACTGTATCCAAGGATTTATTGAGTCTTTGTGATGTTTGTGGTACAGTGCTTTACACTGTAGTCTAATCTTGCTGTGGTTTATAGGTTGGAAATATTGACCAGATTCTCATTGATAATGTTTAATATATATTTACTGTAGTGTCTAATGTGTCATTTAGAGGTACAAGTACAAGATGGGGCCTAAATCAACATCAACTAAATTAAGTAGAATGTATTTGAGTTATGTCGATACAGTTGAACCAGCTTTTAAATAAAACTATGTAATATGGCTTATATTGAAAGTCATACTGAACTGAAACATTGTCTCTATCAGATACAGTATTCACAAAAAGGTGAATCGAAATCCTGCTGATGCTTTTTTTTTCCTGATTTCCTATTGATTTTTTGTAATGTTGTAAGCATTGTTCAGATTAAAAAGAAGGCAAAGCATCTGCATGTGTATGCCTCATGTATTCACAGCAGTAATTTTATTAAGAAATTGATATGTACTATTCTCAATATTGAATAGCATAAAATGTGTGACGTAAAATACAGAAAAACAACCTCTTTAACTAAAAGGCCTTTTACAACCAGTTTCAATTTATTTATTTATTTATTTATTTATTGCCCAAAAAGTAACCAGCAATAAATGCTGTGGTACAAGATAATGTATTCAGGTAATAATAAGTAATTTAGTCACTTAATGTCTCATTAAACTTAGGCACTAGCCATTCTGACAATATTAATTTTGCTTAACCAACTTTGTCAACATTTTTCAATACAATGTAAACATAGTTTTACTTTCTGAAAGACGGACAGAATTAAAACATTTGTTTGAATTGTAGCATGTAATTAAACAAATCTTGTTCTAAACTTAGTCATCCATCCATTCATCTTCTTCTGCTTTACCCGGGGCCGTGTCACAGGAGCAGCAGTCCAAGTAGGGATGCCCAGACTTCCCTCTCTAAACTAAATTATGTGTAATTTCTGTATTATGTTTGACTTGTGCTGGTCTGACAGCAGTTCAGTCTCAGAGGCAGCTCTTTTGACAGATAGAGCATGGGTTGAATGCTGCTGCTAAAGTCCATCAAACCAAACGCCACATAGTGAATGTAGCAGCGGAAAACATCAGGTGAGAAGTACTCCTGAAAGGGGAACAAAGCCACAGGAGGGAAGTAGTTGAACACAATGATTGCCAAGATAATGAGTACCATTTTGAAGGCTCTTTTCTTCACTGGGTGCATCTCATCTCTGCCAGGCCCAGACTGACGCAGCGCCCACAAAATAGCAATATTACAGAAGACCATGAAGGCAAATGTTGCTAGAATCATAGCTGTGAAGACCTTTTCAAAGTTAACAATGTTGCCTATACACTTTGCTGCTGCATAGGCTAAAATGATAAGCCAGACCAAAATGGCAAGAACTGTTCTGTGCTTGCGGTCTTTAAGCTCAGTAAAGGTTATAGGATGGACCACAGCCATGTAACGGTCCAGGCAGATGCAGGACAGAAAGAGAGGCGATGAATCCTTGATGCCATAGAAGAAACGCAGAACGTACCAAGTGCTGCTGGTGTTCAGGAAGACTATGTTGGCCAGTTCCAGAGGTGGGATGAGGCAGAAACAGACGTCTAGTATGGCCAGATGGAAAATGAAGATGTCTGAGGTAGAGGAATCACCCTTATTTTTATGGATAAGCCACAGTACCATGATGTTGGCCGGGATACCAAGAAACATGTTGATAAACTGCAGTGTCAGATACCAGATCAAAACAGCAGGCATTTTTATGCAAGCCTCATACACCGTTTTTTCCTCTTCTGTGGTGTTGCTGGGTTTGTGAGAGATGTACAGTAAGGACGAGTTTATGTAGAGGACCTCCATGATGAAATATCACAGTTTCCACTGAAGAAACCAGTCAGAAAAAATCTGCAAAATACAGCAGAGACAACAAACATAAATGTAGAAATATGACTTGTATTACACCTAGCATACCACTCTAGATTAGATCTTGGTGAGATGATTGGATTTTAGTGTCATGGCAACGTTGTTGTCTCTAAGGTTTAGATGAAAGAAACAATATGTACTTTTGATGAGATAGATAAGATTGTGAGTAAGATAGATTGCATAGCGGGGAAATTCACTTGTTGAAGCAGCTCTTAAAACAGGACAAAGTGCAGAAAGCAAAAAATAAAGTGTAAATAAATAAAGTGTAAAATAACCAAAATGTAGGCTCATAATGAGCAAGCACGCTTTGTTATTTTACTGCCTTAAAGTAAAATCAAACCTACTCCAAACATTCAAATAGTCAAATGTGTGGCATCCTTCACAAATCTGGCTCCTTGAGTTTCTGAACAGCCATCATCATTTATATTTTACTTTTTTAGTAGCTAGTTAGGCTTTTGTCAAATAAAAGGGAAATGGCACTTTCCGAGGCTGCATTATGATAAGACTGTATGTAGTGTTGCCTATTTGCATGTGTATTTATAGCATATATTTATTTTATCATCATAAAACAAATGTCTTTGCATATTTGTTTCTCAAATTTGGTTTAGAAACAAATATACTTGCTTCAAAGTATACAACAAATGTACATTTTTCTGTGTGGCCTTTTTTCCTTGTATATCTGTTTACTGCATTTCTCTGCGTGAAAATAAATATATTCAAGCTCATAAAAATGATTAACCTATCATAAAACAAGATATTACCAAAATATAAATGCTAGACATGAAAACATAACTTTAATGACAAGAAGTGATTAAAATTAAACTGTACAATGACATTACAAATGGTTTTACGAGTTTAATATAGATGTATATGTGGCTGCAATTTTACCTTGACTTGTTTCTCTGAAGACAGACACCCTTCTGATGGATACATGTGATAAACTCTGCATCTAATACTCCTTCCCTTTTACACATTTATATAAAATTCTGTTGGTGTCATTCAGAGCTGAAGGTGGTTTAATGCAAGAGCTCAAAGTCTGCTACAGGTCAACAAGTACCACATCTCACTATCTCTGGTGACATGTAAATGTGCACCAAGACCGCAAACAGAGCTTCATGTCCTGCCCAACACATCAGTGGACCTTAATAAAGTGTGTGGTGTACAAATATTGCCACTGTAAAGTACATATATGAAGAAGACTAAATAGAGATCTAACCCCACGCCACAGTGCTGTGAAAACTACACTGCAGTTTCAAAAGTAAAAGGTCAATAGATGTTATTGTAGTTGATGCAAAAAGCTGCTTACCTGTTTGATAATTTGCCTTTTGCCATTTGCCTATGGAGCGGCCAGTGTTGTCTTGCCCAGTGGCTCCCCTCTGCCCACACCAAGAATGAATGGAAATGCCTTTTGGAAGATGACACTTCAGGGATGCTGCTTCACTTTCATGTCCAATCAGAGGTGAGGACGTGGAGCCTGACAAGTTCCCTCTTGTTTATTTGGCCCCAGTACTTTTAAAAAACATTTTATATTATAAAACAAGTTAATAATTATTTATACAATTTACTTATAAATTGTGCAAATGTTTGTTTTTGTTTAAAACAAAAAAACTAATGACAAAACTTTAATTAAAAATGTACATTTCTATGTGTACTGATTGACAATGATGCAACAGACCATTGGTGCCTGATGGAAAATTGGCAGTAAACAACTGATGCAACAAACCAGACAATCACTTCTGATTCAATTCAGTGTAACTTAGTGTAATGTGTTACGTGAGGCTGAGATGATAGGTGAGCTCATACTGTATGTCTCAAAAACAGCTAAATAAACTCTTTGTCTTCTGGTTGCCCTAATATATTCACCATAAAGTGGTGTTTTATCAGTTAAAGTGAAATTTTACTTAATGGATCTCTTCTGGCTGGAAATTGCACAACAAAGTTTGTTGACAGGTTTTTTGCATAATTTTACTGGACTTTTGAGCCAATTTTTTTTGCATAGATCTTGATGTTAGAAGGCTTCCTTGCCTGGTCTTCAGTTCTTACAAAGTCACAATCAGGTGTGGACTCTGGGTTGGCCACTTCAAGATGTTTATCCTTTTTCATTTC
This sequence comes from Bostrychus sinensis, assembly GCA_020698575.1. Classification (NCBI taxonomy): domain Eukaryota; kingdom Metazoa; phylum Chordata; class Actinopteri; order Gobiiformes; family Eleotridae; genus Bostrychus; species Bostrychus sinensis. The sequence goes on along the minus strand of CM036239.1, from coordinate 21,276,514 downwards.
CAACCATTTCTTTACCGCTTTGACTGTGTTTTGGGTCATTGTATGAATAATTTAGGGATTAATTGTATATCAAGCTTTCTTGTGAAAAACAAACAAAAAACTCATACACACAAAACATTTGATTTATTCTACATTTACTAGCAATGATGACTCAAAAGAGTTTCACTCACAATTAACAAGGTTTGAGCAGCTTTACAATCACACAATCAAAGTGAAAAGAGACACCAATGCTTTATACTGCCACTTTGTTAGGCACAAACATGCTATAAGTACCATAAAATGCCCTTACAAAGCACATTTTCCCCAACTGCCTTAACTCTAAGTAAACAAAGTTTTTTTACCTTACATCTACCCCCCCTCCCTATCAATATATGTTATGTCTTAAAGTTTTTTTTTTATTTGTGCTTTATGGTTAAATGCATGTTTCATACACAATATCTTCACAGCTTTAGTACTTCTGCTGTCAACAGGCCCTATAACAAAATACAAGTGTAAACATACCACTAAAGGCAGTGGATCTGACCCTGAAATACCAAACTGACATAAAAGAGTAAACTCTGACATCCACAGAGATCACATTTAGACACATTCAACGTCTGCCTTCTATCCTCTGCTACATGCAAACTTCTCTCATTCTCTCTTCCTCTACATCTCATAGGCTGTCTTCTGTGACTTTTCGGTCATAGTCATGTCATAACAAAACCAACATGTTGCAAAATGTATAAAGAAATACTTAGACATCCCATTTTATCATCTTCTGTATCTAGTGGGCCTAACTTCACAGGTTTACATTAAAGAGAAAACAATGCTCACATGTTATGATTACAATAAAAGCCTAAAAAAACAATTGATAGGTCACTGCAAGCAGACACAGCTGTGGTGTTATTTACTCATTAGACGGATGGCATTTTATTCCAATAACAATTTTCCCACACTGAGCAATAGACTTTTGGACTTGAAGAATAAGCTGTCCCCAATTTACAGATTTAATGATCTTCTGTTCAAAAAGTCTTCAGGGAGTAAGAGTGGAAATGTTACAGATGCTGCTGTCCTTTAAGAAGGGGAGTGATGAGATCTCTAGAGACACTTCCATTGAAATAGTTTAATGTTTTCTAGTGGTACTATCAGGTCAGGGGTTTTGGTTTGGAACAAAAAGGCAGTGAATAACAGGTTCTAATGGAAATGGACTCCTGTGAGTGTTCACATCTCTGTAGTGCATGTTTTGGTCTGGGGCTGGAGTGGTCGTGTTGCATGGCTAAAGGTGCATCACTGTCATATGTGGACAGTTAGGTAAACAAAAAGCCAGGAGTGTATCAGTTTATCAGTCTCCAAAGCAGTCTGGGGCATAAGGCTCCTAGCTGGAAGAGGTTGGTGAGTGGAGTTGTCAAATAAATGTAGAATCCAGGGTGCTTGTGTCTTGTGCACTGCGAGCACGGGCTTCAAAAAGCTGTTTTATCAGAGCTGACTTCTCTTGCTCTAGCTGAGTGATACGCTCACTCTTATCTGACACCTCCTGGACAAAACAAGAACAAAAGATAGCCCCAGTGAGTTAAGGTTGAAATGTGCATATAAATATAGTATATTAGTCTATTCTTTAGTCTGTCTATTGTTAACCTGTGTGAGAAGTCGGTTCTGGTCCTTCAGTCTCTGGATGGCTTGAGGAGGAGCTGGAGGCGGTGGCTGTGAGCTGCTGGACAGCGGTGAGGTCTGTCCTCCGCTGGGGGGAATCGGCTACCAGGAAACAAAGAGGAACCACTGATTAACAGAATTTTTTTTCATATGATCTGACTAATAATTGCATGTGAAGGGCCTGAGACTTCCACCAGAATTTAGAGAAATACAACTTTGTTTCTCATCAATGTACAGTATAAACTAAACAATACAAATAATATTGCTAGGTCAGCTTATAACAATTGTTGTAAATAATATTCTTATGTAACAGGGCACATACCATCCCTGTGCAGGTGATAAGTTCACTCAGGCATCGGTTGGCTTCTTGGAGTTTGGGAATTAAAACAGCCATGCGACACTGTGTTGCTTCAGTGAAAAAATCCTTCAGAAAAGAAAAAGTATATATTTCAAAAAGGGAATTAAATTCAGGGCTTGACATTTACTTTTTTTTTTTTTCTCACAGGCCACTGTGGCTAGTCTATGTCAAACGTTACTATCCATTTAGTGTTTTTACTAGCCACAATTTAATTGGTGGACTTTTTGTGTATATTTTATAGTATACAATAGGCTTAAAGATATGCAAAATTTGGATTTATGCATGGACAAGGATTTATTAAATATAAAACAGGTTTACCTATAGACATAATAAAGTGTATCTCTGCATGTGGTGTCACATCTTTTAAAAACATGTAATTTTAAAAAATGGTATACACTCAAGCAGAGCATCATAAATTTAGACCTAACTTCTGAAATTCATATATAGGCCTAGTTATGCATAAAATTCAACTGGCCAAAGTGGCAGTGGGAGTGTTTGTGACACTAGCCAAAATGAAAATCTACCTGCATTTGGCCGGTTGGCTGGTGTTAATGTCAAGCCCTGGTTACATTTATGGATAGGATTATAGTGAAATTATTAAATAGGTTATATTTTGTATTAAATATTATAATATACGCTTTATTTTTTTAGCAGGTGATAAAAGGTCTGACAAAAGTTTAGTTTACTGAACGATGATTTATTACTTTTTTTTATTAATATAATTTTTTCTTTTTTAATTATTTTTTCCCCAAAAAATTTATTCTTAAAATTTTTAATTCTTTAGCACATTAACATTATTATGTACTTTGCAACAAAAAAAGAACCAAATCTTTCAGTCCATACAAAAAAACAATTGTGAAATAAAGACAGTGGGTTGTGTTTTGTTGTTTGTACTAACCGTGCACTGTGAGCTCTGGCCAATCTGTCGCTGTCTCTCTGTGACATTGTGGATTTGGCTCTGGTACCAGTCCCGGGCCTGTTCAACCACCTCCAGGCCCGCGAGCAGGGAGTCCTTCTCCTGCTCCAACTCCTTCATTTGCTTTAGCTGTGTATGTAAATGTAACATTTTAAGAAGAGGAATTTAAGAAACAAACTTGTAAACATCATGCTTAAACATTTCATTTTCGGTGACATCACCTGCTGAGTTTTTAAAAGGCTCCCAGTACTAAATCTAATCATTGATTTGGGGTTGCCAGCCTTCACCATGGCAGACAAACTCCCATCTTTTCACAAGGGCATCTGCAGCAGTCCCTTTTGTGCTGACTTAGACAATGGCGCCATACCAATTGTGCCGAACTCTCTCTGGTCTACAACAATGTTTAGAGGAGCCACCATTCCAGCGCCATGGCAACTGTGCAGCAACCTAAGAATGGGGTAAACAGCAGAGCCACTTCAACTGTGACTGCCCCATGTGTGTTCGCATGTGTATGAAAGAGAAAGGGTTTGTGTGTCCGCTGTATTGAGTTATGCTGACCAGGCGTCCACAGTCTAGGCCTCAGTGCTGCTGGCATTCAGCCACTTGATGTGTCATCGCCCCTAAAAGCTTGTGTCCCCTGTGCCGACCAGTACATTCATTAGTGCTAAAAACAATCAATTATAACATAAGACCAACTTGAAGACCCCCGAGAAATGGATTTGAGATTTGGTTGTTGGTCTGTGTCTACAAATAAGCATGACCTTGTGTCACATTGCATGACTGTGTTTGGAGTGAAGGCTGGAAAGGCCAGCTTCTCAATGAAAGAAAACGAAAGTACACACAGTAGAGTAAAAAAAGATGTAACAGGGAAGACATTTGGGTGTGTTAGTATGAGCCCCTTATCCACATCTCAGCTGAATCAATGGGTGATGCACAAAACGCACATAGCCCATAATAAAAGGAACTGCAGAGGCACAAGCTGCTTTCCAAAAAACAAAAGTGCAATATAATGACCTTTAGAAGAGAGCCACAATGCACAAACAAAACCCAAGCACAGATGGCACACATGATGTAAACCAGACATCTGTATCATTCATCATGTACTATATAGTTGAAGATATATAGTACCTTAAAAATAATGCTACAAGATTGTCAAAAAGACAAGGAGTAGCTCCTACAAAAAGGCATGTACACATGAACATGTTATGGCAACATTTATTCTTCTCTTAGCTTGACACAATGCAATTTAAGAAGCTGAACCTTTCACTATAAATCCAAATACTTTTACCTGTTACTACCAGAGTCCAAGTCCACTAATACTCTACAAAACACCTACCATGCTCAACACAACACACTCAATTTTTAGATGATAACCAGATTAAAAAAATCCTGAAATCCTAAAACAAACAATGTTAAAGACTGACTTCATTTCCTTCTCGCTGTCCTGTGCCTTGCTCTAGTCCTACTCACCCAGAGAAAAAAGTGCACTGCCTTGCTGCTGTAGAGACTATTGCTGAGGGGGATGAACACCGTTGTATAAGCAGCCCACACAGCCGTCCAGGTTGGGCCGGCCTGTTCGAACGGGTCCTCCACTTGTACCAGGCCCCTGGGCCCGACCCGGCTCACTACCATCAGGGCAGCAGCGGGCCAAGGTGGCCTGGATGGGAGGGACGCAATGAGGGGGAGGAGAGGGGCAGGGAGGGAGCAGGAGGGGAGTTGGTCAGTGGCCTCTCCAGACGCAGAGACCAGTCGCACGTAGAGACAGAAACAAGAACAGGAAAGAGAGAAAGTGAAGGCTAAGCCTGAAAGAACAAGGAGCTGAGGCAAAGACGAAGAGTGAAAACAGGCATGAGCTGGGACTGTGGGGTGGGAGGGGCTCAGTCAGAGGGACACAGGGGGCAGTGGGATGGGAGGGGAGAATAGCGACCAATTGGAAGTGAAATGTGGAAATTCACACTGAAAAACTTTTTCAAATCTCATCTCATGGGATTTCTATGTTATTTTTCTGGGTAATTAAACGGTACCCTGTATTGTAGTAAAAAGAACAGCTCTAATACATGCCTAACCTGCTTTTTTAGTCACTTATCTATGGAGATCTTTTGTCTTGTGGGGAAAAAAACTCCCAGTCACTCACTTTTGTTTATTTTTTTTATTTTTTTGGTTTGCAAGTATCAATTTCCAAAACCTTTTTACCAATCCTCCCCTAGGTTGGATGTTTTCTATCAAGTTCAATCTATGCTGATGATGTTTTTCACTTCCCGTGTCAAATCCTGTGTAACACATGTAAAGCATTATAAGGATCTCCATCATATTTTATCTGGATTGTTTCCAATTGTTGTTTTCAGCTTGTGTCGAGTCATGTGGTGACAATGACTGACAGGCCTATGTATAAACATCCTTAGTGCCACTTTTACTTTTACCATATTTTAACAAACCGCATAATAGATTGTTGCTTCTTCCAGGTTTATGTGCTAAAATTTTATAATACTGCGCCAAAGTAAACATAAACGGCACAAAAGATGTATGCTTTCACTCAACACTTACCATGAAACAAATTTATACTAATTCGCTTTTATTAATTTTCCTAAAACAAGGGAAAAGATGACCAGCTAATAATTTGACTTGTAACACCAACAATCTACCTTAAAAACACTAGTGACTGACGCGTTTGTTTTTTTTTGTTTGTTTGTTTGTTTTTTGTTTTGTTTTTTTACAAATATCACATGATTAAGCTGTAAACTTGTAAAGAATGTTTGTTTACAACTTTGGCAAAGGTCAAGTAAATGCATTGTCTCTTTATGTAAAAGTCTCAAGCCCGGCTTGAGTGCTGGGTGATTAGAGCTGTCAGTCATAGCCTATTTACCTGAAGAAGTGCAATTAGGTTCCTCTCACAAGTCGGAAATGACACCTTGCTGAGATACTCTCTGTAGTAAGTACTAACCATGCCATAGTCCACTCCGTTGGATATGGTGTGCCGCCTCTGCTCCTCGCGACTCCTCCCATGTCGTCTGGAGACGCCGGTAAATCCTGTTGCTGATTCGCTCTGAGATCTTGGTAAACCTGATTTTCCAACTCCTAAAAATGATAAAAAGAGAGATTAAATCATAACAACTCAGGAATTTGCTATCAAATTTTTGTGTTAGTTTTCTTTCACACTGCTACTAATCTGTCACCCTAGTATGAGAAAGGCAGACTGTTAAACAAAGCACTGTATATCAATGTATTTTCACTTGACATAATTTTAAGTTAAGCTGTAATATTGAAAAATCAATTCTTAAAAAGTTGATAAAACTGTATCAAAGGTATTTCCAGATGAATATGTTTCTCCGTCAAACAAAGACAGCATTACTTAAAACATTTTCCTACAGGCTGCTTACTGTACCCAAATTGAACCACATGAGGGAGCTGTATACTGCAGAGCCTCCTGACAACCAGATACAGTATGTTATAGTTTTCATTTTTAAACCACTGATACTATTAATTAATGAACTGGACAGTTGCATGTGTATGTGCTAAGTGGCACAGCAGAATTTGGTACATGCCAACAATTTACACTGTATAACAAAATAATCCTAAATTCATTTTAATAAACTCTTAGGTTACACTTTGATTATCTCGTGAAGACTGCAATGTGCCACTTTTGATTTATGACAATGAAGACATATTTGTCATTTGATTTATTACTGGTTAAAAACTATCCAGTTTTAACAGACCAATGTGAAAGTAGCCTGGCATTTCAGCATATCAATGTGAAAAAACATGCATACATGTGATTGTGAGGTATAGTGAGTAGTACTATTAACCAATTAGGTTTTAAAATCCTTAGACTTTAGACTTTAAAAATCAGCACAAAAGAGTTAAAATGTTACTACTCTGTCTATGCTCCTCTCTCGTCTGCCGGCTGTAATCTGGCCTAATCCATCAGGTTTTGGTGCATGTGAGAGATTACACCACTGTTTCTACTGCTTTATCAGTCTATCTACAAGCATGAGGACACCCAAACATTACATGTGTTTGTGATAACATAATTTAAACTGCTTTAAACTGTTCAAAATACCTGTGTCTGAATTTGAATAATTTACTGTAATGGCCATAAGAAGTTGAAAGAAGACTAAAGCACACAGCTGCATGTGTCTGGATTCTTGGACTAATATACTGCCTTGTTAGTCTATTTTTCTAAGCAATAACAATGTCCTGAGTGAAGGCGATCTTCGCAGATCGTGCCCCAGGGCACAAGAGAGTCCAAGACAGTCACATTTATAACTGCAGACAGGCCTGCCGTAAAGGAATCGGGCAAGATCCGACAGACTCTAGGATTATGTTTGTAAGAGGAGAAAGCTTATCTCTAAAGTAACAATATATAAAGAAAAAATACGTTACAGTTAGTTGTTTCAGCATGTTGTGAGTAACCTCAGTGTCATAGTGCCTTGGCTTGGCATACAATCAAGATACAAGTAGATAGGCTAAGTAATGGGCTGTGAATGCACTCATTGGTTTGAAGTAATGTCAAACTAGGCAAAAACTAGAAGCTGCTTTTATAGGTTTGGTATTACGTTTGTTGTATTTTGTTGTTTAAAGTGAATTGTTGCATTTTTTTCTACAATAAATAGATACGTACCTGCATGTGGGTTAAACTAAATGATGCACCTGACCATCAACCATAATTGCTGCTGACATATGGGGAAAACAATACAAGCCCTTAACATGTACAGGAATCTCATGCAACCTTTGACACGACCTGAAGTCAACAACACAGTGATTCAAATCCGCACCTTTCATTAGAGCAGAGTCTATAACCCAACACTGATACCCGACACAGAGGTTGTGAAGACCCTGCAGACCCCGGTGACCCCTGCCTGGACACTCAAGCTTAAATTTACAGCCTCAAAGCTACAACACAGGCCACATTCTTATACTGAATGACAGTTTGAAACATGTTAACGCTTAGCAGGTCCTGTGCACTCAAGTGTATACAGCTGAGTGCAATTAGACTGTGAGCTCTATGCTGCCAAGTTTGCAGTAGACATACAGTGTCAGCTCAGTTATGCATGCAGTGAATGACTGGCTCATGGGAAAAATGTCTTCTGTTTGGTGTTCTGCCATCCAAAATATAAAAGGCCTGAGTTAAAAAAAAAAATACAACACACAAGATACCTGGAAAATGAGATTAGTACTCTCTATCAAGAAATATGTCCCAGGACTCCCCATAGTCAGTATTGCTGTTTTACTGTTATTGTCAAAAGGGAAGAAGATAGTTCATGTTATCTTGTGTTTGTGTGATTTTGTGGTATGCAAGTATGTCCTATGGCCTTGGAAGAGTCCAGTGTCTTTTGTCTTTACTGAAAGATCTTTGACTGTAGACAGTGTGGTCTAACCCTGGGTTTATCTTTTCTAATTATGATAAACATAGACTCCTAGAGTGGAGTGCCAGAGAGGAATGCACATGCCTTAAACTCTTGGTAAACACTTACTCTGTCCTGAGAGCCGAGGAGAGTCCAGATCCAGAGACTCTATGGAACTGATCCTGGCCTGGTGGGGCTGGCCCGGTCTGGGGACGTGGTTCTGGTCTAGCCGGTAACAACCGACTTCTGGAGCCACTGTGACCCGCTCCAAACTTCTCCCTGGCCTCTCCAAGCCGTACCGCGGCGGGGCACATGCGGGGTACACAACAGCCTTCTCTGGCCTGCTCCGAGGCTGGTGCTGAGTATTGGTCAAGTTGCTCGGACCCAGTGGACGGACCTTGTTCTCAGGCACGGGCACTGGGACAGATTTAGGGGGCTTTGGTGCCGGCTGAGGAAGGACAGTTGCTTGAACCTTAAAGTGATTGTGGTTCTCTGGGTTGAGCATGGAGTAGCGCAGACCCGCCACAAAGCGCTCGAAAGAGAGACAGCCATGCGGCGGGGCGACTCTGCGCAGACAGCCCAGCACACCCGCGGGTAGGTCCCGGGTGTCTGCCCCCTGCCAGCGACCCTCTATCTCTGAAATGTGGACGTACCCTCTCCCGCTGTCATCCAGGATGTCAAACAGAGTCCTCAGGCTGTGCAGGAAAGCTTTTGGCAGCCCATCTGTTGAATATTCACTTTCTTTGAGTTGGATTTTGGCAGCTTTTCCCTGAATCGCCTCTTTCTTGAGTCCCACTCTGCCATAAATCCCGGTCCCGTTCATTTTGAGGCTCTGGTTGTGTTCTGTCGCGGTTAACGCCATGAGCAGCTGGAGAGAGCCCAGTGTGCACTCAAATTAAAACATACAGAATCAATTAAGCGTGCGTAAATAGCCCGATTATGAGCAATTTCATCTTATTTGGTTGAGTTTGTTATGCAGTAATGCTGCTCTCTTCTCTAAACTGCTTGTGTTGAGTGGAGTTGTTCATACTTTTCCTTTTTTCTGTCAAGGACCGCCTTCAAACCGCCGAGTGTCCCGAGGACAGCCATTGGCCGAGACGCGCATGAGTTCACTGCGGATTGGTTCAAACCTGCACGGGGCTCGAGTTTGAGTTGTGCTTTTGTTATTACTAATGTTGGGACGTTATTCATAAACCCTGAATATGATCCTCTCATTAATCACACAGAAAGCCGGCTCAACTACTCACTTACAGGGAGACAACGGGAGTAACAATAACGCCACATTTTTACGACCAATAGCTTAATAGAACACTCACAATTATTTATTTTTTTTTGTTTACTTTAAACTAGGGCAGACCTCTGCAATCCATGGTTTTCTTGTGGCTCCTTTGGCATCTTATGTAAATAAAGGAATCTGCTTCATCTTGTCAGTTTCAAATAAAACTTTCTGTTTTTCATAATATGCTATGGACCTATAACAGGATACTGCTGTTTTTAGCCTTTATTGGCCATGCAGCACACATAGTATGTTTAAAAAAAACTGCACCAAGAAATAGTTACTGGCTGTAGCTCCAGTTCTCTGAGTGTGCCTGGCTCCTGTATTACACAGCTGTTTAGTGGCCTATTAAAAGATAATCAGTTTAGTGCAGTTCTTTGTTAGTTTGCAATAATTAATGACCACCCATCTGCTAAATTTCAGATATAGGCTAAGCAACAGTTGAGTCTTTGGATCAAGAAGGTTGCAGACCCCTGAAATTTATTTACGTTTGGTTATGCCATATTGGTTCAGCGTTGGACCTCCAAGCGCATTATTAATGTGGCACTGTTTTGTCTTTGCAGGCATCCAATTTAACACAGTTTCTCTTGTAAGACCCATGTTTATCCATGACATGCCCAGACGTGACTCTCTCATCCCAGAAACTGAATGTTGAAAGGGCTTGTCACACTGTCACAATGGACTCTCTGTAATTTATTGCCTTCATAACTCCTGCTGTTCCCTGTCCGAACACATAGCCTATTGTCAACATTTTGTTTCCAAAAACACATCATGCATCTTTTTTCCATTACGACTAGGGAGCCTAAGGGTAGAACAATCAATGAGTCCACTCCCTGTTAACAAGCAATCATACACCAGTTGTATTGTTGTGGTAATTGACTTTGACTGGAGGCAGCTAACAAGAGTCAATGAACTACACTCAATAGATTAAATTAGTAGTGCATTGTGTGTCTTTCTTTTGGTGTTAGATATTTTGTTTTAATTTGGGTTTAGTTATGTAAAGCGTAACAAAATCAAATATTGTAAAATCTGCTCAGGCTGCAGGAAGGCTGAGTCAAATTCTGACAGTGAAATTATACTGTATCTCAAGTAGAGTTTAGCTGAGTTTTCCTTTCAGACAGAGGACTGAATCCACACATCTACGTAAAAAACATCCCTGTTGTGACCAATGTATTTTTCTCCCCATTAGACACAAGCAGGACAACACAAATAAGCCACTCTGTGTTTTATTTGCTGAATACTTAGAGCAACTTTTGAATTTTAATAAAGCGTGTCCCATAAAACACCTTTACTTAAAAGACATCATATTGTATTGTGTGTGTTGCATCCATATAATGATGTACTTGTTTCTTTCTATTTATTGGAGTTACTGTTTTAAACAAAGGGCTCCATAGCAAAGTATTGCCAGATCTTTGTGCTCAGTTTCCCAAGCTTGGTGATTCCCTGTGCATCTTATATCTTGTTTTTACGCACACGCATGACTGCTCACACAATCTCTGCTGCACTTATAAGCCGTGCCAGAGATTGCCAAGCGTGCAAAGGGTCGTTCCTAGCGCCATTTGTTTTGGCTATGTCATGTCCCTGGATCCACTGGCCAGTCATCGCTCTCATTATCCTTTTTTTGCATTTCTGCTCCTCTAAGACACTCCTTTTAGCTGTATCAGTGTGCATGTGACAAAGGATATTTCAGGGCTGTTTGGGATAGAGATATAAGGGCACTTTGATAATTTTTAAATCTTCAAACTGTTAAATCACATTAAATTAACACAGATAAAGATATGCCTGGGTGTAGATCCACTCATACAGCTGCAGAAAAACCCATAACCACAGCCATATTTTCCCTTCTTTAAAAATGATGCTTAGGGTATACTATAGGAGCATTTTCTTTTTATACAATTTCACATAACACACTTCTCTGCCAGCTAAAGCACACGTGTTTCCAGCTCTGAAATTTACTAAGCTCTTGCTGAGGTGCTCCTCATCGGCTTAAGTGTGGACTTTGGTCACTTCATTCTCCTCAGGTGTAAAGCCATTTTCAAAGACTCTTTTGTTTCAGTGCCCCACAGTGGATGAAAGTGAAAAATCTTATTCAGACCTTTTCTATGCTTCATTTCTTTCCTTCCAGGGTCACCACAGCACATCATCTGCCTCCTAGTGTACAGTGATTTGCATATTGATATGAAATGAGTTTTTACATTGAATGCCCTTCTTGTCGCAACCCTCCCTTTTTATCCAGGCTTGAGGACTGGCCCAAATGTACACTTTTTACAGTACATATTTTAAATTGGTAGATGCTTGCACAAATCTGCAATAACTGTGTGATACTTGTAGCTTCTATTACTGATTTATTTGTGTTTTGTGGAATATTAATATCAGAGACTTGTTGGAGCCACTGCATCATTTGCTTCAGGACATCACGTCTTTATTATGCACATAGATTGTCTAATTTAGCAGAGATAATGAAAAACCTAAACTTGGACCTTTACTGACTGTACGGTGGGGTATACAGTGACAGCTAGTGAATGCTGTTGGCAGTGCATGTCGCATGCTGCCTCTTAGCAGCCACCAAGTAATCACATGCTTAACATCAGCTTAATCCTAGCCTCTGAATCTTTTTATCCCACGTTAATGTTTTGAAATTTGAAGGTTGATAATAAATTATTTATGAAACAAAAGTACAAAGCATCCAACACCTGTTTATCTTTAATCTTAGTTTAAATATGTACACCATAACACATCGTCTAACAAGATTATTTTATTCCATCACATCCCCATATTTTGTCTCGCTGGACTGTGCTGACTCCTCTGGTTTTGTCACTGAAAGAAACACAAATAATAAAATTCTATTAATATATGACTAAACATATATTGTAAGAAATTAAAACATTATACAGTCAATTATCCACACTAACCCTATAGCGTTACACACTACTAACCCTGTGGAGGTGATCTGTCAGGAATACTTCCTGTTTCAAGAAGCAGCCACAGATCTGAACATTTCTGTGTTTCCCAGCGAGTCACTGTGTAACTCCCCACTGATGACAAGACTGACAAGAGACAATTTCAGTTGGGCAGTAATATGATGGCTCAATTGTAATATAAAAAAATGCAAATTTTTAGAATAATATTCTTCTTATGTATTTTTTGTCATTAATTACAAGGCCTCACATTTTATTTCATTTTTAAAATTGCACCCACATTTCCATTTAGGAAAGCAAACATTTCTGAATAAAAATAAGCAACATGAATAAATACCTATTGCAATAAGCAGATTCCACTGAAGCGGATAAGGAAGTCTTCTCTGTAAAGCTTTCTGGGCAGCAAAGAGACCAATGGCACCTGTAATTGTTGTAGAGAATTAGTTTGTTTGATTACGTTTCAGTAGAGGCATATTATTAATCAGTAGTAATAGTCTGACATAACAGATAACTGACATACACAACAGAAAAACAACTTCCTTTGTGTTTTGTTTATGGGATAGTGTCATTTGTGTTGTGTGTTTCCATGGATAAAAAGAGAGAGAATAGGACTGAATGAACCACACCGTATACAAAAGAATTATTTACCAAATAGAAATGTCCCAGTTCCTTTCATGAAAGCATGGGATTGACAGGCAGCATAGCTCTGCAGACCCTGAAATACACACACTTTAATAATTAAAGTGAACGTTTATTTATTTAATCATTCAATAAAAGCCCATATAATAATCACAATGTCTATATATCCAAGAACGGGTATTTGAAACTTTGTTAAATTTCCACACGCTGTAAGTTAGAAGTAGCCTGTAGATAAGAGAAAAGCCATTTGTTTACACCCAGTGTCCTTTGCAGACAGTAGGAGCAAACATGTAACACAAAAGTGAAACTCACCGGATGTTTTGCTGCCACCGCGTCGTCCACTCTGGTAATGCCAAGATTCACCATTTCTGGGTAAATCCTAATGTATTATACGTTTAAAAAAAATACTAATGTTAAGGTCTTCCTGCCATCTTCATTTCAGTGTTACAACACTTCCTGGACGACAGAAAATGTATAATTGAGGAGAAAGCTGTTCACTTTTAATGAACTTTGTCGCCGCCTACTGAGGAGGAGTCTTGCTGCAGTCTGTGATAGATTTTCTGTCTAAAAGTTTCCGATGCAGCTACTTCATCTTGGAGGACCCTAGAGTAACCACCTGTCGTTGTACTGCACTTTTGGTCTGTTCCGCTCTCACCCATTACGATAATGTTCCACTTTTGCATTTGCGCTCAGTGGATCTTATTAAAAAAAGTATGATTAAAGGTAACAACAGTATTCCTTGTGTGGGCATCCAACTCGCTGGGTTGGAATATGTGGTTGGTGTGTAGCTACACCTGTGTTTCAGGAAAAGGCTATCCATGGTGGCGTGAGTTGGTGCTGGCCTTTTTCTGGTAAGTGTTGAGAAAATGAGACTGGGAGATTTATTTTTTCTATAATTAGAGTAAATCACTTCCACCTTTTTATTCCATGATTGAAAACAGTATATTAAATATTTTATAGGCCCTAAACTGTAGCAAATATCTTTATCTAAATTAGGTTTGTTATCAAAGATTTTATTTTTCGAGTCTGTCCCTCCTTGTCCTACCAAATCACTCCACTTTTAGCACTTTTTGAGGTGGTCACCATAGATGTCCTTTGGCCCCACAACTCCTCTGAGACTCCTGAACTGATACCACTGACTTCAAAAATGTACAAAATGCAAAAAGGTGGCAGATGGACAAAATCCAGCAGTAACAGACACAAATACCACTTTAGAGCTTAAGTTACCACACCATTGGAGGCCGGCAGAGGAACATCTGTTGCCAGATTCATATAGAAAAAACACACTAGCTCTCTAAGAGAATAATAACGTGAATTAAATAAAGAAAAAATACTTTTATCATTTGTATTTGTCAAGTATATAATAATAATAATATATATCTTATTACATCTTAATCCATACCAAGAGACAGGCATTTGGGAAGAGAATAGTGACATTATCTACATAAATGCTAGAGCAGTGGTTCCCAAAGTGGGGTCCACTGCAGAGGGGCCTCCAGAGGTTATCTACATTAAGAACCTAAAAGGTAATTGAGTTTGAAATGAATTACATTTTTTTACTTGTTAAAAAATAATACTTTGAAAGATTTTCTAGCCAACAGTCAGTGTTTTTTTTTTTATGTTTATAGAAATCTATGGAGAAAATCATGACATTTTGAATAGAGTGAGGTTTTATTGTTGGGGGTTGTATGGGATTTTCTGATATTTAAAGTGGGCGGTGACACTCTTGACTTTGGGAAGGGCTAAGCTAGAGAACTGGGAAATCCACCCCATGTTAGCATTGCTTCTCCCCATTGCCAGAAATCATGCATGTATAGGTGAATTTGTTAATCCTAATTGCCACCAGTGAGTGAATGCGAGGTGGTCTCAAAAGCCTTAGCTCTGTGACAAACTGGACATTGTACAGCTCAGTCATAACTCATTTATGATAAAACTTATGTGCACGAAGCCATTAAAATGTTGACATTAGTTGGTACTCATTCTCCACATCCAAATTTTCAACAATTGTTTATTATCATTTTACATGGAAAAAGCAACTGTAGGTTGTCACCAATTGTACTTCATTCACATATTGTAGCTCTTTATTTCTAGGTGATTAATGCTTATACAAAACAAAAAAGTTCTCAGACACATCTATACACTCTGTCACACATACTCCCTTCGGCCCTTCCTTTGACACGTACACTCAACTTGGAAACTTCATCTTAGTGCAGTGAAAACTTAATGTCACGCATACAAAAATCAACAATCAACAAGTCGCATGTAAATCGTGGAACCACATGCTTTGTAAGTGTCTGGACTCCACACCTAAGACACAAGAAGACAGTAAGCATGTGTGCATTACAGGTAATACAAGGAAGGCAGGTGATTAGGCGAAAGTTGACACTGAACAATTTGACTTGAACAGTTGTCTCAGGGGAAAAAGTGTGTAAAGGATGAATTCAAGTTTTTACACCAAGAAATCTGTCACGTGGAGGAATTGACAGTTGGTGTGCAGTGTTTTTAATGGTGACAGGCAAGACAAGTGGGAACTCACCTAAAAAAAAAAAAAAAAAAAAAAAAGTGTTCATTGAATAAATAATATGGGTAAAAATGTCCAGCTCCCCATGCTGGTTAGATGTGCCATATGATGACTTTAGGCTTCACAAGTCACCATGCTGCAGGACAGAAAAGGTTTAAATATAGCTCCAATGAATTTCTACACAACAGTCCCTACAGCAAACCTTCACCTAGGAAAGTGAAGCCTAGCCCACATTGCAGCAGACATAATTCATAAATTCAAAATTATCAGAAAAAGCAAGAGTTAAAATGCAGACAAATTACAGAAAACAAAGGATAACTTACAAAAAGACTTTGGTAAACCTAGGTACAGATCACATCCTGGATAATAAACAAAAAACAATGCTTTTAATTTTATAGTTTTAAGGGTGGAAGTTAAATTAATAAATAGTTTAATTTTATTTAGCTATCAAATTCTGTACCTTTATAAACAGAAAAAGCAGTGGAAAACAATGTTTAATTAAAACAGAGTGAAAATCGAAAGCCTTTGTTTGGCAGCTACTTTATTATAGAACAAGTGAAATATTTGAAATCCAAATTTGATTAAATATTAGATTAAAACCGTGACATATGGCCCCTTTAAGGACAAAGGCAAACCCTGCCCAATTTGATAATTTTCATTTATCAGTACATCTCGGCAGCAAATATGCATACGGACACAAACACGCTGAATACTGGTAGTGTGACTTGCTTAGTGAAATCCATCCTTTGTGTTGGCTGTGAGGGAGGTACGACAGTGAGGCGGTTAAGGTGACCATGACGACAGCAGCTTTGTGCACCAGAAGTCAGAGGGGGAGCAATACAGTGAAAAGGTCCATATCTTCTTGTACCAGCTGAATGACAGGTACCGAAGCTCCTGGGTCCCCATTTGCACAGAGGTCAACACACCCAGAGGCAAAAATGTCCAACTGTGGTCCAAAGATGCTTGTCCCCCTCGCATACAAAAACCGTAGCAGCAGGTAGAGCTCGAGAGTGGTCCTTCCCTCGAGAATAATGAAGACAAAAAACAAACAATACCATTCCCCGTCATCCACATAAACGCAAGCTATGGAGATTGACCAGTTCTGGGAAGTGGTACATGTCTTCTTGCCTTATTCTCCTTCCCTCCTCAGTCTTCTTACTCCTCAAAAAACCACCAACAGCAATCTGTCATTAGTCTCTCATCTTTGAATTCATTCCCGCTCCCATCCCACAAAGTCTAACCCCATCCCTCCCTAATTATCTCTCCTAGTTCTGTCCCAGATGAGGGTGAAGGCAGATCACCGTTCAGGCTCAGACTCCAGAGCCAGAACCCGCTTGCGTTCGCGACACTGCTTCTTGTGGGCGGGCCAGTCCCTCTGCTGGCATTGGGAGCCACAATAGCGTGCTACCTGGCAGCGACCACAGATATTAAACTCCCGAAGCTGAAGAGAAAGTGATGCAAGTTTAGGTCATTATGGTGTAGGCTGCTTATAAATTTAACATAATACTAAAGAAACATAGTACACAGAACAGGTAAGTGCTGAGAAACCTTAAGTTTAGTGAGCCATGATAATGTAGCGTAATGATGAATAATAGGGACAATTTATAATCCTCATTTGGTTGTTGTGCCATTTGTGTTTGTTGTTTATCTTCAAATCTGTACTCAGCAGGTGCCCAAATGTAGCTATTGCGAAATGTGTTTTCCTTTACTTTGCAATGTACAAAAACACTGATGACAGTAATGTGCAAAGTGGTTGAACTAATCACAACACTTGATTATCCAAGACAATACATACCCTCCTCTCAATTAGTGAACATGGAGGGTAGTGACACTCGTAGTAGGTGCAGGAGCACTCCTCTTCCTCCACCAACTCTCCGTTGGCATTGTAGTAGCGTGTACGGCTCAGCTCCAAATACTGCTCTTCCACTGGGTCAGCAGGTACCTGCTGGATGGCCAGCCAATACAGAGACTGCTCTCTGGAAAATATAAGACATTCAAGAATTAAAAAAACATCCAACGTACACTTTACTAGTAAGTACTGTTGTTAGTCAAATGCAACATCTACCTTTGTTTGCTGGAAATCTCCTCAGGTTTGGGGCTCCATCCTACTGGCACTAGTCGCAGGTTGTCTAACCGGTTGTCCACTGTTACAGAGTTGATGTGGATGACTTGAAAACTAGGTGCAATGCCTCCTCTGTGCTTCTCCCTGCAAGATAGTTTTACAATGACTTGTCACATTGAATTTTGTTCTGTACCATAAATGCCAGCCAATGCAGGGACAGAATAAACACCAAGCACTAGCTCTTGAAAAATGTATTTTTTTTTTAGGCTTATTGTGTCTGTAGTGTGGCATCTAGTAACTGGTACAAAGGACAAGGTCAATTAAAAACAGGAGGCAATAATTTACTTATTATCGAAATGTTGTCATGACTAAATAGACCACAATGTGTTAAGATGCTGTTACACTGACCACTGCTCTAAAGTCACAAAAGTTTAACATACTGAAAGTTGACTTACCAAAGCAGCTCATGCAGTGGCCTTCCTGCCCAGCGACCCTTACCGATATCAAAAGCGTAAGCAAAAATTTTGGCTCCATTGCCATCTGCGTCGACCTCCATGCGTGCCTGAACATAAAAGGCAAGTCTTTGCTGTATGAACTATATTCACCGATATAACAAGTGATAGTCAAGTTATAAACCTACCTCGAAAGCATAATTTTCCACAAGAGGTATGTCCTGCTCATCAATCAGTGTGTATTTTGTCTGAAACAAAAAAGGTAAATTTGACTGCTGCCAATTTATATATAGCTGTGTGGCTTTCCAACTGTCTACAAGCCTATGGTCATATACATCAGAGATATCATGGACAGAAATAGTGATGCATATTTAATGTTTTATCCATCCAAACATGGATCAAAGAATTACAGAAACAAAGATTCATGAATCAAAACCTTATATGTGTGGATGAAGTGGTTACACTGCAGTTTGACATAATGTAGACGAACTGTCAAAACACAGTGGTCTCAAATGTATTTCCTGGCCTTCAAATTGCACGTGACAAAATGCTAGAGTTTCCCACAATTTCCAGGAGCCGGGCAGACAGTGACAGTGGGGATGCACACTTTACTGTAAGAAGTCCAAAAACTCTGTCAGTCAGTGGGTGGCAGCTGAAGGGTGTTTTTGTGGGGTTTATATTGAGTGTAAGAGTCTTGTGACCACAGTCTGGACCCAGCATTTGTACAACGAGCAAACGCGGTTATTCGCCAGGACATGCTACACACTTTAGTGAAAACACGAAGCAGGGTTGTGTCCTTTAGTGTTTGGAGAGCCGCTGTCCAGCAGAGCTTTGTCAGTCTGCACAATAAAGCCAGCTGATAGAGCGTGGCAATGGCTTCCTCATTATAGACACGCCGTGTAATCCTTATACCACGGCTAAAGCTAAGGCTAGCGTGGCAATGCTAGTGTTATCACCGGAGGTTTGATCAACGCCTCAGACTACAGCAAAATATAACAGGACATACACAGATATAAACAGCAGTGACTACAGCTGTCTTTAATGTTAAGTGCGTTTACATAAAGCAACCATTTTCGCCGTATGCTTCTCGGTTTTCGTTAGCTTTAGCTTCAGACCGTGGCGGCGGAGACACGGCTACTATAATCCCGTCAAAGGCGGCTATGTGCCGTGAAGCTAAGCATCTCAGGGCTAACAGCGGCTTGGTTTAATCAGAGTCACTGACAGAGAACCACAAATTAAAACCAACGCGGGTTTTCTGTGCTTCTTGTGGTCCCCGTGGGCCCTCCCTCCCCCGCCGCACATGGCAGCTCTGTTCCAGCTCACCTTCCCGGCCACACGGCCCAGCCGCACGATCCCGAGCTTGAAGTCCGACATCAGGACAACGGGCCGGGACAGCGCGAGCAGTAGAGTGCCACCGAGACGGTACCCCGCTTGAACGTCGCGAGGCAACCCCTCAGCCCCACAGTGGTGCCAGTTAGGGTTGACGGACGAGAGCAAGCCTCCCTCGGGTCTCTCCGGCGGCGGCAGCAGCCTCTGACACACCGCTGGCGCAGAAAACAGGGGGCTGTGGGGGCGGGACAGTACTTAATTGGACGGCCCAATGAAGCCACGCTGCTCGTTTTTAATAGACGACGTCCGATCTCTTTGACCAATAAGATTCACGAATTTAACAAGGCCGCCCTTTACCCGTCGCGTCACTAGACTCCCGTGACCACACACAGCCATTTTCGCGCGAAATGTTAGAGGCTGGGTCATCGCCTTTGACTCAAAAGTTCTTAATTTCAGCTTAGTTTATTTTGAACCATCAGCTGTTACAAGAGATACACAAGAAATAATATACATTGTCCGAAAAGAGGTGGGTGGATGGATGAAGTTATATAATCCCACCCCCTTACAATTCAGTCTTTGGGCTTCTCAAATCTTTAAAGTCCCTCCTCAGTTCTGTTGACTATGAGCCTCGTGAAAATCTGAGCTGGTGAATATTTTATCATTGTTTTAGTGCCCCTTCCACATCATCCTATAATTATATCCTGTAACACATAAAAACTCTTTCTGGTGGGTGGTGCAGCGTGCAATCTGTGTTTTGAACCTAATATACTTTATGAACTGGAATAGGCTACTGCTGGTAAAATAATATTTCTTGTTTTCAGCAGTATTATTGCAGTGTAATATTGAACCAGATCCTTAAAATTGTATAGTGTTCCAAATAAACAGGGTCTAGTCTATAGCTCACTTGTGCCTGTTCATTTGATATTGGTTATAATGATAGTTTTGGATAGAACTTACTGTGTGAACACTGAACAGCAGCCAAAAGTGAGTTTACAAGGATAAAACGTGTCCCACAAGAAACCCATTATGACCATTTGCATCTTACTTAGATTCATACATATATATGGAACCAAAACATATTCAAAATACAGTTATAGCCTATAATTAATATTAGCTTAAAGTGCACTCTGCTGTAATTTGACGGTATTTACTTCCAAATCGGAAAAAAGGTTTAGGAATTACAGCTCTTTAATGTGTAGTCGCCTCTTTTTCAAGGGACCAAAAGTAATTTGACAAATTAACATTACCATAAATAAATTGTTCATTTTTAATGTGTTGTCAAGAATCCTTTGCAGTCGATAACGTCACCAAACACTGGGGTTTGTGATGCTTTACCTAGCCCTTACTGCAGCTGTCTTCAGTCATTGCTTGTTTGTGAGTCTTTCTGCCCTAAGTTTGTCTTAAACGTGAAATGCATTTGGATTAGGCTGAGATATGGTGAATGACTTGGCCACATTGCAGAATATTTGACTTCTTTGTCTTAAAAAATTCCTGGGTTGCTTTTGCAGTATGGTATGGGTCATTGTCCATCTTTACTCTGAAGCGAGGTCCGATCAACTTTGCAGCCTTTGGCTGAATCTGAGCAGAAAGTATATTTCTACACATTTCAGGACTCATCCGGCTCCTTCTGTCTCAGTCACATCATCAGTAAACACCAGTGACCCAGTGCCATTGGAAGTTATGCAGCTCATGCATCTCACTGCTCCACCATGTTTTACAGAAGATGTGCTGTGCTTTGGATCATGAGCCGTTCCAAGCCTTCTCCAGACTTTTCTCTGCCCATCATTCTGGTACAGGTGCTATTAGTCTTATCTGTCCAAAGAATGCTGTTCCAGACCTGGGGTAGCTTCTTTGGGTGTTTTTTTTTTTTTTTTTTTTTTTTTGGCCAAGCCTAATCTGACCTTGAGGCTGATGAATGGTCTGTACCTTGTGGTGAACCCTGTACTTGTTCTCATGAAGTCTTTTCGTTCTGGTGGACTTAAATTCTGATACACATAGCCTACTTCCTGGCCTTTTACCCAATTTTACTTTACACAATTTATGATGGATTAATGAGAGAAAGAGCCCATGCAGCCCATGAAACAGCTTTTGCAGCAATTGTCCAATTACTTCTGGTCCCTTGAAAAAGAGGCAACTACATATTATAGAACCTAGAACTCCTAAACCCTTCATCTGATTTAAATGTGAATACCTAAAAATGACAGCTGAGGGTGTGCAGGATAAATATTTAGAGGAAATTAAAATAATGCATTCTCAAGAAGTTCAGTAGTCTATAAATGTATTCCATACTCATATAAGAGTTTAATGTCCCATTGATTTAACTGTTAAGGCTTCATTGGAGCACATAGATCAAATAAGGGCTCTTTGTTGTTGTAATGAATTGTCTTTGTGGTCAACACAATGCAGCCATGCACAGAAATGTTCTCATGTCACTGTGAACCCACCTGAAGCCTTTTTCCCAACCCCTCCTATCCAATTACACACAAAAAACAATAAGTCTGTGTGACATTATTGTGTAGGTTGCTTGAGGTTTTAGATTTTTTTTCTTACAAAATTGTTATGTAAGACTAAAATAAAGTAAAATAATGACTAACTTTACTATCAAAGTAAATCACAGTATTGTTTGTTTAGGTTCTACCTTAATTTTTTTTTTCCGAGAAGGATTTTTTCAAGCACTAGGTGGATTTTGTTTTGATCTGGATGAATTGGGCTTTGAGGTGTGGCTTTTCACAATTATTATTACTGCTATTTACTGCTATTTAATTTAAGATAGGATGTAGTTTTAACATCAATTTACCAACTGCAACTCTCAGTTTTATGTAAGAATCCAAAACACTGAAGAACTACTTACAGTTCACTGGTCCTAGTCCTGCAGAAACATCTTTGGCTAAAATTATAGGCGAGTCTATGCAGAAGCTTTAGGTACAAAGTGAAAAGACAAGAGAGACTATAACTATTCTGTTGTTGGTTACTTGGTAATGGGCCACAAAACTGATATCTTACGTTGGTCTTTGATGTAATGTTATTTATTTATTTATTACCTATATTATTATTATTATTATTATTATTATTATTATTATTATTATTATTATTATTATTATATTGGCCTAGGACAGCAAATGGGAATATGAAATTATAATAAAGTATGACCAACATGCTTTCTCTTTGGGTCCCAAACTTCATACATTGATTGATGAAGGCGCGCAATGGGTTTGCAGTGTATTTTGATGATGACAGTTAACACCTAGAGAGTCGACAACACCAGACCTTAGCCGACCTCTGTTGCAGAGCCACATGCCATCGTCAAAATAAACTGTAGGTCTATTCATTTAATTTAAAATACAACCAACTATCCACAGCTGGCTTAGCTTCTGCTTTTAATCTACCTAACTATATTTCCTAATGATTTACATCAAGTCGTCACAAGCTGACGCCCAAGTCAAATTAATGAAACTAGTGAAGTGGGCTGACCTCTGATGTCCGCGTTACTTCCGTGTTCCTCTCACCTGTTACACCTGTGTAACAGCGCTGCGCTGAGGAAGGTGCACCTGCTGCTCTCTGTGCCATGACTGACGGACTTGTAACTTGTGAGTTAATATGCTCGTCTTCGTCGGCTGAACTGGACGGGATTAAAAAAAACGGGAATATGGCGAATGATCAGCCAATTTTCACAGCTTTGAGTGACGGCGTGAAGTTGAAGGAGGATCGAGACTCGACAGGGCCAAGCTGCGGTCCTGCTTCCTCGCCCACAGCGACCACCTCTGACAACGAGTCTGGGATCTTCTCTGGTGAATGTGAGCTCTGTGTGGACCACGAGGCCGAGCTGGACTGGTTCTGTGGTACCGAACAGAAACTCATCTGCTCGCATTGCGCCATCGTGGGCCCCTGCCACGGACACACGGTGACCCCTCTGGCCACAAGAGTCACCGCCGTCAGGGTAGGTCCAGCTCGTTCACCAAATGACTGACTCGTTCTGGTTTGGTTTCTGTTATAGTGCTAGATGAGTCTAGTCCCGAGATTAGTTTTCTTAGTCTTTGATTGTTTAGGTTTAAGTTTAGTTGTGGGTTATTATAAACTGGTGCTATAGTAGCCTAGTTTTTCAGAGGCTTTAGGACTACTCATTCCTGTACATTTACAAGCTAATTATGTATTAAATTAAGCATTTGGTACTTCTGTTGTTTTTGTCTTGTATTTAGTCGTGATTCCTGCACACTGACTAATAATCTTGCTGTTATTAAATATTAACTATGTTCTGATGTTATTGGCCCAGACTATGTTTAGCTTAATATTTATTCAGGATAGGCTACATGCTTGGTGTTTACAGTCAATTTAAGTACCTGCTTATCAACCAGTATTTTGGCTTAATATTGAGTGATTATTATGCCCATAGATACTATTAGGTTTTGTATATCACTTTGTACCAGTAAGAAGGCTACTTAGGCTTATTATTTTAATTGCGTTTTGGGTGTGCCAAGTTTTGCAAGTGGTTTTTCAAGCTGATTCCTCCCCTGGTATTAAGGAAGGAGGACAGGATTTTCTTGTTGTCTTTCAGTTTTGAACATGTGTGTCTATCACAGAATCAGCTGGTGGATGTGTGTGAGAAAATACAGCTGCAGGCATTGAGGATTGAGCGCTTTATTGAGCACACTTTGACAGAGAAAGAGCAAAAACTGCAGGTGAGAACCATCAGCACATCCCCACACATTATTGCTAAACATAAAATGTGTCAGGACTGGTATGGTGTTGAAACACATAATTTGTGCCCTAATAATTCATGTTCATGTGTTACTGCTGTAATATTTCATATCTTATCATTATCACCCTTCTTATGTTTTAGCAATATAGTTAGAATTTCATTGTTGCCAAACTTAAATCAAACAGTTTTTTACAGTGTTTTACAAAGAAAAACTGTGAGAAAATCTAATTTATATATTTTGATACATGATTTAATAAACATAGGCTCAGTATATGCTGTAGATACTAGTTCAGTTTACAATTCAGACTAATTGATTTGATGCTTAAAATGGCTTAAAAATGTTTTGTTTGTCATAAAAAGGAAAAAAACTAAAACAATATGCCACTATAGATATTCCTAACTATGCTTCACTCATCATTGGTTTAGGTTGCTGCAAGCCGGGCGCGGGAGCAGGTGCTGGCACAGGTCAGTGCGGCCCGTGAGGCTTTGGAGGAAGAGGAGCAGCGTCTTCTGGAGGAGGTACAGAGAGAGGAGGAGCGGGTAGAGCAGTGTCTGTTGACTCAGCAAGCCCATTGGAAGCAGGCTTTGGCAAGTCTCTCCCAAACCCGCTCCCGTCTGGTGCATTCCCTCACCCACACTCCAGACACACAGCTCGCGGTGAGGACACAAATAGAGAACCTACATCTACATAAAATATTATTTACCTGCATTTATAACAAGGAAATTATTTGCTTCCTGTTTTCTTTTTCAGACTGGCTTTCAGGAGATTGCAGACAGGTAATGTTCTATTGTAATGTGTTTTTGTATTCTGCACAGTTGTTTTCAGAGAAGTAATGCCCAATGTGTCTGCTCCTGTCAGAGTGGAAGAGGCAGAGGGGGTCGGAGAGCCTTGTGACACTGAGCAGCTGAACCTTAACCCAGGCTGCAGCAACAGTAAACTGCTCAGAGGTCTGTGGGCCACCGCAGTGCTGCTTGGACCAAATGGTAGGCTACTACTTATTTGTCACATCCAACTGCCTGACTCATAAAACAAACTGTTAAAGAGAGGGCACACAATAAATTTTACTTGCACTATAGAAATAATGTTACTGGGACCTAATGCTATCTTGTCAAGGCAGTAGGACTCACTCCACATTGCACAATTGTTGAGGTTTTATACCAGATTTTTTAATTTTTAAGGTGATTGTGTAACATTCAGGTTTTAAAAGTGTATTGAGCACTCTGTGGTTCCCAACTGGGAACACGCAGCCGGATTTATTTTTCTGAATAATTTTACTACAAAATTTATTGCAATTGTTTTTGATAATTTGATTTTACTGATTTTATGTAATTAATATTTATTTGACTTTATACTACCATAATTTCTATATATAAACATATGGCAACATACAATGAGCTTTAATGTCATTCAGTTTCCATTCTATTTTCTCTCCTTAGCCAGATCATCTCATCTGAAGTTTGATGAACGTACAGTAAGCCCTCTCCTGACCCTGTCTGATGACCATTGCACTTTGACCTTCACAAATAAAAAGTCCCGTCAGCCCTGTCCATACGACCCTGCTCGGTTTGATAGCTGGCCCAATGCCTTGGGCTCTCAGGCTCTGTCCTCAGGCACACACTGCTGGGTGGTAGACGTGGGTCAGAGCGCTGCCTTTAAGGTGGGAGTCTGCTATGCTAGTTTAGAACGCAAAGGCTCTGGGAATGAGGCACGGCTGGGAAACAACAGTCAATCCTGGGTACTCTCCCACTATGATGGGGACTATTTGTTCTGCCATGCTGGGAAGAAAGTGCCCCTGCAGGTTGTGAAGAGACCCCAGAGGATCGGGGTCTTGGTGGACTGGCCCAGCCAGACACTGCTGTTTTATGAGCTGGAGTCAAATGCTGTACTATACTCAAAGACACAGAGCTTTAGCGCTCCTCTGCTGCCAGCGTATGCTGTGACCGACCGCAGTATCACTATACTTCACTGACAGACTCTTTCACTGCTAAAACTGTTTTTAAATATTCTATTTGTTACATGTAGGATGCAAGTATTTATTTTCATGTTGTACCACTCCTCAGATTGTCTTTTTACCACTGGAATAATATTTATAGATTTGAAAATATTGTAGTTTTGTTTCTTGGACTGTTCCCAGGATTGACCCAGGTTACGTGGTCAAGCCCATCGACCGGGGGACGCAAAGGGATCAGAGGGGCCCAGAAATTGTCCCTCTTCCTCAATGGGCTTATAGGAAGCCTTTTTCCCCCAGGACCTATCAAACCTGTCGATGGGCCTGTACGTTGTAGATAAATGTTTTTTTATGATTATACATTATACGTTTTACAACTTGTTATATAATTCTGATTTATTCTGCCATTATGAAGGCTCGGAAGATTAAAAAAAAAAAAAAAAAAAACAATGGCATGTGGCTTGGACGATGCGTTTAATCTCGCCACTCATTGTAATCTTGACTTTTTGAGTGCTTTGGCCATTTGACTTTCAGAATCATGCTTACCACCACCAGAGGGCAGCAGCGTCACACCAAAAGTACTTGTAACTTGTCTCGTCACATTGACGTTAGAAATATGCAAAATTTGAGAAATGAGTTGCTAGTAATGAAAACCATGAGAATGAACATTTATGACACTGTAAGTCATGGCCACGTTCATCTTATATAGCATATCCTTTATGGGTCACAGGCCAAAGTATGGCAGGGTACACACTGAACATTTGCCAATTAATCCCACTAAGATGACACTCACAGTGGCTTTTCTTATCGAGAAAATATGCAGAACATGAACATAAATCTTCAAAAATAATGTGACCATAAGAATTAATGTAATTAAAATTTGATTTGACTATTTTATACAAAAAGAGGCAAAATCACACACTAGACAATTTTTGCCAAGTGCAGTAATTGTCCAAGCACAATTTTATTGTAATTCCTGGTTTGTTCACTTTGTCATTTGTTTTCCTTTTTGCTTTTCTTCACTTTTTGGAAGCAGTGATGATGACAGGTGGTGGCTCAATGTTAAGTTCTTCACGAAGGTCCTCAATGTTTTGCTCCCACCGTCTCTCATAGAAAATGTTTAGGACACACCGAGCTTTACGGCCATTCTGTAAAGCCCATGGGCCCAGAGTCTTGAACAACGTCTGTAAATGACTTGAAGAGGTGACAAAAACAACAAAGACGTTACAATAAACATCATAAAACAAGCCAGCCTTTACGTCCTCATGATGGCCCTTTGCTGACAAGAGCAATGACATAAATTTAAATGGGGAAAGATCAACTATTTTCAGGTGAATTTTTTTGATAGTACAGTGGATAGTACAGAGTTGATAGGAAACTCAGGTGTTTCCTCCTGCACCCACACACAGCTGCTGTTTCATTGTTATTTGTTCAGTGTGAAACTTTATAGGCATTTAGAAAGTTTAAATGTAAATTGTGAAGTTCTGCTAATATATTGTACCTTGTCTTTAGCCGAAGAGGCCCCAGCACAGCTCCAAGACCACACATGGGAAGTCCTGTGTTGGCAGCTTCAAACCATTTTACTGCAACCTCACCTAAATGCCACAAAAATACATTTTATTGTCTGACAAAGATAAAAAAATAAAGGAAACTCTGCTGGTAAATTGCTGTACATCACATGACATACCAAGCATATTAGTTGGCATGCCTAGTAAAGTGTGCAAAAAATCATGCACCTCCCTGTATCTCTGCATGACATAAGCCAGCTCCTCATTGTCCACAAACTTAACCTCTGCCCTAGAGTCAGGTGTGACATGCTGAGACAACAAAAAACACAGAAATAAGAGTAAATAAAAACAGAAAGGAAAGTTTTGTTTGTATTGATTTTAAGGCCCATGACCGTACATTATCGTCCAAAAAACGAAGGTATTCTCGTCCAAATGAGCCCTCAGGCATTGAGGACATCTTGTTTAGATCAAGGGTGGACAGTCGTATTCTGGGCCTTTCCCTAAAGACAACAAAAATTAAAGAATTATATAAAAGACTAGGACAAATACAAAGTGAAATAAAAAATACACCCACGTAAGAATGGCATAGCCCTCTGGGTCATTTCTCATAGTGTCCCTTAGTTTCACTAACGCCAAGTGTCCTGTGGTCTCTCCCAGAACCGCCACCATGTCTGCACCACACAGAAAGACAACATTAATAGCATAATACTTTCTGAATTGTTATAAAATATAAAAAAATCATCAGACATCTTTTTTGAATGCATTAATTTAAAGCAGTTTAAATCTTTATATTGACTATATTAAGGCTGTGCCATATACCATCTTTTTTCCCACATATGATATGACTTTTCCATATACCATGCTATTGGTAAACATAGGAAAAATGGTTGGCAAAACTTAAGGCGGAGCAAAAAGGGACTTTTTTGTTTTATACCACTTTTATCCTTGAGAACGATTTCTTTGAATATTTGTATTGTTTTATCTTATTTCCATTGCTATATTTTATATCATGATTGGATTGTGTGTTTGCGGAGACAACTTAAACACATAAGCATTCAAATCTGAATAAATGTGTTATTGAACATGCTGATGGCCCACCTCTAGACTATATGTTCATTCTCAGTTTTTAACCCAATATCTGTGATAAAATGGGGGATTAATGGAGGATCCAGTACACATGGTCACAATGTTTTGCTTGACTTTAATTGGATATTACATTGATATTGATATAAACACGAGCTAATTTTTTTTATAAACAACAAATGATATAAATAATGCATTGACACAGTGGCTTAAGAGCTAAGCTTCGTTGCAATTTACTGGCAAAGGGCTTCAGTCACCTACACGTATGGAGAAGTTCGTGGAAATCAGGTAAATGCATTATTAAACCACAAAACCACAACAGTGTATGACACATAAAAGAAACACAAATAACATTCAAACAGAATACAACTAAAGATAATATAGAAAGGGGGGAAGTCAAAAGGAAAGTGCTGTCATGATGTCACCACAGCTTTGCCCTTTTTAAACTTGGGTCCCCTAGGATCTTTACCGTGTCTGTAGGGGTTTTGCAGTGCAGCCACTCCTGAGCCGAGCGCCAAAAGGCTTTTCTGTAGGACAGTGGTGGGGATGTGTCCTGGATATAACCCATCACAGTAAGTATGTGTAAACTCACTGCTGCTTCTGTAGGGCTGCTGGGCATTTACTGCTAAGGTTAGAGAAAGAAGAAAAGTGCACTACAGTTTGAGAATGGTAGCGGTCCATAAATTTAGTGATAAAAAAAGAGTTCATAGTTTACTTCCTACAACAGTCTTCAAATCTTTGTTTAACCTCACTTCTTTTCTAGTACATCCATGAATGCGTACCTTGAGAAAGAAATAACCATCGTCTGTGACTGAAACGAAGCAGGGGTCTGACAGGACGCGTCCACATTGCCGACCGTACTACGCATGCTCAGTATGTGAGTGTGTGTGTTTTCAAATCCTGGGCATCACCGGTGAGCGGGGTTACGTTAAGTTAAACATAAAATTCGGTTTGCTTTACAACTCCGCAGTCCCTGTGTAGTAATTAAACGCGTTAAATCTAAAGCGTATCGTTCACTGTAAACAAGTAAAGGTTGAGTCGTCCTTCTTCAAGAGGACTTTCGGTTTCCATCTTCTGCTAAATACACAAAAAGGACGTAAAGGTTAGTTAGTTAGTTAATTAGCTAATTAGCTAAAGCATATGCACCCCGAAGCTTTGTAGACATTAGCTTTAAATTTAAATGAGGAGTTAATCTGCTAAACCCATGGCTAGAAAAACGTATTCTAACTTAACACTCAAGTTAGCAGCCTTGACTTGTAGTAACTAAGTGAGGAATTAGGTACGTAGTGTTTATAATGACTGCGTACTCTGCATCTGCGTATGTCAGTCAGCAGTATTTCTACCATTTCCTGTTTCCCGTGTGATTTCCCGTCATTGACGTCTTACTGGTTTTGGCTGAAGTTATATTGATCTAAAGTCATTTTTGTTACAAATTTGGCCCAAATTGCTGCCGTGAGTACGATTATATTCTCTTCGTATTTCTTAAATTTGTTTTCTAACGTGCGTATTTTAAGAAACTGTATATGCACAGTAATGTAAATTACTGAGGTGAAGCCTGTGTTCCTCTGACCATTACATGGTGACGTGGTGTGTTGTTCATATTGGTGGTTTAGTGGAGTGCATGGTTCAGTGGGAGTGGGTGTGTCGCTGTTTCAAATACTCAATGTAGAGTATGTGCGAGTATAAAGTCACTGCAAACTGGGTGAGTACACATTCATACTTGTTTCGTTATAGGGAGTGGTGAGAGGAGTAGAAGAGAGCATTTGGCCTCTGTCAGGGGCTCCAGGCAGCTGTTACTAGAGCTGGTTTTACTGTTTGTTTTTCTGACTCGTGGACAGATCAGTTGGTGGTGGTCTAGCCTCTATATACTTGAATTTACAGCTTAGTTGTACACATTGCTTCTCTGCATTCTACTTTTTTTCTGGATAGCTACTACCACTTGTACCAAATTTCGGGCATGTTTTAATTGGTTTATTTTGTAATTGTTACATTTTTAGACATGGCAATTCTGCTGAATGAGTGACTATTCTACAGTCAAGGCATACTGTGTGAGTTGTGTTTTGATGAGCTTGGTTAATTATTGTTGTCATTACTTACTTAATGCCTGCCAAATGGGTTTCTATGGAGACATAACAGCCTGAGTACACTCAAGTGTCTACCTGAGTCTGTTTAGTTGCTATTGTTGACAACATTGTTTTAGATTAGTCATGTACTTAAACATATCTGAACAAATTTAAGGTAAAGATATTGTTGGTGACACAATTTGTGATTTTTACTTTGTAAACTTGTAAATATATTAGTCATTGTCTAACTGTCTGGTAATGCAGCCTGCCCACACATTCTTGTGTCTTTGAAAAGTAGATTAGAAACCTGCCTTTCTGAGAACTGAATGTTTCCCACTCAGATTGGGGTTCAGTCGTTTGGAATCATACACTCATTAACCCACCAGTTTTGACTCAGTGACATAGGGTACAACATTTCAGTACCATACCAGACTTATAGTATTGGTCATATGCTGTTTTGTAGTCATTGTAGTCCCATGGTCAGCATGAGTTGTATTTGTAAGTCATGAGATTTTAGTTATAGGTTAACTATAACTTAGTTATCAGAAGCTCTTTGTCAAATAGAAGTGCATCTTGACTGAGTCTATTAACAGAAACTGTTGATAAATATGTTTTTATGTAGTTTACTTATTCACTTTAGAATAGAAGTGTTTTATTTTATTTTCACGTCAGCAGAACTTTGCCTCAAATATTATTTCAGGCAAAAAAAAAAAACACCTAGTAAAATTTACCTTTACATGGTGTGTCAGACTCCCTCAGACATCCTGTGCTTTGTCACCAAACCGCAAAAAAACGCAATGTGGGTAGTGCCTTCTTTCTGTTTGCCTTTCACAAAAGACATTCTCCTGTGCTTCAAGATGTTATCTTCTGTATTTAATTATCTTCTCAAGTTAATATACGCATGCACACACACACACACACACACGCCCTCACGTACACGCATACAGTTTAAATTTGACCTTGCTTTTTGGCTCTAGAACAATTTGTAAACCCATCACATCCGCTGCAATACTCTGCAGCTTCCTGTGAACACATTAAAGAACTTGTGCAAGTATCTGCATGTTTGCATCACAGAGCTGATAACAGCTTTAACTTGCCCTCATTGACAAAATGTCCCACACATTATCATGCATTGCATTAATGCATGCATATGGCAATAGAGTTAATTCTTTTGTGAATTGTAAACTAACTCCCAATAAATAGCACACAACCTCAACCTCAAAAACACACCCAAGCTGACTTAACTGGCAGTTGTAAGTTGTAAAACTACTTGCAAGCCATTGTTGAATTTTATCAGAACTAGCTTCCTAGTCAACAGTCAATTTAATCACATTCCTCATTTTTGGAGATCTAGTGATTTTATATTGATTCCAATGTTCTTTGTAGTTTGTGCAGGTAAACTTTATTTGCAAGTTAAATGTATATGCTCAGTTTTTGCAAATACTGGAGGAGCCAACATAGATCCACAGTGTTGCAGGAGTATTGTGTTGTGTACTGCGAGTTTAGTTTGAACTTGAAAATGTTTAAACTGCAACAACATCTAATTTTGTTCATTTGTAATTGCTATATTGACAAAAAGGGTAACAAAATGTCAGCTACTGTAATTAAATAGCCATGTATGTTGTTGTTAATGTTTATTGTCATAATGTTTTTAACAGGGTACCAGGTTAATGGCGTACAATGGCCCGAATCTCGTTAGATTGCCCCAACTCGCTACCAGGGATCCCCCTCAGCGTGCTGTCAGTGCCCATGGAAAACAAATATAAATGCCAGCAGTGTCTCCAGGTTTTGAGGAAGCCAGTCCAGGCTCAATGTGGCCACCGCTTCTGCGTCCACTGCTTTAAACAGCTCACCAGGTCTGCTCCATTTAACGCGTCTTTTTTTCCACATTGTCATTTGAGCCATATCTCTTACATGGGTAGTCCAGTGTTTCATAAATTTGTTTATTCATTGGTGAATCACAATGACTAATGATGTATGACTTATTTGCCACTCATTTTGTCTTAATACAACTCTATGGTCTCTTTGAGAAGTATAGTTACATCAGATATTAAGGCTGTGTAAATAAAAATACAATTCATTTGTTTAAGAGCCACTGCCTATGTTGTCTTAATCTTAGTCATTGCGGGTCCTCATAAACCTGTTTTGTTTCTTAGCGCTGGCCCTAAACCATGCGAAGCCTGTCGGGAAGAGGAGATATACGAAGAACCTATTTCCATTTTAAATAGCAATGAGGTAAGCAAGTGAAAGAAATATTTTAGTTTCCTCATTCCTCCCTCATGCAAAACTCCATTCTTGTTTTCCCACAAAGAAGAAAATGTGACTGTGGTGAGGCTGGGTATTTTGGTAATTTATTCTTCACTTCTTCACTTGTGTATAGGCCTTTCCAGACAACGCAGCAGGCAGAGAGATAGCCGGTCTGCCAGCGAGGTGTTTAAACCAGGGCTGCCCTTGGACAGGCTCAATCAAAGACTATGAGGTAAGGTGTACTTGTTTTCTTGTGTTGTGTTGGTCCTAAAAAAAGTTCAAACATCTGACAACCACCATATTTTCTACACCAAACCAGTTTCCTGAGGCATAATTGTGCCTCTTGAGTTTCCCCTTTAAGGTTTCCTCTTACAACACGTGCTTCAGCAAACAGGAAGTGAAACGGACATGGCCTGGAAAGTCCCTGTAACCACAGAGCATCAACCTCAGTGGGGGAATACCAAAATGTAAAAGGCCGTTTATAAAAAAAGGGATTGTTCACAAGGCTAATTGTGATAAATGTCTTGAAGCACAAAGAGCGGCTATTATTAAGCCAGCTTTAGAAAAAAATGAAAATGTGCAAACACAAAAGCAGACACAATGTGGTTATTTTATTTAATCAAAGCAAAGTGAAGTTTTTTTATGGTATGTGTGTAGATTTTGTTGAATTAATGGATTGAATAATGTAGACGCTCTCTTCAGTTTCCTATGTAGCTTTCTAGACATCAGGCACTACAGTTGACCTGGTTGATTTTCATCAGTTGAAACTGATGTGGCTATTATGTAAAAGGGTTGTCTTTTTTTACTCAATTGTTGAAGATACACCCACCAGCCCCACTGTGTTCTCTTGAAAAAGATAAAACGTAAAGATTGGATGAAACTGAGATCAATTTGATGAGCAATCTCTTTTGAATGATTCATATGTGATGGTGCTAATGTTTTTGTTACCATTTTGAGTTTAATTTCACAATCTGCAAATTCCACACCTAACCCCTCCACCCCTGCTTTTTTTTTAAGTTATGATGTATGACGCTCACGTACGTTATTTTCCTTCCACATTTTTTTAAATTTTTGTTGGCCGTTAACTGATGGAAAATAATAATTATATATTTAAGTTTGGAAGTTTTTGTCAATTACACAATTCAAGCACAATTCAAAACAATTCAAACTGCTTTGTTGAAACCTCAAACATGTTTTCCCACATTGTGTACCACACCTGTCTGTGTCTACTGATGTTATATGGAGGCAGTTTGACGGCCTGTGCATGACAGTTATAAATGATAGACAATAAATGTATTATGCAAGATGTGGGACAAACGTCTCATTTATAAATTTAAAACAACTGCGCAACAGCATACTGAGCAGCTCCTATTCATTGATATTATCTTTGTAAAAGTGGGAGACTTCTCCTCAGCATGACAATGGTAGGCAGTGAGCATACAGGCGGGTGATTTTAATCAGTGCTATTTGGTTTTCAGGCGCAACATGAAGGTCGCTGTGAATTTGAAAAGATACTGTGCAGTGCCTGCCAAAACTATATCCTTCGTTCAGAGAAGGACAGACACAATGAAAGAGAGTGCGAAGCAAGGACACTCAACTGTAAATACTGCAAAGTCACATTCAACTTCAAGGACATCAAGGTGAGGTTCGGGCATGAGTAGGATTAAAGCTTTCTATGTACAGAAATGAAAAATAAAATAGTTTCTGTTCCCATTCATAGGCTCATGATGAAATCTGTGTGAAGTTCCCCCTACAATGCAAAGACTGTGGCAAGAAGAAGATCCCAAGAGAAAAGGTTACTGCTCTAGATTACACATTTATGAATGCCACGTGAATTCAGTACTGTCCTGTTTATCACTTACTAATCTAGCATCAAGAGTTTACCGTTTCTCTATGACTCCAGTTATTCTCTTCACTTTCATTTCTCAGCAGTCGGGACATGACACTAATGTTTTGTTTCTCCATTTTACTTTTAGTTCAGTGACCACATTCGGTCTTGTGCAAAGTCAAAGAGTGCATGTCCATTCAGTGAAGTGGGTTGTAAAGCTGTGGTAAGTACAATGTTCCCTACGTTTTTACTATGGGCACACATCAATAAATTAGAGTACTGTGGAAAGTCCATTTACTTTAATAGTCAGTCCAAAGTGAAATGCATTATATAGATTCAGTACACACATTGTAATGAAAATTAAAATTCAGTATCTTATAAAACAATAACAATATTAAATTATTGCAATTAAAATAGATAAACGCTTTTCATTGTGTGTGCTGAATCTATATCATATACAAGTTTAACTTTTTTAAAGATTTTTGGGGGGGGCATTTTTGCCTTATTTTATGGAAGCAGTAGTCAGACAGGAAAAGGGGGAGAAAGACAGGAAATGGAGACAGGAATGATACTTCGGCCCCTCTAGGCTCTAGTATGTATTCTACCACGTGAGCCAGGGAGGTGCCTGATTTTCCATTTTTTTAATTGATCTACTGAAATAATTTTACTTTTCTACAACACAAATTTATTGGCACATATATGGTCTATATATTTAAAGTGTTCTTTTGAAAGTCTTTTATCATTTATCTAAAAGTTTTTACTGAAAGCACAATTAATAAAATCATTCACATTTTGTCTTCCTGGTTGATGTTTACAGATAGACAATGGTAAGCTTAGTGACCACGAGAACAGCAGCACTGTGGAGCACTTGCGTCTGCTGCTGCCCATGGTGCTGTCAATGGTGCGGGCGCGCGCTGATGCTTCTGGACTTGGAGAGTGGCAGGAGGACTCTGGTCTGGGCCTGTATCGGGCTCCTGAGGAAGGAGTTCCAATAGGCGCCAGTGCCTCAGCGTCAGTACACTCTGTGGACTTAGATAAAAAGGTTTGTTTCAGGAGATTATTTTTGAGTTTAAGAGTGCCTATGTATGATTCACTATTAAAGTTCAAATTTGTTTCGCCAGGTGACAGCTTTAGAAAACATTGTGTGCGTCCTAAACCGGGAGGTGGAGCGGAGTTCGGTTACAATGGAGGCTTTTGCACAACAGCACCGTTTGGATCAAGAGAAAATCGAAAACCTGTCTAATAAAGTGCGGCAGCTGGAGAGAACGCTGGCCATGAGAGACTTGCAGCTTTCAGAGACTGAACAGATTGTCCGGGAACTGCAGTTCTGCACGTATGATGGAATTTTTGTGTGGAAGATTACTGACTTCTCACGGCGCAGGCAGGAAGCTGTGGCAGGTCGAACACCAGCCATGTTTTCCCCAGGTAAGATGACAAAAGCTCTCCAAGCGGCAAGATAATCACTCCTTTTTCAAGGCGTGTTCTGGTGGTGTAACCTCATAGGCATTTTGTAATTCCTGAGTTGAAATCACTGGAACTGTATGTACTTTAACCCTGCAGCACCCAAGCAGGGGTAATTCCACTGTACGCCTTGGCTTAGGCTTAGGTCAGGTGCATGTCATTCCAAGTATTTGGGACACTATGTATTTTAAAGGATGTGTAAAATACAATACATTTCACAGAAATATTGTAAAGATATTTACTGTTTCTATGTGAAATTGTTTTACATCCTGAACATGCTCTGGTGTCTCTTTTCACAGCGTTTTACTCCAGCAAATACGGCTACAAAATGTGCCTGCGCTTGTATTTAAATGGTGATGGCACTGGGAGAGGGACACACCTTTCTCTGTTTTTTGTTGTGATGAGGGGCAAGTGTGATGCTCTTCTTAAGTGGCCGTTCAGTCAAAAGGTATGATCCTCATCACATTATATTACAAATCACTGCATATTGTTAGTCCTACAGGTACATATTCTGATTTTTCACATCTTTTGTGTTCACAGGTGACGTTGATGCTTCTGGATCAAAATAACAGAGAGCACATCATTGATGCATTTCGGCCTGATGTTACCTCCACCTCTTTCCAGCGGCCGATCAGTGAGATGAACATCGCCAGTGGCTGCCCACTTTTTTGCCCACTGGCCAAATTGGCAGGGAAGAGCCCATATCTGCGCGATGATACTATATTTATTAAGGCTATTGTGGATCTTACAGGTTTATGAGGTGTGTAAACTGTGGAAGTTGTGCACCTCGAGAAAGACACTTAACAAAACAAATTATTGACATGTAATTATATATAAAAGAAAAACTATATTATTTTATATATATTAATATATATGCTTATATTAAATTATATATTTGACATTTATTGTCTAATAGTTAACATAAAATATAAATATCGATCTTAAATACAATGTAAATAAGTACTTACATAAAGAGTGTCATTAAAGGGGCATACATCAACATTTATATACGAACATCTTATAACACATTTCATTTATTATTATGAATGTATTTACTGTGGCCTATTCTTTAGATTTGCTAATGCATGCTGAAATAATATATTGTATAACCACCTAGAAAAGACTAATCTAGACTAATAATGCTTTAACTGCAGTATTTGGACAGAATGAGTCAAAGTTAGAGGACCTTGTGCTGTCATAAGGTACCAGAATGTTCAGTGCTGGAGTTTTGTGTGACTTGAAGAATGTACAGAATGTTGTAGTGGGAAACTATCTGTGAGTGTATTGAAAGTGTTGTAATGAAAGGCTTGCCCCTAGCATTCGGCTGACTTTGGTTTGTATTTTTATGCAATTTCATCATCTATTTCAGTGGTTCTCAAACTGTGGTACACAGGCTTCTTCTGGTGGTACACAGGAGTCTTTTGCAGTTCAAGTTCCAATTTAGGTTAATTTAGAGTCATTTTATGTACTGTTTTAGTATTGCTTTAGTTGGGGCTTTGGCTGGTTTAGTCCTAGTTTAGACCTGGTTTAATCTTGGTTTAGACCTGTTTTAAACTTGGTTTACACCTGGATTAGTCCTTATTTAGATCTGGGTTAGTCTTGGTTTAGTTCTGGTTTAGTCTCATTTTAGTCCAATAAAGATGGTATATTGAAAGCCACATACAGTATTTTCTGAGGTGGTACTTGGTGTGAAAAGTTTGAGAATCACTAATCTATTTTATACTAAGATCTAACATGCCTCTTTAATGCAACTCATAATAACACTTAACTCATGAGACTTCATATTAACATAGCATAGTATATAAAAGCAAAACAGGATTACCTGTTCTGTATTAAAGACATTTAGGTTCAATCTTATAATACACTGGACTTTGCTTTGCATTGGTTGATTCTTGGAAGTCAACCACTTCCACAAGCATGTAGTGTGTCTTCTTAGTAATTACTGTGTAATCAACACCAACATACATTTGTTCCATAGAAAATATAAATATACATGTTTTATTTAATTATTTGCTATGACGTGTGTTTTAATTTGATGAATATTATACTGTTACAAATTAAAATAAAATGAAAAACAATGACAAGGACTGCTTCATACAACCCATTTTGTGAACTGTTTAGGAGAGAGTGCAAGAATCTGGTTGAAAAAAAAACTTTTGCTTTTGAGAAGGGGAACTCCAGTAATGCAGCACAATCAAGTCTTTTCTGTGCGGCCAAATGTTGTATGTTTTCAGTGTGAGTTTTATAAAGAACAAAATACATAATACCCGCTTCTTCTGTGGGAGCTTGAGATCAACATCTTTTGTGATAGAAGCTGTGCTGAAGCGGCATGGTGGAATGGGACATTGAAATCTAAAAAAAAACAAGTCCAACTTTGTAAGGACTTTTAGTAAAATCACTTAATTGACCATTTGTTTGGATGTTGAGGAGTCTCATAAAAGTTACTAACAAACATAAAATTCAGTGTTGAAATGCCAAAAATACACTCTAAAAAGGAAATGAGTATAGGTTGTAATGTCAAATAAAGATTAGGGTGAAAGATGAAACTGTACTGCATAAATAGCAGCCAACTAAAAAAACCCTACCAGTATTGGTTTCTATAGTAGTACTGCAGGATTCCTTGATAAATGCAGCAATACTTTTATCTGAATGTTAAGCCTTTTCCCTGTGTAAGTCTTGATTACAGAAAACACCAACAGGGTTTCATTTTATGACAAAAAAAAACCCCAACGGGTCAATTATTGTCTATCTGGTTAAAATGTGAAATTAGTTTAGCATGAGTATTCATAAACTATGTTGTCACTAAACCAGAAATATCAGACAAAATGAGAACAGATATGTAAATGTCAAATGCCGCATTCATGTTTAAATATATATATTTTTTTATTCCAGCAGACTCCTGAACTTTTACAGCACACTTTTTATTTTATGAAAGAAAGGGGTCATACTAGCTAAAATTAACCAATATTAAAAGACTGACCGGGAAGTGAAGAAGTGAGGAAAGAGATTGGCAAAACAAGGCTTTATTTCCAACCACACAGTTCAGTTGGGCACGGCAAAGATGAATGACACAGATTCGTCTTGAACTTTAGAAAAGTGGCTAAATTGATCAACTTTTTCACCAGTGGTCAGAACAAAAATTCAACATAAAGTTAAAATAAATACTTTTCAAGTGGTTCAATTAAATTAGAAATGTCCAAATGCATCAGGCCAAAATAAAGACTATAGATGTTTAGAGGTATATTTCCCAATGTCTAATAATACTTTAAAATGTTCAGGTATGGGGCCATTTTGTGCATTGATATACAGGTACTTGCAGATCTGCCTTTCATAAATTAAAAAGATATCACACTACTACCACTATTTTCACACAGATCTATTTTTTGGGCTGCACGTGTTTACAGACTTCGTTTCTGCAGATTTGTCCCACTCATTACTGGATGTAGACATTAATAAAACAAC
The DNA here is from genome assembly GCA_020698575.1 of Bostrychus sinensis. Lineage (NCBI taxonomy): Eukaryota > Metazoa > Chordata > Actinopteri > Gobiiformes > Eleotridae > Bostrychus > Bostrychus sinensis. The sequence continues at coordinate 21,236,775 of CM036239.1, read as the reverse complement.
TCAATTGCATAGTGATATACTGTACGTCAATGATGGTGTTTTCAGGTAAAGGTGATACAGACAGAAATTACATTTTTAAAGACAGGCCCACACACTTCAGGCCTGACAAATATTGCCATCAGTAGCTTCTCATGCTTTAAAAACTTTAAATATAATTCTAGATCTTGGACACTCAATGACCATAAAACACACAATAACTTTACCCACTCTTTACACCAACAGTTTGTGAAATCTCCTAAATTATCTCTTCTAATCCAGTAGTTGATAATTTCTTGAGCATAAAAAGACAAACTTTGAGAAAGTCTGACTTCTTATCTTATTTTTAAATCTTTGAGGCGGTGCCTTAGCGCAATACACAGAAATATCATCTATGAAATCTTTGTTACAGCACTTTAGACAAGCAAGACAGGAGAGTGACAGCCAAATGTAAGAGATGCTGTCTTTGTAGGACATTTAAAAAAAAGACACAAGTGCGACTCCTTTCCAGGTCGTGTGCTTGACAATAAGCTTCATTTAGTTTCAAGATTACAGTTAAAACCACACAATAACCTTTGTAACATGAACCTGATTAGCATGTGCATTTCTCTTGCTCTGCTACTTTGCATCTGTCTGTGGTGACTCCTGCCTTCTACTGGTTCAACAGAGCTCTCTTTAGGCCCTGTTACATCCTTGTTTCATTGATTTGAACACTGTAGGGACACAAAATTCAATTAGCTGTCACTGTTGCACATAAATAAACAGCAAAGAGGAACAATATCTTCATATGCAGTTTGTCACAATTCAAGTCTTTTCCTGCGTGTCTCAAGATTTCCCATTTACATTGCCACCTGATGTGGAGTTCTTGTTGCGGCTTAGCCAGGATGTTAGGAGGCTTCGCGGTTTGGGAGGGCGCGCTGGAGTCTGTGCTAGACGGACCATGCGTGGCGAGCGCCATACTTTGATGGTCGAGTCATCACTGGCAGACAGCAGCAGCTCCTGGTCAGCGGGGCTAAACGCCACAGAGTTGACCACGTCGTCGTGTGCCAGACGGGCCAGGCAGATGTTGTAGTGACGGTCCCAGATGTAGCCGTGCTTGTCTTCAGCTCCACTATAGGCAAGAAATTACATTCTGGTTAGAACCAATCCCAGCAATTACGGGCCTGAGGTGGGGCGCATCTAAAGCTGGGGACACACTATTCAATTCAATTCAGTTTTATTTGTATAGCCCAGTATCACAACAAAAGTCGCCTCAAAGGGCTTCACAACAGTTGATCAAACATAAACACACAATCAGACAACACAAACAATAATTACACTAAACAGACCCAGGACACTCCTGTCCTTAGACCCTCCTTCTCGGTAAGGCAAAAAAAAAACAAAAAACAAACAGCTGTGGGAAAAAAAGAAGAAACCTTATGGAGCCCAACTGAAGGAGAGATCCTCTCCCAGGACGGACAGGAAATGCGCCAAGACTGTTAGTTCATTAGCTCATCTATATGATCATAGATCAGCTCTGTAAGGATTCATCCAGACAGGAGTGGGGTGAGGTAGGTTGAGGAAGTCCATAGGATGACTACATGACTTTTCCAATCGTTACAGATTTTGAGAAGACTAGGAGCACACACTAGCCCACTGGTTTCAGCAGATTTTGTTCTGACAACTGAGACTGGGGCTCACACATTTAACGACTGCACCAGTGGCTGTGTCCGAATGTCATCATCCCCATCCCCCTTCACTATATAGAGCATTAATGGTCAAGCTGCAAGAGTGTCAGAGGAGAACAGTGGGACCTCTCAGGTTTTTAAACTGTTCACAACATGTTGAATAAAAAACTTTCGAGACTCTTTTTGGCTCTATAGTGGTGTAATAATGAATATATTTTTACTAAATAGGCCGCAGTAATATCACTACTGTTAGCTGACCTTAGCCTGTACAGATGACAGCTTCTCCATGTAACGTTAAGACAAAAAGAGCTGCAATATCTATAATTGTCTCAATAAAATTAATTGATGCAAATCTGCAGTGTGAACTGTCCACTCCAGATTTTGTTATGATCTATCCTGCACCAGGAGCCCTTTGTCAGCTATGACTGTCCTTCAAGGTGGCTTTTAAAAAAAACACAAAGCTGAAGGCTCTTGGGGCTGCGTACCTCATAAATACTTCAATCTTTTGAACTATTAATAAATTAGTCCCTCAGGGCTCTATTTTAGGCCCACTGTTATTTACAATTTTTATCAACTCAATTGGGTGCAATATTCAGCACAGTTTTATTCACTTATATGTTGATGATACTGTTTTGTATTCAAGTGCTCCCTCTGCAGGCCAGGCTGCTCAAAATTTGCAACACGATTTCAATGAAATTCAAAATGTACTTACACATCTTAAACTATCCTTGAATGCAAATAAAATTAAATATATTCTGTTTTCTAAAAAAGTTTCAAGTGTAAAACAAACCATAAATATCTATACTCTTGATGGTACAGTCATTGAAAGGGTTACCTCAGTATCTGGGTTTCTGGCTGGATGATAAATTGTCTTTTAAAGTACATGTTACAAAATGATGCAATATTTTAAAATCCAAATTGTTTTATTACAGAAATACATTTTGCATTCCATAAAATTATAGAAAAGAAATTGTTCAAGCCACCTTTTATCAGTTTTGGATTATGGAGAAATAATTTATATGAAGGCTTCACATTCTACCTTAAAATGTTTCAGTTTATCACTCAATCCTCCATTTCATAAGTGGTGACAGTTGTTTACTTTATGACAAAGCTGGATGGACATCTTTATCAGCCAGGAGAAAGCAACACTGTATTTTGTTTATCTATAAGGCACTTGTTGGGAGGCTTCCTAAATATATATGTCAACTTTTCTGAATTATAGCTGTGGCCCCCACATCCCCCCCGAGACTTTTTAGTTCTGAAATCTGAACATATTAGGACAGAAATAGGGGAAAACGGATTTTTGTTTTTATGCTCCCCACAAATGGAATGACATTCAAAAACATCTTAGACTGGACACACTGGTGCCTTAGTCGCATTTTAAAGTGCTGGTGGCTGATATATACAAACATGAAAGTATTTGTTTTAAAAATGAATTGTTGGGATATTCCTGTTCTATGTCTTGTATTTGTTACTTGTTGCGTTTTTATATGAAGACATAATCCAGTTTGTTTTGTTAATAACGTCATAATTCCTGATAAATAGAACACGGATTATTATTTTTCCATCTAGCCTATACACACTTAAATACCACCCAAGTCTAATTGGCTTTATTACAGATGTTCGGGGGAACATTTTTTTTTTTTTTTACACATACGCTGGAGTCACTTGATCAATAGCAAGAGTTGTCTTTAAAATTTAAACATGTTCAAATGACTGTGGATGAGGTCAATTTAAACCTCCCACACTAAGCAATTTCTGGGCAGACAACTCCATGGAACTACTGTTGACTGGTACAGACTCAACACAACAGTGAATCATTGTCAAATCGGCCAAAAATCGTGTGTGTCCCCAGCTTTAGACAATGGTCAGTTAGCCACATATACTGTGTCTGACACTGATAAACAATCATTCACTATGGGGTTAACAACAGATCCTCCAATTCACCTTTGGACGTTAGGAGCAGTTAACTGCCATTATCTAACAACACAGAAGTAACTCACCTAGCAACAAAGTCTCTGCTGACATCCAAAAAAATAAAGAAGCACTCGTCATTAGGAGTGAAAGCTCTGTGAGCGCGCAGGCTTCTCCTCTCCTCTCTCAGATTCTTCAGGTCTATCACATGAAGGTCTATTTCCTCCGCAATAGGAGGTGGTGACATGGGATCAGAAATAACACATCCAGCAGGCCAAGCTCTGCTGTTTACATAAAGGTACCTGAGGAAAATATGGAGAGGAGTTATATCAACCATAAACCAAGAGTCAGAATAAAAACACTTACACGAGCCAGTTTCTTACCTGTGGTCTGGAGAAAGGCCCATACCAATGATGTGACCGTGAATATCAATGACATGGTCCAAAGAATCAAAAAACTCATCTGAACTGCGCTCCTCTCCCAGAACAGGCCCACACGTAGTCATTTGGTCGGGCTTGATTCGTTTTATACCTGCAAAGAAAATGGCTCCAACATTATGGGCTCCTTGTTTAATAAATTGCACTTGTCCAGTGTAAGTACCTAGGTATTCTTTGATGACTGAACTTACCAATCTGGTGGGGGGAGTACGTAAGACTGCCAGTTGTGAACAGTAGGTATGTTTTGTCCTCTCCATCATTGGAGTCACAGTGGTCTATGAGGCTGGAGTCATGGGCCTTTGTGTGAGCTCTGCCCATAATCTGGGCCACATGGGTCTCAATCTGTAACTCCCTTTGGCCTACATGTTTACAACTCTTGACAGGAACAAGAACATAGTAGATAAGTGTTAAATTTTTATTAAATTAGATAAAAATAAGATAAAATGTTCAGTATTTAATCAAGGTTGAAAATGCATTTTTTTGGTACACCAGCTACTGCTTCAACACAGGTACAGGTAAAATGATTGCTGATCTAATATATGGTCATGCAATCTCACCTGCATAACATGCTCTAAACCTGAGTATGTGGGCAGAGGATGGCGCGGGGAAGGAAAACCTTGGGGCTTTGCTTCCCTCTCACACTCGTCTTGATCCTCGTCTTCCTCCTCGCTGCCGGAAGTCCCAAGATCAAAGAGGAGAGGCTGGTGCTGCAGCTGCTGGCCCTTCTGCCGCTGGGCCTCTGACTGAGCCTCGTAGTCCAGCAGCAGGTCCGGGTTGTCATGGCGACGGCAGTGGGCCACCATCACAGTGCGGATCGTGCTGGCGTTGATGTTCTGAATCTTAAAAAGGCGCTTTACCACATTTACATTCTCTGACTCAATATCCTGTAAAACAAAGTTTTACCCCTGTAGTTACAATTTTATCTGGAGACAAACTGTTTTAGTAGTTTATTCACTGCTGCCAACTGTGCCGAATACATGAGGTAATTGCCTGGATAAGTGAAAATTCAGACAGAAAAACCAAAAGCAGAATTAGGATTTTGTCTTATATGAGACATAAGAGGGTTTGTTCAACTTGACTCTTGATGTAGAAACCAGTACACATCAGGTCCTGTAAGACCTTGGCTTACATATAGTATATGCTGGTCTAACTTTGAGCCTACGATAAAAAAAAATCATCATTGTGCATTTACCTGGAAGGCTTTATTGAGCCAAAGGACCGAGCAGGAGGTCATGTTGCCAATCCAGTGCAGGTTTCCAGAGATAAGGTGAGTTTCATTCAGCCAGCAGCCAAATACATCATATGGCTTGTTCCTCACTCTTGACAATAGTGAGTAATTCTCTGTTTTGTAACAGCACAGACAAAATATGTAACGGTACAGGTGTTATATTTTGTAGTTGGTAAAAAAGTGTAACAACTAAAGTGGAAAATGCCCTAAATAAACTAAAATAACGATTATAGTAATGTTAAAACATGACTTTCTTACCCAAACTGATGACAGCAATTTCCCCAGAGGAGGAGTGGTGTGGGCCCAGATAAACTCCAGACACAAGCAGCAGTGTGTCATCTGCATTAAACTGGGAGAACTGGGTGTAGCCCCAGTTAAACTGGCGCATGCTTGAACTATGGACTAATGAAATGTTGCCATCCTGACGCTCTGTGTCCCATAACTGTAAATGCACCAGTGAGGAAACTCTTAAGGGTGGTGAACACAACCATTTACTTCACTGTCAAATAAGCATCTAAAATATTTCATAATCCCCTACCTTCACAGTGCAGTCTTTGGAGCAGGATGAGAACCGGTGACCTCTGTGAGAAAATGCCAGGTGGAGGACTTGGTCGGTGTGTTGTCTAAGAGTCTGCACCTCTACACAGGGGATACAGTCAAAGAGACGCCTGAACTCCCTGTACCAGGACACTGCCGCTGTGAACAAAACATCATAAATTCATAAAAATATTTTTTTAAAAATCATAAATTCATAAACATGGAAATGCAGAAGACAAGCAAAATGTCTTTCAGTATTGTTGCTTAGAGTTTAGACAAAGACTGCAGTGGCTGAAGTGGTTGCTGAGGCCAGAGTCGGGACGTTTTTAATGCTGGTGGGATTTTAACCCAGTCAGTTGTGGCTGACTGGGTTAAAATGAGGGGGCAGCAGGGCAAAGGAGAAAAGCAAACTTTGGATTGGAAGAGTGCTTGGGCTGAGACTGATGATGTTTCCCAAGAACACACGTATGGACAAGGCGGCGAACTGAAAAACAGCCAAAGTCTCCTTGTCCAGGTCATAATTCATTTAGACCTGATTCTGAACTGTGATGAAAACGCTCATCAGAGATAAGAGGAGAATTCAAACCCATCTGCAGAGGCATTTAGTCTTTGTTTAAAATATTAAAACCACCACAAATCTGAGGGTAACTGGGTCTTTTGGGTGGAGATGCTCTGCTTATTCCACTACACTATACAAGGGCAGAACAGGGGCACAGGGTTAAGATGTAAAGATGTATATTTAAGCTAAACTATATGCCATATGCTGAAAAAAAAAAAAAGAATTTAAAAATTACAGTTTGAATACGTAAAAGTTTTTGAGAGGTCAAAAAATATTACAAATGAATACATATAATTGGAGATTTTAATTTTTGGAATATATCTATTCTGCTGAAGACATACAGTTGCAATCAGAAATATTTTAATAATTTTAAGGATTTGTCAATTGAAGATTTTTCAAGAAGAAAGAAGGATGCTTCACAATATAATGAAGCAGTAATAATCCCCATGTTAAAAAACACATACATTTTTTTGTTGTTTCATCTTTTTATTTTATTTTTTTACATTTATTGTCATTATCTTTTATCCACATGATTATAATGGATCTTAGCTGACCCCATCTGTGCTCCTGTCTCGACCTGGGGGCCCTCAACCTCACCTCTAAGGATTTCCCGGATCTACCTCAACCCACTCACCTGTCTGGATGAGGCCCACCTGCTGCATCCTATGGACTTCCTCAACCTACCTCACCCCACTCCCGTCTGGATGAATCCTTACAGAGCTGATCTATGATCCTATAGATGAGCTAATGAACTAACAGTCTTGGCGCATTTCCTGTCTGTCCTGGGAGAGGATCTCTCCTTCAGTTGAGCTCCATAAGGTTTCTTCTTTTTTCCCACAGCTGGGTTTTTTTAGGAGTTTTTCCTTACCGAGAAGGAGGGTCTAAGGACAGGAGTATCCTGGGTCTGTTTAGTGTAGTTATTGTTTGTGTTGATTGTGTGTTCAGTCTGATTGTGTGTTTATGTTTGATCAACTGTTGTGAAGCCCTTTGAGGCGACCTTTGTTGTGAGACTGCGCTATACAAATAAAATTGAATTGAATTGAATTAATGTATTTTGAAGTGAGGGGGGTCAACATTTATGATTTCAATTGTAGATGTTTAAAATGCATATATATCTTTAAACGTACTCCTGTGTTTGGGTCATGTGTTCATATGCAAGCCTATGAGGAAGCAATGTCTGAATTTGATTGATTTACATTCATTTTTGAAGGATGTCTTTGTAAAAGCAACACCGTTTGGTGAACTGTTTGAATTTTTAAGTTTTTGCATTGTTGGCATGGTTGGAGACTAGTTGGGTTTTTAATGTGCTTCATATACAAGGTGTACCTGGGTGTCTGGGCACTGAGCGTGGGATGCGGTAGTAGCTGTAAAAAAGCTCTCTCCACAGGAATTCATCTCGGGACACAGCCAACCACTGCCTGCATGTCAGACCAGCACTCAGCACGGCATCATGAGGCAGACGCAGGAAGATCTCCAAGACCAAGCTGTCCGGCAAAACTGGGCCACACTCCATCCTAACATCCTTTGGGACAAATGACACACACAACATCAAGACATTACCACAATTTAAAATGCATTGGAGACAATAGTTTTCGGCTTCAATAGTTTTAATTAACAGGTTTTTTTTTACTCCACAAAAACATAAAACCTTTAACTTTTTCCTTACTCTTGTCCAGTCAGCAGAAACAGACTAACCTTGAAAGTCCAAGAGCTTCTTTATAACTGATTTTCATAAAACACTTTACTAGTATTTCTTACTCAATAAAATTCAGTAATACTGTTCAAAAATCCATTGCAATTAAGTGCAATTACGTTTGTTTTTATATAAAAAGAATACAAAACATAATATTACGTTAACAAACAATTTTAATATTTATAATTAATATAAAAGTCAATAAAAGTCAATAGCTGTACAAGATTTGAGTAATGCTTGGAAATGACCTAACATGGAAATGTTTGCGCTGTGCGTAAAAGTGAACCCGTGTGTGGGGTCTGCACGAATGTTTGAGTTTAGACCTCTTCCCACAGGTGACAAACTCAAACAGACATCACTGACATACAACATACTAATTTCGATGAAGACATATACACGACAACTGGACAATGAACGTGTATAATTGTAAAGATGCCAAGCTAATGCGTGTAGCCAGTTTGGCAGCTAGCTGCGAGATACTATTTGCTGTCAACTTTTCAGCCAAAGGTACAGACTTTGGCAACACCGCGCCGCGTTGAAAATTCACTGCTGTCATTAGATATGACCATGTCGCTTTTAACTGAGAGTAAATTAATGTGATAAATTGTGGCATACCTGATGGGTCAAGTAAGTAGGAAGAAAACAGCTAACTGTTAGCTTCAGAAAAACACAACAATCCTTCTTCAGAAGCTAGACTCGACCAGCGCCACTCAGCATCATCGCGCGCAGACCAGCTCAATCTACCTGAGCTTTACCACGATATTTACGATTTTTAATGTAGCTAGACCATAAACATCTTTATTATATTTGATCATTTTCTATTTGTTATAATTCACGTGTTGATTGATTGCATTTCAATAGACTATTGTAAATGTAAACCTAAAGAGGCAGATAAATACAAATCCAACCAACACCAGAGGGCAGTGTTGGATAAAGTAATTAAGTAACCAAACTTCGAGCATTTGTTTATAAAGTACCTACATTTGCATGACCTAAAGTAACCATTTTACTGCAGGTAGCTGCTGACTATGAGCAGAACAGTGATAGCCTCCTAAACATAGTCTGAAATAGTAGTTTGATGTTCTTGTCAATGATGTTTAATGAACTTTTACACCTTATGCTTAGCTGTAATTTTAGGCAAGCGTTAAATATATCTTCCACATTTTTATTTTGTTAAATACAGGTGTCTTTAGTGACAATGATCAGAGACAGCTTGATGACAAAAAGCCTCCAACAAATACACTGTTATTAAAATAGTATATAATGTAATATAATGTTTCATTTTAGCCCATTATTGGTACCATAATTTATTTACATTTTTAAAATGTTTTCACACATTACAAAGCAGGCGTCATGGCAACACAGCTTGAGGAGTAAGGGGACGTCCACAACAGAGAAATGCTTTGTCATTGTAGTGTTAGTGCTGGTGGTGCCACTAACACTGACATCATTGGCTACAAGCGAACATTGACACCAGCATTTAACAAATAAAAGTGAATAGTCTACTGAAGTGGACCAATGCTGTGACTAATCTTCTCAGGTAAGTAAAAAGACTTTTCAAAGCTATAGTATACCAAAACTGTATACTCTTTCTTTTTTTTCTTTTTTTTTTCAAATTGTGTGTAAACTGAATTATGTTATGATGTGATGTAACTTTGAGACAATGTCTATGCCTTTTTACTTGTGGCTGTTGAATATGTAGAAAACAGTCGGACATTAGTTTTAAAAAGTATGAAAAGGTGTGGTAAGCTTGATATGGGTAGGATTGTGTTACCTGAGAGCTCATCTTGTGTGACAGTGGCTGATACTACAAAGAGATCTTGTTACCTCTCTTTCTTTAGCACTGCACTATGTTGCAGACCGGATAGTTGACTGCTGTGGCTCCTCAAAGACCAAACCATCAGCAGGATGACTACCCCAGCGCAAAGGTACACATCATCTTGGATTAAGGCCAAGTCTTTTATGGGACACTATACAAATATTTATTTGATTATTATTTTTACTCCTGTGTGTAGGACAGACTGTGTGTACCATCTTCAACAATGACACACAAAAACACAACCCTCCCACGAGTCCCAACAAGTTTACAGAATAAACAGAAGACCCCTTTGTTCTGTCCACTTGCATTATGTAAATCAATGCTAATTCACATAATTAATGTCACCCTGCTCTTGATGTAATGACGACTTATCTGAAAACTTCCTACTGGAAGTTGGATAGTGTCTGACAAACTGACAAGTACAGCAGTGGCATAATAGCAGTCTTATATGCATAATCCTCACCATGCTTTGTTAATTAATTTAAATAGTTAATAAAACAGCATGTACAAATTTGATTGTGTGAATACTGATTATTCTCTCTGTAGTCTGCATCCTGTAGCAGCTTCTTCTCTTTCATGGTTTTACTGGTTTATTCACTTTGGTTAAATGCTTTTTCTATGTAGCATTTGGTTACCACTTCACACACACACATTTGAATATTATGCTAAGCACTTTATACACAGATTATTATATATTGTGTTTTAAAATATAGTAAAGCCCTAAATAACTCATCAGCTCTGAGCTGAATGTTTTGATGTATACAAGCTTTTGTAAACAAATGTAATTGTATGTACAAATTAGTAAACACTAAAAACATAAAACATACTGTTGATTGCGTTCATAGCATTTATTAAGAATAAAAGAAAGCACAAATGTATTTACATTCACATGTATATAACTTTGGAAATACATATCTGTCCATAGTATACAGTCTGTACAAGATTAAAGTGGCCATTTCAGTTTACAGTGCCCCGCACCTGAATCAGAGTGGTACAAAGCGCTGTCTGCAGGTGATCAGTGAAATTAACTATTTAAACTAAATTAAACTGTAGAAAGTTGACACTATGACTAATTACAGTCAAACCTATCTCTTTGATTAAACTGCCATCATAGGATAAACCATCTGATTAAAGCAACAGTCCCAAACTTTCCCACTGATCTAAAGTGCAACATTTTTCTCGACTGTCCTGTCTCTGTTATCATAACACCATGGTGGGGATGTGGTGCACAAGAGGCATCTGGTGCTGATGGGACATGGGTGTCATCTGTGGAGGAGGAGGGGACACTTGTGACTGGCCATCGGTGCCAGAAGCTGCAGGTTTGTGGCGTGCGCTCTTCTGGTGAGCCCTAAGGCCTGCCAGCTGGGAGTAAGCACTCTGGCACACATGGCACTTGTAGGGCCTTTCTCCTGTGTGCAACCGGACGTGGTTACGAAGAGTGGACGACTGGCTGAAGCGGCGATTGCAGAAACGGCACACAAAGGGCTTGTCCAGAGTGTGAATGCGCATGTGAGAGCGAAGGTTACTGCGGGAGTTGAAGCCACGGTGGCAAATAACACAGCGCATGCGACCAGCGGTGGAGGTGGAGGAGGGAGAACAAGAAGAAGAGCCATCGCAAGAATGGTCCTCTGGAGGAAAAACATGAGACAGAATATAAGTTTAACTCAAATACTGCAGTTTCTTTGTTTGTTTGTTTTTGTTTACTTCTTTACTGTGTTGGTTGTTAAATATATTTAGTTATATATGTTTAGATGTTTGAGTTGTTGATAAAGACAATGAAAAATGTTTTATTTACCTTAAAATATTAAGCTGCTGTATAATTTAAATAACAAGGCCACTAAAACTATTTAGACATTTTAAAAAAAATTCTCACCATTTCTGCTTTTTTTCTGCTGTTCCTCGTCTATTCCTGGGACACCTGGGATCCCAAGGAATGTGTTGTGGGTGTTCCCATACCATACAAGAAGCTCTTGGTCTGGAGGGATTGTCTGAGGAGAAGGAATACATTCTGGTTAGTTTATAATGGTACAAAATCATGTTATAGACGTTTCAGTAACATATAATTTGTCCAGCTGACCAGCAGGTGGTGCTAATTTGCTACGCTACTTCAGTTACATCGCGAGGAACGCATACCTCCACTGCCTTATAGAAAATGCTGCTGCCAATCTGCACCACCTCCAGGTTTTGCTCCTGCTCGTTGCGGGCACACTTAATGTACGTCATCCAACTGCGCTGGTCCTCTTGACTGGCATCTATGAAGTATCTCACTGTCCCATCATCATTGAACACCTGAGCACATTCAACAAGTATAGTTGTTAAAATCCTAACAGCACAATAACAGATGGGTCTGTTATTGGGTCGGTGGGTCTAAAGGAGTGTGATCAATGCTTTCTCACCTCCCACATGAGATTGTTGTTTTTAAGTAGGTCTACGTGTTCAGGGGACAGTACTCTGCCGGTGAAGGGGCCCATCTCGGTCCCAGCTTTGATCCATGTCTTTGAGAAAATGCCAAGGCCTTCTCCAGGGATGGAGCTCTGTGCTATGATCACCTCACTGGGCAGCACCAGACTGGACAACTTCTGCACCTCTGTAAGTGTAAAATAAATGTGTAAGAACAACAAAGGGACAAAACACACACACATTACAGCACAGTTTAGTTGTTGGAATTTCTGACATAATGCAGAAAAAATAGAGTGCAAAAGTCGCTTCACAGTCGGATTTAGACGCCAGTATTCATTAAATACACTTGCAGAAGTCCTAAAAAAACTAAATGAGCTGGTTCTTATTTTAGTCACAAACTATTAAGCTACACTTTATCCGCCGTTTAATTCGATTTCGTGGTTGAATTGAAAGTTTTGTTGTGCACAAAAACCCGTTGGAACCCATTTTCATACCCCGCAGAATGGAGGGAAAAGAAGAAAAAAACCTTGCGCTTCTTTAATGTCAGAATCAAAGTTTTTTTTTTTTCTGTCCGTCACTAAATGGACAGACAGAAAAAGAGTTAAACGGTCCTCTATTGCTCAGGGTCCAGCAATTTGTCATGCTTCAGATGTGATATTCATTCAACTTTACTGGAAAAGAAACGGCTAATTCCAAATTCATTATCCCTTTAAGAACTTTGTAGCAATAAATTTGCACTGAATGAGACGAGGAGTTGTTTAAAAGGCTCAGGAATTTCTGCAACAAAAAAATGGAAAGGCGATTAGATGGTTGACATGCTATGAATAGCATTAGATTTAGCCTTCACGGTGCATTATGTGAGGAACAGCAAATCTTTTAAGGAGGGAGAAAGAGAAAAGCTTTGGAGCCCCATAGCTGCCAAGAGAGGAAAAGGGACTGTCCGGAGATTGATGAATGCGTGATAAAAACCCAGGACATCTCAAAGAAAAGAAACTTTTCTCGCCGAGAGGTTTAAGTGGAAACTTTCCCAGGTCAAGCACAAAGTTAACCAAATGAATTTAATACCCAGCGCCTTTCAATCAGCGCCACTTACACGCATAACAAGCCTCTAAACGCGAGGTCTGGAGGCGCGTACTGGGTTAATGCGTTAAATGGCTCGAATCAGAAGAAGAAAAACTTAAAATAAATAAAATAGCTACAAGTCATGCACACACACGCTTTGGGAAGGGGGTATTCTGTTCGTGCGTAAAGGTGCGTAAAACTGCTATATTAATGTATCTAATATGTAATTTTACAATGCTGTTATTATAGCTTTAAATGTATTAAAATAATAACAAAAGTGTGCATTTTTAGATTAATTTGTTCACACTGAAACTAAAACATCACTCAATAAAACTCGTCTTGTCCATGCGTAATATGAGTAATAACATAAGGCATAAAGGTTTATATTTGAACGCGCGTTTGCACAGAGAGCCTACCTCCAGCGAAGGACTGAGCGAGAACCTCGGCAGTGAAAGCGGTCTTGGGGCTGTTGCCGCTGCAGCCGTGGCGCTCCTCGGCCAGGTGTTCCCCCAGCACGTTCCTCCATCTGCCATAGAGGAAGCTGTGCAGGATGTCCGACGTGATCACATCTGACAGCGAGCGGCTGGGACACTTAAATCCAGACTTCATAGCCAAAGTGTCTGCGGGTAACACTGAACCCATGTTGCACAAGAAACAGTCAAAAGAGTAATGGAAACGGAGCAACGAAGAGAAAATGACACCGTGAGCTCTTCTCTCTCCACGCGGTCCGTGCGTAAAGCTGGCCGTTCTAGCAGCGAGGGGCGCTTTTATATAAGTGGCTGTGTGACCCCTGTCTAATTACTTATTAATGACACACCCCTCGCAGTGTGGACCTGCCTGCTGCTGCTGTTACTACAGAACAACTCCGCGATTGAAATCCACACAAAGGTGAACTGGGCCAAAACTTCACACCACGCGACTTATGAATTTACTTTATTAAGTTAAATAAATTATCCTCTGGGCTCTCGCAGGCTAGACCAATAAATAAAAGTAAACCGCGCAGGACATTGATACATAAAAATTAAATATCAAACAAAACGAACAATGTCTTAATATACATTTTAAACATTTTAATTATGTCGATTTTTAAGAGTCAAAACCTTCATGGGACATCCGTAATAGAAACGAATGCTAAAAACAAAATTATAGTTAAAAATCACCATTAGCTGTAAGGTTTTAAACAAAAATCTTGCCTACCTACCTTATTTTTTATCATGTCCTGTATTTTATAAAACAACGATGTTCTCTGTCCCAGAAGTGGGTCATGGAGTCTGGGAGTCCCTCGCTCATTTTTTTCTCAGGCATTTCGTATTCATGTGGTGGTAATATTATTTTTTGTGTAGAGTTAGCGCGGGAATAACAAGAATAGAAACAAGCTCGGGGTGTTTTACAGCATTGTTCACATGCAAAAAATGCAAAGCTGTTTTGACGTGATTCACTTTTGCGGCCCTTGTTGAGGTAAGCGGTTTAATATTCATGGATGTTCGGAGCCCCTTGGTATTGTGACGACGTTTAGATGAGTATATACAGCCCCTTTCTTCTCAATAGTCACAATCCGCTCTGTTTTTTCCTCTCTTGCCTATTTTTCGGGCTTGATGGACTGGGGCTAAATGGGCAGTTTTCCTTCTTTTCCAGCAGAGAGGACATCTTTATTCCATCCCCGGCTCACAGGTTTCCTATTCAACTCCCCTCCAAGTAATGTCAGGGCCCTGAAAAGTGCTTCAAATCAATCTTTCATGGTGTTTTGAGGGCAATTTGACATCCGTGCACTCCTCTTTTCACTCCTACAACTACAAGGGGATTGTCCGAAGAAAACGGGCAAGTTTTGCGCTCTCTTTCTCTGGACGAATATGGACTGTGGCAATGTATTGGGAAAGAAGATATGGCAACTAAATACAATAGCGCAGAGTTTTTGAGCTGCACAGATAGTGAAAAGGCAAGGTGAGTGACAGGGCACGAAAAAAGATTACTGCGAAACAGCTGCTTTTTATGAGCGAGCCCCTCCTACGTTTGTCTCCTTTTCCCAGATGAAATTTCTCTGCTCCGTGAATAGGATTCTTTCTCATCTAGATTGATTTACATTTATAGCATTCATCGCACAAATCCGAGGTAAATGGTGGGGACAGGCGGGCGGGGCCGCTCTTTATTAAAGGGGAATTAAATGAATTGAATTGGGGTAACGCATGGATTTGATTTGCTTATTTATGCATTAACCTATGGCATTATTTCTATCTGGTAAAGCCTCGGGCATGTCAGCAATAGCACATCATCCAGCTTAGCCGTTCCATTGTAAAACAATTTACGCCATTATTCTGTCCATTTAAAGCCTATCAATTTCATGTGGATGATTGACAATTATTGCACAAAAGAGTGTCGTAATTGTTTTATTTCAAAGAGCCGGTGGGAAACCCATCAAAGACAATCGTTCGTTTGGGAATAAACGAACGAGTTTACGCGTATTAGGACACGCATCAATAGTCGAAGAGAAAAAGATAAATTTAACATTTGAATAAGCTACAAAAAGCAAGAGGGCTAACAATATTCTCATGTTATAAAATGACTGTAAACATGTTGGGTTAAACCAGGCCATGGTTTTGCTCCATTAAGCTGAAACTTTAAAGAGTAGGCCTAATAATGCCAAAGCCGCGAAAGGTGACGCGAAAACGTAGGCTATTATTATTATTATTAAGTAGCCTGGCATTAAAGCGTGGCGCTGATTGAGGCCTGCAGCAGCAGAAGACACCGTGCAACCAGCTGGAGAAAAGCTGCGGAGAGAGTGTCTTGGGGGACTTCACTCCGCAGGGTCATTAAAAACAGATTAACGGAGGTGCCACAGTGCGCTGAATACGGACACGCGGCTTATCTGTAGCAAAGGTGAGAGTGGGGCGCGGCCCAGACAGCCCCTCCGCATCCACGGGACAGTAGACTGTAGCTAAAAAGGGCCGGTAGGAGGGAGAGCGCACACCTGTCTGCCCACCGGGACCGACAGGAGGGGATGAGGGGTAACTGCGCGCGTGCTACTTTTAATTTACCCCGAGAGTGAAACCTTTGTAAAATGGTTGTATTTGAGCTAAAAATTTCAGTAGCCAAATTGTTGATCTTTGATGATGTTGTAGGCCTTTTGGACTGCTTAAAATGACTTTATCTAAATGTGTAATAGGCTATTACTGTAGACTGATTTCAAATGGTATTCTGTTGCTTTTTCCCTTCATACATTTCACACATTTTTTTTTCTAATGTACATATTAAAGGGTTGGCCCGAATTAGATTAATAGGCCTCTTCAACACTGCGTTGATGGAGTAAATGATTAGGCAGATACGAAACCTCCAAGTCAAAAGTATCCACAAGGAGGGCATGTTAAAAAAGGATAAGCATCAAAATCAACGAATGAATTTGGAAACAGCTGCCCATCCTCAATGGAGGCCAGAGCAAGGCCTTCGTGTCCACTGGAAGTGGACTCCCTGCAGAGAGGAAAGATGTGCAGTGACAAAGCTGCACCAGCTCTGCCAGGAGGGGGTGGACTGTGGACACAAGCTTCATGCTCATAGTGGACATAAGATAAGCTGCTGGTCGGAGCAAAAGCTATTCAAAAAACTATAAAGAACACTTTTAAATCTAAAGATGACAAACATTTAATCCACCCCATCAAGATTTTAAATGGGAAATATGACATTAAAAAGGTATTTACAGCACAATCTTATCAAGTCATAACACAATGCTATATGTGCTTCCGATTTCCTAGTGCCCACAAGGGAAAAAAAAAAAAAAAAAAGGAAAAAATGCCACATGTATGATCAAACCAAGAGAAGCTTGCGGAAAAATTTATTCAATTTTGAGAATCTGCAATGGACTATTAGAAAATATTTTCTGCTTATAAAACATTCACATACATTTGGTCTAAATATTTTCTATGCATCTGTTAGAATATATAAAATAACTATTTGACACAAATCAAAACACGTTAGTATAACGGTCAATAAAAAGCATCTTAACAGTACACAAAAAGGTAGTCTGATGTTTTTAATACATGGTTTACAATACAAAGAAAAAAACAAACACCATGATTAGACATTTTGAAATGAATATCCCTTTTCATTCAAAAAATTAACATTAATACCATAATCATATTTCCATAAGGTAGTCTATTTTTCATCTCATTTATATTAGATCACACAAAGAAATAAAATAATTAAAAAGTATCATTGGACTAAGTCCAGAATCTCACAGAGCCCACAGCCAGACACAGTGGGACGTCGGTGAACTAGGAGGTACCAAATAAGACAGCTTTGATCATAATACTTAAAACATAAAATACTATAATTAATAATCACACAGGTAAAGTTACAACGGCTTAGCAGTCTTGAGTAGTTAGAATACACAAAATCAACCACTTATTTTCTTCATAAGATGCAACATCAAATTTCAAGTCACACATTCACAATCTTTGAACATTTTCAGTATGAAAACAGAAAAAGGGACCATTTCCTGCAATTATGATTACAGGAAAGCTTTGAAACATATATATATATTTTAAATTAACAGTCAAATATGAGCATATATACAGTTTTACAAGGTAGTAAAGGCAACAAAGCTATATGCAACATCCTCATAAATCCTATATCTGATCAATGCAATAAATTATCCATGCCATTTCCATTTGAAAAAAAAAAAAAAAAAGAAAAAAAAAAAACATCTTAAAACTACAAGTTAAAACTTTGTCAAAATATTAGAAAAGCATCTTTGTTTGTGAAATAAGATATTGCACCTTCTTGTTTTTAAGCCAGACAACAATAAAATGACAATGAAAAAGAGCTTACAATGCACAAGAATTAAATTAAACAACTGTCATTGGCTGACAATCCTTAGCTTAAACCTTGTAACAAAAATACATTTTCTGTAACAAAACAGTGTTATCTCACTGGATTATGAATGAAAACATTTTACACATTTTAAACATCTTATGACATACAACATTATTCAAGACTGCTAAGCAAATAATCATGGTTTCATTTTAACATAAGGAATAATAGATTATATTGCCTTTTGAAATGTTACAACAGTTGGATTCATTTTGGCAGTACAATCTGTGTCAGACAGGAAAATATAGAAAACCAAACAGCTCAAGTCCAAAAGGGATCCCAAATACAATCTATTCAAAATAACAGTGTACATAAGCATTTAGTAACAAACAAAAGTTCCTGATTTATTTAGAAATATTACTTTATTACTCTACAGCTAGTGTTGCTCACTAAGAAAAGGTCTTCAAGGCGTTGCAAATCTAGTACCCTTACAAAAGGGCTGTTTCCATCCTCTGTGATTCAAGTCTTTAATCTGCACATCTCTCCTAATGATCCTGTGTGACATTTATAAAAAAGTTGTTTTCAGTCTATGCTTCATGTAAACATTTTATGACAATACTAAAGTGAGACATCTGCCAGATTTGTGTTCATGTGGTGTATGTGGGTCTGACCTGTAGGCCTGGGGCTGCTGTCTGCTGTGCACCCTGGTTAAAGTAGGCCATTGGCTGTCGATAGAAGTCCACCCAGACATTGTAGTCAGTTGAAGTCTGTTGAGGTGTAGGGCCAGATGTTTGTCCTGAAAAAGAGATGTGTAACTTTCTGACACTCAAACATTAAAAAGTTGACAGATTTTTCCCCTAATGGTTTGTTTACACTGCATAAAGTCTAAATCTAAACAGACGCTCCAGCAATATATATATTTTTAAATAAATCTTAAACTCCAAGTAGAATTTTTAAGAAGTGTTGACATGTCCTAAAAAAATAAATACACACTCACCCCAAGCTTTGTTGTATTCAGGACTACTTTGTGCTTGGCTTTGCTGGCCTGCAAAAAGCATTCACCATTACCACAAATGTCAAAAACATGTCATCTTAATTGTTTTTTTGTTTTTTTTATATTTAATGTGGCCTTAATGTCCCAAAAATGCAAGGTTTTAGCTTAAAGTAATTCTGATTAATGGTAAGACAATGAATAGCTCCACACATTCACTTTCTACAGACCACACTTCTCTTTGACTTGGCGTGAAAGCAGCTGTCAGATTAATTCATGACATAAATAATTGCTGCCTTGCTTTGTTCAGTACAAAACAATACATATATCACCATGTTAATGTGAACCAAATGTTTCACTAATTCTCCCTGAGTGACACTTGCCGAGCTTTTTATAATACTGCTCCCAGTCCATCTGGCCTGTCTGGGATCCATTGTGACCTGAAACCAGACGTAACACCAGCATTACTGAGAGCTTGGCTCCTTTGTTCCACCTGCTTTTTTCAAGTTTTGTCAATGCACCCTAATCTAACACAACTATATTTACTCACTATGGTCCTGCTGGCCTTGAGGCTGCCATATCTGAAATGAAGTGCCCCATCTTCCAGTCATATAGGTCTGAGGCCCACTATAAGCAAAGTCAAATGTATGTTTATATTTAAAACACAAGGATGTGGTAGTTAGAAAGAAACAGTGACAGCACATATCAATCTTACTGTTGTGGAGGAGTGGTTGGTCCTTGGCTATAGGGGTTCACATTGAAGCCGCTGTTGCCCCCTATTCCTGGGCCCTAAAACAGAGGGACGAGAGGATGCAAGTCAGAGACCACACTTGTCTAAATGGAGCCAACAGGCAATGTCAAAGGGCAGAGCCAGGCGCTGATGCACTCCATTAAGTCCATTTGATGGATTCTTCATGTTTAACCTCTGCTGACATCCTGCCGGCCACCAGGTCCACAGCACCCCAGCAGCTTGCCACACTGACATGTGCTCATGAATATCTGACCAGACAATAGTGTATCTGCAGACCACCTACCCCAATTCTCTCATCGATCAGCTGACGAGCCTTTTCCAACTGCTGAGGAGTACCGCGAATGGAGAAGATGCGCATGTTAGGATCAGTGTTGGGCGGTGGATTTCGCTGCAGCTCTACATAGGCACGAGACTGCTCCTTGATGTTTTTGATGGTTTCTCCACCTGAAATAGCAACAATTAACAGATTAATTGTGAAAAAAATAACGTGACCGATATTGGGATTCTCTATGCAAAAAATATAAATATTGTCATTATTGTGCAGTGTCTTCATGGCTATTGGTCAGAATGGGCCTGTATGGCGGCTGGCCAACTGCCGCGTGACTCTGCTAGTGGAACTTTAGTCACAAGTGTGGTGGTGAGACCAACTTATTTTTTTATACAATATATCTCTTACAGTTAATTACTGAGGGCCTTGGCATTTTGAGTGCAACACTAACCAGACAAGACCTGGCTCTTTTTCAGTGGATGCAGCGCTTTGGCAGAAGTGATAGTACCTACTGAAGACGCTGGCATGTGTCTCACCACTTATCTACCATTCTCTTGTAACATCCATGAAAATCAGAAAACAAAAGAGGACATCTTCTGCACACCCCCCACCCTGCAACCCAGATGCCAGCTTCCTGACGTGTGGAGAGCAATTACACCAGCAGGGAGAAATGAAACATAGCTGGCAGGAGAAAGAGCCGAAATTGAAGCGTATCCTCCTTCTGGGATATCGTTTGTCTCTTTTAGCCTTTTCATTCTTGACTGTGTGTTGTCCTCTGTGATGTGAGGAGGGAGTGAACAGGGGGCACATCACCCCCCAATGCCCATGTGAAGGAAAAAGGCTGAGAGTGCTCACCCGGGGGACACCGGGGCTGTCCCAACATCAATTACACATTTGTTCACTTGTGGTTGACACTTAGATGACCCTGGCTGACCCCTCAATGAAAACGCTCATCAAAAACCTCTCCTCCTCCCCAAGCCTATTCCTTGCTACCAACAGACTGCACACAGGCCATTAACCTATTGTCAACCAAATGAAACTTCTGCCTTAATGAAGCCATTATGAGCTCTTCTAGTCAGACAGCAGAGAGCAATGAAGACCCTGACTATTCATTTCATGGACTGGCCTGTAGTGAGGACAGATAATACAGGCCTTATTAATGAGACTGGTTTAGTGAGCTGGAGAAAAAGCAGGGACACAAGAGCGCAACTGGTGACAGTATTCACAGCAGCACCAGGGGACTGGTTAGCGTTTGGTCTTAAGGGGGGAAACAAAACAAGTTACTGGTCTGATACAAAAGACACATAAGATAAAAGATGCACCATTTTAATTCAATTAGGAAAGTCACTAAGAAATACTGGCATCAAAGTGCAGTTTAAGCAGGCTTTTGACACAATGCTTATGACGACAGTAACGGACTTAAAGCTTTTTTATTGAAATACTGAAGCCATGCCTGGAGTTTCTTAAAAGAGAAACAGATTTGAGAATGTAAAAATGTTTGTGGCTGACAATGCCTCCTGATGTTACTGAATGCGCATACATGTACTTATCCATTGATTAGCTTTCTGTTTCTTTATCACAAGATTTTTATTATTTCTTTTAGCTCAAATACAAAATGCTATAACCTTAGTCAAAATTTTATCTACAAGAACATAACACCAACGTTTAAAGGTTTAATAAATGTTTAAATTGTAATATTTTTATTCAATAGTATGGTTAATATAAACTTTCAGACATAAATTCAGACTGTTTTTTTATTTTATTTTTTTTTTAGCACAAAGAAAAAAGTACAACTCAAATGTACAGACAAGTAGCCATTTTATGGTACTGTCAGATGCTAATTTTATAATTGAAGCTGCAGGTCATATGAATTTTGGCCTCCAGGCTGGACATGTCTGATTACAACAAACCAATAGGAGTATATAGTATACTATTCAAAATTAATCTCAATGTAGTAGTAAATATGAACGACTTTTGTAACATCTATCATGACTTGGCAGATTTCTATCCCTCTTGAAAATAGTTGTCAGACTAAAGCTCAGGACTGGGGCATTTCATAGGGAAAACAACTACAAGTTATGTGACCTAGTCTGAACTAGTCTTGCCTTCTTTTAGCCTAGAAAAGATTTTTTATGCACTTATAAAGTCAACAGAAAATTAAGCGAAGTTTCAGTTGTATTTTCTGCAGTCAAGTCTAAGCTGGTTGGCGGATGGCTTGCTTCATCATGTAGTGTGAGACTGTGTGTAGGGGGTCAAAACGGAGGGGCATTGGGCTACATATGGCATCGTAAAGATATTAATCACTGTGCTCTTTAAGAGGTTTCTGACAGCACCCAGACCCACCGCCATCTTCACCATATTGGCCCACTTCATATGCTAATGCCTTGAGCGGGGTACGCAACGCCCAGGTTTATTTGTTTCCCTTGCCGCACTACATGCACAAAAGCCACTTGACATTTCTATTGCCATGTTTTTATCTTAGGTAAAGAGGCCCCCTGCGACCCCGCCCACCACCGCAAGCACACACACAACGACAGCTAAGCAACACGCACGCACCCACACAGAGTCACGACTCCTTCCAATGCAATGGTCAATGACTTTTAAATAGCTGGCAATAGAGTGGGCATGAATAGCCAATAAGCTAATTCCTTCTATTCATTTCCTCACTGCACTCTATTGGGGTTGAAAGACCCTCATTAGATGCCAGGCAGCCTTCCACATGATTGAGAGCTGTTATTATGCACCTTTAACAATTAATGTCACATTACACGCATTATCCCCATCATTAAGCCCTTAGTGAAGCCAATGAATGCCACTTGTGCTGTATACATGAGGCCTGGAGGGAGAATAGAGGGTGGTCACTCACCCCCCTATACTTCTCATCAGTTTCATGCAGTGGCTGAACACCAAACAGGGTGCACATATTGATAGAACAGGCTAGTCTGATGATTTGGAAATGTTATTAATGCAGTTTTTTCAGGGGAAAAGGTTATAAAGCTGCTCAAAAAAAAAATCTAAACACTTAATAAATCTTATCTACCTTTGCCAATGACCAGACCACACTTGTCGGCAGGCACTGCATAAGTCACCTCCTGCAAACCACCAAGCCCTCCAACATTGCAGTCACCTCGGCCACGACGCCCAGTCATACCTCCAAACCCATCTCTCTCCTAAATGATAAAAAGTTATTGAATTATTAGAAACACATTTGTTATGAATTGGTTATAAAACACCACTTCCAAAAAAAAAAAAAAAAAAAAAAAAAAAAAAAAAAAAAAAAATACTACGATGTGTAAAATGTAAATAAAAACAGAATTCAGTGTTTGCCAGTCTCATTCACCTAAACATAAACAAAAGTGAGACATATTACCATTTGATGCAAAATGTCATATTTATTTAAATTAAATAAATTTGATGGCAACATCTTTTAAAAAAGTTGGGACAGGGGCAACAAAAGGCTGAAAAAGTAATAGTTGCAAAATGCTCCTAGCTGTACCTGTACCTAAGTATAAACAGAGCAATATAAAAAGATGTTTAGATTAGATGTATGGGATGCTTGTGATCTTCAAGCCCTCAAGTAGCACGGCATTAAAAACCAACATGATTTTATATTGGAAATCACTATGCATTCAGGAACACTGGTCACACAGATGCAAGTTATAGCTGGATCAGGCTAAGAAATACCTCTGTCTTTTCTAGGCCAATTGTATTTAAGTCACAAATGTTGGTTCATTTGACCAATCAACAGTTTTCCATTTTATCTTAAGTCTTTAGCTCATTTAAATTTGCTTTGGCTCAGAGACAGCAGTAGTGTTTCTGGATAATGTTCACATATGACTTCTTTGCATGATAGAGCTTTACCTTGCATTTGCACAAACTGTGTTCATAGAGCATGACTTATCCATGAAGTGTTCCTGATCCATGCATTGATTTTCAGTAGAGACTCGTGCCTGTTTTTGTAATGCAGTGCTGCTTAAGGACCCGAAGATCACAATCATCCCATACTAATAATACCATTCTGTCTTTCAAAAATGCTCCTTTATATCTTGACCTGTTACCAATTAACTTTATTTGTTGCAAAATGGACATTCCAGCCATTCCCAACTACTTTATTCCTGAATTTTTCCATCATCAAATTCAAAATAAGGTATCACTTTTCAAGAAATTGTAAAATATCTCAGTTTTAACACCCGATTTATAGTTTATGGTCTATTGAGAATAAAATACAGTTTTATAGATTTTTCAAATAATTGCGTTATGTTTTTAATTTACATTTCACACAGCAGGGGGGGTTATACAAACGCAAGGGGGTCTGAAGCAGCAATTACACTGAGGCAGGTGTACCTGAGCTGTTTGAACTAGTTCGTTAATGAGGTGCACTGCATGGTGGCAGTGTTCAACCTGACCCATCACCTGGGCTACTCGTTCAGGACTTACGCCATCATCTATACAACAGAGACAATAAATAAACTGGATCGTACTTTCAAGTTTCAGATTTAGGTGTTGCACAAACCTTGTTTAAACTGAATCCGTACGCCAGCGTCATTCTGAATCTTCTTGATCATCTCACCATTCCTACCAATAATAATGCCAACAGCAAACCTAGGCACAGCTACCTGTGACAAAGAGTTACAAGAAAAGACACATCTAGAATAATACAGTACATGCTGTCACTTTAAAAAGGCATTATAGGCAGCATCTTACATCAAGGGTTGTTCCACCAATTTTGGATCCAAAGTCTCCTCTTCCAGATCTGAACTCTCCTTGGTCCTTGTCCCTAATTAGTTTCACCACTAGTTCACGGGCTTGCTATAAAATAAACATTTTTTCTTATTATGCATTTTGGACAAACAGCAAATCAAAAAGCAGACAGCATGACATCTGAGAAAAACTGTTTAATTTTTCTCTAATGAATTAATTGTCCCAACCCCAAAATAAAGCGTGGAGAAAAAAAATTAACGCATTTAATCGTGCTTGTTTATTACAACAGAGAACTTTTCTGAGTGACCTGGTTTCTGGCGCATGGCAACCAGAGTTGGACATCCACTCAAGCCAAAACACCAAATGTAAGTGTATTTCTGCTTTGGCCTTTGGATATACATGTGCCTAATGCCTATGCAAGTGCACTACAGGTAAAAACGAGGTTCTCTCCGGCGCCGGCCCGCCCCGTGCCCAACCAGCACCCTGCTTCACTCCTTTTCTTTCCCTTTAAACGCACTGCTTCAAGGCACCACTCATCGCTTCTCTGATCATTCTCACAGCTGACTGACGCAGTCCGTTGGATACAGACGCAAAGGGGAAAGGGCACAGGTCTGCGCTTAGCTCACATGCGAAGCATAAAGGAGGAGAGAGGAGAGGCACGTTCCCGTGTCAGATGCCGATGCATGAATGCTGAATACTGCCCTATTTGAGCACAATGTTTAAAATCAAGTTGAAATATGCCAAAACATACAAATAATCTCCTATATTTTATGTCTGAGATATAAATATTGCTATTTGAGAAAAATGCAATTAATTGCGATCAATTATTTACAAAGCCGGTTTCTAATTAGATTTTTTTTTTTTTTTTTTTTTTAAAGTGTCCTGTATATGTTTGTGTGCAGAATTGTGTATACACTTACCTGGACTTTGAGGGGATCCCCAGTGATTCTCAGGGGCTTGTCCGCTCCTGTGGGCATGGGGTCATCCTGAATCATTATCATCTGCACTCCAGTTCTCTCCTACAGTGGAAAAATCAGAAGAAAAGCAAAAAACACAGCGTTACCAGTAGCCCCCAAAACATGTTTGCCCGGCAAAAGGTTTTAAATGCTGCTGTA
The DNA here is from genome assembly GCA_020698575.1 of Bostrychus sinensis. NCBI lineage: Eukaryota > Metazoa > Chordata > Actinopteri > Gobiiformes > Eleotridae > Bostrychus > Bostrychus sinensis. The sequence goes on along the minus strand of CM036239.1, from coordinate 21,210,857 downwards.
TGTTATGTAGTTTTGGTCAAAGAGAAAGTAGGCAATAACATAGTATATAAAATGTGGGCATTTATGGAGCTGCACAACAATTTAGCAGTCTAGCATTGTATTAAAACTAATGGGAGGGTACATAAGGCTGGCCATACGAATGATTTTAGTCTTCAATTCACTTTATCATAACCAAAACAGTCCAACAGTGGACAAGACCAGACAAACATAAGAAAAGGGAAAATACTGTCAAACAAGTGACTAGAGACTAACACCAACTTTACACTGAACATATGAGCGACAAAGCGTCTGCAAAGCATCTCATGGCAACTGTTTTGTACAAGCTGATCTCCCATGGCATATAAAAAACCCTACAATTAAACCATAAGAGAATTTGTGTGCAGTATTACTTCAGTAGGTTTATCTCAAAGTCAAAACTACTACTGCAACCTTTCTGTGTCCACAATCTGTTGAATTAGCTAAGGTTTGAGAAGGCTGTAAAATGACTTGTGAATAAAACTAGTAAATAAGTATCTATTTGTTCCAGATGTTTTATGATAAGATGGAATGATGTTAAATGATAAAACATATGAATGGACATTACACACCTTTTAGATAGAGGTTGAGAAGGGGTGCCTGAGTGAAAAGTCTGCATTGTACACAAAGGCCATGAAATGGACATTTCCCCCAACTTTCTTAATTTCCTCAAATACACTATATAGTTTTTGTCTGCTTCCTATTAGTCTCAACCGCAAACACTGCAAGGCTAATGTGATGCAATGCTCAGGCATTCAGTGCAAACTGAATGATCACTTGAACCTGACAATGGTAACTCTCTCGTGCCAATATTATATTTTTAACCTTATTATGTTATTACGTAAAAGCCTAATAGTCTAAACCTGTTTTTTGTGCATATTGCCATCAAGACAAAATACTGGTGTATACAACCATCTCTATCTTGCCAATTAACATTATTGAGCATTTGATCAGAGTGGCATTAATTTGGGTCAACTATAGATGTATGCTCACCAAGTACAAGTATTGTTGAAAAATTATACATCATAAACATTTTGAACCTTAAAGTACACAAGTCTAAGGTGCAGAGTGGCCTATAAG